>BRPK01000002.1:2400000-3106620 GCA_026008595.1 Lyophyllum shimeji | reverse complement strand
TCGACGAGGCGCTTCCGCCAATACCCGGGTTTACGGTGCTGCGCTCCGCCGTTCTCGTTCTAGCATGATCAACATCCATCACCCCCGTCCCCCTCCCTCTCTGTCACGTCACAGGATTACTCTCCTTACCCCATTTTCCTGTGAATCCGACCCCATTCACCCCACCATGTCTCCTTTCGACACTGGGCTCGTGTTCACTCGGAGATGACATGTTTTTGCCATATTCACCCACCCAGCCCATTTTTCCTTGTGACACCAATCCTTCGCACTTGCTCGACCCTTAGCGCACGGGTATTCGCCACACTAGAGCGCGCATCGTTCAGATGTGCTAGAGCATTGTTCGGACCACTAGAGGAGGCTGTGCTCGCCTCACAAGATCTCTATGCTCCAGTCACCCAGGCCTGCGGCGCTCGACTCACTAGAGCCACCCTCGTTCGCCCACTAGAACACCATCCCTCGCCCACTAGAGTATCATGCTCCCCACTAGAGTGCTGGTGCTCACCAGCTAGAAGCCAGGGTACTCGTCCCACTAGAGCGCACGTTACTTGACGTGATGGAGCCATAGTTTTCGCCCACTAGAGCATGGTCAACTCGACCCACTAGAACGTCAAGTGTTCGAACCCAGATGGCGTTACGTGCTCGAACCACTAGAGGGCCTCGTGTGCGACCTCGAGGGCACTTCCGAGTTTTGCTCACGATGATAATGGGCCTATGTTCTCATGTTTATGCTTCATTATGACCACCATGCTTTTCTTCCCACCTACCCACCACTGTTTCGCATCATCTGGCCTTTCATCCTTTTTTGGAGGGGGGGAGGATAGGTGGACCCCAGGACGAATTTTGGAGGGGCTATGGGAGGGATATACGGAATGACGTCACTACGAGTGGAGGATGACCGACCATGGGAAGTGGATGCGACAGAAGGAACGACCACTACTACGACCACCACACACACATTGAGGAGCGAACCACAAGGAATGGATGAGGACGCACCGCAGAATGTGAGAAATTTTTTTTTTCTTTTGGTGGAGACTGTGGATACAGTCTCAAGGGGGGGTAATGTAACGGGACACCTCGGTCTATCTTACTTATTTTGGTCTTATTTGTCATCCCCTTCTGAGCGCCCTATATCCCTTTATTTACCAATATTTACCCTTTAGTCCTTGCTTTTGTACACTACGGTATACTGAATCCAGATACTGGTCAAGCTCATACTTGCGTGTACTGCAAGGACCCGTAGCCCTGCTACAGCTCGTGGGAACGCGTCGGGGGTGAGGGACATGTAGAGGTCGCAGGAGTTAATGAAAGCGCCCTTTCTCCCTCTCGCCGTCGAAGGAGTCAGGGGCGCCGGACGCAAGCGATCTCCGCCGCGCGTGAAGGACTGCGCGGAGAGGGGATCCGAGTGCGCGGGGGTTTGCGCAGCGTCGGCGGGTTGGACCGTGGCGGGTCCGGAGTCGCGGGGCACGGGGGGTGTTGTGCTGTTCTAGGTAGAGCCGGAACTCGCGAAAGGTGTTGAAGATTTCAGCCATTTGGCCGTCTTGGTGCTCCAGACGCGCCTCAATCGTCGTTAGCCTGCGCCAGGCTTCCTGCGCGGGGTCTGCCGCAGGGTCCTGGGGTGCTACGTCCGATGCAGACGGCATACTGAGAGGAGAAGGTGGGGGAAGTGGGAGATGGCTGCGAAATATCGATGCGCGGCAGTCGAGGGCAGAGATCTCGGACTTTCCGGACCTTCTTGGAGACTTGTTCTGCTGTAAGGGCGACCCTTGAACGCTCGGACTCACACGAAGCTGGCAAGGGAGATCCAAAGTATATTAAAATATGTACGAGTAGATAAGCTAAGTGGCGCACCTGGCAAGGGAAGATCCAAAGAGAACAAGTCTAAGAGCCCTTGCCTGGTGCGCGCACGGTATGTACGACGATCGGGTGGCTTGGTAAAACTGTACAGTACCTTGTAAAAACTGTATAGTAATGTGCGGTGCTCGTGGCGCAACGATGAACCGCGAATCCGGGATCCGACGGTGGAGGAACGGGGAGTCCGGCGGAACGAGCACGGAGGCCGGCGGGGAAGTACGGAGGCCGTCGGGGAAGTGCGGAGTCCGGTGGGATGAGGGGCGGGATCCAGAAGCCGCCCGGGTCGAGTACATCTAGAAGTAAGTAAAGTATTGTAGTGAAGGGAAGAGAAATAGAAGGAAAAGGAGGGGAGAGGGACGTCCCCTTACAAGTGGGTCACCACCTCGCGTTCTTCGTTGGCGAGGACGGCCAACATTACGCGGAGTGCCGCGTCTACCTTTTCCTCGTCCTGAGCATTGACAAAGTCAATGAAGGGCTTGATTGCCTTCCCGAGGAACGTCGCCTTGAACATCTTCTTGGCCTCTTCCGGCGTGGCTTTAGAAACGAACGGCAGAGCTGCCGCTTTCTAAGATGATGGTCAGTTTGTAATAGAGGCGGTAAATCTGAGTTCATACCGAAGTTTTATATTCGCGTTTAAGGACGGCGCGGTTCACTGGGTGTCGGCCATCCTGACTTCGGCGAGCACCCTGCGAAGCGCTGCATCAGCAGTGTGGACGGCGTTGAACTGAGCAGTTTCGGTATTCATGATAGCAAAGATGATTTAGACGAAAGGGTTATAGAGTTATGTCGTGCTAGGGAGGCTAGGCAAAAGGAAGATTAGAGAAGTCCCACAGTAGTCACGCGACCATACCAACAAAAGAATTTCCCACTATCACGGGATCATAGTTGTCTGGCGCCCGCCAAGTGCGGGACTGCGCTTAAGAGTTGCGGCAAAATTGGCAAGCAAGCAATCTGGCAGTGTTGCCGTGAAATATGTTCATTACTCCTTTCCAGTCCTCTACTGTAACTGTGCAGCAAACTATCTACTATCTCTTCCTGCGTTTGCTCGAGCGTGTGGCCATCCCTGTGGTGCACTGGCCACCTCTCGTTGTTTCGCAGTCTGGTTCCGCGTCAAGCGTCTGGCCATCCCCTCTGATGCACTTGCCACTCTCGTTGTTTCGCAGCCTGGTTCCTTGTCTGCCTCGGCAGCCTTGCGGCAGTCAGTTGTTGCCGACGTTCTGTGGCAGTCTCCTTGTTTGCTTTCTTTGGGTGGATTCCGGCATCTTCGTCTGGGACTTTTCGCTTCCTTTGAGGAACGCTTGCCGTGGCAGCAGCGTTGACCAGGTTCACATGATGCCGGACATATGCGGAAGTGGTTGTATCTGGTCGCAGTTATCTGGTAGTGTTCCGGGAGACAATGCCGGAGCAGCAGGGGCAGGCATAGGATGGGGAGGAACAGGTGCAACTGCTGATGCAACAGCTCCATGGACAGTTCTACTCGAACCAGCGATGCCGCCGAAAACAGACGCCGGAGGCAAGGATACCGGCAGTGCAGGTGCGGCAACGCTGGAAGTATTGGCCGGCAGGGTAGATGGTCCTGGCAAGGGCTGGGATTGATTGCCTACAATGCCCAGAGAAGCCGATGGTTGGCCTGGTATAGGTGAGTATTTCTCAAAATCCTCCAGTGGTATGCAATATTGTGGACCGTCTCCATCGCCATCTGCAGGTCCATTGAGAGGGGTAACCGCACGATATCCATTCTTGACAAGCTCTTGCATTTGCGCATGAGTGACCATGACATGTGTATCTTCATCAGGGATTAGGCCGGCAGCGGTCTGTATAACTGGCGGATCGGCAGCGGCAGTTCCATTGCGAACCTGCATCGCCTGTGGTTCAGCAGTGACGCGCCAAGAGATGCGGCATGGGCAGGAGCACTCCTGGCTGCACTCGGCTTGGGGTTCTTTGCCTTGGCTCGCCTTTGCCGCTTGGCTTTAGTGGCGGCAGTGGCAGTGGCAACATCATACCGCGCCCCATACTCAGCCGGAAGACGGACATTGTTCTTCACGTATGCCGTCCATCGAAAGGCAGAATGCACCCCATGACTGACTTCCCTAGCTTTCCAGAACTGTAGCAGCTCCTCAATTTCCGCTTTGCGCATGTTTTGAGGGTCCTGAATTGTGATATTCCTGTCCTCAGGCAGGTACTCCGGAGCAACGAAAGCGGCAACGTTGGCACTGATTGCCGCAAATGGAACACGGGTTTGAGAACGTCCAGATGCTAGTTCTGTTCATTATGTTAAGCCATGGCGAGGTCACTGCTGCCGAGTTTTCCAAGACTTGCCGTAATGCATACTCCAGTACTTTCTCAGCAGTAACACCAATTCAGTCTTTGTATACTGATCCTTGGTGACTGTTGGCACTTCTGGAAAGCCGCCTTCTCCTGATTTGATCTGCAGTGGATAGGGTGTCGCACTTGTGTTGAGGGGTTCAGGTGTGAGCGACTCCTTCAGGGACCGCACATAGCCCATGAGTTTAAGGCTCATCTCTTTGATCATGTCCTTGTAGAGGTACTTGAAGGGCTGCCGTACAACACCCATATTCTCGGCAATTGTATCATGGCTACGGCAGATGGTTGGAAGGTGCGGCAAGCAAAAGAAGAATCGGCACTCACACTTTCAACGTCCATTGGCCATCTTTACCGATATACGCAGCAAATGTGAGGGAAACCATTCCCATCTGTAGCCAATGCTCGCGGTCAGCTTGCATGAGCTTGGCAGAGCTCTTTTTCTCGGCCATTCTAATTGCCAAAATGTCAGGAGGGTTCTGCCGCGACAAATCACCCGATGGAGGAACTTGCCGTCGTTGCTCTGCTTCGGGATACCCTCGCTCGCTCCACTGTGCTGCTGTCCTCTCCAATGCCTCTCTTCCTGTATCAGGTTCTCAATGACTCGAGAAATTGCAAGGTTTTTCTTGGCAAAATATTGCACGGTCCCCGGGTCGGCTTCATCACTGCCGGACATCTCGGCAAGTGCGTTCTCAATTTCTGTCTCCATCGTTTTCCGAACAACGTCCCGCAGGCGCACTTTGAGGTGTGCTGTTGATGGCTTGTTTCTCTGAGGTCTCCAATTATTTTGACAATACTTTTTCAGGATCTGTTCGGTAGTTAGGCAAGGCAGTGTGCGATGTAAGAAAAGACGTACTTGTAGTCTTGTCTGTGAGTCATCGCCTTGGGGTCTAGTACCCGTTGCATCCAATGGTTGAAGATATCCGGCAGTACTTTATCTATCAAGAGCTGCGCCTTTTCCAAATGGTTTTCAAGCGCAAGATATTCTTCTTTGTACCCATTGACAATTCTCCGCGCTGCAGGGCTCCAATAGGACTTCTTCTTTTGGGGCCTCAGAAGGATTGGGTCACGAGGAGCTGCCTATCTGCTGATGGTGCTCGTTAGGCACAGCCGGAGAGGCAGTGGAAGTGAGATCACAAGCAGCCGGTGGACATGTGCCATCAGACATATCAGAGCACAGGAGAGGAAGAGATACCAGAACAGTACTGAATTGGGCTGCCAACCTTTAGATTCAGGGTCCTGACGATCTCAATATGTTCCGTCAGTATGCCCTGGCATCGGCAGCATCCGCATCGCACCATGCGGCAGACACGACTGTGCGGCAAAAGTTACCATGTGGCTAAGGCGAGTGCCGCATGTGGGCGACAACACTGCTCATGACCGTTTATCAGCCTTGAATATATAATTCCCCAGCCTTCTACCCTTTCCCTGCTGCTACATTTTTAGCATGCCTGGGAAACGCAAAAGAGCTCACTCGATCCTGACAGAGGACCAAATAGCTCCAGCTTATCTCGTTGAGACCGAGGTCAAATTAACATCGCATGGCCGCAAGATCGTCGAGAGAAAGTTCCGTTGCGGCGAGAAACAAAGGCAGCTACATCGGTGCCCAGCAGCCACAAGTTGAAGTAACCAACACATCTGGCGACGGTGCACCTGGCAATGATGCATTTTACTACGAAGACAACGATGATGACAATTCGAGAACAGGAAAAAGGTGTGTCTGATTGGACAGTTTCTGCCATGTCTTGACACGGGCAAGTAGACGCAGCAGATTTATCTACAGGAGTTTGTAGACCTGGCACCAGAATTGCTTCAGGGTATGCTTGCGAGAGAGGCAATGCCTGCCGAAGATCTTTGTTCAGGCTGTCCTGATGCCGAAAATCGCAATTTAGGATGTCCTCACAAGAGGTACGGCAGATGGAGATGCCGAGACTGCAATACTCCGCATATCCTCTGCTGCAGTTGCATGCGAACATATCATCGTTGTAATCCCTTGCATCGCATTGAATGCTGGACTGGGGGATATTTCCGTCGCGCAGAACTGTGGGAGGTCGGAACCTTCATGTTGGTCCGTCATGGATCATCGCCTGGGACTTGTCCTACACTCACCTTTCAAACCACTACACTGGAGGATTTGAAACCATCAAGACGAGCAAGACCAGGGCTTTGTCATGGAGCTTCGTCAGCATGTTGCCTGGGATGATACGGCAAACACAGAAGAACCTCGAACGTGGAAGATGCCGCAGAGGCGCCCTCTGTCTGAAGCCGATGTGCTCGAATTGCTTGACGGTGATGTCGACGACTTGCTGGAAGATGAAGATGAGGTAGGCAAGGGGATGAACAGGAAGATGGCAAGGTCTTGCCAATCAATCTGCCGTTAGCCGATGGTTTGAACAACTCATACTGCGAGTTGTACACACAAACGGAATCCATTACCTGCCGTTGGTCACCTGCGGCTGTCGTGGACTAGAGAAACGGCCAGCCGACTTGATTCTCAATGGCCTCATCCCGGCGAGCTTTTCTGGATCCCGTATCTACTTCACAACTGCTGTGCTCAGTGATTATCGGCTTGCCAACTAGAGTGCAAATCGTCGCATTGCACTATTGGCATAAACTATGCCGGCATACGGCTGCGGCAACTCACCCCGGCGACATGGATAACTTCTATCGTGAACTGCGACGCTTGTCACGCGGATGGAGGTGGCTTAAGAAGCTCCAGTGGAGTGGTGTTGGTCAAGCGGGCAAGGCATTAATGATGTGGGAGAAGGCGAGCTAGCCATCTTCTGTCCAACATGCCCACAGCCCGAGATCAACCTTCCCCTGACTGGCAGTCCGACAAAAATTGGTAAGTCATGATGACCTGAAGACATATGATATCTCATCACCCTCTAGAAAGGTATATATCCGCCAGTTGACTGCCGATGGCAATTTTAAGGCGGACCATGTGCGGCAAAAAGCCGGCGATGCCGATATATGGCTTTCAGAAGGAGCGGGTATGATGTGGACGCGCGAGAAGGTGCAGGCTTTTCTGAATGCCGCAATAGTGACCAAAACAGTGGGTACTGCCTTTGCATTGCCGGGCGGCACTGATAATTGGTTGCTCCAGAAAGCACCGTGTGACAACCAATTCCGAGTGATTGAGCAGGCAATGCTCCTTTCTAAAGCTTGCGACGTCACCGGCATTGTTGCCATTGCCTGTGCCCGGCATGGTTGTTTCGCCCCGAACAGCCTCACCAACCTCACTGCCGGAGAGCAACAAAGACATGTTGACATGGCATTGCTTCAGGCCATGAAGACGACAAATATGGAGGCCATCAGGATGCTCCTCCTCTTTTACGACATTATGTGTCAGTATTGGATTCATCTTCGGAAACGGATAGGTCACTTGCTGCCTCCAGAGGAATTGTTGGCAATCGAGCGAGCCATTGGGTTGATGCATGTTCATGGGCACCAGCGAGACTGCTTTCCCAGATTTTCCCCTCTTTTATTCCTGGCGCGGCAATTGTTGCTGGGGAAATTCTGGAGAGTCTGTGGGCAGTCCTTAATACCGTGGCCCGATGACAAGGACAATGACACTTGCACACCGTGCCGAAGTATTGGATGACCACATGAACGACTCGAACTGGAAGAAACTCCTCGATATGCGTACGTGAGCTGTGTCCTATATTCTTGCTGACTTAACCCTTCCTCTTCTACAGCGGGGGTGCTATGCCGCAAATTTCAGAAGGCCGAAGTAATGAGTGCCAAAGCTGCAGCATACTTTGCAAGCCTCTGCTCCAGCATCAAGGAGGAACATCGTGCCACATGGGAAGAGGAAATTGCATATGCTGAGAGCCGCAGATTGGTGGATATCACGGCAATGGATATAATGCATGCTCGTGCTGCTGAACCAGCGCCATCGGCTTTGGCAGTGGTGGAAGATGTGCATACAGTGCAACAAGATGAGTGGATACAGCAGGGCCTTCGGCTGGAGGCAAAGCAGTATGCCTTCTACTTTATGTGTGACCTCCTCTGACAATGCATAGGATTGAAATCCAAGACAAGGTGCGGAGACTGGCCAAATACCCACGGGAGGACGACCAGAAAGCAATTGAAACAGACCGCGCTGCACTGCGTTCTCGGCTGGACGTCTTTGTTGTGTTGGCCTCCAAGCTCGGCCTTGCAGCAAGTGTGACTCACTTCGTCGATGATGAGACCCCTACCAACGCCTTCGATGACATTGATATTGAGGGCGCTGCGGACCCCCCACCTCCAACCCAAGCTACTGCCTCACTTTCGTCTGCCGAGGTTCCTGCGCCAGAGTTGATTGTGCTTGGATTACCCTCGGCAATGCATCAATGTTCCCAATCAAGCCGTGCTGCTGAACTCAGGCTCCGGCAATCTCATGCCGACGCGCTGCTCCAGAATCTCCGAGAGCTCATTGCAGAGAAGTCCTTCCATTATTCACATATTATGCGAGTGGCCCGAGAAAGGCAGTCCGGACTCGGGCACGGACTACACTTGGCAGATTGAATCACCAGATTGGAACACTTTGCCGGGTGTATAGCAAGTGCCGTGCTTCCCTCGTTCGGCTTGGGGCAGATGAGCGCACACTACAAAGGTATCAGCAACTCACGGCAGTGGATATCAAGAGCAGCACGGCAATCCTCGAGCCCAACCGACCTGGTTCCACCACTGATCATGTGCTATCATGGATCTGGCAGCTCGATGGGCCTGTTACAGACACCACAGAAGGATTAACAGAATGTAAGTACTCAGCTTAAGCTTCATTATGCGTCTTGACCAGAGCTGGCAACAGTTCAACGAATTCATTTCCTACGAAGCCGTGCTACCAAACAGAGATGGGCTGAAGAATTCACACTCGTTGGGTATGAGATGCAGTGGACAGCACAATACTTCATCCGGCAAGCAAAAATCTGGCAGCAACGCGGACTACAGTCGGCAGAGGACGCAAACGCCGGAGCTGCGGCATACGCGCGCCGCAAATCGGCCATGTGGATGGCCATGGCATTTGAGACCAGAATAGGTTTGTAGCCGTGAACAAAAACTATGTAAAGATAGTATAGGTCCCACGTGATGCGTGAACGCGTTGAAAATCCATCGTTATGTGCTTGATCTGGGCTTGATGCCTGCCGCGATGAACGACGACTCCCAGTGCAGCTTGCCGAATTGCAGGAAGTCATAGATTACTTCGAGTCTCGCATACGAGCTGCCACTTGGTTTTTTCAGGCATCCCAAGCTCCCGGAATGGATGGTCGCTTGCCTCATCGGAGAAGTAGTATGTCTCCTTGATAGTTCATCTAACCCTCGTTACTGATGACTGATAACAGAATTTTGCTCTCGCCCGAGTAGGAGTCGCATTCGCACACGGCTTCTCTCCTGTGGTGCCTCCATTGATCGGTGCCCTGTCCCGCTCACTTGCTTTCAAAGCGGTCCACATAGAGTTCTCTTGGTTGGAAGCTCTACTGAATTCAGGGCCGGCCGACCAGGAGCGCTAGTGCCGGTGTACCACTTTGATTGGTGGAATGAGATGGACAAGACGAACACCTTAGTACCATTTCCACGGCGATATGTTGAACATGCTTTGGCAGAACATCGTCGACAGAAAGCCCTCAGCCACTTGGTAAACCCCCCACCCTTGCCGGTTGCCATATATACCTTTACACACCTCTTCATTCCACCCGAACAAGCAGATGTGGAGGACAAAGAAGGCCTGATGGAAGACGTGGATTCAGAGATGATCCTTGCAGGGGAGTGTGCCGGCAGAGGACGAAGAAGAAGTGGCGTTCCCAGTCAACGACTGGGGAGACCTCCCTGAGGATGCCCAGTCCAGCAGCATCACAGTGATGGTCTCCGGCAACCCAGCAACAACCGTGCCGGCGGTGGCCTTGGATCCAAAGTTTCCCAGTGATGATGCAGGAGATGCGAGTGAGGATGAGACGTCGTTCCTGTGAATGACTTGGGCGACGTAGATGAGGATCCAGAGATGGTCCTTTCAGGTGGTTTCGGGGATGGGGACAATGAGGACGTGGTTTCCCGGCCAACGACTGGGGAGACCAGACTGAAGACACCAATTTCGGCAACATCAAGGACAGTCTGCGGAGGAGGACGACGGAGACATGGTGTTCCCGGCCAACGACTGGGGAGACCAAGCTGAAGGCACCGATTTCGGCAACGTCAAGGGCAGTCTGCCGGAGGAGGACGAAGAAGATGTGGTGTTCCCGGCCAACGACCAGGGAGACCACCCTGAGGATGCCGAGTCCAGCGGCATCAAGGCCATTGTCGCCGGCAACCCAGAAACACCTTTGCCACCAGCGGTCTCCAATGCAGAGGATGCTAGCGCAGGAGATGTTGATGAGGTGTTGTTCCCTGTGAATGACTTGGGTGATGTTGATGAGGATGAGGATATAGTCCTCACCCTACGTGATGCAGAAGACCTGGCGTTCCCGGCAAACGATTTGGGAGACCAAGCCGACGTTGCCAATCCGGCACCCTGCCAATTGACACATCCGGCAATGGCACAACTGCGGTTTGCAGCAATGGCGCACCATTTACACTCGCACAGGCATTGGACATCGTGATGGGAATCGAAGAGCCTGTAAGGGGACGTCCCTCTCCCTTCCTTTTCCTTTATTTCTCTTCCTTCACTACCTACTTACTTACTTCTGGATGTACTCGACCCGGCGGACTTCCGGATCCCACCCGCTCATCCCGCCGGACCCCGCACTTTCCCCGCCGGCCTCCGTGCTTCCCCCGCCGGCCTCCGTGCTCGTTCCGCCGGACTCTCCGCTCCTCCACCGTCGGATCCCGATTCGCGGCTCATCGTTGCGCCACGAGCGCCGCACATTACTATACAGTTTTTACAAGGTACTGTACAGTTTTACCAAGCCACCCGATCGTCGTACATACCGTGCGCGCACCAGGCAAGGGCCTCCTCAGACTTGTTCTCTTTGGATCTCCCCTTGCCAGGTGCGCCACTTAGCTTATCTACTCATACATATTTAATATACTTTGGATCTCCCCTTGCCAGCTTCGTGTGAGTCCGCGAGCGTTCAAGGGTCGCCCTTACAGCAGAACAAGTCTCCAAGAAGGTCCGGAAATCCGAGATCTCTGCCCCTCGACTGCCGCGCATCGATACTCCGCAGCCATCTCCCATTTCCCCACCTTCTCCTCTCAGTATGCCGTCTGCATCGGACGTAGCACCCCAGGACCCTGCGGCAGACCCCGCGCAGGAAGCCTGGCGCAGGCTAACGACGATTGAGGCGCGTCTGGAGCACCAAGACGGCCAAATGGCTGAAATCTTCAACACCTTTCGCGAGTTCCGGCTCTACCTAGAACAGCACAACACCCCCACCGTGCCCCGTGACTCCGGACCCGCCGCGGTCCAACCCGCCGACGCTGCGCAAACCCCCGCGCAGTCGGACCCCCTCTCCGCGCAGTCCTTCACGCGCGGCGGAGATCGCTTGCGGCCGGCGCCCCCGACTCCTTCGACGGCGAGAGGGAGAAAGGGCGCGCTTTCATCAATTCCTGCGATCTCTACATGTCCCTCACCCCCAACGCGTTCCCCGACGAGCAGACCCGCATCAACTGGGTCCTCTCCTACATGAAAGGGGGCCGCGCCGCTCGTTTCGCCGCCCGCACACTCCGCTATCCCAATTCCCATGGCGGGGTCCCCCGTTTCGGCACCTACGCGGAGTTCCGCACGCAGTTCATTGCGGAATTCTGCCCCCGAGACGAAAAGCGGAAGGCCGCCACCACCTTCGAGACGTCCGCCTACCATCAGGGCTCCCGCTCCGTCGACGAGTACATCGACGAGTTCTGGGATCTCGCAGAGGAGGCCCAATTCCCGGACGGCGCGCAGCTGGTGTTCCGCTTCCGCCACGGTCTTGATCCCCGGATTGAGGCCAAGGTTGCCAACATAGTGGAAGGACGTCCCTCGGACGAGCGCGTCCAGGAGTGGATCGACGCGGCGCGTCTGGTGGACTACAACACCCGTGCCCACCAGGACTTCCGCTCCGCGGTGACCAAACCGCGCACGGCCCCGGCTCCCGCCGTCCGGAACCCGGGAGCTCCGGCGGTTTTCCGTGCGCTCCCCGCTCCCCCACCTCGTCCGGTCGCCGCAGCCCCTTCCGCTCCCACTGCTCCAGCCAGTCGCCCCCTTCCTCTGGCGTTCCGATGGACATTGACCTGTCCCGCCAACGTTCCGGAACCCCCATCATCTGTCGTCGATGCAAGAAGCCCGGGCACATCGCTCGCAACTGCCCGGACCAATTCGACATCCGCTCCATGACGACAGAGGAACGCGACGACTGGGTCATGGGTCTGCTGGCTGACCTGGACGCCGTCCGCGCTGCCGCGTCCACCGAGGCGCAGGCTGAGGCCCTGCCGCTGCCGAAGAAGAGAGGTCCGAAGGTCCTGAGGAGGGTTTTTAGTTGCGCCACGGGTGAACAGTACGCCCCCGTTGGCAAGTTCGAAATCGGTTTGCATGTCTGTCTATAGAGTCTGCGGAATCAATCTCTATTGGTGCCCTCTCTACGTGTGAACCCGTTCGAACCAAGACGTACCCCCCTCCTCCACCGTCACCAAATCCAACTTCGGACCTCCCGACTCTGATGTGCCGGAAGTCACCATCAACGTCCGTTGCCGCCGCGGTCTACCGCGCTGGGAGAAGCGCCTGCCGCGCAGCTTCACCCTCGCCGCCACCCCCAGTCGTAACTCCTGATCCTCGGGGTGGAAGTCGAGACCACCGACACTCAGGAGATCCTAGGCCTGAAGGCTCTCCTGGACAGCGGCGCTTCCGGACTCTTCCTGCACATCCGCTTCGTGCGCGAGCACGGCATCACTACCCGGACTCTCTCTCGGCCCATCCCCGTCAAGAACGTAGACGGTACCGCGAATGCCGCCGGCGCCATCACCGAGGTCGTCGACCTAGTACTCCGGTACAATGGTCACTCGGAACGTGTGGTGTTCGCGGTCACCGATCTTGGCGAGCAGGATATGATCCTCGGGTACACCTGGCTCAAGGAGCATAACCCGGAGATCGACTGGGCCGCCGGCACGGTGTCCATGAGCCGCTGCCCGGCCCGCTGCCAGACGTGCCGAGAGGAGGTAAAGGTAGAGCGCAAGGCGCGGAATAAGACCCGTGCGGCTATCCGCGCCTGCCGCTCCAGCGGCGTCCCTGCCCCCGAGCCTGAACTGGACGACATTCCGGAGCTGTACCCGGATCCGGATTGTGAGGACGACCCTCCGCCGGAGGCGAACCCGGAGACGGACCCCGTTCCGGACTCCCGGGAAGCCGACACCATGGAGGAGGGTGATCGACTGCTTGCGACGGCTCTCTTCGGTTACCCGGCTGCTGAGGAGATCCGCGCGAGCCAGACGACGTCTCAACGCCTAGCGGAGGCCTTCGCGCGCAATTCCGCGCCGAAGGACTTCCGCGACGCCGTCCCCGATTACCTCCACGACTTCGAGGACGTGTTCTCCAAGGCCGCTTTCGATGAACTCCCGGAGCGCAAGCAATGGGACCACGCTATCGAACTCGAACCCGGCTCCACGCCTAGCTCGTGCAAGGTCTATCCGCTCGCCCCCAATGAGCAGGCCGAGCTAGACGCGTTCCTGGAGGAGAATCTCAAGTCCGGTCGCATCCGCCCTCGAAGTCTCCCATGGCGTCCCCGGTGTTCTTCATTAAGAAGAAGGACGGCTCCCTTCGTCTAGTTCAGGACTACCGAGCGTTGAACGCGATAACGGTGAAGAACCGCTATCCCCTTCCCCTCATTTCCGAGCTCATCAATAACCTCCGCGGTGCGCGATATTTCACCAAGTTGGACGTCCGTTGGGGCTACAACAATGTCCGCATCAAGGAGGGCGATGAGTGGAAGGCCGCGTTCCGGACGAACCGCGGGCTCTTCGAGCCGCTGGTCATGTTCTTCGGACTCACCAACAGTCCCGCCACCTTCCAGACGATGATGAACGACATCTTCCGCGATCTCATAGCGCAGGGAGTCGTTTGTGTGTACCTCGATGATATTCTAATCTATACGAAGACTCTCGAGGAACACCGGCGCATCACCCGCATCGTCCTGGACCGCCTCCGCGAACATCGCCTGTTCCTGAAGCCCGAGAAGTGCGAGTTCGAGAGGACCGAGATTGAATATCTCGGCCTGATCATCTCGCACGGAACGGCGTCGATGGACCCGGTGAAGGTCGCCGGAGTAGCGGAGTGGCCGGTTCCGAAGAACAAGAAGGAGGTGCAGTCCTTCCTGGGCTTCACCAATTTCTACCGGCGGTTCATCCGCGACTTCTCCCACCACGCTCGGCCGCTCTTCGACCTCACGGCTAAGGATGTTGCCTGGACCTGGGGGTCCGGGCAGCAGGACGCGTTCGACTCCCTCAAGCGTGCCATTACCTCCAAGCCCGTCCTCATTTTCCCCGGACGACGACCGCCCCTTCCGGGTCGAAGCCGATAGCTCAGACTTCGCCACGGGCGCGGTGCTATCCCAGCAGTCGCCGGAGGACGAGAAATGGCACCCGGTCGCGTTCTACTCCAAAAGCCTGAACGCCGTCGAGCGGAACTACGAAATCCACGACAAGGAGATGCTTGCCATCATCCGCGCACTCGAGGAGTGGCGGCATTTCCTTGAAGGTGCGCGGCACAAGGTCGAAATCTACACGGACCACAAGAACCTCCAGTACTTCCTGACCGCCAAGAAGCTCAATCGGCGGCAGGCCCGGTGGTCCCTGTATCTGGCCAACTTCGACTTCGTGCTGCACCACCGTCCTGGACGTAGTATGGGCAAGCCTGACGCACTTTCGCGCCGACCGGATCACGGAGACGGTAGTGCTGACAATGCGGACATCGTGTTGCTCAAGCCAGAGTTCTTCGCCGTCCGTGCCCTGCAGGGTCTCATCGCCGCCGGCGAGGAGGACAAGATCCTGCGGGACATCCGCCGAGGCAACCGCGAAGGTGCGCAGGAGGACGTCGTCGCCAAGGCCGCCGCCGCGCTGAAGTCCGCCCGTTCCGGAGTCCGGTCTGTCCGGAGTGCAGAGTGGTCTGAGGACCAGGGAGTGCTCATGTTCCGGGGCCGCATCTATGTCCCGAACATCCCTGAGCTCCGCCGCCGGATCGTCGAGCAGCACCATGACTCCCGTGTTGCCGGGCATCCCGGTCGCTGGAAAACTCTGGAGCTCGTCTCCCGGAGCTACTGGTGGCCGCAGATGTCCCGGTACATCGGCTCCTACACCAGCACCTGCGACCTCTGCCAACGGACGAAGGTCCGGAGGCAGCTCCCGATGGGCCAGCTACACCCGCTACCCATTCCGGAGGGGCGCTGGAGCGTCGTATCCGTGGACTTCATCGTCGAGCTCCCCGAGGCTCACGGCTACGACGCGGTCATGGTTGTGGTGGACTCCGTAGGCAAGCGTGCGCACTTCATCCCGACGCACACCACCTGCACGGCTATGGGCGCGGCAAACCTCTACCGCAAGCACGTGTGGAAACTGCACGGGCTTCCGGACGCGTTCGTCTCTGACCGCGGACCTCAGTTCGTTGCGGAGTTCACCCGGGAGCTTTACCGCCTTCTCGGCATCAAGCTCAGCACCTCCACGGCGTACCACCCTCAGTCCGACGGTCAGACGGAGCGCGTCAACCAGGAGTTGGAGCAGTACCTCCGGGTCTTCTGCAACGAACGGCAGGACGACTGGGATGACCTCCTCCCAGAGGCGGAGTTCCAGTACAACAACCACGTCCACTCTGCCACCAAGTTCACGCCGTTCATGCTGGACACCGGGCGGAACCCGCGCATGGGCTTTGAGCCTCGGCCGCTGAACTCCAACAACGAGACGGCGAACGAGTTCTTCGAGCGCATGAAGCTGGCTCAGGAGGAGGCGAAGGCGGCACTGGCCAAGGCGAAGGACGACATGGCCAGGTACTACGACCAGCGCCGGATCCCGGCCCCGGAGTACAAGCCCGGCGATCGTGTATATCTCGACGCCTCGGACATCCAGACGACGCGTCCCTCCAAGAAGCTTTCGCACCGCTATCTTGGACCATACACCATCGAACGTCAAGTCGGCCCTCTCGCGTACAAGCTCCGCCTGCCCCGCTCCATGAGCCGCCTCCACCCCGTGTTCAACGCCGTCAAGCTCCGGCTTGCTCCCCGGACCCGATCCCTGGCCGTCGCGCTCGTCCGCCTCCGCCTCCAACGTTGATCGACGACGAGGAGTGGTTCGACGTCGAGGACATCCTGGACAGCCGCTTCTTCCGCCGCAAGCTCCAGTACAAGGTCAAGTGGAAGGGCTACGGCTATGAAGACGCCTCCTGGGAGCCTGTGGAGAACGTTGCGCACGCCCGCGACCTGGTCCGCGAGTTCCACCGCCGGCATCCCGACGCCCCCAAGCAGGTCCGCGGGATGTTCCCTGTGGACCCGGTGGCCCTGCGAGCCGCGCGCGCTCCGGTGCATCGGGGCGCTGCACCCTAGAGGGGGGGTGATGTAAGGGGACGTCCCTCTCCCTTCCTTTTCCCTTTATTTCTCCTTCCTTCACTACGCTACTTTACTTACTTCTGGATGTACTCGACCCGGCGGACTTCCGGATCCCACCCGCTCATCCCGCCGGACCCCGCACTTTCCCCGCCGGCCTCCGTGCTTCCCCCGCCGGCCTCCGTGCTCGTTCCGCCGGACTCCCCGCTCCTCCACCGTCGGATCCCGGATTCGCGGCTCATCGTTGCGCCACGAGCGCCGCACATTACTATACAGTTTTTACAAGGTACTGTACAGTTTTACCAAGCCACCCGATCGTCGTACATACCGTGCGCGCACCAGGCAAGGGCTCCTCAGACTTGTTCTCTTTGGATCTCCCCTTGCCAGGTGCGCCACTTAGCTTATCTACTCATACATATTTTAATATACTTTGGATCTCCCCTTGCCAGCTTCGTGTGAGTCCGCGAGCGTTCAAGGGTCGCCCTTACAGAGCCGGGGTATGTGAGTGATCTTCAAGATCCCAGCAGTGAAGAGGAGGATGACCAGAGCGGCAAGGAGCATGCCGATGAGAGTGTCTCGGAAGAAGAGGGAGACTACGATACAGACAGCTCGAGATCTCACTAGATCACAGTGCTGCCAGGCCCACTGGTCCCCGGCATCGTTTGCGGGGATGGACGTTGATCCTGGTGTCTAGGGTAGTCTTTAGGGTCGCATCCGTATAGGTCAAAAAAAAAACTGTTGTGAATGAACATCTATGCCACGCATCGATGCACTGTCACACACCGCTGTAATGCTCATATTCTGTGAACTGTCTCGGTGAAACACTTCATACATTGGATATTGACATCAAATTTTCACATTGCCCACTGCCGGTCAACCCAGCAATACCCACTGCCGGTCGATACTGCCGGTCGACACTGCTGGTCAACCCAGCATTACCCAGTGCCGGTCAACCATACACAATCCTGCCAGGTCTCCTCATATTCCGTGAACTGTCTCAGTGAAACACTACCTACATTGTATATTGAGGGATGAAATTTTTACATTGCCCACTGCCGGTCGACCTGGCATTATCTCCCTGCCGGTCGACCATACACATCCCCCGCCAGGTCCCCGCGCTCCCCAACGCTCGCTGCCATATAGCCTGGCAACGGACCCGCTGGAGTCGAGCGGCACGATACATTGTATCCCATCCGGTGGGCCGGAGAAGTCACTACATCATAGAATGTCCGCTGCCGCTTGAGCGGATCCGCTGAGCCGCAATATTCGATACATTGTATGCGCCCGCTAGAACGTAGGACACAATACAATGTGACGTCCCTACCTGATGACAGTGGAAAGCGAATCTGCCACGGGGAGTTCGTCATCGAAGTGCGAAGTGCAGCTACTTGTACCCTCCATCGCTGCGCAGCCGTCATCTGCCAGGCATGTGAGAACGGAGAGAAGCGACGTCATCAATGCAGTGTGCCAACGATCAGCGCCTGTGGGACGAGAGTTCGCGTCAAGTGTTCGCTGAAGCCCAGCCACGGCAACCTATAGATCGCTCCGTCTCTCGCCTGGTGCATTGAGCATACGCTACTGAAAGGCATAGACTTACAGTATATCTGGGTCAAGCGCGGGGACTCGTCGATTGGGACGTATGCACAGGACTTGATTCCTGCCGCTGAGGTGCAAGGAAGTCGGATGGCAACACAGAACGACGATGACCATCCAAATGATTGATCAGGATTGATATGATGCGGCGATTGTAGACATCCTCAAATGGTCCCATCTCTCACCCTGAGGCTGATGAGCAGCGGTGCCAGTGAATACTTATAACGATCTAAATTCGAACGAACGGCGTGTCGGTGTCGAAAGCGGCAGAGTATATGGTAAGCACGCCAAGTCCAGAGAAATACGACGATGCCAGGACTTGCATTCAGACTACCACCGCCTCCATGAAGCATTCCGAGTAGCGCGACGCGAAAAAACGCCTCGAGACATCGAAGTCAAGTACACACCTACCGTACCACGCCGCGGGGGGAAGATGATACAGTACAGCATTTCTCGTCATACAGTATATGCAGTCCAAAAACATCCACAAGCTCAAGACAATTCCGGTACGGGGAATCGAACCCCGAGCTGCCGCGGACCTACTGTGAAGTGAACACACAGCGATTCATGAGAGGCGGCAATGTTAGCCATTACACCATACCGGACTGACGAACGTCGTGCTCGTCCTCAAAAGATACGCCGTCCTTACAGTTATGATCTGACCGTCCGGGTTATTGAAACGAGGGCGAGCGGAAGAGAAGCGGGGGGTGCAGGACATCTCGGTACACGCCAGAGGGGGAAAATACGTCCGAGCCAGAGTAAGAGCGAAAAGTTCTGAGCCGAGCTTGACCGTGTACTGGAAGGCGGCGGTCACGATCCGTGCGAATGAATGACCACCGGGGTCAAGGATCCCCAGGGAAGATCTAGGCTGTGGGGTCGGGGGAAAGAAGTGTGACGACCCCGGTCGGGTGGGGAAATCACCGGCTCGAGGAGGGTGTTCGGTGTAGGCTGCGCATGTTAGATCCGCGGGTGGAACACGACCTTCGGAAGGTGGAAATAACATGCCACCTGTTGTGGAGTAGGGTGCAGTCTGCCGCGAAGGTAAGTACCGGTCCGCGTCGTCGATGGATCCGTCCGTATGAGATTCAATGGTATTTTGTCCTCAGTGCCAAGTGGGGCCGGGCAGCCCTGGATGTCGAGGAGCGCAGTGGTGGGAAGGAGTCCTCGATCGATGAGCCAATTAGGCTTGATCCGGACATCAGCCAATCACGAGGCGAGGATTGTGTCACGTCATCGGTTTCGTCCGAAAAGAGAGAGGGTGCGCCAAAACCTGTACAAAACGCACAACGGGGACGCAGCTGGCGTTGTGCGCATACACCGTACCGTCGACGTCGACGTCGTTTCTGCCAGCGGGGACATCGCACGCGAACGGGAGCAGCGCCCTCGTGACGTTCGATTGTGTTTTTTCGCAGTGCTTATCTCTGTCGCCCCCACGTCCTTATCTCTGGCCCCAACCCCATCTGCACCGCCCTTCCATATAACATGTCCCACGGCTCGTACTCGTCGCACTCTGGATCGGTCATGACCGAAGACGAAGAGGACTGGGAGGACTACTGCAAAGGCGGCTACCACCCCGTCAAGATCGGCGACACATTCTCAGACGACCGCTACGTCGTCGTCCGCAAGCTCGGCTGGGGCCACTTTTCCACCGTATGGCTCGCAAAGGACACCAAGTGCGTGCTCATCATCACCCAAAGAAAAAAAAAATCTTATCTGATCGCATCGCAGGATGAACCGCCATGTCGCGCTCAAAGTCGTCAAGTCCGCCCGCGATACACCGAGACCGCCCTCGACGAGATCAAGCTCCTCCAACGGCTCATCACCTCCTCCACCCCGCCCGCCGCACCCACCCCCGACAACCCCAACCCTCCTCCGTCCCCGCACACACCCACCCGGGCCGCTCCCACGTCATCTCCTTCCTCGACCACTTCCGGCACAAAGGCCCGAACGGCACGCACGTCTGCATGGTGTTCGAGGTGCTCGGCGAGAACCTGCTGGGGCTGATCAAGCGGCACCAGAACAAGGGCGTGCCGATGCCCCTCGTGCGGCAGATCGCGAAGCAGATCCTCCTCGGCCTCGACTACATGCACCGCTGCTGCGGCGTCATCCACACCGACCTCAAGCCCGAGAACGTCCTCATCTGCATCGACGACGTCGAGAGCATCATCCAGGCCGAGCTCGCCGCCGCACCGCCCCCGCCCCCCACCGCCGCCGCACCGCATGTGCCGCACGCCAGCAAGCTGACGGGCGTGCCCCCCTCGAAAGGCCGTGGCGGGAACCAGACCCCGCGCTCCGAGAGCGTGTTCATCACCGGCTCGCAGCCGCTCCCGTCCCCGTCCTCTATGACCTCGCTCTCGGCGTTTGCGGAACGCGCCGCGGCGGCGGGAGGGGGAGGAGGGGGAGGCAGTGCGGGGGGCAGCCACTCCGCGAGCAGCTCGTACAGCGCGGGGAGCCCGATGATGGACCGCTGGGCGTTCGGGATGAGCCGGATCGAGGGCGGCGCGTCGACGGCCGTGACGGCGAAGAAGGACAGCGGCAGTGTTACGAGCGCCGGGAGCAACAAGTCCGGTGGTGCGGGCGCGGACGAGCATGAGCACTCGGATGAGCTCGCGAAGGACGTGCGGAATGTGTCGATTGCGGAGGGGGGAGGCGCGGGGGAGGACAACACGCGTGCGGGGGGCCGCGGCGCGTCGTTGCTCACGCAGCAGGCGGGCGAAAGCGGGACGAAGCCCGTGCCGATCCCCGGTGCTGCTGCCGCCGCGGGCGGGATGACCGTCGACGTCGATGCGGCCGTGGCGGCGTTTCTGGAGGCGGGGACGGCGCCGCCGGAGGAGGGCGAGGTGGAGATGGAGGGCACGGAGAAGATTACCGTGAAGATTGCGGATCTGGGAAACGGTGCGTCGCTGTTTGCGCTGGAGAAAACAAACGGGTGCTGACGCTGACTGGACACGCAGCGACGTGGGTCGAGCACCACTTCACGGACGACATCCAGACGAGGCAGTACCGCTGCCCCGAGGTCATCCTCGGCGCCAAGTGGGGGCCCAGCGCCGACATATGGAGCGTCGCGTGTGTCGTACGTCTTTTTCTCCTCCTCCTCGCTGGGTATATGCCCTTACGAGCCTCTCCCTCCTTCCCTTATCCCTTGTCCCTTGTCCCTTGTCCGTTGTACCGCCCCTGCCGCTGCCCATCGACGCAGATCTTCGAGCTGATCACGGGCGGCGACTACCTCTTTGACCCGGCCTCGGGCTCGCGCTACAGCAAGGACGACGACCATATCGCGCAGATCATGGAGCTTATGGGCGAGATTCCGCGGAGCATCGCGTTTAGTGGGAAGTACTCGAGCGAGTTTTTTAATCGGAAAGGTGGGTGTTGTCCTCCATCCCCCTCATACCCTCCTCCCTCCTCTCCACCCCTCCTCCCTCCCTCCCTCTGAAACCCATGCGCTAACCCCCTTTCCCCCTCCCCGCTCCCCAGGCGAACTCCGGCACATCAACAAACTGCGCTACTGGCCGCTCGACTCCGTGCTGCACGACAAGTACCTCTTCTCGCGGGCCGAGGCAGAGGAGATCGCCGCGTTCCTCGCGCCGATGCTCCGGCTGCACCCGGACAAGCGCGCCAAGGCCGGCGACCTCGTGCACCACCGCTGGCTCGAGGGCATCGTCGTGCAGGGCGAGATTGATGTTATACGCCGCGCGGAGCGGGAGGAGGCGGAGAAACGCGCGGGGGTGGGCGGGGTGGGGGTGCCGCAGGTCGTTAGGACGGAGAGCCGGGAGAGGAGAGCGAAGGAGCAGGAGGAGGTGCAGGTGCAGGAGAAGACGGGAGGGGAGGTAGCGGATGGGAAGGCGATGGGGGCCGCGTTGACGCAGAGCGAGGTGGACGCGATGAAGCCTGTGGAGGCGATGACGGCGAGTGCCGCGCCCAGTGCGGCGCCGTCCCCGACGCGGGGGGCGCCGAGGCTCGGTGTGCCGCCGAGTGCGGGGGCGAAGGAGAATGCGAAAGCGAATGCGAATGCGAATGCAGCAGCGAGATCGACGTCGGGGTCTACAGGCAAGGCGGCCAGTCAGAGGAGATGAGGGGAGGCTGGTGTTGTTGTTGGTGTCGCTTTTGTTCTCCTGCCCCCTGCCCCCGTGTTCGTTCAGCATTCCCCAGCAGCTCTGCTTCTCGCTTTCGCGCTCCCGCCTCTTCGTCAATTATGGGGTTGATCTCCCCCCCTCCTTGCCGTCGTTTTGAGTTTCTTGCTCCGATCTCCCGCTCCCGTGCCTTTCCCAGCTCTCACCGCATACAATCACAATCACATCACATCGACCGGATCGCCCGACCACCCGCATACAGTAGATCTCATACCGAGCTAGCGCTCAAGCTTCGCTCTCCGAAAACAACAAAACTGCATCCCCGTCCTCATCACGCTCTCCCGTCCCCACGCCGACACGCCGATATTCCCGCTCCCCCTGCCTGCCTGCCCGCCTGCTCTACGCTACTACATAAGCTTAAGCTACGGCCGTACTTCATTCAGCCCTCATACCCCAGCCAGCTCCCAGTCCCAGTCCCCGTTTCTGTTTCCGTTTCCGGTTCTGTTTCTCCACCCTCGACTACCTGCCTGCCTGCCTGCCTGCCTGCCTGCCTCTGCATTGTTCTCGTTCTTCTCACTTCTCACTTCTCACTTGCAACGAACGACCTCGAACCCGCGTTCCAATTCCAATATCAGTTTTTTTACTCTTCCACTCTTCCACGTTTTTTGATCCCCCCCTACCACGCAACTGCATACATACTTTACGATTCACAAGCCCACCCTGTCCCCCTCCTCCCCTCCCCCCTCCCCCTCGCTTCGGTTGTACATGCACATGCTTGTCACAGTGTTGATGTGAGTGGAGGCGGAGGCGGAGGCGGAGGTGTACGTCCTGAAAATAGTGTAGTGTACTGTACTGTGTGTATGTTCCTAAGCTACGTACTTTAGACGGCCCCGCGCAAGTGCCAAGAGTCTGTGCAACGCATGATTTCGTTTCTTTCGATTTTGGTTCTTGCCGTGCCACCGCACCGCCGAGGCTCCGATGCGTGGGTGACAATCACTGATCGGACAACGCGCCTGATCAGAATCCAGATGATCGTTGATCGGATTCGTTGAGCGCTGAGCCTGAGGCTTCTTATCAGGATTTGTTCCGTTCGTGTCCGTTCCCCGTTCATGTCCGTTCCAGCCTCGCGAGTCGCGAGTCGCGGGTCTCCGTAACGAGCACTTGATCGTGGTCATGTTGCGGCACAGAGCACATCCCGGCGGGCTCGTCGTCTCGTCTAGTCTGGGTATGATATTTCGTGCTGCGACCCCACAGCAGCGGGCTGTCGATCGCTACAGCTCCGGAGTTGAAGGCCACGCCCACCACGCGGTATGGGCGTCAGCGTCAGCGTCAATGTAATGCATGCCGATCTGCAAATCGCACAAATGTATTGTATGTACGCGGATCGGACTGGAGGAACCCCCGTTCGATGTGATCGAATGGGGGGAAACATTCCGGGGACTTCGATCCTGACTTAAACCGACCGGTTTGTGCATGGCAGGTCCCTGGTCGCTCGCCCCTCCAGGGGCTGTATAAATGCACATCATCGTTAACGTTCGGCGCCTCGACGGGAAAATCGCGCCCCAGGATGACGCCTGATGAACGGGCACCGCTCCAGCGCGCTGGCCGTGTGCTGCTCTACAGTCTGCAGAACACGACGACGGTCACGGTCTTCTACGGTATGGCGCTTTGCTCGGATAACCTCGCCGGGGCAAGTTGGATGATGCGGGACTGTTGGCCAGGGGCGTTCATGCTGCTCGTGGCGCTCTCAACGTATACGCTCCTGTGGGTAAAGCCTTATTCAAGCACGATATGTGTACGTGCCTCATACGCGTCCTCAGGAACCGTGGCTTGAAGGCGAGAGCCACGCAGGTGATGCTGATAACCACGCTTGCGGGCTTCCTGTTCGCGACCGCGCACTGGATTTCTTTCGTCGCGTTCTACGTCATCCAGATCCGGGGCGTATTTCTGGAGTCGGGCGGGGTTCTCACCCGCGCCACGTTTCAGGCTATCAATGCGAGAGGCGCGCTGATCAGAGCAGTCATCGAAAATTGGGAACTGCATCTAGTGGTACGTGCTTCCTGTCCAGCGGAAGGGGCATTAGAGGTTAAAAGACAACCTTGCCGCGCTTAGACTATCCTCAGCGACGGCATAGTGATCTGGAGGACTTGGGTCCTGTTTCCCGACCAGCCGTGGGCCAGGCTAGTCCCGTGCGCTCTCTTCGTCGGCACCGTATGTCAGTGGTATCCTCGACATACCTGCTGCGTGCCTGACGTGCGACGATTTACAGGTTCAGCATTAGCATACCAAGTCATCGATCTCGTAGTCCCTTCCATTGCTTCGGATGCGGTTGCTGAGCGACTTTCGAACATCGATGTGCAACTCTACGGGGCGTCCATAGGACTGTCGTTAGCCAGCAACGCCGTTTCCACCCTCCTGATTTTTTACAGACTATGGTGGGTCGATCGAGTTACACAATCACCTTTCTGCGCTGATTCAATCCACTGCCCCAGGGGCCACCTTCGATACAGTCGAAAAGTCGGCCTCAGACGAATGTCGACGTCTCCGGTATCAAGGGTAATGCTTATCCTCGTCGAATCTGGTGTGGTGTACTGCGCGATCCAGGTACGCGCAGAATCAGTGCTTATCCACTTGAGGGTCTAACATGCTCCTAGGTGGCCAATTTGCTATTGTTTCTTCTTCCAGCGGACCCTTATTCGCCACGCGACGTTGCGAATAACAGCCTCGGCCAATCGGCGACCGCAGTGACGGTATGCGCGTGGTTTGCCTGTCCTGAAACTGGCTGACGATGCTCGGAAGGCGATGTATCCAGCTATCATCGTGGTGCTCGTCACAAGGCAGCGATCCATGGTGGAAACCTTTGGCTTTACGACAGAGCTCAGAAACAACGGAGCTGCTGATCCGGAAGCAGCTTCGTCGCGTCTAGAACGTTCAGACGCAAAAGGCCTGGCTTCGGATACCACTGCGCTTGAGGCCGCGACGGGAGGAGGCGATGTGACTGCTTCTGGCGCAACAGAACAAGCCTGAAGTAGAGCTGAGTATCGCAGCGAGAACCATTTCATGACATCAGGTGGATCAGCGGTCCGACGAGAGTTACCTACGCAATTCCCTATCTACCGCGCGATTTAATCATTCCTACTTTGTGTATATCGATCTGTATAATTACTACAGCGCAGAGCTAAAATGCAACCTAGATACTTGTGTCGTTTCCGATGTACGGTCATTGGAAGGGTGCTGGCGATTGGGCAAACGAGGCGTTGATGGGGTGCAAGCAGCAACAGATAATATGTAAACGCTTTTGGACAGAATCCGTCGTCAGCCGACTCGCTCGAGAAACGCCGCAGAGGCCCACTTGAAAGTCGCCAGGCAGTACATCTCGCTTTTGGTTCGGGACTGCTTCGATAGATAGATAAGGTCATCGTATCTTATCACTGCGCCCTAGATTAGATGGATTGAGCTTCGATTAGATTCTGACGTGATCATTTTTCTTGCCACACGTTGTATTCTGAGAGAGGAGCTCCCACACCGCGCGATTCACACACAAGTTGGGAATGCTCTGCTTGACCTTTGGCGTCCCTTCGCTCCCTGAAAGTCCCCGTTCAACCCGTGCTCAACCGTCCCACCCGTCGCTCAGATCGGAACAACCGGATGAATTCAAGTCAAAAATATCACCTTGTATATGAAGTTATGACATACAGGTCTCGTCGTAACATTCTATTTAGTTCGGGAGACCGTTTCCATGCCTGAGAATCTTTCAACCGGTCGCTTTATCATCCGGCAGGTCTTGCTTACGGCGATTGCTGGGAAAAGCACCGCTTCGTCAGCCTTCGCTTTATAACACAAGTACCAGGCCAAGGACTCGAGTTCTTTCGCCATGGCTCACGCATCGCATCGTCTCTTTCAGCCGATTACCATTGGAAATGCCCACCTTCGGCACCGTGTGATCCTCGCCCCTCTAACGCGGTTCAAAGCGACGAAGACCACACACATACCAATTGTTCCGCTTGTGCAAGAATACTATTCACAGCGGAGTAGCGTTCCAGGTACGCTCGTGATTACTGAAGCCACTTTCATCGCCGCGAAAGCTGGAGGATATTACAACATTCCGGGAATCTGGAGTGACGAGCAAGTCCACGCATGGAAACAAGTGCGCGTTCATCGCCGTGTTCGACACTTTGCCAACTAATGCACATCTTCAGGTGACAGACGCAGTCCACGCCAATGGATCCTACATATTCCTACAACTCTGGGCACTAGGACGCACAGCTGAACCCGACGTACTTATCGCTGAGGACCCTTCATTTTCGTTCGTCGCTCCTTCTTCCGTACCGCTATCCGAGAGGCCTGCGCCTCCACCGCGGGAGTTGAAACTCGAAGAGATCCAAGAATATGTGCAGCTATATGTGCAGGCTGCGAAGAACGCTGTCGAGAAAGCCGGCTTTGATGGCGTGGAAATCCATGGTGCGAATGGATATCTTATCGACCAATTCCTTCAGGATGTCAGCAATCAAAGGACCGATGGTTATGGTGGAAGTATAGAAGCTCGAAGTAGGTTCGGCTTGGAAGTCGTGGCCGCCGTCGCAAATGCAGTGGGCGAGAAGAAGACCGCGATCCGCCTCAGTCCCTGGAGTCCCTTCCAAAGTATGTGATCCCGGTTGTGGTGCCAATTCCACGATGTACATCTCAGTTGACGAGCGCGGCAGGTATGGGAATGGAAGACCCTATCCCGCAATTCTCACATTTCGTTTCTACGTTGAAGAGGAAGCATCCGAATTTAGCCTACCTCCACGTCGTTGAACCTCGCATATCGGGGAATGACGACAGGCTCACCGATCCATCGCGCGAATCTAACGAGTTCATCCGCGCAATCTGGAAGCCGCTGCCTCTCATCGTTGCCGGTGGATATATTCGCGAAACGGCGTTGAAGACCGCTGACGAAAACGGAGAACTCGTCGCGTTTGGTAGGCTGTTTATCTCCAACGTAAGTCCACGTTGCTTTGTTCATACAGCGTCGACTGATAAGCTGGATAGCCTGATCTTCCACTCCGCCTGAAGGCGGACATACCACTCACACCTTACGACCGCAAGACGTTCTACATTCCTGGTGATCACGAACGAGCCGAAGTTGGATACATTGATTACCCGTTCGCCAAAAGTCAAGGAGCAGCGAAGGCGGACGGCCATCCTCATTTTTAACAGGCAGAGGAGTCATATTCCGGTAGACATTCGGCATCTGCATTATTGAGATAGATCGATTGTGGTAATCATGCACCTTAAGTTTTCGAGACGCCGGATCTGTGGCTGACGCGCATGCTACTTGTCACTACTTGTTCGATCATCATCCCTCATAAGCATCCTGAGTCGAGACAAAAAGTTAGCCCGCATATAGATAAACCCCGGACCTGGAAACAAAGGCACACCTTGATCTCCCTCGCAAATACCTTCCCAATGGTTGCCCGCTGGATCTTCATCGCCGGTGTCACCAGCCCGCTCTCGGGCGTCCACTCATCGGGCGTCAGCACGACCGCCCCCAACAGCTCGCATGCCCGGAATCCCGCCTTCCTCCCGACGATGTTGCATTCACGGAGAATGAGCATTCGGACAGCGTGGTCCTCACAAACGTCCGCGAGTGTGAACGAGGTAGACTCTCCGGACTGGGGACCGGACTGAAAAAGGGCGTGACGGAGGTTGACCTCGTGCGGGATGATGATAGCGATGGGCTGTGCAGCTGAGGCGGAGGCGTGAACGCAGAGATTGGACACCAGGTGGCACGATTTGTACACCGATTCGAGACGTTCGAGAGCGATGTACTGTTCGCACGTCGTTAGAACTTGACATCAAGGGGAAGACATGGATAGCTTACCTCGCCGTTCTGGAGCTTCACAAGGTTCTTAATCCTGGTCGGAACGACGAAGGTGAGCTAGGACACTGAACTGTAGTATCGAAGCTTGAACATACCTATCGATAATGGAGAGCGTCCCGTCCTCGTTCCACTGTCCCACATCCCCGGTGCGCAGCCACCCGTCTTTCGTGAAGATCGTTTCGTCGTTGTTCAGGTCTGGCCTTTTGAAGTAGCCTTTCGTCACCGACGGTCCGCGAATACAAACTTCGCCGCGCTGTGGTGTGTCCTTCGAAGTGTAGCCAGCGCTAGCGATGTCGATCAGTTTGATTTCAATTGATGGCACAGGTAACCCGACGGGCCCGAAGACTGGCAACTCCGGCGGGAGTAACGTGCACATTCCACACGATTCAGTCATGCCATAGCCTGGGGTCATCTCATCAGCATAGGAATGACGGCGAATTCGTCAGTCAGACACTGACCTTGCATCATGGGAACGACAGCCAGACTCAAAAATTCCTGAGTATCCCGACTGATGGCCGCGCCGCCGTTCATCGTGAAAAGCAACTGCCCACCCGTCGCCCCCGCACCTTGCTCAACACCACCCCATCCGCCAGCCCACCAAGCACGGGCGCACCTGCTCGTTTCAGCGCCATCGCCGCCTCGAAAGCCTTCTGCTTCGCCCATCCGCCCTGCTTTACCTTCCCCACGATCCCCTTCTTTATCGTCTCCCATACCGCTGGCACTCCGAACATGATATTCGGCCTCAGCGCGGTCAGATCTCCCTGGCAATTACGCACACTGGCATCAGTGAGGGTCTTTGCACGGGCATAGCCCGATGTGACGCCAGTGTAGAGCGCACAGAGCTCGACGATGTACTCAAGGACGTGTGCGAGCGGGAGGTAGGCCAGGTACGTGCTGCCCCGGGGTAGATGGTGCCCGAAGACGAGGGCGACGGATCCGACGGACGCCACGAGGTTGCAGTGCGTGAGGCAGACTCCTTTCGGGGCGCCGGTGCTGCCAGAGGTGTACATGATGCAGGCAAGGGTGGATTTGGTAGGCCGGCGAGAGGCGAGGAGGGTGGAAGACGGCGAGAGGGACTTGCCTCGTGTGAGGAGCTGGGCGATGGAGAGGATTCGAATGGAAGGGTGCGCCGTGCGCAGGAAGGATAGAAGGTCCGGGGAAGGGGAACCGTCGTAGATGACGTATCTGACAGTGGGTGTGTTCGGGAGGACGTTAGACACGGTCTTGAGGAGGTCGGCGTTCGTGAAGAGGCCGATGCATTCGGGTTCGTTGAGGGAGTGCGCGAGGCCGGATTCGCCTAGTGTATCGTACGCTGTTGCAATAGCTGTTGAAATCGACGAGCATGCATGAGCAATGAGTTGCCAATTGACGCTGTAGGTAAAGTCAGCATCGCAAATCGCAATGAAAATAACACAAGCACATACCTCGTTTGTGCGTAGATGTTGAAGATATGATTCGATTCGAAGCCCAAGTCCAATAAGGCGTGCGCGAGGTCGGCAACCATCCGCTCGAACTCGACGAAGGAGATGTATTTGTAGTCGCTGAGCTCGAAGTACTTCCAAGTTTTGGTCTCCGTAACCACCTTCCCGTCCACGACCTTCTTGACCTCCTTCTGTTCCTCGTGGGTCCTCACCACATCGCGCCAACCGACCGCTCTACTGCTCCCATGTGTTCTGGCAGCGTACTGAAGCACATCGAATACGGTCTCCACACCCTCGCTCGGCTGAGTGACAAGAGCTTCGCACGCAATAGCAAGTCGACGTGTAGGCCCTTCGTTTGCATTCGCTGGCGGCGCCACCTCTACGGAACCTTGACCAAAGTAGCCTGGCTTCACAGTCTGAACGAAGGGCGACATATACGCGAGGTGATGGTCGGTTGCTGAGCGTGAAGCTGGGGTACATACGTAGTGTCAAATTGGGTTTACCCCGGTCCTAGAGGGGCGACAGCAAGCCATCATCGTTGACAGATTTGTCAGTCCTAGGATTCGATCAGGTTGCAAGTAAGAGATGTCTGCTTGGCTGGAGAGGAGGCGTTGCCGTCCAAATTTTGCTGATTGGCTGTCGACGCGTGTGACTGAGTTCAAGTCAATCCCATGTCTGTGTGCCAGCTATGCGAAAGACGAGCGCTTCTGACGTTTGATGAGTACAAGGGACGGAAAGGGTGGTTTGTTCAGCCATAGGTGTCCAAGCCATGGTGGAAGTCGATGGGTATGTCCGCGATCTCGCGTGGTTCTATATGACGCAGGTGTCACTAGTCGTGTACAAGGGAGTGCGGCAGACTACGCACCTCGCATCCTCAGACTTTCGTTCCTTCACCTCCCTACAGAGAAAATGAGGTACTGCTCATGCTCCGGCAGACCCGTCGAGTTCGACGAGCGGAAACGATCAAGCTGACCTGCGACGAGGGAACGCGATGACATGCATGATTTAACAGAGGGTGCAGTGGGTTTATTAAAAACTCACGGTTCACGATTGGTAAGCCTTTCAATGCGTAGGTTATCGGAGAAGACTATGAGGGTATAACTCTAGGCGCGAGGTGGTGAGCATGGAACGAGTTCTACGTTTTTGCGATGTTTGATTTTGACCACCAGTTATGATTGCCAGTTCTCCGACCGGTTTCCCGGTCCGGTCTGCCGGAGGTCAAGGGAAGGTTGTGAGCTCAAGCCGCTCCATTGAGCCGTGGTCGCGGGCTCCGGGCTTTCGTACACTTCTTCGGACTGCGTGTGGATCCTCGGTGGACATTCAAACGTTCAAGGACAGAGTGCCGTCCTTGAATCATGGCTAGATTGCGCTCTGGGTCAGATCAATCATCGCAATCGTGTTATGAGTAACGGAAAGCCAGTGCATTGGTAGAGACATCGGAAACAGCAGAAGGCAGATATCGACGTGTTACTGTATGATCGCAAATGCTCTTCAAAGGTCACAAACAGCATCTTGGGTTTTCACCCTCTCCAAACAGCCTGCAAAACTCATCAGTTGACGAGGGAAGGCATGAAGCGTACAAAGCTTACGGGGCCAGGGACGGTGTAGTTCTTCGGAACTGGATAGTAGATGTTGATGAGAATTCCAGGTTCCTGGAAACGTTTATCAGTCTCCACAGTTGTCCAGTAGAAACAGTCGGAGTTTCATACATAGCCAGTGTAAACACCCGGGATAGAAACAAGGGGTTCGGGGTTGCCGCTTCCTGTTCACAACAGATACACATGAACGAATGATACCGACTCTTGACCGTCGAAGCACGTACCTCCGCCAGTGATGTTGATCTGTCCGCAAGCGATGTAGAATTGGGCTGAAAGCGTTCATTGCATCGTGTGATTAGTCGGGCAGGCTGCAGCTTACCTCCGCCGAAGCTCCCCGCTGAATGTAAAGCGATTGACTCGACGCGAACTGCCCGTGGCGTAGATTGGAGAGTGCCCACGCTTCGTTGAGCGAAATTTAAGTACCTAGATATTCGCCGCTGGGAAGGTTCTTGGGAATGGTAAAAGATACGCCAGGAGTATCTGGATAGCGAATGCAATGTCAGAATTGAGCTCGGGAAGGGTATCCCGATGACATACTGTAAGCAGGCCAGGTAATACTGTTGCCGCCATCTGTCACCGCGCCGATCTCGTAGACCTGTTGGTGGGAGCGCGTCACCAGCTGTTACGCTCACAATATATGATCACCTGCCTTAAACCATACAGCACCGTCGCCAGCGAACGTCGCGGCGTTGCCGTTGGACGCTTTCGCCATGTAGACGTTCAAGGGCTGAGGAGGCACCGTGAGATTCTTTGAAGCAAATACGGATAACGACATGCTCACGCCAGCATGAGAGATAATGTTGTCGGTCATGATCCCAAGGGTAGTGCCTGCGGCAACGTCGATGGTGGTCGCGGTCGCTCCGGTTTCGGAGGTGTAGCACCTCATGTCGATACTTGTGACATCGGTGACCTGGAGCGGGACGTGAGTTGGGAGAAGAACAAGGAGTCCAGGCGGCGCTTACGGGACCGTGACTGTAATGATTGTTAGTCATGCGGACGTTGACCCAAGGGGCGGTGTTCTGCCCATTCACGTTCAAACTTGGGAAGACGTCTGGACAGCGAGAGGTTCAGCAAAGCAGACGCGGGCACAGGCGAAAATCGGTACAGTGAGCATTGACGGGGCCAGCGTGGCGCACACGCTGGCCAAGAATAAAAAAGACTGCGACAGAATCATCTTGAAACGGTTTGAGCCGTGGGTGGAACAAAGAAAAATAGGGGATTTGATACCTTTCTTCAACATTCTTGCCCGACTTGACGGTCTCTGAATTGATATCATTCGACGCTCCGTCTCGGTTTGGCTGCGGGGAAAAAGAGCTGGAAAACCGACATATTGACGAACTTGAGCCAGTCTCAATCAGTCGGACGTCTTCGGTGCTACAATCATTTGCTTCGAAAGCTCTTGACCCTCGAAATGCGGACGAATCGTCGAGAGCTCGCATCGTGCGAACAACCAGAGAGACCTTGGACATGAACACGGTGGTGAGACAGCAGGCAAGGTCACAGTGACCTCGGAGTCTGAATTTTTTGGATTGATTTGGCCAAGCGTTGAACTTGAAGCTGTTTCTCCTCGCCGTCCCGTGTCAACAATCTGCAAGCAGGAAGACGATGGTGACACGTCCTGTGCCCTTCTCGACGCCTTAAGTAGCCAGCTGATCAACCAAGGTTCTCGAGATCAGCGCTTGCGGCCGCCGTCTTTCTAAACTCGTGCCCGTCGTTCACCCCGTGCACATACTTAATGACCTCGGAGCGGCATTTCGTCGGACGGGTGGACTTCCCCGCGTCAAACGTTTCTGCAAAACCAGAAGCTTCCGGGAACTCGATATTACATTGAACTTGAAACGGGCTCCGCGAAGTGTTGATGGACATGATGCCAATGGGACGTACATGGTACACAACGGATTCCCAACGACCGCACCCGATGAACGATATTGCCCAATTTTGAATTTTTCGCCTCGTGTGGGAATCATGCTGATGCGCGTCGAGACAACGTGATGACTGCTTCTTCTCCACTTTATGTTCTGTAATCTCTCGCGCAACGTTGTTCACGCCATCCGTGCTTCTCGACTACATCTCAGGAAGGGATATAAAGGGCACTGATTGGAGTGCCTATCGTCTTATCCTATCTACTTAATCTATACACATCTATGACACGCCACGCTCCACGCGCCGTGCAACGCGCTGAACACGTGTATCAGCAATGGCGTCATGAACATGCCCCACCTCTGCTGTATCTCGAGCTAGCAAGACGCCGGATAGCCTGGATGAGGAAAGTTAGCAAGCGGCGGAATGGTGCGCGCTCGCGGTTTGCCTTTCACAGTCAGCCATGAACACTCCACGAGGCATTCAGAAGAGTCCCGTAAGTATAGTCGCATTGCCCTTGATCCTAGCTCCACACGATCTTCCATCCTGAAGCACTGACGATCTCTCTCAAGCCTCTTAGCTCAACTTCGTGATTCGAGAAACCGTCATGGACGGGATAGATCGCCACGACGAATGGCGAGTTATGTTCCGGAATGCGTGCTAGGCGCCGTCGGCTAATGGCCTACTAGGTCATACTTTTCTGCACATCCTAGGACTCAGCGAGTGCGACCGGGAGAGTCATCTCCTCCCTCGTCCTCGTCATCTCGAGGAGCTCCGCCACGAAAATCCCGCCGTCGCCCGCCGACGCCTCCCTTCCCATCGACTACGCCTCTACCACCGGAAGATGACCAGCACGCGAACGGGCAGGGTAGGCATATCTCCGATCGACAGGCGTACGCTCACTTCTTGGCGCGACTACGAGATGAACATCGGCAGGAACCGCCGCCGCGAACCCGCTCCCGGTCTAATAGTAGCGGTGCAGGCGCCCTTCTACGGCTCCTGGCGCAGGAGACGGCTCGTGCTGATGCGGCGGAGCGGGAGCTGGCGAAGGACCATGAGGCGGTGATTTCACGAGTGAAGAGTATCAAGGAAGCGCAGCTCCGAGCGGAGGGCGAGTTGGCGCGCGTTACAGCTGAACTGGCTTTGTACAAGCTGCAGCTTGATATAGCGCAGAAAGGTATTCCGCATGCGTCCTCTCGAATCCCTGCCTGAACTAGCCATGTCGCAGAAATTCTTCGCGCCCAGACTATTGTAGACGATGTCGAACGCGCTCGCGCCGAAGCCGAGGAAAGGGCCATCAAGGATCGAGAACGGCTCAGAAAACTGTTACTCCAGCGCGCAGTCGAGGTCGCAAGGGAGGAGGGAAGACAAGAAGGCTACAGAATGGGGTTGCAGAGAGGGCGATGGGAAGCCAGGTTGAACGAAGAGATAGACGAAGGGGACATGGTATCCGACGAATATCCTGCAGCGGAGGGAAGAAGAAGATCACCATCACCCCCTGAGCGTTCTCAGACATCGCCGCCAGTCGCTGCGCCCTCAACTCTACCTTCCAGGTATCTTTAGAACTGACCATACGGTGTCGTCATTTCTATGTCTAAAGTCTCGATTAGGGATCTCAGGCGATCAAGTTCGCGAGCAGGCAGCAGGAAGTCGGGCCCTTCAGATAGCGCGCTCGGCGCTCGTTCTCTCTCGATAGCAGCCCCTGTCCCACTACGACCGTCAACGTCTCAGCAACGCGGCCCTACCAAGGAATCACGCGATGCTCCCGAGGATATTTCCAGAGTCCAAAACACAGAGCGCCAATACATGGCACCCGCGCGAAGTCCGCCCCACTCTCCGCGTTTGGAAAGCCCATCCCCAAGTGTGGCACCCTCCCATCGTTCTCGCCGCTCTCATTACTCAATCCCACCCGATGGATATATCCCGACGCTTGGTCCTGATTCCCACATCGCTCTGCCCCCTCCCCACGAGCTGAGCATACCGATGGACGCTGGTGCCACAGACGACAGTACTACGGAAGCGGCCAGAGCGCAGCCGGCTTCTAGCGTTCAGGTGAATGGCAACGGCGAAGGCCCTCACAAACAGGGCGGAGCCCGGAACCATAATAGAGATGCATCAAGGGATCACGACCACTCCTACAAACCGCCATACAGGACACGCAATGATGCTACTGCTGACTACGACGATGTTTTCCGGATCCGTAAGAAGGACGGCCGAGACACTCCTGCGCTGTCGACTGTTTCGCGGGTCTCCACTACAATATCGCAATACGATATTGTGAGCCCGCCCAAGACCGAACGAATCAGGGAAGGAAGATATGGTAACGAGGACCGCAGCCGAACCCCCGTGATCGCTTATAGCGCTCGTGAAGAGCTTCAACATCACCCAACAGGGGGAAAGCTCACTCTGCCCGAGAAGATTGTCGAAGACTGGCGTTCAGCGAATTCTGATCTCTTGGGAACTCCCAGCCCACAGCCAGGGGGGCAGTTGTTCACGAGAAGGACTGATGCCCATGACGGTGCGGGGGGTGCCACGAGCGGTAAGACCCGCGATGAAATGGGGGTGCGTCCCGTTGTTTCTTCCCTGCTTTCGTTACCTCCCTTTCGTCTCCCTCAAGAATGCCTCTAATCCTGCATTCTAGCGTCCGGCAACGGCTGGTGCGATCCTCAATTCTCCAGGTCCTCATTCTCCACGTGGGCCCCGCCATGCCGCAGAGGCACCCGTGACACCCAGATCTAATCCACAATCGAGCGTACCTGGATCGTACATTTATCGCACTCGGGACGAGCATCGCTGGCCAGGCCAAGCCCATTCAAACAACCAACCGCCGCCGCGCCCATCTTCAGCGGCCAACGTACATCGCCAGCCCACCTCGAGCCCACGTTCCCGTCCTCCGTCAGGACTACATCCAAGTCCTCCGGCCACCCAGCCTCGAGCTACGGTACAGAGGTCTACTTCCAATGTTACGGTACCCGGCATAGACGTCGAGCCTCCGGTATCTCGCTTTTTCCCTTGGTACACGCCCATCGCTGACAGAGTTTCTGGCAGTCACATTCGCCGACGAACTCGTCCGAGGGCACAATTCTTGATCCAGTCCTGCTGACTCCTGATCTTGCTAATAGGCCGACAGCACTTCCTAATCTTCAGCCCTCCACTCCTTCTGAGCACGCTGAGCCATCGAGTCACCAAGGGCACCCTCCTAACCCCGTCATCGTCAGCCAGCTACCTCCGGGTTTCGTCCCGCTTAGTCCTATTCCTACCATGACCAACTTTAAGCCTGAAGAGCACGACCCCAGGCTTTTTGAGCACTTCAAAGGCCCGGCCTATCAGATCTACGCCGGCGCTGCTCTGGTTCCCGAGCCACGCATCCCATTCGGACCTGGCATGCCGTCAACCTCGGGGTCGCGCACCGACTCCGTTCTGTTCAGTGATATCCCAAGGCCGTCGACCGCAGCAGCAGCTATGTCTACCCCAGAGCAGCTGATGATTCGCGCCAGAGAGTCTCGAGCTTCGGCGATTTGCCTGCACCTTTAAGTAGACCGTTTTCGATATTTTCCGACGACTAATTCTTAGCTATCTCCCTTTTTCTGTTTCTCATTTCGGCCTTTCGGCCTTCCGAGTTCCCCCAATATTCGGATTTCCAGCTCGAACAGCTTCAAATTCTAACGAACGGCACTATCTGTACTATGAACCGGTTCGATCCATGGTTCCTTTTGTCTGTGTAGGATACGTATCGCAAGGTGGACAACAGAGTGTCAAAGCGCGATGGCAGCAAGGAGATGGTCCTGAGCGTAGATCGTCCGCTACTGCGAAAACGTAGATTTATGGTCTTCAGCAGTGAGGCCGGGATGGCAACCCGCTTCGGCAACTACGCGGGTCGATTGACGCGTTGTTTGGCACCATGCTGATGGACAAACCCACGTTGCAGGTTGCTCTTCTCCACCGCTCGCCGAGATGAGTCGTCTGTTTTTGCTTCCAAGCTGTCTTTTGCTCTTCATCTGGATTTCGACTCTTGTCTCAGCTGCTCCAGCGACATGTTCCTTTTCTTGTCCAAGCGCTGATGAGAACGGCTATGGGTTGATCACTTCGCCCTATGCGACAAGTTATGACGGGCCATATTCCATTTTCGACTGCGTGTAAGGATATTTCATTCCTTCTCTTTTGCAAATGCGCTGAACACTGTCTAGATACGCGAAGCCTGGAGCCACCACGCCACCCCATACGTGTAGTTACTACAAGGTGAGCAAATCGTCGTTACATATCATTCTTGTCTAACAGTCGCCAAAGTCGAACGGCTTGCATGCTCTGGGCACACGGACAAGTAGCGCGTGTCCAAAACAGGCTGCGACATGCTCCGAGGACCATCCACCACAGTTCTCGGCGCCCGAGAAGGTCGAAACGCCCCCGTGGATAGGCCCAGGCAACGATTTGTTGTATTGGAAGGAACACCACCCAGGTAGCCCAACGCCTTCCTGATCGCACCGAAACACCATCTCGATCATCTGCGCCGCATTTTGGGGCCAGTCGGACGGTCATTTCACCAGGCTGCGCATTCCGGCCGTCATGCGAACATGCGCTCAGGCAGGTGAAGATTTCAGCATTAGACGTCTCTGCGTTAGACGTGGAGAATCTAGGCCGTCGTCAGACTATCGTGCCCCGGTCACATAGTATGAGGGTAAACGCTAGAACGAGGGGAGTTGGTAGTGATGATAATGCGACTTTAAATTCTCCGCTCCTCGCTTCGGTCCCGTTACGACGACCTTTGAATCAGCTCCTGCGTTGTGGGGATAGCCCTGTCATGCTCGGCGTCGGCTCCAATGAAACCTCGGCGGCGGCGACTTTTGGATGCCGAGGGGGTGCGGAGGGACTCTTGAGGATACCGCGCTAGCTTGGCTGTCCGCGGTTATTCCCGTAGGTTCCCGATGAAGACGGGCACTGGAGGACAGTTTTTCAGGGCTGTGGCACAACACGGGCTGACCCTTCGGTTTCGACGCTGCTCAAGATGACCTGCAGTGTAGCCTACCTCAGTTGAGCTTTGACGATGGTCAGGTACTGGGAGACGCAGGAGGTGGTAAGCATGGTCGCCTACCAGTCAACAATTTTCCATCCAATTTTTTCCGCCTGTCGCAAGGCTTTTGCAGATGCTGTGCTCGGTCGTCAAGTAGGATAGCCTACGGCTCTCACAAATCACGCGGAAACTGCGGGTGGGAAATTCGATCTTCGTTCCAGGCAAATCCTAGCCTTCTTCTGCCATAACACTGTCGGTGAACTGGAGGTATTTTGCGGTCAATCACTTTGTGGAGTTCATTTTGAAGGCGAAAACATTGGCCCAGAGCACGCAAATGCCAAAATTTCACTTCAGCGTGGAGGTGGGATCACGTGCCTCTCACGGGATCGTGGATGGGATTCATGGGAATCGTTGAACAGGCTTGAACGATGAATACTCAGAATACTGTACCCGCTCTCAATCTAGCGCCTATACAACTCTCTATTGCTCTTTCCCTGCCTGAAACTCTCATCGACATGCCGATACCGATTGTGCTAGGGCTTTCCTATCCTGGATGGCCAAGTCCCTCGAAAAGCTCCACCAATCTGTGGTACAACTAACGTGAAAACGTCATCCGGTATTTCTGGGGAGTTGAAGGGCCACCCATAAGCGGTATGTTTATCTGCTAGACAGAGATGAGCGTTTTTTTTTTCTTTTGCATGACGCTTCGGATCCGCCAGGTACCACCGAGTGAGCTACTGGCGCCGTTGAGAAGGTCGGTGATTGAGATGTTAAGGGAAATCGCGTCCTGAAACAAAATTTTCCAGCACAGCACGACATGCCAAGCTCTATCGTACGCGACTGAAGGACGTGCCTAGCCGCTCATGTCGTATAGCGAGCTACATTCGCGCTTGGTATCTACCAATGCCATACCAGGCCCGCGTCTCCGGTGCATGGAACTGGCTATCCGAAGGGCGGCCAAGCTTCCCGTCTTTCCTTCTATCTCGAAAAGGTTGGCCTTGTTCTTTGCAGTTTTGAGAAGCCTCTCACCTGCTCCCATCCTTCAGTAAACGTGTGGCTTCTCTCCGGTCTGCTACCCAAAACATGTCCGAATCCTTTGGCCGAAGTCGCTTTTCCGTCGATTCGACCGAAGGATCTCTGCAAGTGACGTTTCATCCACGCGAACAAGCCTCGCCGGCCTGCCTATATGAACCCTCTTCAGACGGAGGAGGTTCGACAGCACCAACGGCCTCGTCTCCACCTCTCATTTCATAGACCTGAAGCAGCATGTCTCTCCTTACCTTCACGTTCAGCTCCTTCAATCCCTCCATCTTGAACAGCGTCATTGTTGGCCCGCATTCCCGCAAATACTTCCAGGTCATGACGGATCCTGCGGACCCGCGATACACCATTTTCCAGAACGTCAACACTCAGGTCGCGGCTTTCATTGAGTGGAAGCAGCACCCAGTTGTCGAAATTCGCGGGATTGTCGAGAACCAGGCTGTCGCTCGCTGGATTAGCCTTTCACCCGATCGATCGTAGGTTCTTCGTCGGCTAGATATCCCTTACCACTGACGTCTTTCCACCAGATGCAGACTGATGGAGGCGAAGGGTCGTTACTATACGTGGATTCCCTGCGGCGACGCTATCTGCGTCAGTGCTCCCCTTGATACCATCTGTTATTCGTACTGACCGGTTCTATAGCTATACTCTGCTGTCTCTAATGCCCCAGAAATGTTCGCCAAGGTTACGCGTGGAAACAATACCGTCAAACTGGAGATGACACCCCAAGCCATCCAGGCAGGACTTTTAGAGATGTCCGTCGTCGCCACCGTTCTTCTTCAATGCGGTCGTCAAATCGACTAGTGCTCGGACACGATCACGTTTACCCACCTGTATTGATAGCTTGCTTTCGATCCCTCTGTTTTTTTAGCACCGCCTGCTTCCGTATCACTCGCATAGACTTCTATTTATTAGCATCCCAGACTTCTAGACACGCTCTGTAGCCTCTATTTATCCCTCACTGTAGCAACATATCTCTCGCTTTCGTTTTGATTGAATGTCAAGACTGTCACCCTTGAGCCAGGAACCACAAGCGAGAGGACACAATAGTGTGAAAGTATCCAAAGATCGATCTACGACCGTATAGATAGATAAATCGGTCAAACCAGAATTGTGTACGCGGCAAAGACCCAGAATGAAGATACTGAAAACCCGTCACTCTAAATACCCAGAAAGAGCCCGTGAAAACATCAAGACAACGGCGAGACCTAAAGCGTGCATCTGACCAAAGAGCCAGATGCACGATGCCCGTAAAAATACAGAATAAATAGCCAAATCGAAATCGTGGACCCGGGAAGACACAAAATGAATAAACCAATGAACCAAAACCTCGAGGACTCCTGGATGCCCGGAGAAATATAAAGTAACTGCCAAACCGAAATCGTTGATCCAGCGTAAGACCCTAAATGAAGGAACTGAGAACAAGACCTTGAAGCCCCCACAGAAAAGCCCGTAAAAGTGTTGAGTACAGGGGCAACCCAGATAGCATACCCGCCGGATCAGCCCCAGAAGCGTGACGTGTCGGTACGTCAAGGAATTGGCGCCGGAGGGAATATGGCCCCCCAATCCAGTCCGCCCGGACGGCCATCATACCCCTTGCCCTTCCAACATTCTTCGAATCTCCGTCTCATACCATCGTAGTCGGGGACTTCACCAAACGCGAGCCCTTTGACGTCTTTCCAGAACTCGACAAACGACGAATCCATGCCCCGGAATAGAACCGAGGCGGGTGTTGCCATTTTGACTCGCCATAGTCGGGGTGGAGGTTGCTTCGATGCTGCACCTTTTTGAAGCAAAAGCGGTGGAGGTGTCCAAGGAAGACGGCCGTGCGACAAGAAGGAAAGCAGGTAGGCCAAAGATTCGAGGTCGTCCCGTTGAGATAGACCTACGAGAAGCGAACACGGATGGAGAAAAAGAGAAGCACCATCAGCGACTAGTTTACGCAAAAGAGCAAGACGAAGAATTCTACATACTAATGCCATGGTGCCCAAAAACACTGAGAAATGATCGGTTCCCCACGATCTCTTTACGGTCTCCAGGGAGCTTCGCATGAGGGGGAAGGAACGAACTAAGGCCAAAATCAATCGCAAAAAGGGTGGTCGCAGACCGTTCCGGATGGCGCGGTATCGACTCGTGGGACGGAGCCGGAGGAAGACATATGTTCGCCGGTTTGACCCCGTTATGAATGACACCCCTGCTATGTATATCCTTGTAACGATCGATCTGTCCATGACTTGATTACCGTTTTGTGGTTGGCGTGGCTGAATGGCTGACATACCATCTGAATAGCCACAGCCAATACCATCGTTTCGTCGAGTTTACCGTCTGGGAGAGTTTGTATCACGTCATCCAGTGTAGGACCAAGGCGCTGCAACACGATGGCGTAAACCTCACACTTCGAGTCGTGGGCGCTGGCCAAGACATCGGGAATTCCGGAAGTGCGAGTACAGCTCAGCACATTATAAACCGTTCTTTCCGTGACACATTCGCAATCTTCGGCAGCCGACCATGCTTTGACGATCACTGTCTTGGCATTCAAACACCCCGAGGAGGTCCCAAAGTCATACGCAAGATAGACACCTCGATCGGCTGATAAACACAAAATCGTAAGGAACAACGAAAGCACGGCGTCGGCACACTCACCGCATTCCGAACTTATCGTGCGATAGACTCTAAAGCGACGCAGAAGAACATGAATGCGGACTCGAGTGTTGATATGCCATGGGTGAGGATAGTACGCATCCTCAACTCGTTTGAAGAACCTAGAAGTATTTCCGGGATCGAATGAAGCAAGAGCGGACGATACGGCGACATTCCAAGCAGCGGAGACTAAACGTAGTGAAAGGATTGGCGCAAGGAAGGCCGAGAAGGCCACCCGGCATGGATCAGATAGTGAGCAGAAGTGTTCGTCAGGTTCGAGGTCACAGCTTTTCCTCGTGTAGAACGACACGAGATGACGGAAAACTATAAGAAGTGCGTCGAACGGGAGAGGAGGAAGTGATTCTGGGACCATGGCCTTGAAAAGAACGCAATTTCGCAGCTACCAGTTCGCGTCAAACGACGAAACCTTGCAAAGGAAAATTCTGACGCACTCCGAAACGTGCGAGAACGGAAAACGAGGCACTATTCTACCAAGACGTCGGTAGCATGGCTGAGGTCCAGCGGAGGAGGTCGGGAAGGGCCAGCGAAGGCTAAATGGCACCCCATGAAATCATCATGAAATGCCGAGAGGCTGACAGCTCGGGCCAATCACGAACATCCGTTCCCATCAGTTGATGTGTGCGGAACAAGAAGCTGATGCCGACGCGCGCCTGCTCTGTACATGAGCTTCGGACCTGCAACGGGAGATGAGATCGATGAGAGGCCAGTATCAACAATCCCTGACTTTCGAGATATTCAAGTTGCTCTTAAAATGTTCACGGCAGACGCTCGAAGTGTTATTTAACTGACGTGAAGCATCTCGGAGGAGCAGGATGCAGGATGTCCACCGGAACCAGCAAGAGCAACCCGTGAACACTGGTGTTCGGAACTTGGCTTCCGAAGTCCAGCAAGTGGGAAAGACTTGGACCGCACCAAGGTCACTCAGGATATTTGCTCTTCCTCCTCCTCAGCGCCGTGTGCGAGGCACGAGGGAATTTGGAGGGTCCCAATTTCTACACCACAGTCTCGAGATTTTCGATTTCGCTTGATTCGTCGATTGTACAACTCGTTGAGCGTACAGTTACTCTTCGACTGCGGCGCTGCCCCACCATCATCTACCCCGCTTCGAAGTGAAGAAGTTGCCTAATTCTTGTTCGAATTCTGATTATGATTATGAAGCGAATGTAGCCCCGACAGGACACGTGCTCCTTTTCCAATCAATCGTACAGCACCGACTGATCGAGGCCTTGAGCTCTCGAGGACTCTGATAGGTTTAACGCGACGTACGAATTGGAAGAATGCGAGCCTCCAAAACGGCTGCGTCCTCGGCGTCGAGGGCACGTTCCTGAATTATGTTGTGGAGGAGTTGGCGCGCCTCGATGGCCCTTTCATGGGCGACATCACGGATATACAGGGCATCCTCAGCCTCCACTGGCAGAGCCACGGTGGCTGGGACGGCGAACAGAGCGAGGAGGGCGATGTTCAAGAAGGATGAGAAACGCATTGTCGGCAATAGACGTAGAGTGAGCCTTGGACCACGACCGGCGGGTGCAGTAGAGACTTAGCGTACAGGGAGGGGCGATGGAGAAGGGACCAGCCGTTCTTGTCCCATCACAGTTTCGCAATCGCCTGCTTTATAGCCAACCGAGCGCTCGTGCGTCAACGTTTTCAACTTTTTACCGAATGATCATACATAAAACATTCGCACACCGAGCGTTGATGTCATCAGCTGAACATCACCGGAGTCATGGATTTGCCGGGACGCCCGAAAAGCTATGTATGCACCGTATGCCTTCGCTGAAATTGGACAGCAGCGAGAGTCCAAAGTCGAACTCTTGGTGGTCCAGCGCAAAGCTGCTAGATGTTCTCTTGCAAGTCGAGGGCGCGCTTCATGAAGAATATCAAGCGCATAGCAAGATCAATTGGTCGTTTCTAGACAGGCCATGATGGTCAGTAACGGAGTTCATCAACAGCACAGGTAGAGTTGCGAACCTCGTGCCATGGCATTGTCGTGAACGGCTGAACGACGAGGTTGATTGCACAAAGACTAGAGCCAATCAAGCGCTTCAAGAGAAACGCGATCGAGGTGATGGTTGCTAACAGTCACCATAACGGTTCTCCGGCATCAACGACGAGGCCTTTGAATACTCTAAGCACGACCTCGGACAGCAAAACTGACCTTCGGACCTTGCCAGTGATTGCACGACATGTCATCATGAGATAAGTAGCGCGAGGATGTAGACTTTCGGCATAGCGAGATTCGGCGCCAGGAAGATCGAGACGCCATCGATACAACGGTCATCGTTGGTAGGTAGACTGACACAAACTGGCTGCCAGGGATGTCCGATACATTGATCGGAGGTAGCAGGAGGGAGCTCTAAGGCCGGACTAGTTTTAACCTGCAGATACAACCTGTTAGATGTCGGCCGCTCTAGTGGTGAATGAACACATACCTCTCTGAAGCTTAAAGCTGGACGATGGCCCAGTAATAGTCGTGGTGTAGTTACTGGTGCACGCCCGGAGTATTGGGCGGACCCAGATGATTGAAGGGAATGAAGACGAATCCCGGACCACGAACAGCAATCGCGGCATGCGACTGTCGCTAGGGCAGTACCGGCGCCGGTTGGATGTGGAAGGACATAAGGTTTGACTTCCGAGGAAGGTGCTACCCTCCGCGGCGATGCCCTCCTAGCTCAATCCACCTCCAGCCATTGCTTGATTGAAGGCGAGATGAGCTCCATCTGAGTAACACGGGAATGAGGACTAACCCAAGTGAGCGTACGACTGACCACCTCCCTACACTTTCGACATGATACGTTTGCGGATACTGAATTCCTTGACCCCTGCTTAACAGCTCGCACATCGTATTATACGACTATTCGGGTGCAAGCCTCGAACACCAGGCATATGGTTGAAGCCGTAGCAATGGTCTCGAGCACTCGTCGGTATCTACACCGTGCTCGGTGAGAAAAAGCGGATGTGTTTTAGTGGACTCACCAGGCTTAGAGGGTCGACAAGAGATATAATTCGAACACAATTGTAACGAGTTTCGTTGCTCCTTGCAGAGAAAGCTCGAGGTAAAGGCAGCGTATGCCCGTTATGGGGGATGCTTACAGAGAAAGGGCGAGGCATCTCGCAAGGACATTTACTCCAACTTCCGGTGTACTAATCCCTCCGCACAAAAGGAAAGGATCATAATGCCGCCAAGGTCGTCGTCCATGAGGACGAGCCGTGGCTCGGCCGAAATTGTGTTTACCCATGTGGCTCTGGACGCCACCATCACGGTCACGGTCACCTGATAAACCAATTCACTATAAAGACTACCACGTTGCAAGTCTCAACCTTTCGAGTCAGTTTCGAGCCACCGCTGTCGTCTCAAGGATGTCGTCCCCACGCGTCGCGTTTGGCAATGCGACTAACAGCCCGCGCTCGAGCTCTCGTTCGGCACCGATTCGTTTTCCTTGCAAGCCGAGCTCGAGGAAGTCTACACCGACTTGTACGGTCTCGCTCGCCAGTGTTACCGCAAACGATTATGGTGCCAGTCATGCATCGATCCCACGTATACTTGCTTCCTCTTCTCACACCAACTTAATTCCGTTTCCTTCGTCGCCGATGGAATGCTCCGACCCCGCGATCAGCCAGCCTGACCGCACTTGTCTCCAGCTTCTTCGGTCCTCCTCAGGAAATAATTCACAGCCCGGGGCTCGTGCGTCTCCTGTTCGGCATGCCGCACAAGAGAGACGGAAACGCTCAACTGCATGCCTCCTTCCGCCGGTGGTCCTCGAACGGTGTTCAGGTGGTGAATTAATATGCCAACCTCCCAGGAAACGTCCCCGGCTACAGGGAGCCGTGAAGACGCCGAAGCGAATATCGCCCATCGACTCGTCAGACCTGCGGTTTCTGGCAATGGTGCAGCGAAGTGTTGCAGGAGGGGTTTTGGAGCGTGGAGCGGCTGGGCGGTCCAAGCCGGAGCCGTTTTCGGAATCGTCTCTCGAGGCGCAGGACATACTCCTAGCGAGTCGCCTCAGATCACGACTTCTTGCGCAAGGTGTCAAGCTCGTCGACCTCCTCGACGTGGGGAGTGAACCGCCCTGGGGTGCAATGGATGTCGATCCTGAACCGGACATTCCGCCGGTCGACCCCGTCGATATGGATATCGACGTTGAGAGTCCCGAGCGGCGCCCTTTGTCAGCAGAAACATCCATACCGTCCTCCCCGCCACGCCGATCTGGACCGCTTGGTAATGATTGCCGTCTTAGCGCTCAGCAGATGGTAGCCGCGCATATCATGCGACATCACATCAGAAAGCCTCGTCGTCCTACTGCTGGGTCGCAGGAGAAAGGAACGCCGGTGAAGATCCCGAGGAGACCGTCACCGCTTGCCGTTGGGACTTCATGATTGCCCACGACGATGCAGGTTCGCTTCATCTTGCTCTCCTCCATCACACGGGCTTATTGGGCCTTTTACCTGTCTAGTCGCTTTGCCCTTGACCTCACTTCCGTGCCCGCTGGAGTTTCACCAGTCTCGTCGTAGGCAGCTTGACGCTGCCATGCCACCGCTCGTCATCTGTCACTTTGCAGCTTTCCCGCTATCATGCTTTGCCCTCGCATGCCATGTATCCATCGCCCGCATCTTCATACCCTTGCCGCTTCCCATGCATGAATGATCCCACCTCGTCACGCTCGTTGCGGCAATACATCCACCGGCCCCACGATCACGAACTCGCTGTCTCCTGCAGAGGTCGTCGGCGTTCATGTCCAGCATATACTGTACCTTCACCTCGCTGTAGCCTTACCATCATCATCCACACGCTCCTTTAACCGATACATAGTACAAGACCTAATAGGAATTGATTTCCTTCCCTGCCCGAGCGCCCATGTTCCAGAGCCGGCTACTCTAACGCAGATCCACGGCTCGCGGAAGTTTGCAAACCCTTCGGAGCCCTCCGTTCTAACAGCATTTTGACGGTGACTTTGCATGCCTCGCATTTCGAGCTCCTGGGCGCCTCAGCGCCTCAGACGAGGTGAGGTCGCATCACGGATCCGCTTGCCAATCGTTGATGCGACCTCTGCTGCCACGTGGCTGAGCCCGACACGGTCAATACATGTAAACCGGGGCACCGCCATCATCGCTGTTGTCGGAACGCTCACCTGCAACATATCTCCATGGTCCCATCTCTAACGGCTGCATCCTTGGACTATTGAAAGAAAGCCTGTTTTACTCTGATTTTCGGACTGAACAAGACCAGTAGGCTCACCGTTCCACGTTCCACGCGACGCCATCGCATCGTTTCCAATTGTTCAACTTACTATCCGGCTGTTCTAGAACGGTGTCACGCACGTACAGTATGCACCTCCTCAATCACAAGGGATGATCTCTGCTGAGATGCTGCTTTCGTTCTGTGTATCAACTCCCAGCCTTTCTCCTTGATACCTCGGCAAAAGTTCTGGCTCTTGTGTCGTCCAGAAGGAACGATTGAACACATTTATGACCTGCGCGGATAATTGCGGGAGATATAGCGGGTGGAATTCCTCATTATCCTATGCTGACGTTGTCTTCAAGAGTCATAGTGACCACAGGTGACGTCGACTACGTTCTGCTGGGGCGGGGGACCGTCGCAGAGTAGGGCCCGACCACGCACAGCCTCCGGGCATGCCCGCCAGAATGCTCGTAAATTCTCGAAAATGCCCACAAACAGTATTGTCCGCCCTCAGCGCGGGTCGCTCGCAATGAACGACCGACGCGAGATCACCGTGATGTGGTCATTCAACCTCGTCGGTAGCCACGCGGTAACGCCAATGTAGGCGCTTACTGGACTAACGGATCATTGGGCGCTGTTCTACCGACTCGTTTCTCGTCGCAGAGGGTCACGCTCCTTGCTTTCACATTCCTCGATCTGTACAATTCTATAGAGGTAGCGATCACGACTGGGCCAGAGGCGCGCGTCTTCAGCGCCTGAGCGATTGCTCCGTCGATCAGGGAGTCTGAGTTGACCCTTCACCTCAATTGGGGCCAAATCCTCGACAAAAGATCATGCGGGACGTACGCGTTTTCCGTCCGGTATTCACCTCGACCCTCCGCCACCAATTGCAAGTCTGAACCGCAAAGGAAAATGTCGGCGTTTCGTACAGCGCCTCGGGCCTCCTCGAGGGTATTTCTACCTCACGTTTGGCTTTTCTCTACAGGTGACCCAAGTTCCGAATCCGCATTCTCAGATCCAACATCCCAGCGATATGTTCACCAACAATCCGTACGCGCAGGGTGGCTGGCCGAACCCGCAAAATCCTCTCTCCATCAACAACGCAACGTGGGGTAAGGATTCACCACCTCAACCATCTGTCTACGGCGCGCTCCCCAACGCAGTGCCGCCCTCGCCGCCGAACATCCTTACTTTCCTCTTCGTGTCACTCAACCCCACCATCTTGAATTGTACCGTTGTCGGGCCCCATGCGCAGAAGTACTTCGACGTAACGACCAACTCTCCAAACGTCGGAGCGTCCACCATTTTCCTCAAAGCTGGCCGGCCTTTCGCGGTCGTCGAATGGCATAACCAGCCTACCGTTGAAATATACGGCGTGGCCCCGAGGCAGGCTGCTGCGCGATGGCTGGAGCTATCGCACGACCGAGCGTTCGTCGTCTCTTGAGTCTACGAGACGCCTGCGCTGACTGTCGTTCTAGTTACCAAAGCATGCAAGTGCAAGGCAGGTGGTACGCCTGGGTGCCACGGGATAAAGTCATCAGCGTGGGTGTCACGACTCTATCTGCGATCCGACGACGTTTGCATTCTGACTGTGTTTCGTTTCTACTGCAGCTCTTCACGGTGGGACCGAATCCACCAGAACTCCTCGCTAGGGTCACCCGTGAGCCAGAGATGGTCAAGCTAGAAATCACGGCGCAAGCTGTTCAGGCTGGGCTTCTGGAGCCTGCCGTCGTTGCCACTGTCCTACTCCAGTCTGGCCGCAACTATGGCTAACTTCGTGATTCATTGAGGTTCCCTCGCTGCCTTCCTTATGTCTTCTTCGACTAGACTGCCCACTGCCATCCATCGACATGACTCCCGTTTCTCGTTCGTCCGCACTGTGTCTCGAATGCATCCTTAGATCCTGTCCTCCAGTATCGGCACCTAAGTTATTTTGCCCACTCAGTGTATCCTTTCTCCATGTATCTACCACATCGGCTGCGTTCACAGTGCTTCATCTGTATCAAATGTTATTTATTATATCTATTGTACGGGGTCCATTTGAGGTATCAAGGCAGTATACATGAACATGGCCTAATTTTAGCATCGACCAATCGGACCCCACGGGTTCGACGGAACCAAGTTCCGCTCTGATCTCCTATGATATCTCACGCGATGCATAAGCTCCCAGCTGCGATCGACTTTCACATTCTCTGCAGCATAATATGATGACTGACCAAGTTTCTCGTATAATTCCCGGACGATATCCTCCTCCTGGTACTTCGCCCGTCGCGGACGCCATCCGTGTTCGCCGCGGTTCTCGAGGAATTACACCTCTCGATGCTGCTCTGCTCCATGTTCCTCCTGTCGCTAGCGGCTGGAACTCGCTCCTTGGGGCAGTCAGAACACAAGGCAAACTACCAGGAGATGTCCGTGAACTCATGGTGGGTAATCCTGATGGCGTCGTAGCTTGCTTATGACCAAGCCAACCTTCATCAGATCCTACGCGTCGCCGCTATCAATCGCGCAGCTTTCGAGTGGATTCAACACGAGCCCGTCGGGCGTAAAGAAGGGCTGACCACGGCGCAGCTCTATGTTGTGCGAGATGCGGATACTCCTCTACCACCTTCTGCTGGGATTCTCTCACCACTCCAAACTTCGGCTCTGATGTTCGCTGATGCGAGTACCAGCGAAGTGAAAGTAGGAGAAGCGGTCACAGAAGCACTCAGGAAGGATCTCGAGGCCTGGGCTCGCGAGCTAGATCCAGAAGATGTGGAAACACGGACTCAAGACCTGCTTGTCGAGGCAGCCCTCGTCGTCGCGACCTATAATATGGTCTCTCGGTTCCTCGTTGCCGTCGACGTCGCAGGCATGTCGGACGACGCAGTGCCATGGCCTGTAGAACGCAAAGAGGTAAGAACCGATGTCATGCAGTCAAAATATGAATGCTGAAAGTTAGAACAGCACTTCGTTACTGTACCTTCCTATCCAGACGCTACTCACACGATTCACGCAATAACTATCACAACCTCCCTAGATGCTCCCTTGGCTTGTATTCGCAAACTCTTTGTTGACCAATCTTTCCATGTGGGAGTGTCTCATCCCCTTCCTCCTCCCCAATTCGCGCGATCCCACCTCGAGCAGCAGATCATACAACGTGCTCATCCATTCTCAGCGTGGACACGGTCGGTCCACGCTGCCCGCGCTTTCAAGGCCCACTACAATCCCCGCCCTCGCGTCCGATATCGCGCATTTGCTCCAGAGCTTGAACATTCCTACACCCGTTCACTCCGTCATCGGCGTCTCTCAGGGCGGTGCCGCAGCTCTTGCACTCGCCCGAAGTTATCCCTCGCTAACGCGCAGCGTGGTCGCGTGCGACACCTCTCCCAAGACACCTTCCGGTAACAAGCAGGCTTGGGCGGGGAGGATCGGCTTGGTATACGGCGGCGTCAGCGCCGAAGACATTTTGAGCGAGGGTGTGGACGGCGGAGAGCTCGGTAAAGGAGCAAAATACGCTGTCAAGGTGGGAATTGGTCATCTGGCGGACGTGACTGTTCCGCGGTGGTTCCCGCCGCAGTCCAGATGTGGGAGCGAAGAGGCGGAGAGAGGGGAACGACATCGTTGGGTGAAGAGGATGGTCTGAAAGCACGCCGGTTGACGGGTTTGTGGCTGGTGCAAAGGCGCTGTCAGATTACGATATTTACCAAGGTAAGCTCAGCGATCTATAGTCCTCCCTTCTCTATCCTCTTGTGAGATTTAAATACAATCCGCAGCCGATGAGAATGGGAAAGAACTCTTGAAGAGCCCAGTTGAACGCGTCCTCCTCGTTGCAGGCGGCTTAGACGGAGGCGGGAATGTCGGCAAGACGTTACAGCGACTGCGTGACGAATGGAATGCAGTCCGGTGCCAGGATACGCAGGCAAAAGCCGTGGAATATGCGGAGATCGGGACTGCAGGCCATCTACCCATGGTCGATGAAACTGAGCAATTCGCGCAAGTGCTGCGCGGTTTTCTGGATGGATTTTAGCGGCTCTAATACGTCCAGTAAAGAAGGTCCATAATGTACGGACAACATGACAGATCTATCAGTACAAACAATGCATGCATAGGTACAGAAATCGAGATGGGAGAAGGCGAGGAGCATAGGTAAGATATCAGTGTCAAGGAGTAAGTTTGGAATCTGACGAAGTCGATGTCGAATGTCCTGTTGAATGGCACAAAATGACCACGAGTAACGAGTGCCGGGACCCCCCCCAAGCAATTCCGCTACTGATATCTCACGGCAACATCTCGTCCACTGTGCTTCAGCTCCTGCAAACGTTCGCAGACCTCGGTGTACCCCGCAGTGTTCTTAGAGCAGCGTATCACGACGGACCTGAGACCCCTATACACCGCCCTTGACTTCTTCGGGACGTAGCGACAATCGAGCATGTCGAGGAAGTCCGATAGCATGCCAGGCTCTACGGCGCACTTGAGGACCTCGAGCTTCGGACCAAGGAGGCCTCTGCAGAGCAGCCTCAGCGTCGAATCCGAAATGGGTTCACCCTCGAGGACGTCGAGCTCAACTAACGACGGCATTTCGCCCAATACGGACTCGATGTCAACGTTATTGATGTGCGTCGAGGTGGAAAGGGTACGGAGGGCGAAGCAAGACCGGGACGTGAGGGCATTGAACTGGGCCTGGGCCCACTTTCTGCTGCTGTTCATGCTATCTTTAGCGACAGCGATGTTCAGGTTCTCGAGCGAGGGAACGCGACACGCTCCAGGTACTTGTCGTAGTCGAAGTTCTTCGCGTTGTAGAGTGTCAGAGAGCGGACGCCGGGGATGGCCGTGGCAAAGGCTGGCGGCCCGCCTGTGGATGAATGGTAATCTTTTGTGACGAACAGTGTGCACGCCTCGAGATTCTGGCACCGTCCTAACATGGAAGAAAGCTCCTCGGACCAGAGAGTAAAGTGAAGGAGGTGGAGCTCTTGAAGTTGGTGCAGTGGAAGGTTGAACATGGTTTCTCGAACAGCGTGAGACCATTCCGTCGAACAGTCAATCGAAAAGCGGCGAAGCCGGGGAGCAGTCGCGAAAGTGTTGATGGTCGTGAAGCCAGGGGTATTTCGCGTACGGTGATATATGATCTTCACTGATTCCTAAGGCCCGGATTAGGTTGCCGTTGACGTGAAACGACAAGAAGGCGTTCAGCCAGTTCTGGGGAAAGGCGAGCGTGAGGTGGCGAATTCTGTGCGCGAATGGTTGCAGGAGATGTTGTATAGGATACATTGGAAGGCCAAGGTGGTTCTCCGGTAGTAAGCCAGTAGTTTCGATGGCTATTTCCATTCCACCGGAACGATGCAGATGATTGTGAGCTGCCGCGGTGAGCTGCGGCATTTTCGTCCAATCCTCGCAGTCTATGATGATATTATTCCACAGCCTTTGAGTCGAAAAGGCCACGTCACGCCAGGCTTGAGCAAACTTGAGACAGAGAAAGGGGCGTAGATGCCCTGTTGAAGCCAATATACGCAGGTTCGACAGTGCAGTGCTGAAATACCTCCGACAGCATCTCGTGAGGAAGTTTGTGGATTCCTCTAGGTTCACCGACGGAAGTAGCCTGTGATGTGGAAGACACTGTCAAATGCGACATTTGCGTTTCGGTTGCCTTTAGCAAATCCTGCTCTGAGGCAGTGCCAAGTTGTTCATTGACGGACTGGGATAAATCGACGAGATTTGACGTACCCATCTCGAAAGACACCATGCTCCTTGGTTTCAGATGTGGGTGCTTACACAGTGAGCAGTAGGTTCACTTAGTGGCACAATGGAGTGAAGGCGGAGGCAGATCGCATTCAAATTGAGTCGGAGTCCGTCGTGGCATTGAGACAAGTTCATCTTGGGCATTGGAGCCCATCAGATAAGATAAGATCCACGATGGAAATCCGGACAAGAATTCCGTTCGTGCTTTCCTCCAGTACAACAACCGTACAATCATTTTGCGAGTACAAACCAATCTGGTCCACCCTGGGCGTAATTCAGACTGACGTGCTACCACGCCGACGACTTCCAGGTCCTACCAGTAGGTGGCCCTAATTTTTATGTAATTTTAACATTATTTTCTAGCTGTTAAGCCTCTTAGCTGCTGGACCCTTCTTTTGTTGAACTGACCTTCGACGTCGTCATCATCGACTACAACCTCCGTGAAAATCTGATCAGCGTACTCACCTGCAGTAGCCCTGTCAGTACGCTCAAGAGAGTCGACGCTTGTCGATCTCTAACGCTAGGACCTGGACCTCCTTATTACTCGACGCGCCCAGCTGCTCGGCTTCGACGTACTTGACCGCCCGCATATGTATCATCGGGGTTTTCAAGACTGCGAAGGACGAACGTTTGAGGAGGAGGACGTTTCAGCGGTCCCTGAAATATGGTGTAAGCAAGATCTACCCCTGTCGAGCCTCGCATACATCCACGCGGACACATTTTGAGCTGGGAGTTCGATCAGCCGGGGGAAGATTATGTTGGACGCCCCAGTCAGTAGTAAGTACCGTCTGGAGACGCAAGGGATGAAAGACAGACTGCGCTGAGCGACTGGTCAGTACTCAAGTGCGAAAGCTGGGTCACGTATTGTAATCGCCTGACCTCTCTAAGATTGCCTTGACGTTCCTTTAAAGTCGGGTGAGGAATTCGTGCCTGCGGCGTGTACGGAAAAAATGGGAGTTTGTCTCGGTGAAAGGTGAGTTTACAGCAAATCTGTACCGATATAGCGCCCCCTGAATGTCGTCAGAGCATTTCGACTGGAGATCACATCTACCACAAGGGCTTTCATCGTCGAGGTAAGCCAACGAGGTAGAATCGATAGGACATTGACTCTGTCACTCGTCGGTACCGTTGACCACCGTATAGACCGCGTCGTTCCGTATACCTTCCATACGCGATTCCGGGAGCTCTGGGGCTGGAGGCGAGCTGGGTAAGGCGCCGATTGATTAGACCGGTTCCTGTACCTGATCGCCCAGACCCGACGGTAACGGCGCCACTACGGTTCCTGGCAACTCGGGAGCAATTCCTCTACGGAGTTTCTTCGGGTTACACAATACTTGCGCATCGTACGCATACATATTGCAACGTTGGTCACCGGAAAAGCTTATTACAATAGGCTCATTGAACCCTACGGCCGTGCTAGAGTATGTTCCGACTCTATCTATGACAGACAGGGATGTGCTAATCGATGTTCTAGAATCTAGATTACCTGGCACCCTCCCACAACCCTCAATTCCCAATTACTAAGACCAATTCCGAATGAACAGGTATGTAGTCTTGAGTGTACCTCGTCCATTGTTGCTGTCGCCATCGTTTGGAAAATTCTGGAAGGATTTCGTTGTCCATGCGCATCCCCCACATTTCGTGATGCATCGGCAGCTGATTTTTGCTCAGGATTATTTGGATGCGTCCGTTACGCAGGAGTCGATGGCGAACGCAGGAAACGGTAATGCCTCCCTGGCTCCATCACATAATCTACAACTGGAAGACGTTGAGACTCTGGGCTACTAGATAGGATGTGTCCGGCTTCTTCGGAAAGGCTTAGCCCTGGACTGGTGTTGAGGTGACTGATCTTCAAATTGGCCCCTGGGAAATACAGGAGAACATTGATCGATGGCAGCGTGCTCACGTTACGTTTCCCAATGCTTTCCATGCTGCTCGCTGTCACCAGACCTATACCGGACGACTGAGCATGACTACTGGCTGACCCCAGGACCCGCCTTGCCCCGCCCTAGCGACGCCTTGGCACGTTACGCGACATCTTAAGCCCCGGTGTCGCACATAAAGTCAGGTCACCGTTCGACTGGTTTCTTGCTCGAGACTCGGTTTTACCATGGCTCGCAAGACACTCTGGAACGCCCTTCGTGTCTTTGTGCTCGCATCCCTGCTACAGGCCACCGGCTTGCATGCGACATACGTGGACCCCAAGGTCCTGGACGCGTGCCCCGGTTACAGCGCTTCGAACGTGAAGTCCAACGGCGCGGTCCTCACTGCCGATCTCTCCCTCAATGGCCAAGGATGCAATGTCTTCGGACAGGACATCAAAAGACTCGGGTTGACGGTGACCTACGAGACGGGTGCGTCGGAGGACCTCCATTACCCTTCCTTTGCTAATAAGCTTTCCGCAGATACCCGCATCCATGTGAAAATCGTGGACGCCAACGCCACTCGCTACGAAGTCCCCGAGGCGGTCTTTCCTCGTCCAGCTGCGAACGGGCATGTCTCCCCACACGCGGCCGCTATCCAGTTCAACTACACGGCGTCCCCCTTCTCCTTCACCATCTACCGTACCGCCTCTCGCGAGGTGCTGTTCTCGACCGCCTCCCACCCGCTCATCTTCGAACCGCAGTATCTGCGCGTTAAGACGAGCTTGCCCGACAATGCCAACATCTACGGTCTCGGCGAACACACGCACCCCTTCCACCTGCCGACGGACAACACCACACTCACGCTCTGGTCTCGCGACGCGTACTCCATCCCGGTCGGCACCAACCTCTACGGAAACCACCCCGTGTACTTCGAGCACCGTACCACGGGCACACACGGTGTCTTCCTGCTGAACTCGGACGGCATGGACATCAAAATCACCAATTCGGGCGGCACGTCGTTGGAGTACAATGTCATCGGCGGTGTCCTCGACTTCTACTTCTTGGCTGGGAGCACGACCGACCCGACTGCCGTGGCCAGACAATATGCGGAAGTTGTCGGCACGCCCGCAGAGGTTCCGTACTGGTCGTTCGGTCTTCACCAGTGCCGCTTCGGGTACAAGAGTAAGCAATACCCACAGTGAACTCGAACCGCTCTTCTAACAAATTGCCTTCAGATTATATTGATGTTGCGGGTGTGATCACGAACTACTCAGCCGCCGGAATTCCTCTTGAGACCATGTGGACGGATATCGGTACGGACTTGGCTGCTCTCGTTTCGCATCCGCTGACCGATGCCTTGTGTGATAGACTACATGGACAGGCGCCGCATCTTCACTCTCGACCCTTCCTACTTCCCCCTCAAAAGGATGCGGGAGATCGTTGATTATCTTCATGCTCATGATCAACGATACAGTGAGTCCGCTGCGCAACTGTTATTGATACCATACTCATGAAGGTTCTGGTTGACAGTCGTCATGACGGATCCAGCCATTGCGGTCACGGAACCTTCAGAAAATTACGGAGCTTACGAGCGAGCCGTCAAGGCTGACGTCCTGTTGAAGGGCCCCGATGGAAATGCTACTCTCGGAGTCGTCTGGCCCGGTACGAGCTCATTCGCTCGATCGCTTTGCAGTTGTCTAATTACTTTATACCTAGGTGTGACTGTGTACCCAGGTTCGTTATACCGAATTTTCTGCCTACAGCCTCTGACTTCCGTAAAGACTGGTTCCATCCTAAGACCAACGAGTAAGTCAAATTCGCGAGATATCTTTACCATGAAGTATTGACCATTCTACCTCAGATACTGGAACAACGAGTTTGCGATGTTCTACAGCCCCGAGAACGGCCTCAATATCGATGGTGCTTGGATCGACATGAACGAACCCGCCAGCGTGAGTTCTGCCATTTCCTCCATTCCGAGCCTGTGTCGTGACGGCGAGCACCATAGTTCTGCAACCTGCCGTGCACGGATCCGTTCCAACAGGCAAAGGATCAAGGTCTTCCGCCCAAGCGCACTGACCCTATCCCCGATCCCAACGCCCCCATCTTCGTCAACTCCTCATCTGTGAGGCTGGTCAAGCGCGACGACTTTTTGAACCCTCCGTACGCCATCAACAATGCTGCCGGCCTTATATCCAGCCACACTGCCTTCGTAAGCTACTTGCCTTCTTCCTCTTCGCCGCCTACTCACTGGTAACCCAAACAGACCAACTCGAAGCACGCCAACGGCTTGATCGAGTACGACACGCACAACCTCTACGGCACCATGATGTCATCGGCCACCCACAAGGCAATGCTTGCGCGTCGCCCTGGCAAGCGTACCTTTGTCATCACACGCTCGACGTTCGCTGGCGCCGGCAGGGAGGTCGGCAAGTGGCTCGGCGACAACATCAGTCTGTGGACGCAGTACCGGTTCTCGATCGCGGGTATGCTAGGCTTCGCGACTATCTACCAGATTCCTATGGTGGGCAGCGATATCTGCGGTTTCGGTGAGTCGTGTGGCACATGTTTGGCGACGACTGAGACTGAAGCTGTGACTCGTAGGTGGTGATACGACTGAGAACCTCTGCGCTCGCTGGGCTATGTTGGGCGCCTTCTATCCATTCATGCGCAACGTGAGTGTCACGTTTTCTCTTCGCGAGGGCGGGTCATTGACGCTCGCCCTTTAGCACAACCAAGACACTTCCATTAGCCAGGAGTTCTACCGCTGGGCAAGTGTTACTAAGGCTGCGAAGAACGTCCTGGACATCCGGTATGTCCTTGTCTTTTCCTTCGCTCGCCTTGTGACTCACTCAACATCCTCCAGCTACCGCCTCCTTGACTACGTCTACACCGCCTTCCACCAGGCCCACCTTGACGGCACTCCCGTCCTGCACCCCATGTGGTTCAAGTACCCGAAGGACACGAACACGTACCCCATCGACCTCCAGTTCTTCTACGGTGATTCCATTCTCGTCTCCCCAGTCACCGCCGACGACTCCACGTCCGTCACGTTCTACCTCCCCCAGGACATCTTCTACGACTTCGCCACTCTCGCACCCGTCCGCGGCACCGGTGGCCCCGTCACCCTCAACAACGTCTCGTTCACCGAGATCCCGCTGCACATCCGCGGCGGCGCAGTCCTGCCCCTCCGTGCGCAGAGTGCGATGACTACTACCGAGCTCCGCAAGCGCGACTTCGAGTTTGTCGTCGCGCCCGGCACTGACGGTAGCGCAAGCGGCCAATTGTACATCGACGATGGCGAGTCGATCACCCCGCCGAGTGCGATGGACGTGAAGATGGTGTTCAAGAACCGCAGGCTGACCGTTCAAGGCAACTTTGGCTTCCAGGCTGGCGTGAAGACCTCGCGTGTGAGGTTCCTCGGCGTCGCCAAGGCGCCGAAGCACGTCCAGCTCAACGGCAAAATGCTCGCGCAAGCTGCTTATGCGTATGATGCGACGAAACAGGTGCTGGACGTCACAGTTGGCCTTCCGCTCACTGGACCTTTCACCTTGCAGTACGATGCTTAATCATATACCCTCCTTGTATCCGAAAACGTACACAGAATTATAACACTCTTTTCCTCCCAATCGTGAGTGCGAGAAGGCATCGCGATTCGAGCAAGTGTGCCCTAGGAGCCTGATGTAGTTTCCGAACACAGTCCTGTTGTCGGCATTCATACCATCCGCGATTGTTGACCACTTCTCTTCCATCCTCATGTTCTGCTCCACTATAAGTAGCGAAGCGAGGATCTGGACTCTGAAAGACTCCGTTCCTGCCTCCATGACGACGCTGGGTTTCGTTCCCCTTATGATCATGTAGGCCAATGGAGTATGGGCGTCATGCTCGCTGTAGAGCTGGTCGGCGCGGATGATAGTCAGGTGAGGTTAGAGCTTGTTTAGGGCGAGGAGGACGTACAGCGAATCGATTCACGACGTGGGTTTTCCAGTGATATCTACCTAGCCCAGTATCGATGACGGTCACTTTGCTGAAAGGACGTCCCTCATAAGCCACGAGAACTGGTCGGTTAGACATGAAGTAAAAGCTCACCTGCCATCTGTGAGCTTGGCACTTGTCATCCACTTGTCCAGTCTGACCGACTCGCCTCCATTGTGGTCAGTGAAGTGAGTGTTTCGGATAAGGACGACCGGCTTTTGCGATAGATTCACTAAAGTCGTCTGCGAATTCATTCTCGCTGCAGGAAAGGTGATGGTCATAGGCCCTCGAGCTTCATGGTTTAAGTACCCCTGTTGCAAGCGCGTATGGTCCGGACTGGAGAAGCTTCCAGAGATGCTGCGCAAGGCTATGCATGCAGACATCGACACGCCTTTTCCGAATCCAAGAAGCCCAAACGCCGAGCGATGAGCGCTGAGCTTGAGCTGGGAAAATTTCGGTCGACAGACCGCATGCGGCCAACCCAAACTTGCCACTCACTGACGAGGGGTGAAGGCGGAAAGAAAAAGTGGATGCTACGGTACAATTGCAAGTGAGCACTAGCCGGCGGAATAATTTGAAGCTTTGCGACACCTTCTAAAGTGTTTGCTGTTGCTGCGAAGGCAGCGAAAATAGCGGGTCGCGGAGCGACAATGATTCCAGAATACACGAGAGGAATGGACCTTAAAACGCCTAGGCATCGCAGGACATCGAGCGACACGACATCATTGATTACTCTGAGCCGTTGAATACCCAGCATCATTCCAAGCACGCAACCGGTTGCCGTACCCAATCCTACACCATAGAATTCTGTCAAAAAGAGAGCTGAGCGCACGTCGTTCTTAAGATTGAGAGTAGTTAGGAAGGTCTCGCAAGCAGCCGACCCACGCCAATGACGCCGCCAGCGCAGCGGCGACACCGAGGCCGAGCGCAGGTTGCACGAAACGCCAAAAAGCGTATTGTGCCATGATCCCTGAAGCGAACAGTTTTCAGCTGGAACTGAGGGCTAGAAGCAAGCAGGTGTACCTCCGAGGAGAAGTGCTAAAGCTAGATCAAGGAGGCATGCCTAGACGTGTGTTAGAGGGCGAATCAACGAAATAGGATATAAAGACTTACGGCGAAGAGGATTCACGTTCCTTCCGCTTATAGACATGTCTGATCGTTCCAGCTCCCAGCGGCAATCCAGGCGACGCGCCAAACATTTGCTCTGGCACTCTTTTCGACAACGCAACTCCGAAAGTTCCGATGCAGAGAAGCGGGAGTCCAAAAAAGGTCCATGGGAGGCCGACCATCTGCAGAGTATGTTGACCGAGTGCTATCTGCATGGATGGAGAACCTTGCTAAAACGTGGAATTCGCAGCGCCGGAAAGACCTCCGAGGCTGGAGGCGAAGATGGACAGGCTGAAAGCCAAGCTGGTTCGATGAGCAACGATCTCTTCAGGAAAAGTCCCGGCGTACTTAGCAGTGGAACCAGTCGTGTCTAGCATTGAAGGGCGAGAAGTGGTGAGCGTCAGCCATATCCTGATAACCGTAAAGGCGCTGCACGTGCAAAGAATCAAGCCCACACCACGCCACCAAAAATCAAAATGACCCATTTCCTGCCTTCGAGAACCTTTCATGAACGGTTTTGTTGAGCAGAGCGGTGTCTTCGGTGAGGGGTTGGGTCGACATAGCCATCACGCGCGAAAGGAGCAGAACACAAGACCAAAACGTCGTTTGACCCGATTGTTGCGGTGTCACTGAGCCGCAACATGTTTGCCTGACGCCTCGTGTTGTGACTTAAGATTGAGAGAGATAAAGAGGCATGTCCCGCCCGCATCAACTGATCAGCGATTGTGGCGATCATCACCAGCAATATTGTCAATCTCCGGGAAGATCACTGTAAGCGCCATTGAATGCGCTGATCCCGAGAAACGCCGTTACAGTAGAGAGGAGCGTCTGGCCTGAGCAGAACTCTGTGCAACGCAACAGTCGGCAAAGGCGACTCAAGCACACCTCCAAAGGACGTGGTTTTTCCGCTCATGTCGGCCCATTGTCAGGCGCCGTTGACGTTGATGCATGTTGATTGTTTGGCTGGACTGGTTTGGGCAAGGCGATGCGACCAGGACACGGGGCAGTGATATTGACTGATATTGATCTGAGGGTGTACTGTTGGCGGCCCCTTGAAGTCCCCTTGATACGAAGCCCGTTCTCGAATCTCGCATGCCTTCCTTAGCCCGTAACCCGTACTCCCCGTCCTAGAAGCCGCTGCATGGTATGCTTTTTGTTCAATCGCCTTGCTGTGTGACTTTTTAGTAATTCGAATTAAGATGAATTATATGCAGCTCTTCGCCCGCGCTGACGGCTTTACTCCTGTGAACGTGGATCAAACGGCTGACTGTGGTCCTTCCTCGCTCGACTGGGCCATTCTTGTGCTCACCGTCATCACTACCCACGTCACCTGGTGGGCTACGCACATACCCACCATCTTCCGCGAAGGCATCAGGACGTATCTCGAAGATGTCGCATGGGAATGTCTCCGGTTCCACGAGCCAGGCTATGTTGGTTTGGTGTCCAGCATGATAGCCCCGCGAGAAGAGTGGCAGGCCAAATACTACACTGGCCGCACGAAGGAGTTATCAAAGTTCAAGAAATACGTGTCCCCATTCATCATCGACTCCTCACTCGTCGTCTCAAGCATCCTATCAGTGTACCGCCTGTGTAATGGCCTTAGACAAGGGCAGGACCTGTCCGGCTGGAACTCGTCCTTATGGTGCTACCCCAGCTTGCCGGTGGCTCTCACGGGCATCTGGATAGTCATCGCGTCCCGCTTGCAACTGCGAGTTCGCTTTGTCTTGCTCGGGCAGCTCCTGATGATCGCGGGAATCGGGGCCGCAATTGCTCTTGCTGTCCATTACAATGACCCCGGTCGTACCAACATCTGGATTGGCTCCACCGTGATCTTTGCGGTGATGGGGACACCCTTGGCCATAATCGTCCCACAGCTCTCGTTCATGGTCATCGTCCTCGCCGCCGTAGGTCGCTCGGTTGGGCCGATCGCTGGCGCATTGTCAACAGACGCGTATTTCCCGTTTTGCGCGCTCAGGGGAACCCGCTTTGGGGCACCTCTGATCACGTTCACGGTTCTGGCGTGCTTGTTTGCGATGTATGGGATGGTGAGGACCTGGAAAGAGTTGATGGAGGATACTCGACAGCGGTTAGCGAGACGCGAGGCTCGGAAACGCGCACAGATGAGGGAACGAGAGGGCTTCGCGTGAGCAAAACATCCGCAGAACCTATGAGGTGCTGCATTCACGGCGTGGAATCGTGGAAAATTGGAACGTGGCGGTAATGGATTTTTTTTCTGTTGGCACACGTCTTATCATGCACTCCAACGCTATCCTCTTATACCTGTATAAGTACTTCCCGATGCATTTCCGGGCACGATTTCTCCAATGAAATTCCAAGGTCGCATGCCTTGTCCTGACTCACTCAACTCATCGATCAGAGTTCTCTGATGCATAGGATAGGAGGATCGTCGATATGCTGATCAAGTGCACGCCACGTTCAATTGTTGGGTTCGACGCAACGAGCTGCCGCCCCCCCCCCCCCCCCCCGGCGATGCTGCGCCTCTGCCAGGTCGGTGTGCTTGCCTCTGCATATGTCTCATCTTTAACGGCTGGACGAATGGCTGGTCACTCGATTATCTACTATCGGCCGTTGAAAACTCAACAGCAACCTTGGACCGCAACTGGGTGCCATACCGAACGGTACACCACAAGATCCTGATCTCAAAAGTTGAGGGCGCCTCGTTCTCGATCGAATCGGAGAAGAGGATGGACTCACAAGCAGCCAACCCACGCCAGCGACGCCGCCAGCGCGTTAGTCGCGGCGACGCCGATCGTGTCGATCAATGGCAGCAGTCCAGAAACGCAGACGGAGAGCAACAAGCTCCGGAATGCACTAAACCACAACAATGAGCACGCCGCTGCTACCATAGGAGCCATGACACGGCTTACACATTCGAAGCCATAGCCTCGGCACTCCGGTCGTGGAAGACGTCGACGGCGTATGCGGCGGAAGGGCTGAGGACAACGTCCACCTACGGCCCTCAGTCAATCAACGCGAGATGAGTAGCATGTTGAATGACGGCACATACACCGACACCGTTGCAGAACAAGCATATCAAACTCAGAACCAGTCCGACCTTACCCGGGACGAACTGCGTTACGAGGCCAGAGCACAGCACCGAGAACGGAACGAGGAGCAAGGCTCCACCTAGGGCCGCGCGTAGCCTGTCCTCGGGGTACCACACGCCTCCACGTCGAGCGCGCCACTTGACGATGATTTTGTCGGATATTCTGCCCGCTACTGGGGCACCGACTGGCGACGGTGCGTGAATAACCATGAAGAGGAGGGAGGACGGACACTTACTCATATTACCGAGTCCTCCTGGCAGGTAGCATGCGCCGATTAGGGCTGCGTCTGCTATACCATACCGAACACCCTGGAAACAAAGACAATGTCAACTTCAGAGCGATCAGGGTGGGGCAAAGGCGAGCTACAATTGTGTACGGAAGTGGTACTAGGAGGACTGAAACTTGATTCAGTGCACGAAAACAGACCATTTCATTGCAAACGTACCAAAATTCGTCAAGAGTACAGTGAAGCCGGCAATAGCCTGCACAGGAGGGTCACCATTAATGGTTCGAGAGCGAGTTCGCATGTACTCACCACAGCGAAAAGGTTCGGGCTACGTAACAGCGCCAGAGGTTTCAGTGGATTGACGAAGACGAATCTCGACGAGCCCGTTGAGACCTTATCCATTCCTCGCATGCCAGGGTGGCTCGTCTCAGGAAAAAATAACAGCATACAGATGAACAAGAGACAACCGGCCGCGCCCAACGCTGCTTGCATGACGCGCCAGGAGGCATATTGTGCCATGAGCCCTAAGCAAAGCGTTTTCAGCTTGAGCTGAGAGTTGAAAGCGAGAAGGTATATACCTCCGATGGGAGGGGCTAACGCTGGTCCAAGGAGGCACGCCTGGAAAGTAACGAGGCTTATAGAATTGAAGATTAACGACATGCAGACTTACGGCAAAGAAGATCCCCATTGCCTGCCCACGCTCCTCCAGCTTATAGATATCTCCGATCGTCCCAGCTCCCACCGACAACGCAGGCGACGCGCCAAATGTTTGCAGAAAGCGCCATGTCATGAGCTGTGGGACGGTTTTCGACAGCGCGACTCCGAGCGTTCCAATGCAGAAGAGCGGCAGTCCGAAGAGGTATACGGGACGCCGACCATCTGAAGAGCGTTCATTAGTCAGACTGGGATGTGAATGGATGAAAACACTGACAGAAGGTGGAATACGCCGCGCCGGAAAGACCACCGAGGCTGGAAGCGAAGATGGATAAGCTGACTGCTAGGCTGCTTCAGTGAGCATGCGTTGCTTCTTGAAGGGCAAACATCCAGCGTACTTGACAATGGCACCGGTTGTGTCGAGGTCCTTCGCAATCTCGGGTATTGAAGGCAGAAACGTTCCACTCACGAAAACTTCGGAGGAGGTGAGCGCTAGCCATGTGCTGATAGCCGTAAGAGCGCTGCACGTACAAGGAATCAAGCCACACCATGAGACCAAAATCAAAATGACGCGCTTCCTACGCTTCGAGAACCGTTCATAGACGGTTTTGTTGAGGAGAACAGTGTCCTCAGTGGGAGTTTGCGTCGACATGCCACGTTGAGAGCGTGGAGATCGACGTTCAACAACAAAAGGTTGTCGAAATTCTGCTGTTTGCGGTCAGCCGCAACATGCCTGCCTGGCATCGCAGATTGTGTGTAAGATGGAGAAAACAAAAGAGGTACAATGTCGCGCCCACATCTCCTGATCGGTGATTGCGGCGATTACCTATCCCTATCGTAAGTAGCAAGGCTGTAAATGTGCCACGCGACCAGTATGTGTGTCTCGAGATGCGCCTTAAGGAGCAAGCGTCGGGCCTGAGCAGAAATCTGCCATGTTTGAACCAGTGCACATGGGTCAATTCCCGGAGAGTCGGCGCGATTTGAACGGTCCTCGCAAAGATTCTACTGGTCGTCGACGCACAGAAAGCTGACACGACAGCGGGAACGTGCCATCTTCGAGCGTCATGCATTGCGATCGCGTTTGGGGCGCTGCCTGTTGGTGGCGGTCTAAATGGGCGACTCCGGATTCGGGCGCGACTTGCGATTCAAGCGGATGCACACACGGTAAGCGGCAGCTCGCTAACTCACTTGTCCTAGACGGCATCTGTAGTCAGTACCGGAATGAAATAATATCGGTCCGAGTCACTATGGCCGTGTGGCGTAATGGCAACGCGTCTGACTACGATGCTTTGACGTCCTTGTATCGTGATCAGGAGATTGCAGGTTCGACCCCTGTCTCGGTCATCTGTTCGTGGTCTCCTTTTTTTTTATCGGCAGTTTAAGTATACACAACTTAACGAGTAGATGTACCAAGGCATAGCGGACACTCTACGCCCAGACGTGGGCGCCGGGAAGATTGGGAGGCGTTGGTTCGGGAACCACCTGCGTCAGCCGGCCCGGACATCCGAGCCAGTCCCACCACGGCATACTTTCCGTTGACTCATGATCTTTATCGACCTCATACCTGACCTCGCGCTGTCCCTGAAATACCTCGACACGACAGAGGGAGGAAGACCTGTTGAGACCTAGGCGAAGACAGAGAGAGATCGTATGTCAGAGCGAGCTGTTTACTTATAATAACCGGATTTGATTGATCAGCGTTTGCGCCATTTAGTCATTACCCTCAATGCAACCACTATCAACATCTCACAGGACGCCCTTGTCCGCGAAATCTTCGCATGTCGAGACCCAGCATGTCGCCTGAGCCTGAGCCGCCAACCGAAGCCACGCCGCTCCTTACAGCGGAGTCGGACCCCGCTCTCAAGTTCCATCATCAACTGGCGTACCAGCGGTTTTCCAGGCGGCAGAAATGGGCCATCTTGGTTCTCGTGTCATGGTGTGGGCTGATTCCACGTGAGTGCTACACGATATGATACCTCGTCTCGTATAATGACGTTGGTATTTTTCAAGTATTTGTGTCCGGGACGTTTATCCCATCAATACCTCAAATCGCAGCAGACCTCGACACCACAGCTCCCATCGTCAAGTGCGCTCCCTCTCTCCTTCTCTCCTTTGCCCTCCCCAGCTGACCTCGATCCGACTCCCAGCCTAGCCGTCAGCTTATCCATTTTCGCCGCCTCCCTCGGCAGTCTCTCCGCCGCGGCCTACTCAACTTTCTATGGCCGGCGACCGATCTACCTCGTATCGCTGCCTCTGCTGTGCATCGGCTCGTTTGGCGTAGCCAGGTCGCAGTCCGTGGCGGAGCTCATGGTGTGGCGCTTCGTGCAGGCATTTGGCGCGTCCCCCGGGATGTCGGTTGGTGCAGGCGCGATTGGGGACATATACAGGCTTGAGGAGCGAGGCCAGGCGATGGGGATATTTTTTGCTGTACGTTCTTCCGGTGTCTCACCTAGCGCGACGCGTCACCACCCCGCTGACCGTGTCCTTGAAATTGTTAGGCATCCCTGCTCGGCCCGGCACTCGCACCTCCCATTGGGGGTGCGTAACTCTCGTCATCTTTACTGTCTCTCGCGGCCGGTCTGACCACCCCTTCTCCTCCCCGCCCCGTGCAGGCTTCGCGGCGGAATACGCGTCCTGGCGCTTAATGCAGTCCGCGATGGGCGCGGTAGGTGCTATCATGTTCGTGTGCATGCTCATCTTCTTCCCCGAGACGAGCCACCCGGGCATGCGCGGCATCGACAGGCTCGCGCCCCATACCCGGCGCCTGAGGTTCGTCAACCCGCTGCAGCCGCTCGTGCTGCTTCGGAGCCCCAGTCTTATGGCTGTGGTGAGTACGCGCTCCGTCTGCTGTGTTGTTTGAGAAAGCAGCCATATATTGATTGCGTGCGCGTTTTGTGTGTGCTAGTCGTTCGGGGGATACCTCGTGCTGCTGACCGACTTTGGTAAGCCTGCTCTCAAGAATCTTCCTCCCTCTGAGACTAACTGGCAATCTAGTTCTCCTGGTCCCACTCGCCTATACCATCGTGAGTCGCGCCACACGGTCTTACTGCGCTGGCCAGCCTCCCTGAGCCTCCCTGATCCTCCTCCCCTCCCAGGGCGCAACGTACAACATCACCAACCCCGCGCTCATCGGCGCCTGCTTCCTCCCCGCCGGCATCGGCAACATGAGTTCGTCTCCCTCCCTCCTTCCTTCGCCCCTCTCACTCACCCTCCCTTCTCCTTTCACCCTCCGCCATACAGTCGGCGCTCCGCTCGCCGGACGCATCTCCGATCACGTCGTAGTACAGTACCGACTGCTTCGTGGGGGCGCATGGTACCCCGAGGACCGCCTTCGCGCGACGCTCCCTGGCGCACTCGTCCTCGTACCTGTGTCTATCCTCGTCGCGGGGTTCCTTACGCAGTGGGTCCCTGGTATTGGCGGACTGGTGGGCGTTTTGGTGTGTCTGTTCTTCAATGGCGTCGGGGTGAGTCGTTGCTGCCTGCCTAGCACTGTGTTGAACTGTTGGACTCACGGATGTGGGGGGTTGGGAAACGTTGTAGGTCGATATTGTGCTCAGCCCCAGCGCGGCGTACGCGGTTGATATCATGCACGAAAGGAGTGCGGAGGCGATGGCTGCGACTGTGTATGTTTTTGTTTTCGCATTGCATCGTGCAGCTCTTGCCAAACTCACGTTCCTGTCGTTGTTAAATCATAGCGCCTTCCGCGCCCTCCTCCTCTCGCTCTCGGTATCCGCCATCCTCCCCCTCATCGAAACGATCGGCGTAGCGGCGACGAACGGGATCTCGGCGGTGCTTGCGTGGGTCGGGTGTCTGTGAGTCCCTCCGCCTTCACCCTTCCCCTCTCCACGCGAGCGGTGACCCGTTCGCGGGCTCGGTGTGCTGACGATGCGTTTTCCTTTCTCGTACAGGGTGCTGTGGTGTACGATCCGATATGGGGAACAGATGCGCAAGTGGGTGGATGTGGGGTACTCGACTGCCGAGAGCACGTAGCCAAGTAGGATAGTGGCGGGCTGTGGTGCGAGTGTGGAGCGAAGAAGATGTGGAACTCGAAGTCACCCTGAACGGATCGTTGGCGCTGAAGACCGGGTGCTAGCGCCGCAATCGCATTTGCAGCACGATCAAACAACCGGAAATGGGTGATGGAGGAGATGCCCCGCCACGATGTTCCTGTCCTCCGGTGGACGACAGGACGGCGAGAAGACGAGACGATCGAAGGCGATGGTTGGTCATGGGATTGCGTGCGCATAGACTCTAGAACCCATGATGAGGCAAGATGGACTTGGTTCGAGACGTGCTCGTAGATATCGCTCAATATGTGTGCATCAGTTATAGAATTTAGAATGTAGTCGATGGACGGTGAAGGGGACTGGTCAAGCTACAACTTGAAACTTCGAGGGAGTGGGCCTACCGCGGTACATACTGCGTAAACGCCAGACTTCGTCATGACCATGACTTTGACGACAAGGTTGCGATCGATGCGGATTGGGCGAGACGCGCGCGAGTCTGAATGTAGAGATGTCGTGATTTTCGACCGATCGGACCAGGATTTCGAGCTGCATGACGCCACATAACTTGGGAAGCACGAGAAAAACATAGCTGCACACCGCGTTCACTGACCGAGACAGGGGTCGAACCTGCAATCTCCTGATTAACGATACGAATATCGGGTCGATCGTAGTCAGACGCGTTGCCATTACGCCACACGGCCATTTGCATCATGAACGCCTACTTTGGAAGAAGTGCAAGCTCGTGACCGCGCTCCTCGCACTGCCAAGCGACGTGTCGACGAAAGTAGCACGCACTCGCCGTCGACGAGCATCCAACGAGCAGTCTCGAATCAGGTTACTCAGTGGAGGAGAACACCAGTGCACAAGCCATGCCCGATATTGGCCTACACATGTCAACCCCGTCTACCTGTCTACTCCGCCGATTTGCACGTTCCAACATGTATTTTGAAGGTATCGTAGTACTACATGGTATGTTGCATATATATAGACGTGGGGTAGAGGCCTGGAATCCCGGAGATCCATATCGATGAGAGTTGGTTGCTTGGTTGGTTAGTCGGTATGTTGATGATAGCTGGGAGGTAGTACAGGGATGCTTAGCCGGGAGATGGAGAGAGGAAGGACAAGGAAAGCAGAAGGGAAAGAAAAGGGTGATTAGAATAAGAACAGGAAGAGGAAAGAGACCCCAGGTCGGACATTATGCACTATTCACATGAGCACCAGCAACTTGCAAACTGTCGACACCAACACCAACGAAAAGATCGCCAATATATGCAACACCATGACCACGTTCGCCCATCCACGTCCAGATCCAGATCCAACGGCACGTCCCGCGCAGGACAGTAAAGGCAAAAGAAAAATGAAAAACGGTCCATGGAACACAGAAAAGAGAGCTGACGCGCGCCGGGTGCCGGGATCCGAGAGGTGCGGAGAGGGTAGACGAGTGCGAAGGCCGAACTTCGATCCTCAGACCGATTGCGTCGCAGCTGGAGGTTGTAGATGCCGCGCCTCGGTGAGCCCAGATATCGCGCCACGCCCGCCGCTGGTCGTCCTCGTACACGAAACACCTGCCTCCTCATGCTCATGTTCATCTTCGTCTCCACCAGCCAGCGCAGCCAGCGCCGCGTGCCTGACAAGCGGCGAACTGACGTGGGTCTTCCCGCCGGTGCATGGGATGGGCGGCCTGCGGCCAGGACTCACGAGGGAGCGGGACGTGTCATTCCGGCGCAACAACATCTTCGCGACGAGCTGCTCCATGCTGCTAATCGCACATTTTTCCTCGCCCTTGCCCGCCGTCTTCTTCCGTTTCCGCCGCTGCCGCTCCTCCCCATCCACCTCCGTCTCTACACACTCCATATCCACAGCACCACGCAATCTTTCCTTCTCCCTCTCCTTCCCCTTCTCACCGAACAACTTCAACCTCAACATCGCCCCAACCTCCCTCCCCCGCTCCCTCTCCCTCTTCCGCACCCTCCGCGCCTCCCACCTTCTCTGCACTCCCTGTCCTTGTCCGTGTTCGAGCAACGCAACCTCCACCGCCCTCGCAGCCCTCTCCGCCGCCGCACACTTCCTCCGCAGCTCAACCAGCCTCCGCACATCCGGGTCGGAACCCATACATCCAGCGATCAAATCGATCTCGTCCACGGCGTGCTCGTCAAATGCGTCCGGGTCCAGGTCGGGCGAGGGCGATCGCGGCGGCGCGTCGTCCATCAGCAAAAGACTGCTGTGGTGCCCGTATGGCGAGCACGGGGTCGGGGTAGATTCCACATCCGCGTCCACATCCGCGCCCGCGCCCCCGCGGGGACACGGGTAAGGCGAGGACGCGAGGTCGGCAGGGAGGAGATCGTCGTCGGTGTCTGCGCCGGGGAGGGAGAGGAGCGTGGGGGCGGGGGAGGGCGGCGAGGCGCGGAGGTGGTGCTGGTGGAGCGGCAGTGGCTCCTCCTCGTCGTCATCATACGAGCCGAAGGAGTCTTCGTCGTACGAATCCGACGCGTGCGTGGGGAGGGAGGCGAAAGCGCGGAGGGAGGGGGAAGACGGGGAAGACGGGATTTCGATGTCCAGAGAGGGAAGGAGACCGTTGGACTTGGGATGGGGGAAGGGGATTTGGTGGACTAATGGCGGGCTCGGGTGCGGATGCGAATGCGAGTGCTGGTGATAGGTCGCGTCGTACATCAAGTCGTCCGACTCGGACTCGGACTCGAGCTCGAGGTCGAAATCGAGCTTGTTCCGCAGGAAGGGCGACGCGGGCGGGGATGTGGGCGTGTGCAGGAGGTCCAGCTCAAGCTCGTCGTACTCCATGTCCATGTCCGTGTCACTCGCGGAGGACGGGGACTCGCTCCACGCGCTCTTTGGGTAGAAGCTGAGCTCGCGGATGTCCAGCGGGGGGAGGATCGGACGCGATTGAGATGGTGATTCCGGAGAATCAGCAGAATCGCCGCGACTACCGTGGTCCACATGATTGTCTTGAGGATGCGCGTTGTACTCAAACGTTTCTGAGTAGTTCCTTCGATAAGGGAGCAGGCTGCTGTCATAAGCGAACGGTGGCGAGGGTGGCGAAGGTGGCGACGGCATCGAGTACGACATTCCGTTTGTACTCCATTCGGGAGACAAAGGAAACAGTGCAGTTCGATCCTCCCCCGGCGATCGCGACGAAGAAGGGAGGCCGATGAGGGACGACTCCAATTCCAGCTCGTCGTGCTTCGGTATAGGCGAGAGCTCGCTTACACTCTCCGCTGGCGGCAGCGCCTGAGTAGGCGTGGGGAGCGTGGGTGGCGGCGTCAAAGGGGCGTGGAGGCCAAGCGCCACATGCTTCATATGAGCTGGCAGACAAGGCAGGCTCTCAGACGACTCTGCGTCCATGTTGGCGCTTACACAAGGCAGCGGAACGTGGCGCTTGGGGTCCGAATTTGTGGGAGGAGGGGAAGGGGGAAATTGGATGAGTGGAACGCCACAGTCGCGTTCCTGCTCGCGCCCGGGGTGCTGCTGCTTTATAATGTGGAATTCGTAGCTTTGGGAGGGCCCTATGTTACAGTCAAATCCAGATAGATCAGATGGAGCGGCGGATGACGGGGACGGGGTTGAGGGAGGAACACTCGAGTTGAGAGCGTAGTGGTAGGCCATGGAGTCAATAGTGACTCCCGAAGAGGCTGTTCGAGCCATAGCACGGGTAGTCAAGCCTGCATCGATAACAAGTGAGTTCAACAAAGATCACCATGGTAAGGCAAGCTTAAAAAACAAGTGTTGACGCACAAAGTAGTTCATCCCACTACGGAAAAAAGCGCACTAGACCAGGGGGAGACGAGAGAAGGCAAAACTGTGGACGGAGTGGACGTCGAAGGGGGTGATGGAGTGTCAGGCCTGCGTAGTGGAACGGCTATATTCTCCACATTCACACCGCGAAACACGCCCATGCCACATGTCGATTTTTGCTTACTCAGCACATCTCATCATCATGCCACCACAGGCACCACCGTCCACGAGGCCAACAAAGAACCTTCTACGCCAACCCACATCACCTCGTGTAGCCTAGCTCGGTCCTCGTCTTATCACGGCAATCCTCGTCAATGTAGCCTCGATGAGTCTCGTACATTCAACTGATACCAGCCACGAATAATCGACACTCATCGTGCAGATGGGAGCAACTGCACAAACGGGGACGGAAGGCGGTGCGCGGGAATGGTGGGTACCAGGTAGCCTTTCTTTGAAGCCGATGATTCCTAACGGTAATTGAATGACAGCGTTATGTGTACATGCTTCGATCCGGTCAGGGAACAATCATCTTGACCTAGTCATGACCTACGATGTCAGAGATTCACCGTGGGTCACGGAAAAAATTGCACTCTTCTGAGCCCGCGGCCGGCGTATTTGGAGATCTGGCCGGCGGCCTGGGATAACGTATATATATAATTCCCTCTCGTAGAGAGGGTTGTCTCGCAGCGCCTCGAATCACTCATCCCCTGGGTAGATTCACCCCGTCCGAGGCCATGCTTGACACTACCGCTAGATCTACCATGGTACGCCGATGGATGCCCAAAGAAACGCACAGGCGCCCTCTCACGTCATATCTCGACGGCCTCTCGTCACCTCTCCAGACCGAGTCTTCCAAACCGAGTCTTCCAGAAATTGATCTCTGTCATGAAATGTCGCCTACGTGCACCCGGACCGCGATACAGAGTCAATTTCACTCTGCCGCATATCGATCGGAATCGGATCACCGAACACGATGCACGGCAGAGAACTGGTCGACGTGCGTCCTGAACACGGGTCTCCTTTGACTTGGAAGAGAGCTGTCGTTTCTTCTCGCTGCGTTGTCGGTACAGCTCACCTTCAACAAGCGTTTCACCGTTCCCGGACTTCTTATCCGCCCACGACTTTAGCCGGGCACGCTTGAGCCGCCCCACAGGCCGCACCCATCTCGGCACTCGACATCACACACACACGCCCACGCTCATGTATTCCTACTCTTAAGAAGCCCTACATTCTACCGGCGTACATACATGACACCACGTGTGTGCAACCCTCCACACCTCCACCTCCACGCCTGCGACCCTCACGCCTGAAGATCGTCTCGCCTCACCACCAGCACCCTCGCTAATCGCGTGCTCGTTTTATTGCCGCACGAAACGCTCCACGCCATCATACACAATACGTTGTCCTATGAATGCCTTAAGTTGTTTGGCGTTTGGAAGTACCCCCTCGCTTGCCACCACCTCGCCGCCGTATACCTCCGTTGACCGCTACTAAGCCTGGAAGGGGTCCCCTTTTCCACCGCCCGGCGTCCGGAAACCCAATCGACCCATCAACGCACTCCACACGATACTGATCTTCGACCTGCAAAGCAAGGCGCCTCAACTCGGCGGATCGAGCCGTCGCTCCCGCGACCGAAGAGCTTGACGTGAGCGTCAGCGGTGACTCAGGCTCGAACCGGACTCCGAGGACCTCGCTGCCAGACTCCGATATATGTCAAGATGAAACGCCCGCCCGCCCGCGATGGTTATGTGTGCAGTGTTTGAGTATGGTAGGTGGCAGCGGTATTGTCGGACCGCGACCCCCATATGCTTTTGTGTCGCGTGTTGTACAATTTCGACGCGGTTTGAAAATCGTAATGGGTCACTAAAGCATTGATCATGTCTTAAGATTCGCGCGAGCAGAAGCTGAGAACGTTCAACGCATCGGGCGCGACCATGGCGATAGCGTGAATCATGGGAACAATCCAGCCAATGATGCAGAGTCTAAGCATGACGTCGCGGGACGTACTGGACAGCGAGCAGTACAGGCGAGGATGAGGATCTAGTCATTGGAGGCTGTGGCTTCGCAAGGTTCTGGTGAACGAATCGAGGCGCTTGCTACGGTGCACAGCTGAATCGATCGAGTACAGACGGTGCTCCCCAGCCGACTTGCGTGCATTATATTAGTACTTAGACGTCCGCTCCTTCTCCTTGCGGTACTTTTCAACGTAAATGAAGGTGATGAGGATCTCTTGTACTATGTGTTCCCCTTCCGGTAGGATCTCGAGATATCCAGGTCTGACGGGGCCAAGTATCCCGAGACTGCGGCGATGCGACTTCGCGATGGTCTTTTCTTCGCTGTCGTTGGTGACGAGCTGTGAAGATGACGGCGTCGCCAGGGTCAGCCTGGGTCCAATCATGAGCGAAACCGCACTGCATCTACGTACCTCTGATTTCATAGACCGAAGGAGCCATTTGTATTCTCTACCGTCGGATGCCGTCCATACGCGATTTCTGGAGAGCAACGCGCGAGGCTGAGTTCAGCGAGAATTCAGGCACGAAGCGAGAGGGGGCTTGCCGTCCGAAACGCGAAAAGCCTTCCTTCCGGAAGTAGTCCTTCGTCTGATACTCATTGCCCCAAAGCGCATGACAGACGACCCGAGGACATGGTGTTCGATTTCCGCGAGATGCGCGAACCTATCGTGCATGTCGGGCTCACCGTCCCGCTGAGGAACGTCGTCGGGCACGACCATGCTTATGGTCGAGACGCGTGTTCCTGCGGCCATGGGTGTCTCGACTTTGTAGAGGACCTGGCCGTCCTCATTGGCGAATGTGGAATTTATGACAGAGCGTGTCGATAGGTAGAGGTGCATTGGAAACCTTGGTGAGCGGGCGATGGTGAGCTGGCCATCGTCGTGTGGTTTATGAGGAAGAGGGCGCTGGTGGCGGTGTGAGCTTGGCAGGGACTGGTGCAGTCGTTTATCAGCGGCACTGTTGATTAGATTGTAATCATTTCGAATGTTTTCCAGGCGTGACCCAGCATGGTACCCTGACTACTTCAGACAATGGAGCTACCTCATCACTTGACCCTGCTGTAAATTGGTTTGCGGAAACGCCTATTTTCCCTTTCTCGTCGCGTCAGTCAACGCTTTGAAGGAGCAGAAATCACACCCGTAGGCTTGGAAGGAGACTCAAAATGAGGACATGCGCCTCGTCATGTCATTGCGGGGTTCGTATACCTATAAATGGTGGTTTAGCGCCTAGAGTGACATACACATTCAATTACAGTGCAATCTTCTTCGGGCCTCAGGCCTCATGCTTCCATGCTGCCCATCGCACCACCACGAGCTCTATTGTTGCACATCCTTCTCGCGCACAGCATACATGTCACAGGCTGGCAGGATGAGCATAATAACACGCCTTCCCAGCATGGCCTAGCATCTGTTCTCCCCCCTTCCTCTCAGATTACCTTTCAACGAGACATTACGGCAATATGGGCAATCAGTCCAGTGCGAGGCCAGATATCGGCTCTCATATGTTCACGAGCTCTACTGGAGTGAGCGTTGCCGATAGCACGGTGACCTCCGTCGGGAACGATGCACATGCACCATCCTTCGATACCGTAATTTCCACTATACCAATCGGTCGTCGTAAGACTTATACTTTCATTTCAGGCAGCCGAAACCATTCAAGCTCCAGTCAATAACATCGGACGAGACCAGAATGTTTACAACATCGCAAACATGGGTGAGCTTCTCACACACCTCGATTTTTCGAAGCGCTGCTCAATGTGATGATCAGGCGCTGACGCAGCGGATAAAATGAGAGGTCAGCATTGAAGGCGTCGGGTTGCATGCGTCGTGACCCTCGTATCAGGAACTGCGGTCGGCATCATGATAAATGGCAAGGGCGCGCACGTTGAGCTGCTCAGAGACAATAAGTTCACCATAACAGCCGCCAACCCACACGGAATAATCGAAGATGGAGAGTCGAACACGGTCATCCTCGGGGACCGGAACACGTTCACATTGAACCAAGTGGGGACGCCCAGATGAGGACCAGTAAGCTGTGTGGTACGTGCTTCATGCCTTATGACCGGTCGGTACTTACCAGTGAACCCAGAAATTCGCGTAACTTCAAGCTGCACCCTCATTGTTCGATCTCCTCGGAGAGCCTGTCCTCATGGTTTCAGTGGCCGCTTTTTTATCTTCTTTCTCCAGTCCGAAACTGGCGAAATCAGGTCTTTCTAGCGTAGACTTCTCGAGGTATCGCTGATCCCCGTTCAGCTTTGAGCTCCAGGTGTTGTCGTTACTGCTGCTTCGATCATAATCTATCGCTATAGCTCTATCGGCGACTTAGCAAAGTCAGCGCCGATCGTTAACAGCGCCAGCCTTCGTCCTCGGGATTCGTCATCACCGCTGCTCAGTTTAGACTGCTACGACATTTGATCGCTCACAAGCAATTGGGATCTAACTCGCTCAGGAGACTTGTCCGACGGACTGCTGCGAGCTCATAGTAGCCATAGCGAAACCGTTTTCAGGTCGCTGATGGTGACAATTGACCTCACCGAAAAGATATCTATATCCTCGCAAGAGATCCTGACACCGAAATCATCTCGAGTCTGTATGGAGCGCACCTCGACCGACTAATCTTCCTGAACTGTGGAAATATTGTTAATCGTCCATACGCCGTGTGCTATTTTCGGATCTGTGAAAGCTACACAGCCACAGCTTCCATCTTGGCCGGAGCCATCATCACTGTGCCGGCTGTGGTGTCGGCGCTGCGCGCTGCCGATCAAGGCTTCGTTTAAAGCCTTCAGCTGCACCTTCTCTACTTCACGAGAATCAGTATGCCTGGCGGCCGCCGGAATCCATTCAGCATAACCACAATCGTCGACGCTGTCGAGCATGCGAAATCGAACGCTCATGACGTCGCACAAGTTGCCAAGACATTAGCGCAGGCCAAGGGTGGCTGGATCCCTTTCGTCGATATCGAGATCCAGGTGAGAAAGCCTTGGAATCCTTGCCGAATGGCTGATTATGACGAGTTGGTCACCGAAGTTCATCGGAGCGTCCGGCCTACCGAGACTGGACGTCGTCGGTTCTTGCGATCCTTATTTTGTAGCCAATATTGACGAGAAGATTTCCTTTGTGTGTGTCTCATTCCCTCGAATTTCTCAATTTTTCAGCGTGTGTTAAGGTCTGTCTGCCAGGTCCGCCGTGAAAGCTGACACATTGGCTCCCGTCTGGAACGAACTGTGGAGAGTCAAGAATGTCCCCGCGGTCGCTGATCTGCGCGTGCAACTGCTCGACAAGGATGACGGCGCGCCGCACGATGACTATATCGGCAAATTCAAGACGTCCATCGCTAAAGGAGCGAAGGAGGTCGAAATCGAAGGGCCTCTTCTCAGAAAGGCCCGGGGTACCTTCTGGCTCAAGGTACGACTTACGGCCCAGCTCAGAGCCCGCGCTCAAGTGTGATGCTGCATATCACCAGATCGAGAGTCGCCCTTCAACGGACGAAGACCCCTCCAAATTCCCATACCTCTTCGATGGACCCATCCGCTACTCCCGACATCACTCACCCACCGTTGGCCATTTAACGAATCTCAACGAGGCGCGTCTCTACGCCACTTGGAAAATGTACCTCAGAGGCATCCCGGTGTTCTTCGGTGATAATTTTCAAGGCTGGAACCGCTCCTACAAATCTGCGCAGAGCATCTTCCAAGGGCCTGCGAGCATCGCTGTTCGTTCGGGAATCCAGGCAGGACACCGCATGTTGTATGCCCGCAAGACTACCAACCAGTTCGGCGTGATCGAAGCGGCTGCAGACCTGATCGAGCTTATGTGCGGAGGCGCAAGTCGTCCAGGCGCGCTGCACAATCCGCAGTTCGAGCACCGTATCAAGCCCGCCGTGTATACATACGTCATCTCTGCGGACGACGACTCCTTCCGCTTCTCAGAGACAGGCGCGGCGTTTTTCGTCGATTTCGCATCAAAGCATGCTCTGCATAGTAACTGCGCCGAGAGGGTGAGGTACAGCGGGGAGTTCCACCCGCGCCCCAAGGGCGGCTGGGAAAATTTCAGTGATAATATTCAGGATAACGAGGTCGACTGGGAATTCGTCTTTGACAATAACTCGGGCACGTACGCACCAGACAAGACGCTGCTGTCTAACCTGCGAGCGCTTCTGGAGCACAATTTCCCGGGTTTGGGATCTATGCCTACGATCATGGCGATCCAGAGCTCGAGAGGAGCAGGGAGGCCTGTCGGGAGTACGCGACGAAGCATCGCGGGATAGGCCAGGACGAGTTACAGCCGCACGCGGCGTCGGGGGAGGAGACGTTGTCGCATCATGTCTCAGTACGTGCGCAAGATGTGGTTGGGGCCGGTAAGAAGACATACGAATCGATGGTAGGGAGTGGATAGACCGCCGGATGAAGAATGGTGTAAAGACTTGCTAACTCATGCATACCGTTGCATACCTTCATCGATGTAGCGAGCATACTTTGATCAGGCTCTGAAATAAGGCTACTTGAGGAACCTTGTAAAGTGGTCTGGTGCTCAGGATCAGCCACCAGGATGATATGTAGTCGATCCAGCAGGTCTACCCGTCTACAGACATTGCTGCCGAGTCGTATTTTTGGCAATTAATGTGGTCTACTACTTCAGGAAGGCGAAGTTATACGCGCGAGGTGGTGAAAGCCAGGGGAAGGAGAATTGCGAACGGTGCAAGGTAACTTTGGAGATAAAAATATGAAGCAGCCACTTGCGAGGTGGGAGTGACCGAGACAGGGGTCGAACCTGCAATCTCCTGATTACGGCTTCGTAGTCAGACGCGTTGCCATTACGCCACACGGCCGTTGCGAAGTTCGCCTATCACGGCTTTCTCAGTGTGGAGCGGCCGGACGAATTTAGCGGGCTCGTCATTGCTAGCCAATCCGAACGTTGACGCCGTAGGCTCGTGGCCGTCGCACTGGCCCAGTCGATTAATTAACCATACCCTAAAGCTAGGATGGAGAATGCCCTCTGCTACCCCGCGTCTTCTACTTCCAAAAGTTTTTCTTTCGATGTGTATAATGGCTGAAGCCAAGCCAGGACTTGCATTGGTAGGCGCGCGCCTCGTTTCTCAGCCGCTCTAGAAACGGCATCCCATTTCCCCACTTCGCGCAGTCTTGGAGGGTTCTTCTCCATCGCATTTTGCTGCCCTGCTGATCCTCAACCATCCAGCAGATTGTACCACATCGTGCGCTGGGTTTCGCCTCCAACGCCCCGGCTCGGAAGCCCAAGCACCCTACTCCGCAAAGCATTGCGAAATCGATGGAACTTAGCATGCGGAGGCAAATTCATGGCGCAGATTCACCATGTTTGTCTCCGCGATTCAACGGATCTTAACTGAAAAACAATCCTCCTTTCCGAGTATCCGGATCCTCATAGGAGCCTAGGAAAAGAGGAGATGAAACCGATCTGTGAAACCTTTTGTCCTCAAAAACGGCCTCTTGCAAACCCACCACCTTCTTGATAGCCCGGCTCGCCCTCTCGAGGCCTATACCGCTCCCTCAAGATGAGCGCGGCAACAACCACCTACGCGGCTTGGTATGGCATCAACTCCGTTCCGGCAGCAGCACTTTTCGCTATCCTATACCTGCCAATGTTCATCCTCTTCGTATATCAATCGTTCGAACGTCCCAGCCCAGTCTTCTACTCTCTGGCCTTCTTCTGTATAGGTGTGTGTTCCGTTGCTCCCTTCGACCAATCAGCCTTAGTAGATATCTCACTGTAGTACGGATGGTGTCCTTTGTCCTGCGCGCCATGATAGCAAGTCCGAGTGATGAAGACAACGTCGGCATGTTAATAGGAGACCAGATCCTTTTCAGCATCGGCTTCTTCTCGCTCTTGTATTCCGCCTACACTCTCGTCTTGGACCGGTTCGTCATGTCGAAGAATGCATATCGGACGCTAACTCGTTCACAGTGAGATCGTTTCTGACTACCCGATCTCTGACGGGATCATCTCCCGTGTCATCCGCCGTCGAACAGCGTTCCGCCTCACCCTCGTCGCCGCGATCATCCTCGGCAGCGTTGGTCTGTCCGATGCAAACAGCACAGATCCGGAGACAGGCTCTGTGGGCACAGGTCTGCACGAAGCAAGCACGATCATTTTCCTCGTCCTCGTGGTACTCCTAGCATACCAGACGGTGATTCTCGCCATATACGAATTTCGAGGTGCGTTCGTCTCATCCTCGTCTGGTTCAATCTATAATTAGTCTGCACAGGTGGAGGATTCAGACATAGGAAAGGCTCTCCTGGAGAGAAATACGGCATCTACATCCTGTTGGTCATCGCCTCCTCCTGTCATCCGCGAGTCATTGCCACGGCGACAGCGAGTGATTTTGCGAAGCAGAACAACGAGCATTTCTGGTATCCGTTAGTCGCGCTCCCTGAACTTCTTGCTGTGATTTTGTATGCTACCCGGACCTGTACCTATGCACTCCGAGCTTTGTAGGGCCTAGGTAACGTACCTCGCTCGCAAGTCCAATACATGATACCATCTCTGCATGCTCTGCATACACAAAGACAGATAGATAAAACGTCGGACTTGTTTTTCTTCCAGACTTGGGGCGCCGCAGCGCATAATACAAGTAATTTACAATACACTTGATGGTTCTCCCCTCAAATCCCTGTCCACTCAAAGCCCTTCCCAATCACAAACCTCTCCTCCAACTCCAAGCGGTCACTACTCGCGCCACTCTGACCCTATTACTCACCCTTCTCCACCGTCCAGACCCCAAAGCGTTCCTCCAATACGACACCGCGTACTTATCAAGGGGCAGCTCCACACGCTGGCTCGAGCCGGGCTGGAGGTCGCGCACCTTCGCGAAGGCCCTGAGCTGCAGCGGCGGGTGCGTGAGGTCCGAAGTGGAAGGGTAAGCGATGTACAGCTGCACGACCTCGGAGCCGGGAAGGGCGCCGGTGTTGGTCACGGTGACGGAGGCGGCGAGGCTGAATTCGCTGCCCGTGGTTTTGGGCGCGGAGAGTTGCAGGTCGGTGAAGGTGAAGGTGGTGTATGAAGGCCGAAGCTATACCGTACGCAATCAAAAGTGGTCAGTTTCCTTTGCTCCCGACTTCAGGAGCACAGCTGAACGTACCCGAATGGGAAGAGAGGCTCGATACCACGGTGTTGATAATGATATACCCCTACACCAAGTCACGTCAGCGCCACGTCCACTAGGGTGAAGCAAAATGCAAGCTTACAACGAACAGATCCTCCGCATACCTCACCACGCCATTCTCCGAATGGAAATGGCCATGCGAGGGGACGTCCTCCAACTTCTTGGGGAACGTCAACGACAGCTTTCCCGAGGGGTTATGCTTTCCAAACAGCACATCCGCGATCGCGTCGCCCGTCGCATTGCCGAGGTACCATGCGTGCACCAAAGCCGCGACGGAGTCCACCCAGGGGAGCGTAATGCTCGAGCCCTATATGCATATATCGAAGTCACCACTCAGCACACAATCACCTTACGAATTAAGAAAGGACCACTGACAGACTGCGTCACCACCACCGTCCTCGGTGGAACAGTGCATCCTGGCATGCACGAGGCGTGGTCCGTGCGATAGATTAGGTATATATACAGTGTATGTACATACTGGTCTGCATCCAACCCATCTGCTCTACCACACCGTCAGAGTGCTGAGGCCCACGCCTCCATTTGGTGACAACAGTGGCATTCGACTCACCGCCGCTGGTGTCCGGATCACTTCCCGTTGCGTTGGCTCTTCGTCGTCGTTCTCGACTCGACGCGAAAACGCATGGATGCGTCGTGGTGATGGGCATCACACCGCAACCCTGCAGGGATTTTACGGCTGTTCGAGGCATCCTCCGGCTACGACATGCTGTCCGCTTCCAGCCAACGAAGGCATCATTCAGTTCCGCGTACCAGTGTTTATCCGGCGACCCGGTCCTCCGGCGGCAATCTCATTCCCGTTCCCGCACTCGTCGCCTTCGACATTCTCCATCACTCTTCCCTGCACCAAGCGTCTTTTCAACTTTTTAACAAGCGTCTGTCTCTGTGTTCCGTGATTTTTACCGTGTTTTTCTCTGTGCTGGAAGTTGATGAGGGTGAAGAAGGGTTTTGGGTGTTGAGGGACGCGACGAGGACGTCGCGATTTGGAGGTGGGGCAGATGTCGCTGTGCTGTCGGCAGCTTCCACTTTGGGATGGAAACGGCGTGTATCCCCGACATCGTACTGTGCTTCAAGATTGTTTGGATGGCTCTCGCATCGCACCTCCGAGTCCGGCGTGGCTGAGGTGATCGGGTTCCGCATCTGGATTGAGGAGTCGAGGTTCGTGTTGCTGGCGATCGCGACGAGGACGTCGCTATTTGGGGGTGGGGCACATGGAACAGTGCATCCTGGCATGCACGAGGCGTGGTCCGTGCGATAGATTAGGTATATATACAGTGTATGTACATACTGGTCTGCATCCAACCCATCTGCTCTACCACACCGTCAGAGTGCTGAGGCCCACGCCTCCATCGGGTTCACCGCCGCGACCTTGCTGATCAGCTCATCCGTGCGGCCCGGCAGCGCGAGCGTCGTGCGGTCGTACCCCTCCGCTTCCCAGTCCGCATTGAGTCCCACAACCGCAATAACGACGTCCGCGTCCTTGGCAAGCTCCACCGCACGCGCCAGGGACTCGTCCGGGTCTTCGACTTCGGCGCCGCCGAGGCGCACACCTGGATTGCTATGAACGGTAACGGTAACCGGCGGGGATCCTCAGCCACAGTTACGATGAGATGGAAGGAGGCGCGTATACGCACCTGTCCATAACCGCCTCGTCCTCATCCCCGTCCGCCGGGCCCCTGACGTTACAAAACTCGACATGGACCTTATGCGCGACGCCCGCCTTGAGCGTGAACACGCCCTTCTCCTCCTCCGACCCGACGCCGAAGAACGCCTCGCCCCGGCGCTGCCGCGTCCAGTTGTCAATCACAAGCGTGTTGTCGACGTACAGCTGTTGTCGTTCGGGGTCGAGTCGACGTCAGCAACGGCGGCTCTCCAGCAGGAAAACACGGAAGGGAATGGAAACACACCTTCGCCCTCCCCGCAGCCGTCAACCCAAACTCAAACCTCACATCCCTCTCCTGCGGGCGCATCACCCCCCTCAGACGCATCGTCCACCGCTTCGTGATCCCAGCAGGCACCGACGTGCTGATGAAGATCCTCGTTTCGTCAATCACCCGCGTCGCCATGGGCTCAGGCAGCGGCGTCATGCTGTCGTCGGACTCGTGTGCGTGCCAAGAGGCCGTCCATCCCGGCTCGCCCGACGGAGACGTGAGGAGGGACGATTCGAGGGTGGGGAGGGTTTTGAACGCTGCGAGGGAGCCAGACCGTCAGCATTAATTTCTTAGGTACTTAGCGGAGGCGAAGAACCACGACGTACCCCTCGCCCCTTCACAATACCCGACCTCCACCCCCTCTCCGAGGGCATTCACAATGCCGTCATACGGGCTCACAAAATAGCTCGCCTTGAGCGCCGCACTGCCTCCGCCACTCAGCACAACGGCCTTGGCGTTGCCGCCGACAATGGCGACTTTCTTGCCCTTGAGAGTGCTGGCGTCGAGCGGGAGGACGTTGTTCGCGTTTTTGAGGAGGACGATGGACTCGGCTGCGACGCGCCGCATGAGCGCTTTGTCGGCGTCGGACTCGACGGTGCGTTCGAGTCCGTCGCCGTCGAGGATCTGGCGGGGGGAGCGAGGTGTAAGTTGGGGTCCGCAGACGTATACATGAAGATGCAACGGGGAAGGCAAGAGGGCAACGGGAGATGGAGTGGAAAGAGAGAGATAAGGTGGGACGTGAATGAGGAGCTGAACGTCACATCCAACAACAGTCTCTCCCAGCATAAGCCCCAGACCACAGAATATCAACGAAAGGTCGGAGACACAACCCACCTCAGGCGCCCCTCCGCACACCTTCTCACCAACTCCAACACCCTCCTCGCGCGCTTCTTCACCTCCCTACTTGTAACCTTCCTCGCCTGGATTGTCCGATTCACAAGGTCGAGCGTGCGCCACTTGTTGGTGCCGGGCATCTCGAGGTCGAGCCCTGCGTTCAGGGACGGCGCGACGCTGTATACGCCGAACCAGTCGGACATCACCTGCATCGGCGGCGTGAGTGATGTTGAACGCATGTACGGGAGGAGAGGGACGCACGAGGCCTTGGAAGCCCCACTCCTCGCGAAGGACTTTCCGGAGGAGGAACGGGTCCTCGCTGACGTGTGTGCCGTTCACGCGGTTGTACCTGCGTTATGTATCGTTCGTCAGCACGCGTATACCCGCGCATATATCAAACGCAAGGGGAGAGAAGGGAAGAAGAGGGCAGAGACGGTGAGAAAAGCAGGACAGGTGGGAGACTCACGCAGTCATAATGGACCACGGCTTCGCATACTTCTGCGCGAGCATGAACGGCATGAGGTAGATCTCGCGGAGGGCGCGCGGGCTGATGACGCTGTCATAGCCCTGGCGGTCGTTCTCCTTGTCGTTCCCGCTAACAAACCAGTACACGTGTCAGTCGAGGTGTAGATGGAGGAAGGGAGGGGAAGGGAAAGGGACGTACACGAAGTGTTTGATCGCGGTGCCGATGCCGCCGCTCTGTGTGCCACGCACGTAGGCCGCTGCGATGAGTCCCGAGAGGACCGGGTCTTCAGAGAAGCTCTCGAAGCTCTGCGTTGGCGGGAGGGCATTAGTTATCTTGTTGTATACGTATAGGAGTGAGACATACCCGGCCACCGAGCGGGTTCTATGCACACCAGGATGTGTTAGTTTCTATGGTAAAATCATATGCGGGAGGGGAGTGGGCTCACGCGCTGAATGTTACATGTAGGTGCCAGCACGACCGACGCGGCTCTCAGCTTTGCCTCGGGCGCGAGGAGCTTCAGCCCGACTTGCTCGATGAGCTCGGTGTCCCACGTCGCACCTAGGGCAGTTGCAGACTGCGCGACAACACGCGACGTGTCAGTGTCAGCACCAAGTGTGAATGGACAGGAGCGTACCGGGAGACACTTAGCAGGCGTGCCCATGAAGAAATGGTTGCCCCGAATTCCGTTCGGTCCATCGCTGACCTGTTCATGAGACACGTTCAGTACTAAGGCGCGAGGACCAAATTGAGGTTGAAGACGAACCTTGATAGCAGGCACACCCAACCTCTCGATCGCATGCGTATGCCAGAACCCGACGCCCGCGGTCAACAGGATCGCTTCGTCCGTCGTCAGCTTGTCCAGTATCTCGTCCACGTCCGCCTTTGCGAAATCCGAGGGCGGCATCGTTCTTGTTCACTTGAATTTCGCGAGAATCAGCAAGTTAACGTTCAAGGGTAAATTTGAGCGAGTGCAATAGAAATAATAACGCTGGTGGGGATATATAAGCTGCCCTGGGCCTGGCATGGCGGATACAGATGCGGATGAGGATGAGAAGTGGTGTGCCCGAGGATTGTCCGTCCAAGTCACGGACAAGGTATTCCCGAGTAAAGTCCGTTCTCACCTGACCTCCAACCACAGTGATGATCACTTCTTCGATGCCCTGCGATGCTGGATATTGCTCCTCGTGTGCACCGTCGTCGGGCTTGTGCCAGGTGGATAAAACTTGAAGCCTGTCGTGACCCAGGTTCGCTGTCGCTGTTATTATTGTCGGATACTGGAAGCTAATTAGGGCGTTTTCTCTCGCAATGTGCAGGAAATCGATGCTTGAATTGGTCTAGTCCTGGATATCTAGACGTGTTGGAGAACGTCGAAGGACTAGGATCCTCATTTCTGCCGGAACGGAACACCTGTTCCGTCCCCACCAGAGAACTTGGAAGCATGTATCCACGCGTAGTAGCCTTCAAGCAAAGCGACTTTGACTCCACTTACACTAACACTCCCTCAACAACTCTTCCTTGCACTCCACGGCAGAATCGTATTCCACGCGTCTGCCCAAGACAGGGTGGAAGTGCGCGAGACCTCTCGTGGTCGAAGCTTCTCCCGACGCGTGAAACCTCGGGATTCGCTGCTCCAGACACGTCTCTCCACCCTAACTGCACGTCTGGGTTCGCGATTGACGGCCTACAGCGACAAGCACGCGTGCATAACCCAACTACATACGAAGAGGACGACTTCGCAGGCCCTCGAGGAACGTGACAAGATTTGTCGCCGCATGGTAATGTGGCTTTACAGTAACTGGTTGTGAAAGCCACCGAGACTCGCACTGCATCGTTCAGATGGACGCATCACGTCCACACCTTTCCATATCCGTACGGTCTTTTCCAACAACTCAGGACGCAACCGAACTTCAAATCACCTGCGATGCATACATACCACCACTGCCGCGATAGTATGGAAAACTTGCGCTAGAAGCTGATAGTATTTTTCCGACCGATCGAGGACACTGGCACGACGGAAGAACCCACAGTCTAGAATACCAACGCAAACCCACACTACTCCTTTATCCAATTCACTCTCCTCAGATGCCTCGACGCGCAAGATGGTGTCATGATCATGATAGTATTTCTCCGAGTCGAGGGCCCGGCACTGCACGCGTACTGTACGTACGGAAAAACCGGGAGTCTAAAATATGACGAACGTACTGTAACGCCCATCGAACTGTAGACATCGTCAGGGTCCGACCCCGCATGACCCCACCTCGATCCCAGAGCGTTCAAAGCGTTGCTCACGCGATGCCACAACCGTGACGTCGGGATGTGGCGATTGGTGTCTGCATGATCCTGCGGGCGTCTAGTGCGGCGGCAGATGGCCGTGGTTGTGTTACCTTTGCGTTGGCATGGCAGACACATCTCATGCTCAATAACAGCGATCTACAACTCCGACTATGCACTCAACGGCAGCGAACAGGGAGTCACAAACCGACGTCCCCGCTAACGCCTTGAGCACCAACAGAACCTCACGATGCGCGTCGGTCTTCCACCTTCTACTCAATGCCCGTGTCACGGCCCGCACTAGTTCGTATCACAGGTACCAGTCGCCGGTGACTGTGTCCATAGCCTCGTGTGTGCGCTGGACGTGGTGTGAAGCGCCCTCGAAATGCGCATCGCTATTCGTTGACTGGAGTTAGTGCTTGCTCCGATATGCCCTGTGCCCGTCACGTCGCTCACTTCCGGTCGGGCCTTACAGCACCTACATCTTGATCTTATCTTATCCTCATCTTATCTCACGCTCCCAACAAGCTTCCAGTTGAACTTGTTGTGCCCAACCTCATACATACATACATACCAGGAGTCCCTCTATCACCGGCCACGCTTCATCTTGGTCGTTCCTAAGTACATCGCCAGGGTCCTCAAATGTCAAAGAAGGCGTTTTCCCTCGGGACCTGTCCGAGCGGAGGCGCACAAATTCCGCCCCATCATGACGAATCCCGCCTTGCCGGCGACGATCGCGAGTGGGTTAGAAAATTGTTCCGCCATCCTGCGCGACGCTCCCTGCCTTCAACAAGCAATCCAAGAAAAGGCGCAGAACCTTTCCTTGTCGAAAGTGCCACCCGAACCACGGAAGGCGAGGGTGGGACGGCATAATGAACGGCATACTGTGGCCCTAGGCCTTCCTATCTTCGTCCCACACTCCCACCAGGATGTATCAGTCCCGCAGACAGGCGACAGATGGGTCCTGTCCTGCCTCCGTCTATTTACGCCTACGCATCTCTGCGGTCTGACACTGACAGCCTTTGAAGCTGCGCCGCGCGCGGGACGCGTACATGGCGTCAAACCCTTAGCACCATATGAAACCATCATCACAGGCTGGGCACCTATCGCACGCTCTGCTCGATACCCTGCCTATTTCCGACCGCCCGCCACGGCTCACGGTAGATTGATGTTTTACATCCGTCTCCTGCGCATGCTGTTCCGGCATGTATCGACTTGACATCGACAGACGCGATCCGTCAGCACAAATTTAAACTGACTTGCTTTGCCACTGCGTACCTGACGGTGACCACGGGAGGACGTGCCTCGCTCATCTTACCGCATATAAAGCGCACGCGTGCGTTCGTTCGCTCACTACCGCAGGACCTTGCTCACCCTAGCGCTGATGGCGTCACGGACTTCCCTCCGCGGTACCTTATCCCCCAGCGTATTCTTCGCCTTCGCCCCGCTCTCCTCCGTCGCGGCACAGTCGATTCCAGCGGTGTTACCGGGGAACTGGTCGTCCATCGGGTGCTATACGTTCGTCTGCCCTTCCCTTCCTCCTCCTCCCCCTCTTCACATTTTCCGTCTATCGCCCTAGTGACATATCCACGTCGCGCACGCTCGCAGCGACGTTCACGAGCTCGGACAACATGACGGTCGAGGCGTGTATCGCGTTCTGCGATGGGGCAGGGTACAACTATGCCGGTGTCGAATTCGGTCGTACGTCCCTCGCTTTCCTTAAAAGAAAAAAGGACTTAAGGGTGCTGATTCGTTTTTTCTCGGTCCTGTAAGGGGTAAGTTAAGACGAGCCTCTTCCCCAACGACATCCCATTACTACCCACTGACGGACCCTACCCAACTCACTCGCACAATAGGAATGCTGTACGTACTCTGGTACCCCCTCCCCAGTCCCCCACCCATCCTCATCTTCCTCTCCTCTCCCCCACTAGACTGCGACTCAACGATCCAAATCCCCGGCTCCCCGACCGCGCTGAGCGACTGCACCCTCCCCTGCACCGGCAACCCCTCCGAATCATGCGGCTCCTCCGGCCGGCTCAACGTCCTCTCCAACGGGGCGCCCGCGCCGGTGCTCGTCCAGCACGTCAGCGTGCCGGGGAGTGGGGGAGGGACGGGGGCGGGGCGGGGGCGGGGGCGGGGACGTGGGCGTACCAGGGGTGTTTCGTGTGCGTTTCTGTCTTGGGCTTGTGATGCGATGGAGCGGCGCTGACGGCGGGTGTGACTGGCCCACGTAGGGATGCGACGGACCGCCGGACGCTCGGGGTGCCTGTGGGTGTGCCCGAGCCGGCGGGGGGCGTGACGGCCGAGCGGTGTGTGGCTGCGTGTGCCAGTGCGGGATACGTGTATGCCGGGATGGAGATCGGGCGCGAGTGCTGTACGTGGGCTGGGTCCCCAGGGGAAGAGAAATACTGATTGGATACTGTTGCAGGGTGCGACAGCGCGCTGAACGCGCCTGCACAGCGCGTCGCGGACGACGACTGCCGGATGGTGTGTGCGGCGGACCATACGGAGTACTGCGGGAACACGGACCGCGTCGCGGTGTATCGCCTGGACTCCGGTTCCGGTTCTGGTGGTGGCGGGGCGGGGGGATGTGTGCAGACGGACGTGGCGAACTTCACGCTGGCGGCGGTGGCTAGGGACGGCGGAGGAGGGAGTGGTGTGAAGCTGAAGGTTGTGCTGGCGGAGATGGTGCCTGGGATCGCGTGGGGTGTGCTCTCGGTGCGTCCGCGTCCTCTTGTGCCCTCCTCTTCTCCACATACGAAGGGAGGCGGCTACTGACGCGCCTTACGGGGTTGGTGATAGGCGTGCCCGACGTGCTGCTCGGAATGGCCGTACTTCTCCTTGCAAAACTCGATCGTCCGCCCTCAGTCACCTTGGAACCCGAGTTTGGACGCCGCTGCATCAGTTGTTCCGGGCGATGGCGAGACGCCGAGCTTCGTGAGCTCGGGCTCGAATCCGCCGGGTCCCGGGCCCAGTGGCCAGGGGTACTGCACCATGGTTCGTCAACCCCTCTCTGACCTGCACGATTGAAAAATACAGAACTAACGTCATCCGAAATTCCCCCCCTTTTTTATTCGTTGCAGGAAGACGCGACGTCGACGCTCCTGGCGTTCAATGGCAAGGCGGACGCGTTCTCGCTGTGCAGCAATCAGACGGCGAATGGGAGGCTGGATGTGGTGTTTTCGCCGGTGACGGGGCATCCGCATTATAGTCTGGATACTTGCAGTCCTGTCAGTATACAGGTGATCATTGGGGCTGTGTAGGACTGGGAGGGTTGGTGCTGGCGGGAGATGAGATGGAGTGCCTGAAAACAAAAGGTGCTAGTATCTGGATTATCGGACCCTGGTACCCATACCTAGTCTACATATGCTTCGACAGTTGCTGCGACTTACAGAGCAGCTGGAATGATAAAGCGAGACCTCGCTTATTCTTGCCACTTGAGCGCGCTTCTCCGCTTCTCGACTTCTTGCGATTCTTTCCGTTCTGCAAGACAGAAGCACTCGTTTCCTCGCCATTCACCTGTGCCACCAATCGATCATCATTCACCCACCAAGAGTCCAAGACTACAACACGTAGGCACGCACTAGGTCCGCATGCTCAAGATGACGGGACCCCGCTGGCACTCCTAAGCCATCCTAATCCGGCCCTCCGTGCTCTCGGCCAAGCCCGCGATATCGATGGCCCAGCTCAACCGGCACTGCAGTACGTTACCCCGCATCCCCGGCCGGAAGAACTCTCGTCCCTTCCCCCTACTGTATTGCCAATTTCCCCGCGCTCGATGCCCGTTTTGGGCTCGATCATCCCGATCGATGTAGGCAAGTCGCCTAATTTGGCTATCTACCCCGTACATAACTGACTTCCTCCTCCTTCTGGATCTCGCAGCTAGTCCTCCCTGCTTCTCACCCGCACTCCCTTCCGATCCTCTGCTACGATGGCCGCCCCGAACCCACCAGCAAAGAACCCCGATTCCTCGTCTAGCTCAATTACGAACGTGACCTTTGCGCACCAGACGAAGCTCCCGAAGCTCCCGATCCCGCCGCTCGAGGATACGTGCAGGCGCTACCTCCGTGCGCTGGAGGGGCTGCAGGACGAGAAGGAGCACGCGCAGACGAAGGAAGCTGTCCGTGACTTTTTGGAGAATGAGGGGCCGAGGATACAGGAGAAGCTCAAGGAGTGGGCGAGTAGGAAGGATAGGTGCGCTCGCCGTTCGTGACGGAGTGATGGCCTCAGCTGACGGGTCTTGCAGCTATATAGAGGACTTTTGGTGCGTGGGGTGACGGCGCCGGAGCGCCGATCGTGGGCTGATCATCGTGCCCCGTTGTGCAGGTATGAATCGTACCTGTCGTTCACAGACCCGGTCGTACTCGCCCTCAATCCGTTTTTCGTGCTCGAGTACGTCGATCATACCCGGCCATGCCGACACCACTCCTCTGATCGTGCTACACAGGAACGACCCGACGCCCGACCGCGGTGCCCAGCTTCCTCGCGCAGCGTCCCTCATCATCTCCTCACTGGGCTTCATACATGACCTCCGTGCCGGGATACTTACACCAGACACGGTGCGCGGGACGCCCCTGGATATGGACCAGTACAAGCGCCTCTTTGGGACCTCAAGAATACCAACCGAGGTCTGTGTCTCCTTTCCCCTTGCGGCTTGCAAGGCGGCTCCTGACGCGCGTCATACTTGATACCATACCACCTAGAGGGGCTGCGTAATGAACACCAAAGATAGTTCGAGCCACATAGTCGTCCTGCGCCGCGGGCAGTTCTGTGCGTGCATGTGACGTTACGTCGTTCTCTGCCCGCAGGCTGATGCCTCACTGGATCCCACTTACACGTAGATTGGTTCGACGTGCTCGACGAGAATAATCTGCCCGTGCTCACGGAGCGCGAAGTCCTTCGGAACCTCCAAGCCATCGTCACCGATGCAGACAAGACGGACAGGCACGAGGTAGGCGCCCGGCTCATCGCCCCCCTCTCCCCCGACGTCCTGAAAAAGCCCTCCCCTTAGGTCGCACGGGGCGCGATCGGCGTGCTCTCCACCGAGAATCGCAAGATCTGGTCCAAGCTCCGCGCGACGCTCGCAAGCGACCGGCACAACGCGTCGTGCCTCGAGATCGTCGACGACGCGCTGTTCGTCGTGTGTCTCGACGATACGGCCCCGGAGAACGTGGGCGATCTGTGCAGCAACTTCTTGTGCGGGACGTATGCTCTGGATGGCGGGGAGCAGGTCGGGACGTGTACGAATCGGTGGTACGATAAGGTCCGTCCTCGCGCGCTGCAGAAAAAGTGTGCATTCCTGACGTCCCGTCTGAAGCTCCAGATCATTGTATGCGCCGACGGAGCGGCGGGGATCAACTTCGAGCATACCGGCGTCGACGGGCACACCGTCCTCAGGTAAGCGGTCCGCACCTGCCCCGTCCCCCGCGCGCCGACATTCACCCGCGCCCTCCCCCACCCCCCCTCTATCATAGATTCGCAGCAGACATATTCACCGAAGGCCTCATGCTCCTCGCGCGCTCCATCAACCCTTCCGCACCGACCCTCTTCCGCACCACGCTCTCCCCGCACGCCAAGGCCTACAAGCCCCCTCGGCCCACCGGCAATCCCCCCTCTGCATCCAACCATCCTTCCTCCCCCACCCGCACGCACGAGACGATCGACACGACGCCCAAGAAGCTCGAGTGGCAGATGTCCCCTGAGCTGCGCGTCGGCGTGCGGTTCGCGGAGACACGCATCAGCGCGCTGATATGCCAGAACGAGTGCGCGGCGCTCGAGTTTGAGGGCTACGGGAAGGCGTTCATCACGAGCCATGGGTTCAGCCCCGATGCGTTTGTGCAGATGGCGTTTCAGGCGGCGTATTTTGGGCTGTATGGTGCGTGGCCCCGACCGTTGTTCTTCTTTGCTTTTGGGAAGGGCTGGGATGAGGTGCTGATGTGGTACATCATTGATGTGGCGTAGGACGCACGGAGTGCACGTATGAGCCCGCGATGACGAAGGCGTATCTGCATGGACGGACGGAGGCGATTAGGACGGTGCAGCCGGAGAGTGTGCATTTCACCAAGGTGCGTCTGCGTCTGCGTCTGAGTCCGAGTCCGAGTCCTGAGTCTTCGGTCCGGGGTCGGGGTCGACGGGGAAATGCTGACTGTGTATGATAAACAGACGTTTTACTCGGACGCCCCGGCGGCGCAGAAAGTCGCAGCGCTGCGCAAGGCGTGCGAGCGGCACGTCGAGCTCACGAAGGAGTGTAGTAAAGGACTTGGACAGGATAGGTTCGTCTCGCCCATCCCTTCCCTTCCCATCCCCCCTCTTCCCTCCACCCTTTCGTTGCGCCCACTCCTCCCCCACACCCACACCCACACGCACTAACCGCCCCTCCCCTCTCCACCCCACCCCGGACAGACACCTCTACGCCCTCTACTGCCTCCTGCAGCGCGAAATCGCGGGGAACCTCGACCCGGCGCCGAACGACCCCGCGCCGTCGCCCGGGCGGACGACACCGAAGATGCCGAGGATCTTCACGGACCCCGGGTGGGAGACGCTGGGGACGTCGATCCTCTCGACGAGCAACTGCGGGAACCCGGCGCTGCGGCTGTTCGGGTTCGGCCCCGTCGCGGCGGACGGGTACGGGATTGGGTACATCGTCAAGGAGGAGAGGCTGAGTGTGTGAGTGTCTTCCAGCATTTCGGACGGTTTGTGTCCTCGCGCGTGGGTGGGTGCTGATGAACGGGGATGTGGACTGCGGCTGCCAGGTGCGCGTCGTCGAAACATCTCCAGACGCGAAGGTTCCTCGACACGCTGAGGGGGTACCTCCTCGATGTCCAGCGCCTGCTCATCCAGCTGCACCGCTCGGCGAACGAGCGGCCCGCGCCGTTCGTCGACCACATGGGTGTGCTGAGGGACTCGAAGACGGGGAGGCCGATCAATGGGTACGGGTATCATCAGGAGGACGAGGACGAGGACGTCGAGGAGATTGCGATGCGTGAGTGATGCGCGTGCCATCTATGATTCGTTTTATTCGTTCTGACTCGGAGGTTGGCTGCGCAGCGGGGTATTCCTTCTTTGATAGTGGAGACTTGCAGCTTGTCGGCTCGAGGAAGCGCTCGGCGCATGCGGATGTCGGTGAGTGGGCGCTTTCGCCTTGCCGTCCTTCCCATTTCATGTGAGGTTGTGGCTGGGTCTGATGCTATCTGGGTTCATGATAGGCAAAGTCATACCCCTGGCGGAATATTAACCTGAAGTCGCGGGCTGCGCTACGTTGCTCTCATGAACCCCGGCGAATGGGGCAATCCTCGGAAACCCGCGAATCAATTTATTTTGTATATGGTATATTTCGTACATCTCCGGGAGCGTTGGCGTTGGCAAGCGTCCGTGTATGTGTATCTAGATTGTATGTGAGGTCATTGAATCTGGGCAGTCACAGCTTGAACGCGGTCGAGTTCGGAGGCGATGTGGACGCAGCCAGCTCGCCTTGTATGGTCTGAGGCTGCCCCCGACTGATTTTGATTCTAAAAGACGCCATGAGAAAAACGATATGTGTGAACCATCGCCTCTGTCACCTGTGTGATCAAGCAGATCCCGGCGTCAAGGATCTATTACCGGTCTGCCGGGCGAGCAGCATGCCCTCCAGCACCGCACTGCGGGTCTGTATTTCCTCCCGTGGACGGCAGGAGGACCGCGTGAGCAGGAGCTTCAGGTCCGGTGCCCCCAGACAGTGGGCCAACTACCGCAGCCGACGCGGCGTCGTCCTTTCCTTTGGCGTCGAGATGTTTATCAGGAATCTGGGCGCAAAGACTGAACGTCCCGGGGTCGAGGATGGGGTAAACGGGGGACTCACGGGCAGCCTAACGATGAACGCCAGCAATGCGGCGGCGGCGCCGAATGTGAATACCGTCTTGAGGCTGATGTCGTAGCAGTGTCTCGCTGTTCTTTGCAGGTCGGGAGGCAGAGATCCCAGGAGTTGCGAAGAGCGCCGGATTGTATTGATTAGCTGGGACGAGAGTGCATTCAGTCGCGCGGACCGCATAGGTGAAAAAATTGAAGGACGAAGAACGCAGTACCGACCTCTTCTGCATCGGGCCCGTGAATCCTTCGCCGGAGTTCGGTGTCCAATTTCGACTGGAAGATGGCTGATGAAATGGCGACGCCGCCAATCTGACCTTGATGTTCATGTAAGGCGCTACTGCAGTACTGGTCGATTGGCCAGACAGCTTTTTAGCATACCTATGCCCTTGAACAGCTGTCCGAATCCGGTGCCGACAGCGACTTGCGATTCCGGCAGATGTACCAGAAGGGCGACTGATCAACAGTGTCAGCGGAGCCTCAATTCTAGTGAACAGGGAAGCTTACTGAGCATGGTCTGTAGAATGACCGCGTTTCCGAATCCGACAGGAAACTGTGGAAAGGTGCAGCCAAATGAAGATACGAGACGGGAGCATACGCACGATGCTCAACCAGGTTACATATGGTGAGGAGTCTTTGCCTAACGAGGCGATCAATGAGGCTCCTATGAAAGGGAACCATCCAAAGATGAAGTTGATCGCTTTGTATCTGCCTGTGCGATGCATCGTGTAGCCAGCGAAGATCGAGCCGAGAGTCAGCCCGACACTATTCGGAATCAAATGCAGACCTTGGCCGACATAAGTAACGGAGGAGAGTGAATATTGGCTGGAGTAATCTCACCAGCGGTGGACGCAGTGGTTGCCATGACCGTCTGAAACCACATGGGGAGGAAATAGATAATAGCAAAGTTGTATATCGCTACGAGGAAGTTGGAGGCTCCGACGAGAACTGGGATCTTCTGCTTGAGCAGGAACGGCGCCAGCACCGGTTCCCGGGCAAGAAAGAGTTCTACTAGCAAGAAAGCTATGCAGCCTATTGCTGCAATTGATATGGAAGCCACGACAGAAGGGTCCGTCCACTAGGATAGCATGAGCATGGTTGGAGGGGTCGTAGTAGAGAACCTTACCGGAAAGCCCTCGTTGTATCGGACGCTGAGGAAGATGAGTATCGAGCCAACCTGGTATTCTTTGTTAGGGTGGCGGAGGAGAAGAGGGCTTTAGTGAATACCGTAATCAGAAGGAGGATACTTCCGAAGTAGTCAATCCTCTTCAAGATCTCCTTTGCGCTCTTGCCTTGGCCCTAGGTCGTAGAGATACGTTATCGGCTGCAGATGTACAGGCAAGAGATGGCTCACTGGGGTCACATAATGATGAAAGTACGCCGTCGTTGCAAACGAGGCTAGGAACATTGGGAACTGGATCAAGAACGCCGATCGCCAGCCTAGCCTTGGAGAAGCTCAGTGCAACGACGAATACGGGGGATCGAATAATGTCGCACCAGTCAGTCATCACACCCCCGAAAGGACCGCCAAGACCGGTGCCCAGCTGTTGAAGAGTTGTTAATAGACGGACGATCGCATATTTCGCGAGCACCCAACTCCACTCAATACGCTCCCAATCCCTTGAATCAAGCCTCTGTCCTATGATATGTCGTTTCAGCCTCAGGCGTCTTAAAACAGGCTTCCGTGCTTACCCTCATGGGATACATATCGCTAACGATGATCCTGCCATTGGTCCGCATTGAGCGTGGTGGGGTGACTGAGCTCAACGTTGGCACTCACGAGGAGATTGTGAATAGTCCTCCAGCGCCGATCCCGGTCAACTGTCACAATTGAATCCGGCGTCATCATTCGATGATTCAAAAGCAACATACGAATCTCGAGACAATAAGCATCTCCATACTTTGTGACAGTCCGCAACCCAGCACGCCGAGACATGTGAAGAACAGCGCGAATTGGCTCGCGCCCTTTCGACCCAAGACGTCACACAGTCGACCGTAGAGGGGTGTGAAGGTACATATAGCAAGCAGATACCTGCACAACCGAGTTAGAAGGAGAAAGACATGATCCAGTACACCTTTACGATGTTCCGAGCCAACTGGCTTGGTTGAATTTCTTAAACTCCGAAGTTATCGAAGGAAGCACTAATATTATGCTTCAAAAACCATGCGGTGGTAAATTCGGGGGAGGCGTACTTGTCGGGACGAGTGTGGCTTATTTCAGATCCCGGAGTTAATAGGATCAAGGAGTGAAAAGTGAGCATGGACTCCATACAATTCAAGTCCTTGATACCAAAGTTCGACGATTTGAGTACTTAGACTGTCCAACGGGAGAGGTTCCAAAGGTCTCCCCACCGAAAGAAAGGTAGCAGACCATATCCCGAGCAGAATTCCGTAACGCGTAGATCCGGATATTTCAAGGGGCCCAACACTAGCATTCTGGGACACCTCCTGGGTATGATTTGGGTCTAAAGCACGCCGCGGAAGCAATGAGTCAAGTTCAGAGGTCCCATGGGGCATGCTGTTCTAGCTAAACGTGAGAGGGATGCCTGACAAGCTGACAGGCTGTCGAATGACTCGAATCCGACGCTAAACGGGGCGGGTTGGGGGTGGGAGCCAAAGGTAAACAAGTGGAACACAGCCACAAATATTGAGTCAACCGCTGCCCACCATTTGCGGCACATATTGAGCAGCTCCTGCTCGGCCATTCCCCCCTTCTTCTCTTCCTTTTTATCGTGCGGTGCCCTGTAAACCCAATATCTCTCTCAAAAGATGACTAACGTGAAATCAGGATACAAGCGGACATGGGAGGGTGCTGATGACGGGGCTCACAAAAGACCAAGGGAGGAACCAAAAGACTGGAGGGATGTTCACTTGAAGTCGCCTTCGCGAAAACCCCCACCTCCCAGTGGTAGAAGGAGCAGCGCAGACAGAGGAAGCGATGCCGGCAGGAGACGGGAAGACTACAGGAGGAGGGACGACCGCTCCAGAGACGACTACAGGAGAGCAAGCGATTATCGCGGCAGAAGGGACGATAGGGATCGAAGCTATCGGGAAGAACGGCGCCGATCACTGTCGCGTACCAGCGGCCAACATCAGCCCCGAAAGGACGCCGAGGAGAAGGAGGAAGGCGAGTGAGTATCGTAAGATCATCATGAATTCTAGGGGGCCTCTGAAAGCTGATCATATTTCCTTCCCAGAATTTCTCCTCGTCCCAGCCCGGGCCCAGCGCCCGCAGCTGAGCGAGCTGCTCCACCACCTCGGCCGCCATCTCCACCGAAACCCGAGCCGGTGCCTCCCGTCGAGATGGAATTGGACCTTCCACAATCACCGCCACCAGTTGAGGACATACTAGCAGCACGCCGTGCAAAGCGGCTAGCCATTCGAGCCAAGTATGAAGGCGTGGCCAGCGTGAATGCCACACCGAGCCCTAGCAGTGCGGTCCAGCCGCCTCCCTCTTCTACAAGTGTATCTGATCCTGTATCACGCGCTCTTAGTGTCAGTGACACCCCTGCTCCACCGAGCGCGGATGTGGTTACGACCCAGGATGGTCAGTAACCCATTCTTCGTTTGAGCTGTGCTGATGTTTTTTTTTCTTGCAGGCAAACGAGAGTCGATGTCTGCATCACCGACTCCAGCTGACTTCGCCCTTGCTAAGGATGGCGAGCAGAATGACGCCCAAGTGAAGCTCCACGAGGAACATACGAGTGCTGAACAGATATCTGCCGCAGATTATGATCCAAGTCTAGATCGCCGGGAGGATGAACGAAAGTGGACTCGAGACCCGGTACCCGAAGTAGTGACTGTCGAGGAGGAAGTCGAGGGGGAGGAGGTCGAAGAAGAGGAGGATGTTGACGACATGTTTGCCGTGGCCTTTAGCGACACAAAGAAGGTGAAGAAGGTGAAGAAGAAGACTGTTGTACGTCCCGCTCCGCACCTGCTCCATGTTTGCCCTAATGACCTTTTCCATTGTAGACGAAACCAGCTGCTCCAGCACTAATCACGACCACCCTGGATTCAGCCGCTGACCCGGAAGGGTACTACACCATCATCCTCGGCGAACAGCTCGACGGTCGCTACCAAGTGTTCTCGTCGGTCGGAAAGGGTATGTTCGCGAATGTCGTACGCGCTCGTGTAATCCAAGGCGAGCCTGGCGAAGTCGGAAAGGAGGTTGCGATCAAGATCGTTCGAGCCCAGGAGTCGATGTACGTCTTGATCTTTCTCTCTCTGGGATAAATTATTCACATGCCGCGCTAGGTACCGTGCTGGCTTGAAGGAAGTGCAAATACTCAACAAGTTAAAGCAGGCCGATCCGGAGGATAAGAAGCACATCGTGCGGCTGGAAAGGACGTTCGAGCATCGCGGCCACTTGTGCCTTGTCTTTGAGGCTATGAGGTGTGTGCCTTCGACGTCTCGTTAATACCGTTTGCTGACCGTATGTTTTTTTCGCAGCATGAATCTTCGAGACGTTGTGAAGCGGTTCGGCAAGGACGTCGGTCTCAACATACGCGCTGTCCGTGCATACGCACATCAACTGTTCCTCGCGTTGAGCCTCCTTCGCAAAACCAATATCATGCACGCTGACATCAAGCCTGACAATATCCTGGTATGTGTCTCCCCGAAATCGAAAAACCCAATCTCATGGTGCTCTAGGTCAACGAGCAGAAGACTGTCCTGAAGCTATGTGACCTAGGATCGGCGTCTGACGCCTCCGAGAACGAGATAACTCCCTACTTGGTTAGCAGGTTCTACCGTGCTCCCGAAATCAGTTGAGTGACTCGTGCCTCCGCGGATCGCTACGTTCGCTGACATACGGTGTCATGTAGTCCTCGGCGTTCCCTACGATCCCTCGCTGGACATCTGGTCCATCGGCTGCACGCTGTACGAGCTGTACACGGGCAAGATCCTCTTCCCCGGCCGCTCGAACAACCAGATGCTTCTTCTCATGATGGAGCTCAAGGGGCGGTTCAACAGCAAGATGATCAAGAAGGCAAAGTTCGGCGACATGTACTTCGACGAGATGGGCGGTTTTGAGAGTGTGGAGACTGACCGGGTAACGGGATCGGTACGTACCCGGCCTTTTTGTATTTTTAGCGCATCAACGGTCAGCTGACGATGCGCGCGTGTGGGGATAGGCTGCCGTGAGGAAGGTCCACATTGCGAAGCCGACACGCGACCTCAGGGCACGGCTGATGCCCCCTGCGTCAGTCAAGCTTAAGGACGACGAGAACAAGTTGCTCATGTCGTTCATCGACCTCTTGGACAAGTGTCTCGCGCTAGATCCGGCGCGACGCATCACGCCTAGGGAGGCGTTAGCCCACCCGTTCGTGCGTGGATGAATAGATGGAGCGGTTTTAGATGCCGGGTCGTCGTCAGATGCTCTAGAATCAGGTACTAGCGTCGCTCTTCCCCCGTCACGCCTTCCATGTTCTTATGTTCCCGCGCTGCGTTCGCAGATGTAATGCTTCTTTATTTCCTATTCTACCCCACTCGCCCTTCTATTATTTGTAACTCAGACCCCCAGGACAAATCGAAGTTCCTTAACATTCACCCGCGGCTGACTGTCTCATCTCTCTCTCGCTTATACACAACGTTGCTTCGCTTGGGCAGCCTTGGCTTGTTCCCACCCGCCAGCCTCCGTCATCGGTTCTTAAGCGCAGCGGAACTCCGTTGTTCGGCTCGCTTTTCTACTTGCTACCCCAGATAACAGAAACTTAACCACAAGTGAAACAGAGACCTTGCAGTTGCAATGACGACGAGCCGCGTGCGAAGCCTCCTATCTCATATCATTCCTCACAAGACCATGGCACCGACCTCAGCGTCGTCCTCGGCGACTAGTGACGGACCCTTACCGACGTTCGACGAGCTGCCCAAGTTCCATGACTTCTCTGGGTGTGCGTGGGGGGTGTGGGGGCCCGATGACCAGCTTGGGACGGTGAATCTGCTGACGGACAAGGTGGTACAGAGGGCGGCGCAGGAGGAAATCAGGTATGCCGTGTCGCCTTATTCTGGGAATGGCGATTGCTGATTGCTCTTGACTTTCGGTGATGGGTCAGAACGGGGAAGGCTGTTTCCTTGAATTGGTGTGTCGTGCTGCGCTGCTCATTGCCCTTGCCCCCTGCTGATGCCCAGCTGGCATAGGCCCTTGAATTTCCCAGAGAAGGTGGGTGAGGGTGCCGCAGTGGGCAGTTGAGGCGAAATAGCTGAGCCGCCAGGCCTGTACAGCCGATGTTTAATCGCATGTCGCCCGAGGTGAAGATGACGATCCGCGAGCCGAAACATATCGTGCGGGATGATGAGATCCACATCGTGCGTCTCTTCTTCCTTCTCTCGCGTGTTTCGCTGTAACGGAACCGACGCGCACGTGTAGAACACCCAGTCCGGCACGCAGTGGGATGGCATGCGGCACTTTGGGATCGTCGAACACGGAGTGTTTTACAACAAGTGAGGAATCATCGCGCGCCCTTGTTCTCTCGCGGGCAACCGAGGTCTGATCGGGGGTACCATCTTCGCAGCACGCATGCCCACGACCTTCCCATGGGGATCGTGCCCATGCCAAACCCGCATAACATCGATGCGAACCTTAAACGCCTCGGGATGCAGAGTACGTTTCCTGCACCCCTTGCCTGCTCAACTCACATCGCCCTGGTTGAGCCGGACGGTGGTACTGACTCAAAACCGCTGGCAGACTGGGCCGAACATGGCATCTGCGGCCGGGGCGTCCTCCTCGATCTCGTGCGTCATCACACGAAAGGGGGCACTGTCCCGCTGCCCTATGATCCGTGGACCACGCATGCGATCACGGTCGCTGAGCTCGAGGCCTGTGCGAAGGACCAGGGAGTGCAGTTCAGACGTGGCGATATACTGATTCTGAGGGTGGGATTTATCCAGAAATATGGGGTGGCGACGCAGGAGGAACGGGATGCGCTCGCGGGGAAGCCGGAGACTTTGTGCGTCCTTGGCAAGTTTCTTGGCGGGGGGCTGCACCTGACGCGTTTTTTTTTTCCATTTCTTTCTGATGGCAGCGCGGGAATCGAACAGTCTGAGGAGATGAAGCGTTTCCTGTGGTGCGCTCATATGTCATCATTGTGTGTTTTCTTGGAGTTCACGCGCCAGCTTAGGGATAATCACTTCGCAGCGGTTGCGTCTGATCAGCCGGCGTTGGAGGTGGGGTCGTCTCGTGTCTTCCTCGAAGCCAACCGCGCTGAGCAGCTGACGTGCTCTTTCAGCGGTGGCCCACTCCTGAAGGCGTGCCACATATGCATCAGGTTTGGCTCCTTCCGCAGTTCTGCCTCGCATGACGTTTCTCACTCCTCCGTCTCTGTTAGACTTTGCTTGGGTCAGTCCGCGCCATCCTCTTGCCCCGAACTTTCCTTTTTGACACTGGCGAATTGCGGCTAGGCTATGGGGCATGCCTATTGGTAAGTACAGTCCGCATTGTGTGGAATGATCCGTGGCGCTGGGATCCGTCTTAATTCCGGGACTCCTGCGCAGGTGAATTTTTTGATCTGGAGAAGCTGTCAACCGTTTGTGCGGAAACCGGACGCTACACGTTCTTCTTCTCATCGTGGCCGTTGAATATGTGAGTTTGGAGTAAATCTGAACCGAGCATACGTTCTGACGGCACCGGCATGAAGAATCGGGGGTTGTGCCAGCCCACCCAACGCTGCTGTAAGTATATCAGCTAATGGATCCGCATGATACGGCATCGCTGATAAAGACGTCCTCGAGGCCTACTTCTGAATCAATGAAGAGGAGTGAACGGGCCTACTCAGGTCGCGGATGTCTCCTGTCTCCTGTCTTCTATGTAGTGTTTGCTGTACCCCCTTCCGAATATGACGTCGCAACTTGATGTATCATATGAAGCTGATGTACATGCTACACGTCCCGAGCTCGGGAACGCCAGTCCAAGGCGGTCCTTGTGGGTCCACACACTGGGGCTCAATGCCCGATTTGGCAAACAACGTGAGTGCGCACGTGATCGGAAGTCTTTTGGATCAGGGCGTGTTGTTGTCCTCGCCAAAACTGTTGTCCACCCACCAGATCCACCGACCTTGGCCTCGTCGTCGGGGCCAACGATGAGCAGGAGGGAGTCCCGCACTTCCATCAACGTTAGGCAGAATGATGCTCTCTTTGAATTCGAGAATTGTAAGTGCCTGGGCTTCGCGTTGCGTTCTCAACTGACTGGGTGGTGGTGGCAGTCAAGAAGAAATTCCTCCTCGCCAATAAACATATAACGAAGTCAGTCCATTCGTTACCTGAGGGCCGTATTTTCGTTCTGACCAGCTATTTCCAGACTTAATTCGACACTGAGTGTCCGCATCGAAGAGCTGAACGCTCAGATATCAACACTATACGTCGAGAATCTCCGTTTGCGTGCATCGGAGATCGCGCTGACAGCTCAACTCAAACGCGAACGTGAAAAGTCGCGAAAGGTCATGGCCGAGGCTGAGGCAGCAGTACGTGCAGCTCAGATGAACGTGTCCTGTTTTACGTCAGACTTACCCCACCTCATCATAGACCCTTGGCTTGACGAAACACCTTGCATACCTTCGCCAGACCTTCAATATATCGACCCTGTCGCCTGCACCACCTTCACCTTCTTCGCCCCGTGCTCGCAAGCCCCCATCGAACCCCAACCCCAGCCCAAACTCACCCCAGTTAAATCGCATCGCGCGGCCACCGAATATACCCGGCATCTATGAAGAGGACGAGCCGTGTCCTTCAAGCTCCGAGCACGAGTTGGAAAAGCCACCCAGCCCTGTTCTCAAGAGGACTAAGGCCAAGGCGCGGCTCTCCGCGTCCCGACTACCGCTGCCATCCCGTGTATCAACGCCGCCGCCGCCGCTTCCGCAAGAGGTCGGCATCCCCCGCACGGAACTCGAGTCTGCTCCAACTACGAAATCGCGGAAACCGTCGCGGCGACAGAGCGGTCTGTTATCCGTCGATACTGAATCGCTATCGGTACCCCGGGCGCCGAGCCCTGCGTTCGGTTCGCCCATCAGACGAGCAGCGGGGCTCGCGGAAGAAGAGGAGGAAATGGCTGTTGTCGCTGGCCAGCTCGAGTTAGATGACATGGCGGAGGAACACGTAGACGTGAGGCCTCCAGCGAAGAAAGAGCGCCGCAAGAGCCGTGGGAAGGAGCGGGAGGCTGCAGACGAGCAGCGTGAGTCGGGTGTGGAAGGTGCCCTGCCGCGGGAACGTAAGAGGACAAGAGTGAAGGAGGAAGAGGATACAGATGGTGGGGGCAAGCCTCGCCTGCAGGACGTCACTAATTCTCGTGCAGCCCTTATACCTATAGACAATACCGGTACGTAATCATATTCTCCTCATCGTTCGGTGGAGATGTTGACGCGATATGAAAACAGTTCATGATCAAGCCGATCCGGGTGCTCCTTCATCTAGCAGGGCCTTCCGTGGAGCATCACCAACACCACCCACATCGCGATCATCTTCAAGCCCTGCACCCCCCGCGGGCGATGGGGATGGCACTACAGGCGGACGAGAGCGGAGGGCGAGAAAAAGTGTCAACTATGCCGAGCCCAAACTCAACACGTATGTTTCTTCTTTGAGAAAACCCAAGTCCATGCCACTGATCGCTCTGACCTCCGCAGGAAAATGCGGAAACCCGACCCCGCGCCCGGGATCGCCGCACCTAAGAAGCGTGCCTCCGCCGCGGCGGTCATGACCACGAACACGTACGACAACGGGAACGAAGCTGACAATGACACCGAGGCACGCTCGTCTCTCGAGCTCCCCCTACGCGTCAACGGGAACACCATCAACCCCGAATCATTCCCCCTTCCTCCGTCACGTCCCACGTCCTCCGCCGCGCTGTTCTCCTCGCCTCCCATAACACGCACGACGTCTTCCTCATCTTCCTCGTCGGCTGCGGCGTCGTTGAAGCGGAAGAAGTCTCGGCCGATCGTCCTGGACGACGACGAGAGCGACGGTGCGCAGGCCGACGCGGAGTACGTTCCGCCAGGCGGTGGTAGTAGTGGATGGGTCAACATCGAGGGCCGCCGGCGGGCCACAGGAGGGTCGAAGAGGAGCATGGCGGCTGTGGACGACGCGAGGCGGCACAGCATGGCGGTTTGAGCTGTGCCAGAAATGAAGTCGAAGTTGGAAATCGGCGTTGTGATGTGGACCCTGCGGGGCATGTATCTCTCATCCCCTGGCTGTTTCTATTATTCCTGCACAGTCTTCCTTGGGATGTGTGACGAGGACCGGGTAGACTGAGGTTCTTGTATTTTCTTCCCTGCCTTTTTTCTATTCTTTATTCATGATTACGATTGGAACGAGTTATGATTTGTTATGAACGTAGATAATGTTCACTTACGTATGGTAAGTATTAAGTTCCAGCAAGTAGGCGCTATATACTGTATGTATACTATTTTATGCGTGTTGGAATCAAGTTCTTCCGTTGTTGTTCAAGTATCCTTGTGACGTCATGGGCTTGAACTTGCAGTGCTTGAAGGAACGTAGTTGAAATGCAAGAACAACATAACATATATATATGGCTATCCTAGCCTGCGCGACCCAAGTTTCCCAAGTAGAACATAGAGGTATAGGTATGCATACATCACAAATATCAATGTCAATCACTGGCTATCCACAGGCTCCGCCTCCGCACTAGGATCCCTCAACCACCCCTCATAATCAACGTTCACGTCCCTCTCAATAAACTTACTTACCATATCGACCTTCCCATCAACATCGAACTGCGAATTATACCCCATCCACCCAAGCCCCTGATCCGCGCCGGCCTGCGTCGACGTGAATGGCGGGTTGAAGCCACCACCAGCCAAATCCAGGTCCATCTCCGGCTCCTCGTCCGAATCGGCTGCAAGCGAGCAGAGCGACTTTGTAGGCGAGGCCATGTCGTAGTCATACTCGGGCGCCATACCGGGCTCTATGCCCATTCTGTAGCTGAACCTCTCGAAGATGCTCGGGTCAGCCGCATCGGGCCCGCTGAGCTGCGAATCGTGCGTCTTAGGCGCGTGCGGCGCTGGTGCCGGTGTTGGTTCCCGTACTGGTTGTGGCACGGGCTCGGGCTCCTGTTCGGGAACCTTGGCCTGCGGAGGCGGTGGAGGTGGTGGGACAGTGGTGGAGTTGGGACGCGAGGTCGCCTTCTTAGCCTTGCTCCTAGGAGGAGACTTGATTTTCTTCGAAGACGCGAGAAGTTCATTCAGGGTAGGCAGCTGCTGCGCGCGCTGGGGGGTAACAAATACTGTGACTGGTGCCCCTTGTGGCAGCGGATGCGGAGGCGGGGTGCTGGGCGGCGCTAGACCATCAGAGCTTGAGCTGGCAAGACCTGACGATGTACGCGCTTTCTTGATGGCATGTTGAGGTGTGACAGATCGGGGTCGTTTCTCCCGGACCTGCGCTCGGTCGGATGTCGAGTCGGGCTTGGGGTTTCGCGTGGGTGTTGAAGGGGGCCCTGGGAGGGAAGATGAGGTCCCCGGCTGTTGACGGCCATAAACTCGTATGCTGGGAGGGCCGGAGAGGGGAGATGACGGAGGGACTAGCGCGATTGGCTCTGGCTTGTGCCGTCTTGCGTTTGGTGTGGAGGTTTGCAAGTGCGAAGGGAATGAGGGTGGGAGGAAAGACTAGCCCGGGACGTTAGATAGGTAAGACATATGAGAATAAATGCACGTACAGTTTCAGATATATCCTCGATAATTTGTCCTCGAGGCTCTGAACGAGCACTGCTTGAATCAATTGGCGGCGCCGGATCACGAACAGCACCCATATTAGATTCCGGGACAATACTGGAAGGACCCGCGACGGCTTCGTCAGGCAATTGCTTGCCAGAAAATTTTGGCTTCCCGACAAGGTTACGATTGGAGCGTTTCACCACCGGAAAGCCAAGCGTCGTCGGAGGGGTGGACGCATTTTGAAGTGTCGTCGTGCGCTTGACTTTGACTACTTCAGACAGGGTTGACTGTTTCTTCCCCGAGATAGCACGACGGTCCCCTGGGTCCTGAGGTTTCGAGACGACGGGCGTGGGTTCGGCAGCAAGATCTTGCTCCACCTTCTCCTGCCAGCTCTGGACCTTCTGCTTCACATGCATCTCCTGTTTCCATTTCTCCTCCCATTCTTCCCACTCCCGCTCAGACAGCGCGTTGATCCACCCGGAGCTCGACTCCGCTCGTCTACCCGCAGTCGTTGTTTCTAGCCATCGCCTCCGCCTAGTGGTGTTCAACTTCAACAATTGGACCACCGAACTCCACTTGCCATCAGCGGGATCGCCGTCCGCGTATTTGAACGCCTCCTTGACTCGTCTCTGGAGTGCATCGACCCTCGCTCTGTACGCCGTATATTCCGAGTCGTCTGTGCCTTCGACAGGAGATCCGAACCTCGAAGACGGCACCTCCTGCACAATCTGTGCCAGTGCGATGTGTTTCCGCGAGAGACGTTCTAGATAAGCTTCAGGAACTTCTGTTGGCGGTGTTGACCCCGAACCCGACGATTGAGATGTGGCGTAGAACACGGGCGTATATAGGGTCTTGGTCGTTGATTTTGTACGAGAAGTACTCGCGTAATTTCTGGTCATTATACCAGGCTAATGGAATAGGAATCAGGAGCCTTAGCCTGCAATATCAACAGAGGGTGCAAGAGGAGGAACAAGGCAAGGCAGCAGTCGAACATTCGGCGCTGTGGTATCACGTGACGAACAATGATCAGTTCACGCCGCTGGCCTTCAAGTTGAAGTTCAACCTGGCCCCAACCATCCGAAGGTGAGCGGCCTCGTTAACGGTGCGAACGGTAAGCGTCAATTTTTTTTTCTTTTTCGCATGCATAGTGATTGTGTAGCAATCAGGCTGGCGGAGGATGATGTACAAACGTCGATCTGCGTCACATCGATCGTGTCCGAAGCCTTGGTTCAGAGGACTAGCTGGTAGAGGTCATATCGTAGCCTTCGGCATCGTTGCTCTGGGAACCCTATTCTATTCTGCACCGCGTATACATGCCGACGATTCCCGGCACCATCCCGTCAGTTTTGGAAGGGCTACTAAGTCGAGCCAGCCGAACCCACAGTCCGAAGAAGACGCGGACTTCGCGAGACGGCGATTGTGGTTGCTCGCTGGCGCCGGTACCATCACGGGCGACACCGGCATAAGTCGATTCGATGTCATATCTGTACCAAAGTTAGTCAATGTCCTTTGAGACGCATTCGTGCTGACATGTCCTCAGCTCCAACCCTCGGCAGGATACTGCTCTTATGTCTTCCGTCCGAGTATCCTCGGGCAGTTCTTTGACCATATTCACTCTTATTGACGGATACGATGGATGGGAAAATTTCTCTGCGGTTTCCTTCCGACTTGCCTCGACCCTCCTCGACGGCCTTCTCTCCGTGTTCGCGAAGTACGAGCCCTTGGCTGAACATGCTGAAGTCGGAACGGTTCCACACGTCGAACCGGTCCTGGAGCCGTTTGACGATGCTATAAACAGAAAGATTAAGGACGTCTTCGTTGACGTCGATGACAGTATCGTGCACAGACCATTTGACTTTACGTCTACGCCTCCCTCCAAGTCCTGGGTGACCGCAGCTCTGGGCCCTGCGTTGTCTGGTTCCTCAGCGATTATGGCCCTCTACGACTCCGAGCCTCGCAAGCTAAGAATTGCGCTGACTGGAAACTCGCGGGCCGTCCTTGGTCGTCCAGCGCGCAGAAAAAATGGCCAGAAATCCTACGAGGTCCATGTTCTCACTTCCGACCAGACCTGTGACAATCCGGCTGAAGTGGCGCGGCTGCGTTCCCAGCACCCAGACGAACCCCTCTGCTCTGACGGCCAAGTCCTCGGGTGCGGTCTAACTCGTGCATTTGGGCTCGCTGCCTACAAGTGGAGCCGTGAGGTGCAGGAACGCCTCCACCGGGAATTCTTCGGAGAACCTCCTTTGCACGATGCCAAATCGCCTCCGTACGTCATAGCCGAGCCCGAGATCACGAGCATTGAAGTCAAACCTGGCGATTTCCTCGTGATGGCCAGTCACGGCCTTTGGGACAGCCTCACGAACGAGGAGGCGATAGGGCTGGTCGGGCTGTGGCTCGATAGCGGTATGGCCGTCGATGCTGGTGTAACACCGCACTCCGCGGACATCATATCTCCAAGTGATCTTCCGGTCTCACTTGGTGAAGACAATACAGTGATGTACTCTCGGTGGCGGGCTGAGAAGAAGTTCATGTGCATCGACAATAACGCAGCTGCTCATTTGGCGAGAAACGCTCTTGGCGGCGCGGACGTAAGTTTAACGGCGGCCCTGCTTGCCATGGAGCCGCCCCGTGCTCAGAAGTTTAGGTTCGATCATATCTCAAGTTGTCGTCGCCCAGGAACTGATTCCCTGCTCTTCCCAGAGGGGGGATAAATTTGACAGTAATTTTTTTCGACAAGTGACGACGATACCGTGGCATGCTTGCGTTGCCGTTGCATTACCCCAGAGCTACAGAGCGGGCTATGTCCACCCGCCGAAGCAGAGTTGCTGTGCGTGAGTTATATATTCGAGAAGTAGACTTTGCCCTAGGATGGAGCAACAGGAAGGAGCACGTCAACGCAGGAGCATATGGAGCGAACTTAGTCTGGCACCACACCTTCCAAATCGGACGGGGTACCCCGCGACTACTCAGGGATGTCATCCCAGTGGCACGACAGTCGTGGGACGGCGAGGGAGTCGGTTAGTACTCTCACAACCGAAACTGTACAGCCAGACTTTGCGTATGTGAAGATTCGTGGGGGAGCCGATCGAGATGCTCACTGTTGAACAGCACTTCCAGTTCTGTCTTGCGTCTGCTTTGAACGATTTCTATTGTCGAGACATCGTATCGAAAGCGACGCGTATATTCAAGGGATTAAGGTGTGGGCATTGAAGGGGAAGGAATCCGTAGATACAAGGGCTGTGGATATGGCAGCGTGCCGATTTCTCGAGAACATCAAGAACCCCAGCCGCCTTCGCCGTTCTTTCCGATGCCGATCGTAGATAGACAGCTTCAGAGTTCATGCAATGAGGGGAAGCGCCGTAGTTATGTCATGCGAAAGATACACTCTTGCGAGCCACCGTCTTGGGAATCTCCGTAGCAGAGCCAGAACCAGTTTCGCCGTTTGCGGCCTTGTCTTCGGAATGCTGCTTCCGGCGTTTGGTCTTCTCCTTTCTGACTTGCGTCCGCTGCGCAACAAGCCGCGCTTTCGTTTGCTTCTGTGATTCGGAAAGTTTTGTGTGAAGATCTGACAGCTGCATCAAAAGCGATATTCACCAGTTTGAGCTTCGAAGAAGATGGCTTCGATTTCTGATCTACTCGAGGATGGACTGCCTGGGTACGGAGTTGCGACAATTAGTAACGGCAGCCAAGTTGCACACCGGTTGAAGGAGGAACGCGCCAAAACAGAATCTTTACACATACCTGCACCTGACGGTGTTTTTCCACCTTATTGAGCGATTTGCCTTCCTGAGCATCTGCTATAGCAGCGGCAAGATCCAGCGCAGCCTAATGTCATGGAAGACTGTTCAGCGCACGGCGGGGCGTAGATTTGAAGCGGAATCAGACCTCACATCGTTATCCAGAAAACGCTTTCCCTTCCCTTTGTTACGTGGAGTGGCGCCGGTCAGGGGTTTCGACTGCTTGACCATTGAATGAACATGGGTGTCCCAGCCGTCTCGAATGCGATGGTTTCGACCCTGCTCAAGCGAAAAATTGTTTGTTTGGCAGTGTACCACGGAGCCATCGTAATTACGTAAAGCCTAAAAATTTGCTTCCGTCGCCCAACTCCGGTTACTTGAATACCTCAACAAGTTGCGATGATGGTCCTAACTTGCTATCTTTCCATCTGTCCAGAGTTCAGAATCTCATGGTCTAATCAATGGTTTAAGAAGCTCCGCAGCGCTTTGCTTTGCCAAAACATCTGCTCAGCCTACTATTTCTTGTCTCTGGAGTTCAGGCTTGCGCCAATCTGAGGTCCGCACTCGATCTGGCAAAGTTTGTTCTCCTGGACAGAAGTTACACCAGCGACGCACTATGCTGGCTCCTCGACGCGATGTAATGCCATAGCCCTCTCTGCGCAGAGATAATCGCTGTGAATAACTTCGCATCCACGCGCTCGACCGCAATTTGTACTTTTTCGATCTCCGCTTGTTAAGAGGCGCCACGCTCGGAAACACTGAAGCCCATCAAAACACGGTAACCGCCTAAGCGTAAAATCAACGTTGTTGAGGTTACTTAACTGACGGACGATCAATGCTAAGACGAAACTATCTGCTGTAGGGTTATTCTAGAACGTAATCGCGGAACTCCCCAGGTACGCCACTTGTGTTATCCCCTTTTCATTTACGACACCCTCAAGGGTCCCATTGAGAATCGGGCGCTAGATAGTCTAGCTGCTCACATAAAAGCGAAGGTGATCCAGCGACATTTCGCCATCTTCTCACTCGTCGTCTCACTTATCTATTCGTATTTATCATGTGTCGCCGTCGCCAGTGTGTGAACATGGTCGTACTCTCCACCCTTCCTATCAATTGACATTTTGTCAGAGTATGCAATGTCTATCTCGTCTGCGGACACAGGCTCCAGCTGGTAAGTGAATGGACGCAACATTGTGGACTGTACGCTGAGGGGACACTTTACAGCCTGACGAGACGGTATGCTGTGGTCTTCCCGTATTGATCAATGAACTGACGTTTTATTTTGAAGATCACCTGCGACAGCGAATACTGTAAATTCAGCCCGCGTCACCCGCCGAGCTGCCAGCCTCCAAGATGCACTCAAACCTGCTGGCAATAGTACGTTCTCGTCGACTACAGATTCACCTCACCCGCTGACCATGTCCCGCTTCGACCATCCATGTGATCTCGAACCTTACCTCTCATCACCCGTTAAACTTTCGCTCTTCTGATCGTTGGCACGCCCGTTGCTACGACTTCCAGCCGCCAATGGCCGGAGCAATACTGTATGTCGCGATGTCCATAAATCACCTAGAAGAAACTCTGACCTTCCCTATCTCTACCAGCCCCCAACATCAACAGTCTCTGTCCTACATGCTCGACGGCTGCGGGGCACAAACTCGTACGCTACTGAGTTCAGCACCTACCTGTATTACTAGTGTATGCAATTACATGATTGCTCCATGCACGGTGCCGGGTGCTGTTCTTCTCCTTGGACTTGGACCATAATTAAAACGCGAACCTAGGTACGCGTTCAGGAACAGGTGAACCGTTCAATAGAAGGATCGCCACACCCTAATCTCCACCTACGCATTCTGAACCCATGAAGTTAGTTTAGAGCACACTTAGGCGTCGCTGAGATCTAAAGGCAACGGACATACGAGTGATGATGCCAATCTCATTAACGCTAGTTTACGTTTGGTTCTGATGAGGAACAGGCACCGCCTAAACGCTTGGGACATCGATGACTCGAGATTCAGATTGTTGCTAGCCGTCGTGATTTGACGATTTAGGTTTCCCTCGAGGGACGCGGCTTCAATACGAATACATGGCTGGAACGGAGGCATCTTATAGGTCGCTACGAAGTAGAAGCGTCGTCGCGCATCCAAGTGCCTTGATGACGGAGCCGAGGACACGACAACAAGGGAACATGACAAGGTCTGACAGGCTGCAATTGTGCGTCAGGCAGGTCGTGAGAGACTCTTGTCCGCGCATCAGTACCGTACACGAGGTTCGCTCTTGTTAAGTATGGGAAAGAGCAATGCGTCGCACATGGGTTTGACGGGAGTAGAAGGTTCTATGGAGCCATTGCGACGGACGCGACGGCGGGCACAGCCGGGGGAAACGAAAGCGTGAACTTTGGAAAGATCGACGTAATCTACGAATGTCAAGAGTCACTTGTTGTGGGTCCAGCAGAGATTCAAAGGGACGCCGACATGTTCTCGCAGGGATGAAAGTCCAGACTCAGGATTGCATCCGCATCATTGAAAGGACCCTCGAGACTAGCGAAGGTCACCGTCCTGCCTAACGTCATGTTCATTGAATACGCCACAATATACTCAGGCGATGGCGGTCGAACTCATTACACCGGTCAATCCCTGACAACCGCCTCCCTTGCACTATTATGTGGCGGTTGCGTGGCTCGGATGGCTGACGACGGACGTTCTCTGAAGAAGAAGAGTCGCGGCGAGACATAGAAGGCAAGCATCGAGTGATCCGGCCCGAGGGTTAAGGCAGGTTATTGGCAGAATGGAACAAAAATCGATTATGTGGCACCAGAACTCGAACTTGCTCATGGCAAGGCGACAAAAGGCGACAATGTTCTCGGCCATCTGGGCCGGACTCCGGACTTGCCGGCGGAGGCTCCACTACTGATGGCGGCGTGCCGCTGACAAATACCATCAGCTGAACTTCGAATCGTGGTCCAGAATATGTTTACTCCATCACTTACCTTGACCTGACCTTCGCAGGTCTGCGTCCATAAGTCAGAAGAGAGGCTCTCAGGCTGTCAAATTGACACGCTGAACCTTTCAGTCACGACCGCCGTTCGCACATTATCCCTATCAGCTAGACCAAGATGGTGGCTAGCGCGTCAGAAACTGATCCTTTACTGTCAAGGCAGGCCTCGACTCGCGATGTCCAGGAGGTAGCAAGAACGGCTCGGGTCGGACCTCTCGAGATTTCCAGGTCGACCCGGTATGGGATTTTGGCCGCAATATGGTCTTCTACGTTTCTTTCAGTGCGTGTGCTGTGGTTTTCTCTTGTCTTGCGACCTTAACTCACGCACGATATCGATGCTACAGGCTTTAAATTGTGCGAGCCATTTGTTCACACCTATATACCCTATTGATTGGCGAGGTTGTGACAGCGACCCTTGTCCCCACCAGTAAGCCCGCTTCTGGTCCTCCACTCATATCATCATTCAATTTGGGTACTAAGTGCTGCCTTCAATATCGTCGGAATTCAAGAAATTCAACCAGGCTAGCTGGCTAGGAACAGCGTAAGACTTCCGCATGGTACCTGTCTCCAGTTCTGACGATTTATGATAGGTATTTGTTAGCGACGTGCACGTTCAATCCCCTCTATGGCCGACTTTGCAATGTCCTCGGCCGTAAAGGTGCTACCCAATTAGCGCTCTCATTTACGGCCCTCGGAATACTCGGATGCGGACTTTCTCAGAGCATGGAGATGCTTATTGTTTCGAGATTCGTGGGTCGCGCTCCTTCTATCGAAAGGAACCACATTAAATCATACTCAGCTGTCCGGTTTAGGCGGCGGCGGTTTGTTCACAGTCGCCTCGTAAGTTCTAGCCTCTGTATTATCTTACGGTCACCTACCATCTCCACCTATGTCAGAATCGTTGTTAGCGATATGTACAGCATGCGGGTAATGATTCGCCCCTCGGATGTGCTTGGCGAGACTGACCGGCGGTATCACAGGACAGAGGGCTAGCTCAAGGGTTCGCAAGCGTATTCGGCGGGGTAGGTATTCAAGCTACACGACCATCCAAACTGTTAATTGTTGTCCCTCAGCTGGGTATGGGTCTGGGTGGTCCTTTCGGGGGCGTGGTGACCGATTGGTAGGGAACCGACCCAGTCTCATCCGTTCTGAGTGTTCAGTACCTCTTCAGGCTCGGTTGGCGATGGGCTTTCTTGCTTCAGTTACCCATGTTCTTGGTGTCCTTTGCATTGGTATCATACTTCCACCATTATGTTACTCCGGTGAGTTGTGTATTCTCATGACAGACGCACACTCATCCATCTATATCATAGGGGAAAGGGAAAAGCACGAAGGAGGTCTTGAAGAGGATCGATTACGCAGGAAGCGTCACGCTTCTGATGACGGTATTCCCTGCGCTGCTCCCGTTTCCTAGATACTGACTTCAGCACTTAGGTCGGTGCGACACTCATCTTCCTAAGCGCCCGATACAACGAGGGATTGCCGGTAAGCCTCTGTGGTTACAGCACGCGTCCAAAAGCTCACGTCGTGTCAGTGGTCGGACCCAACAGTCATCGCGTCAATATCAGTCGCAGCGGTATGCTCCGTAGTGTTCTTGTTCGTTGAACTGTTCTTCGCCCCGGAACCTGTCCTGGCGCCGTTCCTCCTGAAACAGAAAATTCCTGTCCTTGTTGGTCTCTCTAACTTCCTGGTCGCGATGTGTAACTTCTCCATCATTTACTACTTCCCCATGTGGTTCCAAACTGTTATGTCGACGAACGCTTCCACAGCTGGTACGCTATCTTCTGACCCTCTCGCTGTTGTCTGTTACTCACAACGTCGAAGGTCTCCATCTGGTTCCGAACAGTGTTGGGTTGTCTCTTGGCTCTATTTTCGCGGGCCACATGATGCACCGTACGGGTAGATATAAGACGATCAACTTTATCTTTGGGTGGTTTCCGTTTATTGGCGCTTCCCTCATTGCATCCTTGCACAAAGATTCGTCACCATACCTGACGTGGTTGAGCATCGTACGTCTGCTTCCTTTCTTCTACTGCCTTTATCTCATCTGTCTACAGTTCCCACTGGGATTCGGAAACGCTGTGGTACTACAGACCATGCTCAGTGCGCTTCCTCGAATCATTTGAATCGAGCATGTCACTGACACCGTTGTCCCGTTGTCCAGTCGCCCTTCTGATCCATCTGCCAGGTAAGTTGGCTTTCGGACCCTCGAGGATGCCGGCCTGACGCTCCGCAGAATCCCAAATGGCTGTCGGCACTGGGTTCGGAATACTGTTCCGCGGCGTAGGTATGTCAGGACCATGCTCGCATAGGTGACGAGCGCTGAGCGGCCACCTTCACACGTAGGGCAAGTCGGCGGAGTCGCCATCTCATCCGCCATCTTTCAGTCAAAGCTTGATACCGAACTCAGGCGAAGGATTCGTGGCCCCGATGCAGAAGATGTTCGAATCCCAATTTTGTACTTGTCCGAGCTCATTTTCGGGCCACTGACTTGATCACATTTCACGCAGCTGATCATGCAGATCCGCCACTCTTCGCGACTGGTTGCATCTCTACCCGCCGATGTTCAGATAATAGCCAGAGAGTCGTACGAGATCAGCCTCAAGACGGTCTTCATCTTTTCAGCTTGTTCGACATTGCTTGCATTCCTCGTCCGCGCGCCAGTAAGTTGCCTGTCCACCTTGTTTGCCGGCCGCCAGTACTGGACACTAAGCCTCCTTTTCGAGATACCCGACAAAGACCTTGACCAACGACCTAAGGACGCTACTTCGGAAGACAGTACCCCCACGGCCTCTGGATCGGCCACGCCAATTGTCCGCGAGTCTGCCTTGGACGAGTCTGACGGCGACGAGTGTGATCCACTTGTGCAACCTAAACGGAAGCACCGTCGACGCCTGTCCACCTTTGAATCCGCCGACAGTTTCATGGACCTGGAACGAGACGGCGCAGAAGCTACTGCTCGCCCTGCTAACCAGAGGGAACAATGATGTATGTGTCACGCTGGACAGCAGTCGCATTTTCCTCGAGCTTTTCCTACTTTTCATTATTCATCATATCTCTCGCATTCTGTCCAATAAGATACCATGCACCTCGATCCCCACGTTATAGCGCTGCACCCCAATCGAATTACAAACTGTTCACTACACCCCGCACTCTAAATCGAAAGGCAGTACCAGTCGCAAGCAGTGACTCTGAGTGGCGAGCGACGTAAACCGTTGTACGAATCCACAGAAATTCCAAGTCCTTTCCATGCCGCACAAGTCTTGGAGTCTGCTTTCTAGTGTTGGTCGTCGCGTTTCACATGAGGTCGAGCGAAGAGTGCTGTATAGAACGCAGCAGAGCTCGATTTTCACCAATCCTCACTGCGGCGGGGGAGAGCCAGGATAGATCGCAACACAGCCGTTTGATGTCTATCAATCCTCGTTCCTTTCTGAGCTTTCACAGCCATGTTGCCGTTTTAAATGAACCACACGTTGAAGGCCTCGCTCCCAATGCACTAACGGAGCATCCCCAATGCATCTCTACCTGTCGACGCCCTCGCCGCTCAATTCAGTATACACCAATGAGCACGGACAGGCGCTGTACAAGATCAACACCCCCGGAATGTTCGGCGCGCGCAAATCGACCATCAGCTGCGTCGTGCCGAACGATATACCGGGGGAGGATAGCGAACCATCGATGCAAGACCGGTTCGAGTATCTCGCGCAGGTCGAGCACAATGTCCTCGCCCCCTCCGTGTTGCGTTTCGGGGGAAAGGCGTTCCGGACGAACGAGTACTTCCGCAAAGAAGGGCGGGGTGCCCACGGGATGCGGTGAGAGTCGGGTTTTCCTACATGGCTTCTTCCGCGTTCTCGGCTCAAGTGAGAACATGACGCTCCAGACATCGCATATTTACAGCTGCTTCCGATGGACGGGAGTATAAATGGCTCCTCGAGCAGTTCACCCCGAAAGTAGGGCTCAAGATTCGTCTTATGTACGATCCTAATCTGACCTGCGGCTGATGCTCCCACAGCTGATTGTCGACGACGAGGCGGAAACTGTCGTTGCTGAATTCCATCGCCGAAACCTAGGAATCATTGGGAAGGCCCGACCCGCTTCCCTTGAGATTCACCCCGCTGGGAAGCATATGGTGGAAGAGATACTCGTCACGTTCATTTACATCGAGAAATTCCGAAAGGACCGAGCGGGGTAGGTAGATAATGTAGGTTGTTGTCGACCGCGACGCCTGAGTGCACGAGGAATCAAATATGTCACAGGGTGTACGCTCGCGGAGCATGCGAGACCTCATCGTGCTGCACTGCCGCGCGGCGGTCACCGGGACCTCCACGGCGCAAAAGTCTCTTAAATTTTATAGCGTTGGGGACGCCGCGGTGCGTACCATCTGGGGTCGAGTGAGGAGTGCTGTGGAGAGAGAGCCAGGATAGATCGCACGGGAGCGGCTCAGTGATGTCTATCAATCCCCGTTCCTTTCTGAGCTTTCACAGCCATGTTGCCGTTTTAAATGAACCACGCGTTGAAGGCCTCGCTCCCAGTGCACTAACGGAGCATTCCCAATGCATCTCTACCTGTCGACGCCCTCGCCGCTAAATGCAACATTCACCAATGAGGATGGCCAGGTCATGTACAAGGTCGACACGCCCATGGCCGTCGGCACACGCACTTCGACAATAAGCTGCGTCGTGCCCAATGATATCCCGCAGCAGCAGTCAGACAGCAGCGCCGCCGAAGAGTCGATGAAAGACCGGTTTGCGCATCTCGCGCAGGTCGAGCACAACGTGGTCGGGTCCTCCGTGCTGCGCTTCGGCGGCAAGGAGATCCTGACGAAGGAGTATTTTCGCAAGGAAGGCTGGGGCGCCTACGGACGGTTCGTCGTTTATCGATGTTGTTTTCGTCCGTTGCACGGTTAGCTTGGACGATACTCCCCTCCAGGCACCGCGTATTCACAGCGTCTGACGGACGAGAGTATAAGTGGCTCCTTCAGACGTTCACCCCGAAGGTACGGCTTACGACCTCTTTATTTCGCTCTTACGCTGACTAGACGCTTCACGGCGTCTCACAGCTCATCGTCAACGACGAGTCGAAAGGGGTCGTTGCTAAATTCCACCGCCGGAACCTTGGGATCATTGGGAAGCCCCGGCCGCGTTCCCTCGAAATCTTTCCTGCAGGGGAGCACATGGTGCAAGAGATACTCGTCACTTTCGTCTACGTCGAAAAGATCCGCAAGGACAGAGAAAACGCGGCGAGGTAAGAACGCGAAGGTTCCTGGTCGACTGAGAGATTCCCGAGTGTAGCTAAGAGAGGATGTCGCTAGAAAATGGTGAGCCGTGGAAGAAAAAAAGAAACTCGGCCCACGCCCGACTTCGATCCATACGTACACTTGAGGACTCAGACCTGCAAAATGCTAGCAACGTTTCCTTACCGCGTCGTCGAAGTCGTGGATTGCCAGCGGAATTAGTGACGCGTTGATTCCCTGACGGGCTGACTTTCCGATGAATTGGAGACCACGACCCCTATTAGCACTCGTCCTGAGAAAATGACATCCCAGTATAACCGAAAGCTTCAGAGAACGACGCTGCGCATGTACTAGGGAACACTGCGCTTAAGATTCGCGGAAAACATGGCGAGCCCATTGCGTGAAGTGCAACTCATGTGTCCGCAAAAGATGATGCCTCATTCTTGATCTAACTTGTTCGCCATAGTACACTCGACGCTGGAAGTGCCGCTTGCAGTGAAATGAAATGCGGGATGAGGAAGTAAGCAAGCACTTGATGCCTGATGCCCGGCGCCACCACCGCACTGCCCCGACTCACGACTCACGACTCACGGATAACTGTAAGCCTGCAGTGTCCATTGTCCAGTGTCCGCCTAGAAAAAAGCAACCAACCAATCGAAGGAGTTGATCAACGATTAGCAGCAACTTGTTTCGATCAAGTGACCTCGGGGTGTCATACGTGTCCAGCGATCAGCCAGTATATGGGCCCCGCGCGCTTCCAGCTGCGCCATGCTGCTGTGTGAAGACTTGCCAGAGTAATCTCAAAAAATCCACATCGCGCATCGTGCATTGGGGACCGGAAATATGCACACAAAAAAAAACACAGAGGAGTTCAGACGAACGTCACACCGCTCGGTGAGCACAAGCAATGCGAGATACATGTAGCAGCAACTTGTTTCGATCAAGTGACCTCGGGGTGTCATACGACGACGTTTCCAGCGACCAGCTGGCAGCCAGTATATGGGCCCCGCGCGCTTCCAGCTGCGCCATGCTGCTGTGTGAAGACTTGCGAGAGTAATCTCAAAAAATCCACATCGCGCATCGTGCATCGGGAACCGGAAATATGCACACACAAAAAAAACAGAGGTAAGGTAAGGTAAGGTAAAAATACACGGCACGGTCCCACTTAGGAACGCCGGGCCCAGGGAGTATCCCGATGCAGGCAGGCTACATACATCATCGTCCCTGGATCTCTACATACGATCTAAGCCGAGCTCACAAGTCCAGTCACCCAGCCTGCGGTAGAACTTAGCACCGTAATAAGAGACAAATCTGAGATAGGAGTTAGCCTAAACTATCAGACAGAAGCCGTGGACGGTAGATGGGAACCTGATAGAACAAGGTGAGGACTTGGAACGTGAACTTGGCAACGAGTGGGGTGGTAGGGCGTTGAGCAATGATCAATTTCAGCAACGAAGTGCTATCCATTTGCTCAACCGAGTTCCGTAGATGCGGCAGGGTGGTGAGAAGTTGATTGAGAAACTCGTGCCTTAGCGCATGCAGGGCCATATTTCCTGTGCAATCAAGGAGCGCATGTTCGGGAGTTTCAACTTCTTTTACGCACAATCTACAGAGCCTATCAGCCCGTTTCACTCTTGGGTAGCCATGTTCGACCCAGCGTAGTCTCTCGACAGCGAGCATGTGAGTGGAGAGCATGAGAGAGGTCAGCGCCTCACGGTGTGCTCTGGTCTTCACAAGGATCAGGTAGTGTCGGAGGTACAGCGTGATCTGTTCCGGGGCCTTGTCTTTTCGTGGTTCCTTACGACCGTGCAGCAGGTATAGCTTGTCTGAATTGTCGACTTCGCTCTGTAGCCATTTTTCAGCTCCCTCCTCAACGCTTTTGATGCAATCGGCCACAATATTAGCCGTGATATTTGCAAGCGGAAGACGAGGGACCGGGAACGGCAACTTGTCCATCACCATCAGTAGATCTCCAGCCCAAGATTTTTTGCCGCGTGATGCGAGCTCAACGGAGCTACGGAACGCAATATGGGCATATCTTTCAGGGTCGAGGCTGAGAACGTACTGCAGGAACCGGAGGGTGAGCAGGAGGCGTCGAACACGTAGAGGCATGATCCCAGTCTCAGTATAGAGAGGCGCAAGCATGGACCGTTTGTGTAGATTGAGCATCTGGCGTATGAAGCTGACCTGCACGTCACAGAGCTTGTTAACATGTACATCATCAACATCTGGGGTGATTTCGCATCCCTGGATAAGGTGACAATCAACCCTTGCAGTGTACAGTTGTTTCAGCTCTTTCGGCATCAAGCGACCAGTTCGATCCTCAATTGCTACGATGCGGTGTCCACAGTATCGCGCTGTGCCTGCTTTAGTTGTATAATGGTCTTCGAAAGGGTTTCTTGAGTCGGTACGGATGGTGATTCCGACATACTTCTCAGTATTTTTAACGGTCAAGGCAGATCCACCAAGATAAAACTGAGGGAATGGGGTCGGAAGCTTGCCAAAGATGAGAATGACAGTTTTAATGAGATTAATTTGGATGAAGTTGCGGGAACACCAGTGTTCTAGGCTACTAAGTTTGCGGGAGAGGCCTTCAGCAGTGCGAGATATGAGCAAGATATCATCTGCTTGCGCCATAAGCGCAACGCGAGTAGCCGCAAGCGAGACATCATCAGGATCGTCGGGCATGACGAGATCTCCCATGAATAAGTTCCAGAGTACCGGTGATGCAGGGTCGCCGGTCAAAAGGCCTATGAGCGCTTTGAAGACGGCAGACTCCTCTCCACCATGCCTGACATAGTATTCCATTTTCTGATACAGCATCCGTATCCAGTCAAAGAGAGGGCCACCCATGCCCAGGTGTGAGAGCTTGAGCCATAGAGACGGGTGGTCCATGGACGGGAATGCGTTTGTTGCGTCGATGGCCGCAACAAATAGCGGTTCCTGATTGGCTCTTGCAGTTTCCCAAGCACAGCGGAGGATGAAGGGATTATCATTCGTCCGCCGTTTTGCTCGAAATCCATTTTGGTATTCCGGAATGTGTTTATACTTATCTGCCCAGTCAGTTATTCTCTTATGAATTAATAGCATCATGATCTTCAGGACGCAGCTTTCAAGCGCTATGATTCTGTAACTGTTTGGGTCCGTTGCAGGCTTGCTCTTTTTGAGAATGCCAACGATGATGGATTTGAACCACACGGTCGGTGCATCTTTTTGCTGAATGCATTTATTGCATAGCTCAGCTAGATCCTCGTTCGGTATCTCCATTACATCAGTATATTGGAGGGCATCTTCGCCAGGTGCACATTTTGCAGAGTGTTTTTTGAGGTGGTCTTTGACCCACGCAATATCATCCTCAACCCATGGCAACGAGAAGAATCCTTCTGGAGTGAGATCGACGGTTTCGGCTGGGAGCAAGTCTGCGAGAAGCTTGTTTATCTTGTGTTGGGTCTCATCAAATGTGAATGGTAGGGAGGTGGGTGGGTTGAGGCGAGTTTCGAATACTGACTTGAGCTCCCCCGCAGATACAGCAATCGGAGGTGGTTGTGGGTCTGCGAGACGTTTGACTTCTCGCCAGAACATCCCACAGTTTGGGGCCTCCATGACCTTTTTACGGTTTTGTTCCTTTATGGCCATCAGCTTATCTCGCCCCCTGTGGCTGTCTGGGTATGCGGAGCGTTTTGGCACGGAGTTCTCAGGTTGTTGAGGTGTGTTCCTACTCACGGTGAGATTGGACGTGATCTTGGGGAGCCGGAGACGGGCTAGATCATGTGGTGGATGTGCGCGGGGGGCATGGTCTAGGAGACGTGGATTTATTGGGAGTAGAGCGCCAGCATTTGCTAGCATCCGTGCCTCAGACATATGTCGGTTCGGAGTAGCTTTTTTGAGAGCCACGAGACGGACTGGAGTCCATCTACTCTTGACCAAGTTGTTGATTTCTTTGAGTAGCTTGCCATTAGTTACACGCCATCCTCTAGGGAACAGCCTGGGTAACCCATGGGTATCGGAAGCCTAACCCACACCCATACCCACAGGTACCCATACCCAGATGATGGGTATGGGTAACTAGTGGGTCCGCAGTGGGTACCTTGTGGGTATGACCCACAGTGGGTAACCCATGGGTTAGCAACCAAGAATACAGTCGACACGTAAAAATGTATTCAAGGGTTAGACAGTTACTTAATCTATATCATCCCAACCGTCTGGCATAAGTACGTCGCCTTCCGAATCACCCTCTTCCTCAGGCACCTCAGGAAGTGTGACGACCTTCAAGATGTCCTCGTCATGAATAAATCCCATCAGACTCCATCGGCCGAGACAAAGGAGCGCACGGGTCGTTTGTGTGGCCATACGGTTTCGGACATGTGTGAGCTGGAGGCGGCCAAGACTGAACACACGTTCGACGTCGACGGAGGTGGCTAAGGGCACTGCTAAGTGAAAGAAAATTCAGTCAATAGAAATGAGGCTGCACCTGGGATAGTCAGATAATCCAACGCCATTCGAGAGAGGCGTGGATACATCGCTTGTCGCTCAGTCCACCAAGAAATGACGTCCTCTACAGCCTCAACGTCAGTGCTCAGGTAACGGTCGAGCTCATCGCGAAGTTCAGCGGGTTTGGGTGGGGCCAATGCAGCTAGATTGTCAAACATATTCTGCACGCGATTCGTGAGAAGCAACGAGAAGGATAGAACGGAGTGGCTCACCCCTGATGTTCTCTGAGGTTCTTTTGGACGAAGCTCCACCTCTTCGATGTCCAGCGGATAGTTCCGCTCAAATTCATCTCGAGTGATTTTCTCCGCATCCTTGATCCACCTGTCCTCCCAGCCGTTGTTCTTGAAGTAGGTAAGTTTGTGACGAGGATGCAGAACTGCATCAAATGTGTTAACATTTCCTCGAGTTAAGTGCACTCAATGATGAAAATACATACCCATCGCGATACGGTAGAGCTCAGAGTCGTCAGTCTTGGTGTAATAGCGGTTGATGGTCTTCTTTGCGAAATTGAGAGCAACACGGATTGCGGGCTCGTAGGTCTTGTCGAGGCTGTCCGTTGTGAATTTCTGGTCAATGAGATCCATTGCCGGAATCACAGTAGCGAGATTCGGAGTCGAGCGAGAAAAGAACGTCGTTGCATGCTTGAGGATCTACATGCAATGAGACGCGAAACGAGTTTCGAGGCGAGGAGGGACGTGTCATGCGATGTGACGTACCTCAAGGACGTCACAAAGCTGTGACGCAATTTTCCACTCCTCCCCACTGAGCTCGTACTGCCTCAGCCCGTTCGCTCTGTTGCTGGTTATGGCATCCACTGCTTTCCGATAACGCAAGGCCATGTGAAGCATATCGAAGGTCGAGTTCCACCGGGTCGAGACATCCCTCGGAATGAGGTGATCCGTCAACTTCGGGTCTTCCAATCCTGCCACGATACGACGCCATTCCGGGAGCAGGATTGTGGAAGAATGGATGATCTTGAAGGCGAGTTTTCGGATCTATGGGTAGGATGTGGGTAGGATGTGGGTAGATTGCATCAAGGTGAGCATAAGTTATCATACCTTGACGAGAACGAGCCTGACAGGCCGGACACTCTCTGATAGCTTCTCTGCCTCCTCCTCATCCAAAAGCGCCACTTCATCCACCCATCCTTCGACATTATCCTTTTCCAAGTCGCCCTCTGCAGTTGTTCTCGTCTCCAGGTCCTCAAGATCGATGCCTTCGGCCAATGTCAGCAAGTCCTTCTCAGCATCATCGAGTGCGTCCTGCGCCTTCTTTTTCGGAACGTCGAATTGTCGAAGAAGACTCTTCGCGACTAGATTTACGATGTGGGCAAAGCAGCGGGTCCGGTGAGCCGCACCAGGGAAATAGGGGAGAAGGTCAGCAAGTTCGTCAATCATCGTATCGTTGGGGCTTGCGTTGTCGCATGTAATGCTGAGGACCTATTGGAGCGAGTGAGTGATCGATAGATTTTTGTATGGCGCTCTGTGCTCACCTTCTCGCCGATGCCAAAGTCATCAAGAGTTTTTGCGAACGCCGCCGCCAAAACGATTCCGGAATGAGACTTTGAGAGAGCGGTGAGATGACTTGGACATCTCGTTGGCATTTATGCAGTAGGTACTTGCCTGAGCAACCTCGACGATGTCCAATAGCAAGCTAATCGGTTTTCCGTTGTGTACCAGATGAACAGTGACAGCAACATATGCACGATGATTGGGTGACGTCCAAGCGTCAGTTGCGAAGCTGAGTGCACCGTCGTACTCCTTCGCCATTTTCAAGGTATGTCGGTATTCAAATATTGAGAAAACATTAACTTACCTTCAACATCTTCGCTATCCGATTTCTAGCCTTTGCAAATACTGTCTTGACATCCCGCGAGACTGTCGTCGGATGAGGAACGTAGTAGGTAGGTCTCCCCGTCTTCAGCAGGCAGTTCAGGCCGCGGTCCTTTAGAATCGCAAACGGCCTGTTGCTTTCGCTCACCCACCGAACAATTTCGGCTCTAACACGTTGGGTCAGCTTCGCAGCCGCAGTGGGATTGCAACAGTACCTCGTTTCAGTTCGCGTGTGAGGACGGTGAGAGTAAGTGACATTTGCTTTGTCTTTTCTTGCAAACGAAGCCGTGATTGACCCATTTGCACGATAGCCCCCGACGACCTTCGTGCGTGCCTCGTGAATATTCTTAGCCTCGTCAGCGGCATGCAGCACATCCTCGCCCCAGCATTTCTTCACGTGCTTCCGCATGTTACCCGTGGATTGTGCGTCCTTGGTATCTAGGTACCTGACGATGCGCTGCGTACACCCCTTTCCAGTGCAACGAAATACGTGGCACTTCCGGCCGTCGCGGTACTCAATCACAGGATCTGGCTGGAAGAAGGCATAGACTGCCGTACGCCATCCGCTTTGCATTCTCTCTGGTGATAGGTCAGTTACTGGTTTGACTTTTGAATATAAATACACACTAAGCTCCTGCTCGTCAGATTCTTCTTCAAGTCCGTGGGCTTTGGCTACCGAATTTGATTGCTCCACAGGATCAGATGACGATGAAGACCTCGAAGATGATGACCGACTGCTCAGCTTGCCCGAGACGCGGACCTGCCCAGCAGCGTCAACCTCCTCGACATCTGTCACGCCACGCGATGCCAGTTCGGCTTCATCTTCCTCTTCGGATAGGACAATGGCTTGGCGGCTTCTTTTCGGAGGTTTGACCGAGGTCGATGGCGCATCTGAGCTCACGGAACTTGCTCCGGTGGTGTCGTTGGTGCTCGATTTGGAGGATTTACGTATAAGGACGCCTTTGACTTTCTGTACGGCAGCTTTGGCCTTATCTGAGATGGTCCGCTTGCGTTTGCCATCAATAATGTTTTTTGGATCATCAGCCTCGAGGCGACGACCCATGACCGAAAGGATTGATGGAGATCAGTGTATTTGTGGACTTTTGAGGTTAGATTGGTGCAAAAGCCTCCGTGCTAGTTATGTAAGCAACTATACAGTACATGAAAGACATGATGACGTAGATTCTAGAGGTAAACCCACTGCTTGGGTATGGGTATGGGTACGGGTATGGAATGTTGGACCCATACCCATACCCAGACGACCCATGGGTCTGTACCCGTGTGGGTTACCCATACCCAGGCTATTCCCTACCATCCTCGTGTCGCATGATCTGCAGCATGGAATATGATTGCCTGGATAGCGTATTCAGAGTGTGTCGTTATTTCGAGCGAAACTCCTTCCGGAGTAGCCGTGAGTGCCTGCGCTATTGCATAAAGTTCGGCATAAGTACTGGTTACATTTGAGTCAGGTATTCTATGTGCTGAGTTGTGCCTAGAGTTGGGGCCCCAGTAGAGTCCTGCTCCAGCTTTGGCGTTGTGTTTACCTTCGTCCGAGCAGAGTCCGTGCACGGAGACTTTGATTACTTCCGTTGTTGCGAGGACAGGGCCGAAAAGGGCGAGATCTTTCTTTTCGTCGTCTTTGGCTGCTTCAAGTGTGGAGACAAGCAGTCGGTCAAGTGAGGTGATTGTTGGAAGTGGTACGTCTTTCTTCTGCTTCCTCGGAGGCAATGACTGAGTGTGCAGTATTTGAGCGTGTATTTCAAGACTGAGGGTAAGTGCGGCGTGGTCATATCCAACCTCACGTGGGCATACGGAGAAGGATCGTAGTGCGTCCCAAGAGGCTCTTGACGTTATCGCGTAGTCAATTACGGTCCTTCGTGTTCCTTGGAATGAAGTGTAGTTTCCACTGCAGTCACCAAAGCGGCGTGTGCCGTTTATGAGAACAAGATCATGTTCAGCTAGCATGCGACATAACCACCGGCCCCTAGTAGAGACAGTTCCCGAGTCCTGAGATGTCCTCCGTGGGTCGAGAGGATAGGCTGTTAGGGAGGCCGTGCGGGCATTGAGGTCTCCCATGAGTATGATGGAGAAGTTGGCCATGTGCGCGAGAGCAAGCGATGAGGCTAGGGCCTCGCAAGGATCTGATTCAAGGACTGAGGGCCAATTGGACGTTTCAGGGAGAAGATAGACATTGTAGAACAGGGTGCTACCGATTTGTAGCACCATGAAATCAGGGCCCGACAAATCTTGCCGGTATTTGAGCGAGAGCTTTTGTGATACGACCGCGGCAACACCTCCCCACGATTTATCGAAGTCTGCTTTAGGGCGACGTGTTCTTGAAAAGATTTGGTATCCTGCAGGTAAGATTACGGTATCATGTTGGTTAGGTCTCAAATGGGTTTCTTGAAAGAAATTGATATCGAAGAGTTGTAGCGTCTTTCGGAAGTCTGGGCAGCTCATCTTCAGCGTGAAGGCACCATCGATATTCCAGCTTTTGATATGTACAGTGTGCATGGTAGTGAGAGGGTGGCTATAGGTATTCTGGGGGGGCAGGGCCTCGTCATGTGTGATAGCAGGGGCGGAGCGTGGGTGATCAAGATGTAAGAGGTGGTGGGGCACATGTACGGCGGGCGACGACAAGATATTGGGAGTATTATGTACAGCAAGAGATAGATGAGCTGCCCCTACACATTTGGGCGGGCGACGACGGAATGGTACTGGGAGGGTTTTGGGGTGTTATTGAAAGTAGAAATGAAGTATTGAGCGTCGACGGCACTCCTGAAGCAGCAGATGACGGTGTAGAGGTCAGGGCCCTTGCGAGCGCGGTAGTCACGGCCGAGGCGACTTTGCATAGCTTCCCCGATTATAAGAGTGATCAGTGCGCGAGACTCGCCCGTGATGTTGCGGTTCCACACTACAGGGCCGAGAAGCGCTTCCTTCGTGATATCATTGATAGGAGGGGGGGCGGCGGGGCGCTAGGTGCGACGGGAGCAGGAGCAGCGTCGGGGGGAGGTGGAGGTTGGAAGTGGGCTGGTGCCGTGGCATGGGGCATGGAGGGCTGTGGAGTAGCAGGGGGTGGGATGACGAGCGCGGGCATAGGAGGCACGGTGATGGTAGGGATAGCATCCATGCGGGGGCGTGTGTTGCGTGAAACGTCTTGGTAGGGCTCCACGGCCTCGCGAGGCCTTTTGCTTGTCATGGCTGAGGCGCTGGGGTCGGAGCACGGAGCACAGAGCCTGGAAATAGTGGAGTTGATAGCTTGGATAGAGTCGCTGATGTTGGTTACAGAAATTTCGATGCGTCTGAGACGAGGGTCGAACGCGAGGACTGTAAGGGCGACCCTTGAACGCTCGCGGACTCACACGAAGCTGGCAAGGGGAGATCCAAAGTATATTAAAGTATGTACGCGTAGATAAGCTAAGTGGCGCACCTGGCAAGGGGAGATCCAAAGAGAACAAGTCTAAGGAGCCCTTGCCTGGTGCGCGCGCGGTATGTACGACGATCGGGTGGCTTGGTAAAACTGTACAGTACCTTGTAAAAACTGTATAGTAATGTGCGGCACTCGTGGCGCAACGATGAGCCGCGAATCCGGGATCCGACGGTGGAGGAACGAGGAGTCCGGCGGGATGAGCACGGAGGCCGGCGGGGGAAGTACGGAGGCCGGCGGAGGCCGGCGGGATGAGCGGGCGGGATCCAGAAGCCGCCTGGGTCGAGTACATCTAGAAGTAAGTAAAGTATTGTAGCGAAAGGAAGAGAAGTAGAAGGAAAAGGAAGGGAGAGGGACGTCCCCTTACATCACCCCCCCTCTAGGGTGCAGCGCCCCGATGCACCGGAGCGCGCGCGGCTCGCAGGGCCGCCGGGTCCACAGGGAACATCCCGCGGACCTGCTTGGGGGCGTCGGGATGCCGGCGGTGGAACTCGCGGACCAGGTCGCGGGCGTGCGCAACGTTCTCCACAGGCTCCCAGGAGGCGTCTTCATAGCCGTAGCCCTTCCACTTGACCTTGTACTGGAGCTTGCGGCGGAAGAAGCGGCTGTCCAGGATGTCCTCGACGTCGAACCACTCCTCGTCGTCGATCAACGTTGGAGGCGGAGGCGGGCGAGCGCGGCGGCCGGGGATTGGGTCCGGGGGAGCAAGCCGGAGCTTGACGGCGTTGAACACGGGGTGGAGGCGGCTCATGGAGCGGGGCAGGCGGAGCTTGTACGCGAGAGGGCCGACTTGGCGTTCGATGGTGTACGGTCCAAGATAGCGGTGCGAGAGCTTCTTGGAGGGACGCGTCGTCTGGATGTCCGAAGCGTCGAGGTATACACGATCGCCGGGCTTGTACTCCGGGGCCGGGATCCGGCGCTGGTCGTAGTACCGGGCCAGGTCGTCCTTCGCCTTGGCTAGGGCCGCCTTCGCCTCCTCCTGGGCCAGCTTCATGCGCTCGAAGAACTCGTTCGCCGTCTCGTTGTTGGAGTTCAGCGGCCGAGGCTCAAAGCCCATGCGCGGGTTCCGCCCGGTGTCCAGCATGAACGGCGTGAACTTGGTGGCAGAGTGGACGTGGTTGTTGTACTGGAACTCCGCCTCTGGGAGGAGGTCATCCCAGTCGTCCTGCCGTTCGTTGCAGAAGACCCGGAGGTACTGCTCCAACTCCTGGTTGACGCGCTCCGTCTGACCGTCGGACTGAGGGTGGTACGCCGTGGAGGTGCTGAGCTTGATGCCGAGAAGGCGGTAAAGCTCCCGGGTGAACTCCGCAACGAACTGAGGTCCGCAGTCAGAGACGAACGCGTCCGGAAGCCCGTGCAGTTTCCACACGTGCTTGCGGTAGAGGTTTGCCGCGCCCATAGCCGTGCAGGTGGTGTGCGTCGGGATGAAGTGCGCACGCTTGCCTACGGAGTCCACCACAACCATGACCGCGTCGTAGCCGTGAGCCTCGGGGAGCTCGACGATGAAGTCCACGGATACGACGCTCCAGCGCCCCTCCGGAATGGGTAGCAGGTGTAGCTGGCCCATCGGGAGCTGCCTCCGGACCTTCGTCCGTTGGCAGAGGTCGCAGGTGCTGGTGTAGGAGCCGATGTACCGGGACATCTGCGGCCACCAGTAGCTCCGGGAGACGAGCTCCAGAGTTTTCCAGCGACCGGGATGCCCGGCAACACGGGAGTCATGGTGCTGCTCGACGATCCGGCGGCGGAGCTCAGGGATGTTCGGGACATAGATGCGGCCCCGGAACATGAGCACTCCCTGGTCCTCAGACCACTCTGCACTCCGGACAGACCGGACTCCGGAACGGGCAGACTTCAGCGCGGCAGCAGCCTTGGCGACGACGTCCTCCTGCGCACCTTCGCGATTGCCTCGGCGGATGTCCCGCAGGATCTTGTCCTCCTCGCCGGCGGCGATGAGACCCTGCAGGGCACGGACGGCGAAGAACTCTGGCTTGAGCAACACGGTGTCCGCGTTGTCAGCGCTGCCGTCTCCGTGATCCGGTCGGCGCGAAAGTGCGTCAGGCTTGCCCATACTACGTCCAGGACGGTGGTGCAGCACGAAGTCGAAGTTGGCCAAATACAGGGACCACCGGGCCTGCCGCCGGTTGAGCTTCTTGGCGGTCAGGAAGTACTGGAGGTTCTTGTGGTCCGTGTAGATTTCGACCTTGTGCCGCGCACCTTCAAGGAAATGCCGCCACTCCTCAAGTGCGCGGATGATGGCGAGCATCTCCTTGTCGTGGATTTCGTAGTTCCGCTCGACGGCGTTCAGGCTTTTGGAGTGGAACGCGACCGGGTGCCATTTCTCGTCCTCCGGCGACTGCTGGGACAGCACCGCGCCCGTGGCGAAGTCCGAGCTATCGGCTTCGACCCGGAAGGGGCGGTCGTCGTCGGGGAAGATGAGGACGGGCTTGGAGGTAATGGCACGCTTGAGGGAGTCGAACGCGTCCTGCTGCCCGGACCCCCAGGTCCAGGCAACATCCTTAGCCGTGAGGTCGAAGAGCGGCCGAGCGTGGTGGGAGAAGTCGCGGATGAACCGCCGGTAGAAATTGGTGAAGCCCAGGAAGGACTGCACCTCCTTCTTGTTCTTCGGAACCGGCCACTCCGCTACTCCGGCGACCTTCACCGGGTCCATCGACGCCGTTCCGTGCGAGATGATCAGGCCGAGATATTCAATCTCGGTCCTCTCGAACTCACACTTCTCGGGCTTCAGGAACAGGCGATGTTCGCGGAGGCGGTCCAGGATGATGCGGGTGATGCGCCGGTGTTCCTCGAGGGTCTTCGTATAGATTAGAATATCATCGAGGTACACACAAACGACTCCCTGCGCTATGAGATCGCGGAAGATGTCGTTCATCATCGTCTGGAAGGTGGCCGGACTGTTGGTGAGTCCGAAGAACATGACCAGCGGCTCGAAGAGCCCGCGGTTCGTCCGGAACGCGGCCTTCCACTCATCGCCCTCCTTGATGCGGACATTGTTGTAGCCCCAACGGACGTCCAACTTGGTGAAATATCGCGCACCGCGGAGGTTATTGATGAGCTCGGAAATGAGGGGAAGGGGATAGCGGTTCTTCACCGTTATCGCGTTCAACGCTCGGTAGTCCTGAACTAGACGAAGGGAGCCGTCCTTCTTCTTAATGAAGAACACCGGGGACGCCATGGGAGACTTCGAGGGGCGGATGCGGCCGGAATTGAGATTCTCCTCCAGGAACGCGTCTAGCTCGGCCTGCTCATTGGGGGCGAGCGGATAGACCTTGCACGAGCTAGGCGTGGAGCCGGGTTCGAGTTCGATAGCGTGGTCCCATTGCTTGCGCTCCGGGAGTTCATCGAACGCGGCCTTGGAGAATACATCCTCAAAGTCGTGGAGGTAATCGGGGACGGCGTCGCGGAAGTCCTTCGGCGCGGAGTTGCGCGCGAAGGCCTCCGCTAGGCGTTGAGACGTCGTCTGGCTCGCGCGGATCTCCTCAGCAGCCGGGTAACCGAAGAGAGCCGTCGCAAGCAGTCGATCACCTTCCTCCATGATGTCGGCTTCCCGGGAGTCCGGAACGGGGTCCGTCTCCGGGTTCGCCTCCGGCGGAGGGTCATCCTCACAATCCGGATCCGGGTACAGCTCCGGAATGTCGTCCAGTTCAGGCTCGGGGGCGGGGACGCCGCTGGAGCGGCAGGCGCGGATAGCCGCACGGGTCTTATTCCGCGCCTTGCGCTCTACCTTTACCTCCTCTCGGCACGTCTGGCAGCGGGCCGGGCAGCGGCTCATGGATACAGTGCCGGCCGCCCAGTCGATCTCCGGGTTGTGCTCCTTGAGCCAGGTGTACCCGAGGATCATGTCCTGCTCGCCAAGATCGGTGACCGCGAACACCACACGTTCCGAGTGACCATTGTACCGGAGTACTAGGTCGACGACCTCGGTGATGGCGCCGGCGGCATTCGCGGTACCGTCTACGTTCTTGACGGGGATGGGCCGAGAGAGAGTCCGGGTAGTGATGCCGTGCTCGCGCACGAAGCGGATGTGCAGGAAGAGTCCGGAAGCGCCGCTGTCCAGGAGAGCCTTCAGGCCTAGGATCTCCTGAGTGTCGGTGGTCTCGACTTCCACCCCGAGGATCAAGGAGTTACGACTGGGGGTGGCGGCGAGGGTGAAGCTGCGTGGCAGGCGCTTCTCCCAGCGCGGTAGACCGCGGCGGCAGCGGACGTTGATGGTGACTTCCGGCACATCAGAGTCAGGAGGTCCGAAGTTGGATTTGGTGACGGTGGAGGAGGGGGGTACGTCTTGGTCCGAACGGGGTTCACACGTAGAGAGGGCACCAATAGAGATTGATTCCGCAGACTCTATAGACAGACATGCAAACCGATTCGAACTTGCCAACGGGGGCGTACTGTTCACCCGTGGCGCAACTAAAAACCCTCCTCAGGACCTTCGGACCTCTCTTCTTCGGCAGCGGCAGGGGCCTCAGCCTGCGCCTCGGTGGACGCGGCAGCGCGGACGGCGTCCAGGTCAGCCAGCAGACCCATGACCCAGTCGTCGCGCTCCTCTGTCGTCATGGAGCGGATGTCGAATTGGTCCGGACAGTTGCGAGCGATGTGCCCGGGCTTCTTGCATCGACGACAGATGATGGGGGTTCCGGAACGTTGGCGGGACAGGTCAATGTCCATCGGAACGCCAGAGGGAAGGGGGCGACTGGCTGGAGCAGTGGGAGCGGAAGGGGCTGCGGCGACCGGACGAGGTGGGGGAGCGGGGAGCGCACGGAAAACCGCCGGAGCTCCCGGGTTCCGGACGGCGGGGGCCGGGGCCGTGCGCGGCTTGGTCACCGCGGAGCGGAAGTCCTGGTGGGCACGGGTGTTGTAGTCCACCAGACGCGCCGCGTCGATCCACTCCTGGACGCGCTCGTCCGAGGGACGTCCTTCCACTATGTTGGCAACCTTGGCCTCAATCCGGGGATCAAGACCGTGGCGGAAGCGGAACACCAGCTGCGCGCCGTCCGGGAATTGGGCCTCCTCTGCGAGATCCCAGAACTCGTCGATGTACTCGTCGACGGAGCGGGAGCCCTGATGGTAGGCGGACGTCTCGAAGGTGGTGGCGGCCTTCCGCTTTTCGTCTCGGGGGCAGAATTCCGCGATGAACTGCGTGCGGAACTCCGCGTAGGTGCCGAAACGGGGGACCCCACCATGGGAATTGGGGTGACGGAGTGTGCGGGCGGCGAAACGAGCGGCGCGGCCCCCTTTCATGTAGGAGAGGACCCAATTGATGCGGGTCTGCTCGTCGGGGAACGCGTCGGGGGTGAGGGACATGTAGAGATCGCAGGAATTGATGAAAGCGCGCCCTTTCTCCCTCTCGCCGTCGAAGGAGTCGGGGGGCGCCGGCCGCAAGCGATCTCTGCCGCGCGTGAAGGACTGCGCGGAGAGGGGGTCCGACTGCGCGGGGGTTTGCGCAGCGTCGGCGGGTTGGACCGCGGCGGGTCCGGAGTCACGGGGCACGGTGGGGGTGTTGTGCTGTTCTAGGTAGAGCCGGAACTCGCGAAAGGTGTTGAAGATTTCAGCCATTTGGCCGTCTTGGTGCTCCAGACGCGCCTCAATCGTCGTTAGCCTGCGCCAGGCTTCCTGCGCGGGGTCTGCCACAGGGTCCTGGGGTGCTACGTCCGATGCAGGTGGCATACTGGGAGGAGAAGGTGGGGGAAGTGGGAGATGGCTGCGAAATATCGATGCGCGGCAGTCGAGGGGCAGAGATCTCGGACTTTCCGGACCTTCTTGGAGACTTGTTCTGCTGTAAGGGCGACCCTTGAACGCTCGCGGACTCACACGAAGCTGGCAAGGGGAGATCCAAAGTATATTAAAGTATGTACGCGTAGATAAGCTAAGTGGCGCACCTGGCAAGGGGAGATCCAAAGAGAACAAGTCTAAGGAGCCCTTGCCTGGTGCGCGCGCGGTATGTACGACGATCGGGTGGCTTGGTAAAACTGTACAGTACCTTGTAAAAACTGTATAGTAATGTGCGGCACTCGTGGCGCAACGATGAGCCGCGAATCCGGGATCCGACGGTGGAGGAACGAGGAGTCCGGCGGGATGAGCACGGAGGCCGGCGGGGGAAGTACGGAGGCCGGCGGAGGCCGGCGGGATGAGCGGGCGGGATCCAGAAGCCGCCCGGGTCGAGTACATCTAGAAGTAAGTAAAGTATTGTAGCGAAAGGAAGAGAAGTAGAAGGAAAAGGAAGGGAGAGGGACGTCCCCTTACAAGGACAGCGTTCTCTGCTGCTGACATTCGTGACATGGCAGCGTTGTGACCTTCAATCAGTGTGGTGACGCTCGAGGTGTCGAGGAGGGGGGTAGGTGGGACCATGTCTTTCATGTCGCTCATAAGCCCAAGGAATTGGGCTTTTACGCCATCAAGACCGATAGCAAGGTCGCGTTTGAGAGCAGCCACCTGCTCATGAGTGTCCGCGCTCTCGACCGCGAGGGCATGGAGCTGGCGCCGGGTCTCTTTGTGTTCGTCGGCCGTCCACCTCTTGGAGGGCGAGAGAGAGGGTTTGCACAGCAAGAGTCGTGCAAGGAAGGCGTTGGCGGACGTGGGGTCCGGTGGAGGGGCAGATGGGCCAGGCGACGCGTTGCGGATTTCTTTCTGTTTTCCGTTGGGCTTAACGGGCAGGGGTTCAGGTTCTGGGCTTGGACAAGGAGAGAGCTGTTCATCCGGTAGGTGAGGGGGAGGCTGTGCCCCGAGGGGGAGTTCCTCTTGATAGGAAGTTGTGCTCCAAGTGGGGAGCAGGTGGTCTACGATTTCTTGAGTGTCTGTACGTGCAAGAGCGGACGTAAGGGGGAGAGCTAGTGGAGCGGAGGGCGGCAGCGGAGCCGGGAGGATGGAGGGGGGGATGGGAGCGAGAGAACTGCTCGTCGGAGCAAGGTCGGTGTCGGGCGCATTGACGATGGAAATTTCGCCCACCGGTCCAGTGAGATAGCCGTTCTCTGACATGGTGATGGTGGCGCTCGTGGTTGACGATAATCAGAAAGGGCTTAGCGAGGTAAAGATACCCGAGAGGCGCCCCCTTTTTGCGCTTTTGAGCGGCAATGGCAGGGACTGTACAGTTGACCTGTCAAAAATTTTCGTGTGGCTTAGGAAGGCTATAGAATCGTCGAGAGTTCTGCAAGAGGGACTGTACAGTTGGGCTGTCAGCCTGTCAGAATTTTTAAAATTAATGTGGCTGAGGTCGGAGTGTGGGATTGTCGCAGGGGACAGTGAGACTTCAGCTGGATAGGCGGGACTAGGTCTGCAAGGCAGTCGACACGACGTATTCTCTAGTTGACAGTAGGGTGACGGCGACGGTCGTTGAACACAGAGATTGGGGAGTGAGGGCAGAAACAGGCCAGACAAGTTCTGATGGGTCGCGATACGGCCGCCCAATATAGGGTTTGGCTATGTGACTGAGCCCCAAGGCCGCTATAATAGTATTGAAGATACTGGAGAGCCAATAGTATGTTGATGTCCTACAGGTATATCAGCAGGGGTGGGGATATTGGGGTATGAGGAGGCAGAGGTTGCTCCGCTGGCAGGGAGATCGCCGTAAGGCCGTTGGTAAGAGCTCCCTGAGCCCTTTGCGGAACGTATACTGTTCCAGCAGGGCTGCTAGGGAGGGTTCTCAAGGGCGTTCGGGGATGTCTGCAGGGGAGAGGAGTAGTCTGGTGGGATCCACCAGTTATCGCTGGTGGTGGTGATGTTAATCAGCGACGAAATCGTTCGCTGAGCCTAGAGAGGGCTTCGAGTTCGGCTCCTTGGGCTATTTGAAACCTGAGCTGGGGGGCGACAGAGATATTGCTTGGCGAAGTCATGGGTGATGTCCGAAGCTGAATTGCATCGTCGCGAAGTGCGAGAGCACGGATGGGATTCCGTATGCCTTTCGAAAGATTGGAGACCAGATGGCGAAAAGGGATGCGGTCGGTCAGAAACTTGGCATCTGGACTGAAGTAGTGTCGGGGTAGGTAATATGGTTCGATAAGTGGTCGCAACTGGTAGGATGGAACCTTAAACTGAGGTGGTCGAGATGTGGAAGATTCGCCATGATTGCAACATCATTACCAGTGGAGACAAATTCGGCATGCAACGCGAGCAATTCGAGCCATGGCATCGTCGAAAGAGCGGAAATGAACCGGCGCAGGGGCGGCACGACCACGCGAAGGAAATCATGAATCTTGAGGGACCTGAGGTTCACGAAGATCCTGGATTAGTGTAGACGAACGGCACTGTTCACACCGCGCACGGTGAGCACTCAGCCCAAGCAATGAGAGATAGCAGCAACTTGTTTCGATCAAGTGACCTCGGGGTATCATACGACGACGTGTCCAGCGACCAGCCAGTATATGGGCCCCGCGCGCTTCCAGCTGCGCCATGCTGCTGTGTGGAAACTTACGACAGTAAGTCATACATTGTGTATGGGGAACCGGAAATATACACCCAAAAAAAACAGAACTTTCGAGGAACGTCACACCGCGCACGGTGCGCTCGGTGAACACAAGAAACGACTGACAGTGGTAGCAGCAACTCGTCTGGATCAAGTAACCTCGGAGTCGCTGACACATTGTCATCAACACCAGGAGGCGCAGTTGAATGTGGGCCCCGCGCGCTTCACTGCTTTGCAGCACAATGGATCCTCGAGATGGCGTGACGGGGTGTGGTGTACGAAGGGGACGAAGCACTGTCACTGTCGCGGGGCGGCGCCATGAACGGGCCAAAAAAAAAAAAAAAAACGGGCCTGAGCCAAGATGAGCACGCTGGTCGCGTCGTCGCGCCTCTGGATCCGTCGTGGTGCCCACTGCCCGAGCCCTGCTTCTGCTTCTGCTTCTGCTTCTGCTTCTGCTTCTGCTTCTCTCGAGTCGTTCGACTTACGACGACTCACGACCGCGTTTTTGTTTGTGTCGCCGGGAGGCGGCCATCGTGATCCGTGATTCGTGAGTCGTGCCCGCCGCTGTCAATGCGAAGCCCGCTGTCACCCGGGGCCCGGGCGAACAAGGGCAGGTCTAGCTGTTGTCTACGACGAGAAGCAAAAGCAACGGACGACGTTGGCGCCGAAGAAAAGAAAAAACCATACCATCGTCTTCGCGTTCAACAGCCTACATACATATTAAAGAAGACTCCCCGAACTAGCGATCGACGTGATGCCGGCCTTTGCCTCGAGCTCGGGGACCGGGACGCGATCTTCGCTTCCTTCTTGGTCGGGGCAATCAGCGAGATTTAAGATTCGGGATGCGGCAGGAGCTGGCAGATGATGGCACGTGTGGGACCTGGGTAAGATTCAAATTTCAGCGGTGGAGTATAATTAGCGGGCTGGGAAGTTGGAACGCAGGGAGGAGGAAAAGGAAAGGCAAGGAAGGGAAGGAAGAGAAGGAAGGGAAGGGAAGGGAAGGGGGCACGTGTGCGTTGGGTGGAGTCGATCATCGTATTGGGATGGATTCGATATTGGGATGGATGTGGATGTGGATGTGGATGCGAACTTGTTTGCTTGCATTGTCGGTGTCTTTCGTCTTCGTCATTCGTCTTCGTCATTTTCATTGTTCGGTCGATGAAGAACTACATGACCAGGGACTCGGGAGCCTGGATGAGAACAAGGGACGGCGGCGAAGTGCTAAGTGCTCAGCGCTATGGGAATTTCTTTCGTGCGAGTCAGTGACGAGGGGGAATGATCATGGGAGCAAGGGTAGGACAAAGCAAGGCAAGGAAGAACAGAACAAGGAGCGCACATATGCGGAGATAAGCGAGCGGGAATCAGCAAATAGAGAATAGAGTACGAGCTGTGGGCCTAGACGGCGTTCGCCGAGTTACCTTTCGAGGGTTGGCAGGGAGGAGGGGGGGAGGTCAGCTGATTGATCGACTGGTCTGAGAGTAGGTACTTACGAAAACGGCGAGTGGGCGATAATGAAGAAGCAGTGGAGGGATGTCACAGGACACAGGCCGGGTCTCGGGTCCAGGATCTAGCTGTTTCGAGGTCTTGTGCACTGGCCGGGCTGATGTGGACGAACGCGGAAGGAAGGCGTGACGGTGTACTTCTGGAAAGGGGATCGCCCCCAACGGTTGTCATTGGGTGTAGGTAGGTAGGGAAGTACAATGACGCTATCATTTCCATACAACAACAAGGCCTGGGTAAGCTCGTGGTTCTTTGCGCGTCACAGCCCGGCTTCTGGGAGATTGCAGTTGGGCTTGCAGAGGGTGCGCGTGCGAGACGACAATTGACAAGGATTGATGTGTGGATGGATCTGGGTGTGAGGGAAGAATCCGGAGATGGAATTGGATTTGATGGGCGTGACAATTGCTGTGCCCGGCACGTGGTCCATCTCGCATCAGCCCTGAACCGGCGCATCCGTCCAGAAGCTGGCATTGTTCTCAAATCCGGCCTCGACGTATAAGACCCAAGCTGCCCCAATCTCCGCCCTCGCAACTCGTTTCCCTCTCTCCACCGCACCCTCGTCCCGCCCGTCCATCCACATACAATGTCGCACTATATCCGCACCGTCCACACCGACTTCACCGCCGCTGCATCCCGCTCGCACTCCCCCTCGCCCTGGGCCTACGCCGGCACCTCCGCCTCCGCGCACGCAAACCTCCTCGTCGGCCTCGGCGGCATCATGTCCAAGTACCCGCCCGGCCTCGGCCACTCCGAGTGGCGAGCCACCACCGGCAGCACGGGGGCCTACCCGCACCCTCCCTCCTCCTCGTACTCCCGCCGGCGCACGAGCATCTCCCTCCGCGCCCCGCACTCCGCCCCTGCGCGGCGCACCCCACCACCACCACGAGCGCAGCCAGCGAGCACGACATACATGAAGTTCGACCCCTTCTCGGACGACTTCTCCGTCGACGCCGCCCTCCCGCCGCACCCCGCGCCAGCCTGCCCCAGCACCGCTGCCACGGGCGTGCTGTACCGCACCCCGCGGACGGCACCCGCGTCCCTCTCGACAGCGACAGCTGCAGCGCGGATCCCCGCAGCGCCCGTGGAAGTCGCCCCCTTGCCCCCGCCGCTGGACCGGAACGCGCGCTCGCGGCTCGTAGCGGGGATCCTGCTCAACCGCGTGCATGCGGTCGGCAGGCCGATGCGCAGGCGGAGCATGGAGGGGCCGAGGGAGTACGTGAAGAGCGGGCTGTCCTGCGTCGTGTCTGTGGAGGCGTAGAAGGGGGATGTGGATGGGGACGGATGAAAGAAGACTCTCTCCTGCCGCCCTGCGCCCCCCGCCTCTGTGCTGTGTCGCTGTTCCCCGTTGCTGCTGCTGCTGCTCGCGTTCGTGCTCGGCTTTCTCAGACCACCGCATATATCTCCTCTCATTTCCGTCCGCCGCAAAACCTCGATCCAATCCGCCAAATGCACCACCCAACCCAACTCCACCCCCGCTCCCACGTAATTCCCGCCACACTGACACTCACGCTCCCTTCCCGTCGACCTCGTCGTCCTCGCTGTGTCTCGCAAGTATACTCGCTCTCTCTCTCTCTCTCTCTTTCTTCCTCTCAACAGGTCTATTTACGATATTTAATACCGCCCCTCGCGTCTTACACACATACATACATACATACATACATATCACCCGCCATCTCGCACGCACACGCACACATCGTCCAATCGTACATCACGCAACGCAACCTCTTTTTTTTGCTGTAAAAGTAGAGTGTAATTGGGTCCATAACCCATCCCGAAATCATACGTATCCAGTCCTGCCCCCCGGTTGCGGTTCTCATGTCTGCGCTGGCAGTCGCACCAGGCAACACGAACCAGGCAACACGCAACGGCCACCTGACCCGACCGCATGATGGACGCTGATCGAAGAACGGTGACGTCACTCTCACTCAGCCACTGCCTAACACGAGTGTGCCTTACTACTGATCGGAGATCTTACTCATACCGCATCACACGCTGATTCAGAGACAAAGGATAGCCTGGCGTACATACGTGTGCAGGACCCAGCCTCGAGCCCAGCATGGCCCAGCGCAGCCTAGTGCTACTGCTACGAGTAGTGTGCCGCTGTCCGCTGTCCATCCAGCACGATGTACAGTACAGTACAGCATCAGTATCGTATCACTCGAGTACCCGGGCCCGCGGTCGTCCGAGGAGCAGTGTATCGCCAAGTAAGAAACACTGTACTTTCGGCACAGCGCGAAACGAGCAGGCGGCATCAAATGCGAAGTAGACAGCGACAGCGACAGCGCTAGGCGCTAGGCGCACACTGTTCAGAATGCAGTACTGTACAGTAGTTCGGCACGACCACGGAGCACCGTACCCGATAGTACTCGGATCGGGGCTTCTCAGGCTGCTCCGTCCGTTCTCGCGTACATACGCACACGACGCGGTCGGTCGAATACATCGTGACATCGGATTGACATCGCATGTCCCGGGACGCCGAGTTCCATGCATGCATGGGTCTAGCTATAGGCCGCCAGCGTGAGCGGACATCGAGAAGCCGTGGCTATGGTCTTTCGCGTGGTTAGCCTGGACAGTGGCATGTACATTGTATGCGTCCTTGCCTTCGTCCTCACTTGAGTAGGCTCGCTTGCTCCGTCTCAAGGGATTCGTCGTGAAAGCGCGAGCGGAGAAGCGGGAACACGCCGTTAACGCCGAAGTTAGAACTGAACATGGGCAGCAAGGAGAGGAAGGATCCGCTCCGGGGTTTTCAAGGGGGTATACGATACATACAGTATGCGACGACAAGTGAGAATATACAGCAACCTCCTTCCGAGATTTCGCAGCGAACGTTCAAATCGCGGTGTGCGATTCCACGCCATAGATGCTGACGCCCTTCTGCAATCGCATCCCCCCCCCCGGTCAGCCAGAGCTTGTAGCCAAGAACAACCATAGCTCACCTTCTTGGGGCACCGTGCCGTGATCTTATTACACCCCCACACTTTCACCTCGCTCAACCTCGGGCATCCCGCCGTTCTTCCATTCGCCCTGCCTTTGCTCTTCCCCTCCGCATCCTCATCCCCATCCTCGCCCTCGCCCTCCATCCACCCCTTCACCACAAAATCATCCACCTCCCTCACCCACCCCACATCCAGCTTCCTCAGCTCCCTCCCGAGCCTCCCCACCGTCCTGAGCGCCTCCTCCCCCATCCCCTCCCCGCCCCACCCATTAATCCCCAGCACCTCCAGCCGCTCCCCACTATGCCTCATCACCGCCTCCAGCGCCTTCCCCCCCAGCGCATAGTTCCTCCCCAGCTCCACCACACGCACCGGCGGGTTCCCCCACGCCCCAAAAAACGCCGCCACGCCCCCATCCGTCAACAACGGCACCTCCCTCAGCGTCAGCGCCTCCACCGCCCGCGCGGCCGCAAGCCCGTCGCGCAGCGCCCCGTCCGTGAGCAGCACATGCCGCGACAGATCCAGCACCCTCAGCGTCCCGCTCACAGCCTCCAAGAGCCTCTGCAGCGCCCCCGCGGAGCACGCCTCCGCGTTCCCCGGCGCGCCGAGGTCGAGCTCCTCGACCCGCTCGAGCCGCGCGAGCTCCCGCAGGAACCCGTCGTCCATCTGCCCGACCTCGCGCAGCCGCAGGCGGCGCAGCGTCCCCTTGGCGCTCCCGACGAGCGCCGCGACGCACGCGCGGTCGAAGCGCGGGGACTGCGTGATGCGGAAGGTCGCCAGCGCCGGGTGCGACTGGAAGAGTGCGAGCCAGGCGGGCGGGCGCACGAGGAAGGGCCCGAGGAGCTCGAGGTGCGCGAGCGCGGGGAGGGAGGCGGAGAGGGTGTGCATGGCGGTGTCGTTGAGGTGCCCGCAGAAGTCGAGCCGGAGGGAGGTGAGGTGAGGGTTGAGGTGGATGAGGGTTTCGAGCGCGGGGGAGGTGAGATCTGCGCGGCAGGGGGAGTGAGTAGGGAGATGGGGCAGGAGTTGGGTGGGATGGCACACGTACTCGTTGCGTCGTAGAAGGTGAGGGAAGTGTTTGTGACGCTGTAGAAGAGTTGGGCATTTTGCGGGGTTCTGGGGCAAGAGATTAGCGTATGGAATTGGGAAGACAGGAGGGGGATATGTACAGTGCTCGGTTCTTGGACAAGGCTTTTGAGATCGCATCCACGTTAAGAGCGCCGATGTCCCCAAGGGACTCCACGTCGTCTATATGCTTCGTGATGAGCTAGACACGGAGCCAGGTTACCATGCGGTCCTTAGAATGACACACAGACGACGGACCTGAATGCAAATCGACGCCAGTGTGGGGAACCTCCTCTCCTCGAAATTCACGACCGTCCTTCTGTCCACCGGTACCTTCTTGCGTTTCACCGCAGCAGGCTTCTTGAACGGGTCATTACCCGTGGCCTTGGCGCATTTGTGGCAGAGGAACCCAGGTCCCGGGACGGCGGCCATCGTGTATCTCGTCTGCCAACCAACGATCTAATTTCGCTCAGAGAGGAACAGACAAAAGTCGAACGTACCACCGTAAATTGGTTCCCGCACTTGGCGCAGGGCTCGAAGCTGCCGACGGGAGGCTTGGCGGGCGAGGCGCCGCCTTTGCCACCCCACATCGTCGACAGAGCGCGGTACGGGTCATCCTCCGCGTCGTCGTCATCGTCATCGTAGTCTCCATCCTCGTCCTTCTTTTTCTTTTTCGCCTTGGCCTTTTCTTTCGCTTTGAGCTTCGCCTCGGCAGCCTTGCTAAGTTTGCGCTTCTTCGTGGCAGCCTTCTCCACCGCCTCCGCAGCGTCGTCGAGGTCGTCAGAGTCGTACGTCGCCCCCGTAGCAGCCTGCACACGTCGCTGAATAACACCCATGAAAAAAAGGATCGCGAATCAAGACGCACAGAAGCCCTGCCCCCTCCACGCGTGCGCCGTCGAGGGGTCGCCGTCTCTTCCTCCGCATCCACTTCTCCATCCGCCATTTCCACATCGTCGTCCTCCCCGCCACGCGCGCCACTCGGCCCAGCAACAGGCTGCTGCTGCTCTTGCTCTGCAGCCGCCCGACGCGCCGCGACGGTAGTCGGTGTGATCCCAGAGGCCTGTCAGGTATCCTCCCCGTAAATGAAGAGCATCAGACGCGAAAACAACAACGAAAACTTGCCCTGAGAAACTCCGTCAAGGCTGAGGTGGGTCCCCGGACATTGTTCCTGCTCATCGCTCCCTGAGTTTTTCGTCGTGAACGACGGGGGCAAGCAGGAGGTCAAGACTGAAGAGACAAGGGCGTTATTTGGCTGTGTATACCCCGGTAACCCCGCCCACCACGTTTGTTGGCAAGACGCTCGCGGTCCCGTGCAAATGACTCGATCGTAGCTCCTTAGAATCAGGTCTCGTTTAGATGTTCACTCAGACAAATTCACTGGTAAGGAGTGGGACGACGACAAAGCGAACATCGATAGCAAAAAAGCAAACGAGGTCATAAGAGACGAAGGTCTTGTAACAACGGGGTTTGGCTGGCAAAGTGAACGAGTAGGCGTCAAGAAAGTTGGGTACTGTTCGGGAGACGGAGCGATGAATCATGACCGTACGTCAAAGCTGGTCAACAGACGAGCATACGGAGGTCGTGGTCGGAATGTACAGTAAGAACAGCAGCTGCAGACACAAGAAGAAAAGCAGGCCTGGGCAAGTAAACTCGGAAAGCTTTAACAAAAAAGCCGGTAGGAATGGACCCAAGTCGATTCACTGCACGAGTGATCATCAGCACGCCGAATTCCTCCGCACCGTCCAGCCAAAGGCAAGACTCACAGAGAAGTACATGACCTTTGACATATTCGGATGCAGCGGCTTGTACCCGGTCTTGAACGCCTGCAGCGTATCATCCGCCTGACTTCCAGTCTGCGTCATGGAGTCCGAAAAGTCGAGACCGCCAGTGGGATCGTAGTGATTTTTCGCACGGGAGCACACTATATCCGCGTCTGGTTATTGATAACACGCGCATTAGCTGACAACAAAAGATTGGAAGGGAGCGGTGAGCGTACAGTACACTGGGGCTGGGATGGACACGGAGCGCGTAGAGCGGGCGTAGACATGGCATAAAGCAAATGAAAGGCCTTGCATCGAATCCGCGCTGCAGCAGATGTCAGTTGGGCGGTACGATTTCAAACCCAATACTCACGTAAATCCATTCTCCTGCAAGACACAAACGGCATGGAGATCAGTAGAATGAGATAGAGGAGCATCACGCACGTCATAAAGCACCTAGAAGCAAAGAAGGAATGAGAATTCTCTCGAAATGGCCGACAGCACGAGAAAGACATACAGAATAATGGGCAGGCCTACTGGTCCCGAGGAGGCCGCCGTGGCTTTGTAAGAAGAAGTCGAACTCGGTAGGGTGTCCTATTACGCGGTCGACCACGGTTCCGGCAGGGCAGTTTCCACTTCTGTCGGCGTCCTGAGGTCTTTCCGTTTTGAATCTGCACAGGATCCAGACATGTTGAATCCTGCGGCATAGCTCACTTGAACAGACTTACCGATTGTGATGACGTTTTCCGACGACGACGATCGTAATCTTTGGATCGATCTTCAATTCAGCACAGGCCGCTGAAGAGAGAAGTTTTCAGATGGGCACAGCAACCGAAGTTTACTCGACCGAACCTTTGATTCTGGGTAGTTCTGAGAAAAGGGTCGTGAGACTTGTAATCAAGGAGTCGCAGAGTCATACGTCACTCACCGATGTCAAGCACTTGCTGAAACTCCCCCTCAGAAACGCCGTCTGATGGTCCAGCTCAGAAAAGTTCAGCATGATAAGATCGTACGACTGACCGCGATAGAAAAGTAGTCGTTTCGGCGCTCCATTGCCGGGTCTTTTCTCGGCCTTGGTGCGGTAGTCCATGTACAACGAGAGGATTTTCTGTGTGGTCCGTTGGGCTGGGATACGTTCTTGACGCGAGGGATTACTCACCTTGCACATGCTCTGGAGATCGTCAATCATCTCCTGCTTCTGCTGCACACAGGTCGTAGCGATGTATTTAGCGCTGTCCGAATCCACATTGCCAACGACCGAGGTAAAGGAAGGTCGTCCTTGTGATCCCGGGGCCGGGGTGAATGACATCGGCGCCTTCGAATCTCAGCAGTTAGCCACCACGCTATGGTCAGTGACGAAACGTCGTACCCATAACAATTGTCGGGTTGTGAGGGTCGGTCAGCGCCGCAACGGAGGCGGGATCGGGGATAGTGTTGATGCCACCGAGCTTGGGATTGATCCTTCATTGATATGATGAGATAGACACATCAGTGTGAAGAGTCGAGGACTGACTTGAGACAGACATTCGCCCAGTACTGGGTTTCGCCCTGGAACATTTACCTGACTTCAGGCATTGCGTCGCGACACCCATCTAAAAACAGTATCAAGACCCATCGGAAACGAGGTATGATGGACGAACTGTGACGTCTCCAAAACTAGGAGCGCAGTGAGAACTACTCCGAAGTGGCATGTCGACGATGATACGCACTGTTTCACGGCTGTATAGATGTCATTCCCACCGTCCGGAAGGACAACAACGATCAGGTTGGGTGGGCCGCCGTTCTTGCGCGCGCACTCGGCTCCGGCGTTGCGGAGTTGCTGGGCAGTCATTCTCAGATAGACCGACATGGCCAAGGCATTGCATATACTCACCTCTGCGATCCTACCTTGACCGTTTTCCCATTTGATGAGCGGCTGTTCTTCTTTGACCACCATTCCTACAGGCTTCTTCAGCTATATACGAAGTGACGATTCCTAAATCCTTACCGACGCTTCTGCACCGACGACGAGTCCCCGCACCATTTCAGCGGCAACGGCGGGGGTGAAGCGGTTCTGGCGTTCGTACACCACCACCACCCACCTATCAATAGATTTAGGCTGGAAGAACCGCTTGTCGATCCTATGAATGATAAGAAGTCGAACTTGAATTTTATGATATTTTGAATACTCACATGTTCCATGCGCCGTCCCGCGGTGTCTGGAAATGAAATAAGCGCTACGAGGGAAAGCAGGAACGCACGGCCTTACAATTGTCGGCTGTTTACTTCCCTGCCCATACCTGAGCGTCGGAGGATTTAGAACGCCGTGCTTCCAGGCGAAGTGGGCCAGTGTCCGTCTTGACAGTCATCCCAAATTCGCGGACGTATTCGGACTGCCCGTACGAGAGGATCTAGAAGCGGCAACATAAGTAAGCACCGACGTGGCTTCGAGAACGAAACTACTTACCTGTAAGCCATTAGCGATGCTTCTGAAACGTTCCTCTGGTTTCATTGTCGCGAAATCAAGAACATCTTCGTTTTCTCGGGCGGTAGCTGTTTCTTCATGATCTGTCCGGGTGGCACGACACAAAGCTCCAGCGGGATCAACGCCCCGGAGCCAACCTACGAGCGGAAAAAGGCACTGAACGCAATGCTCGAGTCTAGGACGTCACGACAGACATACCTCGACGCAGAGAAGGTCCGGATATCGAAGGGGCCGATTTGCGTGAGAATGAAAGTAATCGGATACGGTCATGACCGACCCATCCCGCATCTTGAAACTCATCGCATTAGCACCAGCGGTGCTCAGGTTTTTTATAATACGCGGGACAGGCGGCCGACTCCCCGCGTATGAGGCGTGATGATCTTGACCCCAGTCAAAAATCGCTTCAGACGGAGTCGTTCGCGATCGGGTAAGCCTCTCGCGGAGAGAGCATCGCTGGATTTGCGACGCCAAGATGGTCAAGACACAATTGAATGAGAGCACCCGGTTGGTACATCATTCCGGTGGAGATATCCACGTTGACCAGCATATGGCCGAGGCCAGGGCGTACTGACTGGAAATAACCGCGCCAGAGAACGATGCCGCCGCCGAGATTCTTGGTCTCCCTGTCTGTAAAGAATGACCGGACGTTGAACGGGAGTCGTTCGCTCGGATCCATACGGATGACGACGTTGAGAGCCTGTCGTGATTTAAGAAGGCTTCCAGGGCTCCAGAGTGAGATAACTTGCCATAATTGCTGTTAGAACTTCGTTATCGTGGGAGTACTCCCTTTCACGAAACGTTCGAGTACCCTGATCCCGTAGTTAGGGCATAGGTGGCGGAGGAGAGAACAATGAATTACTCAGGATTAATCTCGTTGACTTTTGTCACCTTGATCTTATAGACTTTTGGAGGGCGATCGCCGGGGTTGCTTCCATTGGGCGCCAAGGTGACATCAAACTGTATGACGGTGAAATTGTTTGAGTCGACTGATCATGACATCCGACGACCTACCTGACGAGCGTTTGTCGGTCCAAGGGGAAGCTCCCTCGAGGCAAACATGTTCTTGCGGCCGTCGTAGACCGCCCGTGGGGTGAAGACATCCGCCGCCACCTCATACTGGAGTTTCTTGACCAGCAGAGTGTTGATCCGGTGATGGAGGTTTCCGGGTTCGATGGCTAGCAGCATCATAAGCAACACGAATTCAACCTCACCGCGCGATAGGAGCGTACCAACTGAACATTTCTAAGTAAATGATAAGGCGAAGAATGTGAACGCCTACTGTCGTAATGCCTTATAATCTTTTCCGGAGTACTTAACACGTAGCTGTTGGTATGGATCGCAAGCGCCTTCCCCGCAGTGCCGTACCCGGGCGCTTCACACCGACAGTTTGAATGTTGGCTTAAAACAAATGTATATCGCATTGACGGCATGTCTACAGATTACAGAGACAACTCACCTCCAATGCTCGGAAGGCCAACGGGGATGACCCACGACCCGCACCACGGCCTCGGGCTCCACGAGGAGGTCTACCACCTCCTCCTCCTCCTCTGGGAGCACCGCGGTCTGGGCGATTCGAGGGGCATATTGGACTACTAAGCAGAGGGTGGTAAGTGAGTCAAAGTGAAAAACGATGGACTCCTGTCAGCTTGTGACAGTCTTATATCAGTAGCTTTTGCACGTGTCGCGTGACTGTGACACGCACAGCAAATGCTGTGCCACACGTTCCGGCTGGACGCGTCTTCTTCTGCCCCATCTACCTGAGCTTCGCTCCTGGCGTCTGCTGCTGGCGCCATTTCGTTCTCCAACTGTTGACAGAAGACAAGTGGCGTAGAATATGATAACGGAATGAATATCACCTGCCTTTTCGAGTCAAACATCGTCAAATTGTGGTAAGTTATCATGAACCTCTAACCAACTTGTTCGTCCCAGTAGGTGAACTTCTTCATGCCAGGGACATATATTAAGCTCATGCTCGCCTGCGTAGGAAACACCATACCTAGTCATCTGCAGCCACTTATCATGCGCCCAACACACATGTCCAGCAATTGTAACCCGACTGCCTCAATGCCAGTTCCCTGCCTTCGAATTTCGAAGATCGCTTAGGTGATCTGACTGCGCAATTCTGCGCAGGTTCCACAAGGCCGAAACCAGGAGCAGCCATCGTCGAATCTTCTAAAGCTTTGTAAGCACGATGCAGAGAAGGGCTCCACAATGATGCGAAGGCAATGATTTCGCATGGTTTTTCATTTCACCGTGGACCCACAACGACCCATCTGGACCAACACACTCCCAGTGAACAGGCACCGCGGCATGTACAACCAAACTCGGCGCGAGACTGTTAAAAGGTAAGTGCGCCCAGTTCATCGAATCAACATAAACATGCATGTGTCGAACGTACTATATTCGTCCCTCGCGGCGAGAATAGGCAGACTGAGCTTGACATGATTGTCAGCGCATTGCCTTCGTCGTTCCAGAGGAATCGATGGAAGCCCCAACGGGAATATATCGGCGGAATAGACTGTTGAGCTGGGGCGGAATGGGGTGGAAACGTCGAAGCCCAGCCAGACCTCCATACGCGAGCGTCAAAGTAACACTCGCACTGGTGCTGCATTTGGCTGCGGCTGGGCGGAATAAATTGAGATACCAGAGCGTTAATTGACTGTCTCGGACGACATCTTCAGTGCAGCGATGTGTCGCGATAGCCTCGACGGAGCTGCGCATCCCTGGATTAGTCTTCAGTGAGTTTCCATCCTCATTTTGTGATTAGATGACGGTTCTCGAGCGGTGTCGAAATGCCGCTACATCCAGGTTGTTCTTTCGGCTCTAATGTGTAGCGTAAGGAAGCCTCCACGCTGGCGTCGACGGCCGAGAGCTTCGCTCTTTCGCATGCCGCGGTCGCTGTGTCAAATATTGCCTCGTAGTGTGCTTGCTGAAGGTTGTTGGATGCCGGATCGAATACAGGCTAGTACAGACGTCGCAACACTCCTGTTTTTCGTTCTTGATGCGTTCAGCGCGTTCAGAGGACGGCGATCAGGATTCCTTTGTGAGAGATTGATCGTGAATTCTATTCAGCATGGATCTCTGAACCTACAGTCCGAATCGCCGAACAGAACTGGCACTCACTTCGCGTAATGCGCAAATTCCTTGCAGATCATGTTGACGTCTCTGCGTACGCAATCCGCTATGAAGTCGGAGAGGTGCGGTGCGCGCGTTGGAACTTGCGGCCGTAGTGCGCCATATATGCGCGATAGCGCTGGCGTCGTTTCAGTATCTCGCGTACCAAAGATTGGTCTTGCGAGTATATCAATGACTGAGCTTCGCACTCATTTAACTCATTGATTACACCAGGTCATGCACCGTGCGTTGTGCTCCCATCACTCAAGTGATGAGTAAGGAGATCCGGCCACATGGAGGCATCCATGGGTTCATCTTCCTTGAATCCTTGCTGGGCAAAGCCAAGCGCTTGCTGCGCAGTAATCACTTCGCTATCATCACGGTGGCGCAAATGCTGAGGCCTAGCTACTCTCGCAGTTGTCTGGTATAATTCTATCGTGAGGACTGACAGTCCGGCTCGTCACGCGCGTTCCGTGTTTATTTCGTCGACAGAGTGGTGAGTCTGGTAACTTGAGGATGCAGATTGCTCACGGGGAGACTTAGTGGCACATGCTCATCAATCCCGCGGGCTGCAGCACAATATCTCCATCATGATTGCTCTCCAAATTACAAGGAACCTCATCGCGCTCCGACCTCCCCAAGAAGTCGATCGAAGGATCTGTTTTGTGAAGTGGGGATTGTATAAATATGCAGAATTAAATGTACGCATCGTAGCCAGCGTTACACCTGGAGAATCTATCTATAAGTGGTGGGTGTCAGTGGGAATCTATGCGAGAGCGTACGGAGCCCCGGGTCCGTCTTCCATCCGAACCAAGTTCCAAGTTCCAAGGTCAAGTTCCAACGCGAGTAGAGTCAGCCTAGCGCCTGCTCAGACGTACTGCGCGAACAGGGGTATCAGCGACTGAGCGAGTGTGAGCTGAAACACCAGCTTCGGTCGACGACAATGATCTGCACACGGAAAGACACATCAGCTGTCTATTTGAAGCATGCGACGCGCGGGGAGGAAACATACTTTGGGTGTCAAGCCCTTGAAGAACGCGGTGGGCCCTCCTGCTTGATCAGGTCCTTCACGACCGTGAACCCGCCGACCTTCGTCTCGAAGTTTCGCGTTCTGTATACGCGTCTTGACGACATCGAGCGGTGCGGCGACCGATGGACGCGACGGCGCCGCGACGGAGGCTACGAATTCTGACCCCACGTCGCCTTCGAGTAGTCCGTAACACAAGGACGTACTCCTTCGTTACTGCCGACGCGCCGAACAGCTGGCGAGAAAGTCAGTGAATTGCTCGGGGTTCGAGTTCGCTGGACAGGAAGGGACGTACTGCGAAGGATCCAGGTGCGTTCCGTGCCATTGTCCAGCCCCAGCCCCGTACAGGGTCGTTCCTCCTCCATGAAAATCCGAATGACTCCGCGACCTCGGAATGCTTCAGGGTTGACCTGACGCTTGATCTTGAGAGCGTCCAGCGGTAGGAGCACCTTCACAACACCCGTCAGAAGCAGTCGAGTTACGTTCTAGAAAAACACGGGCAACGTACCACTTCGCCAATACCCGTCAAACTGTTCGCATTGCACAACCGGTCAGCGAGCTCGGTGGGACGACAGAGCAGAAGGACGACCAATACCTTCCGCGGTGGCCTGCATCATCATCTTCCCCTTCCGCTCCCAAACGTGTTCGTGAACTGGTCTTGTAGTGCTTGTTGATCAAGTCATGAAACCACGGCTGGCCGCCGAACTTGTACACGCGCTGCGCGACCTTGTATCCCGCGGCGTAGCCCAGACCAGGGAAGAGCGACAAAGCTTGCCGCCGAGCGGCGCAGTCGCCGCGTCGCGAAGATGATCGGCGACAGCGTCTGGAACGACACCTTCCCGGCACCGCGTGTGAGTGTGAGTCACCAGCAACCAGCCACGCCAGGCACAAGACACGCGCACCTTTGCCTTGTTGCTCATCAATCGTTTCGCAACCGTGTCCACAGGGTGAAAAATAAGGAGCTCAGCGACGCTGCCCGAAAATCCCCTGCGCGTCAGTTGCACACTCAAACCATCCGTGACAGAAAAATGCTGGATTGACCAGATGTTCCCGACCGAGAATCGGGCGGCGGCGGACTCTTTTCCCTTGCTTGTCGTTGGCGGAGACATGGTTGTTCAGTCGAGAGAGGCAACAGAAGCTGGCCGAGGACTGGAGGAAGTTTTATACACTCGGGTGCTGTGAACAGACCTGTAATGATGGTTTCGGCAAGCGCTCAAATTTTTGGAGCTTTTGCACAACAGGTGTAAATAACGCCACGTGGATCTTCAGGCACGCGGATGAGGCTGTTTGTCTCGGTCGCGTCTGCTCTGGTCGCGTCTCGAAACAACCACAGAACAGCATCGACGACATAAGAAGATTCAGGATATACTCAACCATGTCGACCGAGGGCGAAACAAGAAAGAAAGTCTTCCTCGTCGACTGGGAACTGAAATCTGCAGCACGCGTGGACCCATCCATCAAAACAACAGCCCGTCCATCCAAGCTCCACCGCGCCCTCGAACAACTCCAAGCGAAACTGCGTGAACAGCAACGCAGCGACCCGCCTTCTCCCAGCCGCACATATTCAACTTCTGCGCGCCGCTCTTCGTCTTCCTCTGCGTTTTCATCCTCGGCGTGCTCGTGCCTCGCCATCCTCGTGGCTGACCTTTCGGACGCCGGCGGGAAGGCAGAGCTGTTCGCGGCGCTCGCGCTCTCGCGGCGAGTATCCTTGGCGGGCTGCTCGTGTTACGGGGGCAATTTGGGTGATGGCGAGCTGGGGACGTCGTTCTGTGAGATGGACCTGAGCGAGCGGGCGGGGCGAGGGTGTGAACGAGGCGAGGAGTAGCTCTTACTCAAGCTAGCCTTATATAGTAGGTGGATGCTGAGCTGAGCGCTGTCTTGAGAGGACTAGAATTGAAGTGAGACCGGTCCGGAAAAAAGAGATGTCATGAAACAGAGTTCAAGCAGCGGACTGCAGCGTGGAGCCCTTTAGTCGCGGAAAGCTCTTAATGCGCATCCTGATCCAAAGGCGGTGAATTAGAATGTCCATTAGGAAGACGAAGTAGTCATGCAGAGTATCTGTGTGGTCGCCTTTGCTGCGGAAGCAGGAGGCTATCTGGTGTCAGCACTCGAACGTACAACGCTGGCATCTACTGTGAAAAGAGAGAGATGGAGTAGACAGTAGGACCGTTAGCTAGACACTGGAGTCGAGTTGTTGCGTTGACCAGAAAAGTTGCCGAAGAGCATTGAGGAGACGGCAGGAATTTTGCTGGGTCGGCGACCACCGAGGCGACGGCAGCAGGCCAAAGAGTAAAAAAAATCTGCGTTCGCAGAACACAAGTCTAAATCAGAGCAATTAAACACGATGTCTGTGCATTTCCCCTGCACAACACCCATCAGAACCACTATACACACCAAAGTCCGGCCAAACGCACCTATGAACCATCGCAAACCGATGAACCGCCTCCTTCTCCTCCAGCGCCTTACTACTCCCCTGCACGACCGCAATCAACTCCCTCGCAAGCCTCTCCTCAACCGTCCTGCCCATCCTGCTCTTGCTCGCCTTCAAAATCGCCTGCACGGCCCTCCGCGTGCGCTGCTTCTCGCCGAGCGCAACGGCTTCGCCACGACCTTCCCGCCCTGCTTGTGCATGAGCGTGCGCACGCGGCGCGCCGCGTCGAGGATCGCCTTGCGCAGGATCGGCGGCGGCGCGCGCGTGAAGGCGTGGATGTGGAGCAACGTGTTGGAGGTGATGCGCGCGGCGCGGCGCGGTGCCCGTGGTGCAGGAGGCTGGAGGTGAAGTAGTGCAGGAGCGGGTCCTCGGCGGGCGGGATGTTCATGATGGTGGAGGTGGAGGCGCCTGCTGCGCCGGGGAGGAAGGTGTGGGTGGTGGTGTGGTGGTGTTGGCGGTTGGCACGCCGAGCGCGCCCATTGCTTCGGCCATGATGCCTTGGTCGTGTGTGACCCTAGTGAGGAGCTCGCTCGCGCGTATCTAGGAAGCATCTCGCCGTTCGGCGCGCAGTGACGGGAGCATCGTTGCTGCGTTGGTGAACGTCGGGGTTCGAATAAAATTCCAGCCAGTCGATGTTTGGCAACATCGTGAGGTTTCAATTGTGCCCGATTGGGCAGTCAACTTGACAGAAGAATTGACGTCATCGTCTAAAGGGTGACAAGTACAACGGTGTATACGGACAACATAATCATCTATCGTGCGAACGAGACAGCAGCCGAGGTATATAACGAGGCGTCCCGCGAAGGATAGTCAGCTGGTGGGGTTTAATCGAGTGTCACGTTGCTTCATGAACGAGACGAAAGTGACCACAATGAGATCGACGACGCTCAGTCCAGCCGGTAATATCTCCAGGAAAGCCTTCCGCGAGCGCGACACGATGCCCAGTTTTGCGCGACGATACCGCCGAGGAGGGTATTGGAGTTGTCGTCCAGTATCAGCTAAAGGCACACCAGGCAAGATGAGCGCCGAGCGGAGACTGACGAAAAAGGAGCAGACGTACGACTGGCGACTGGATGAATATCTGCCACTTGTACGGTCTGTTATCCGGGCCGAGAAACGCCACGAGCTTCAGTCGAAGTGATACAATCGTCAATCAAAAAGCGCTTATAGAGCCCAGAGCGTGAGGGGAAATGCTCACTTGTCCGAGCTGGTCCAAACCGTTCCCAGGGTGCAGCAGCAGCTCGAGGTTGGAGTCATACAACAGCATCTTCGTTCCCCGCGTCGGACACGATTCCAAACGACCAACCACGGTCCCTACGTGCCCGTGCTCACTTCGCCCTCAATACGGACGATTGTGGTGGTCGGGGTGTCTGTGTCCCTGGGCGTGTCAATCTCATACCGTGGTCCGTCTTCGGCGACGAGGAGAGTATTCGATGGATCATTGTTGACGAGAGTGAGATCCATGAGCTAAACAGAGGGCGTTGAGCTCGAGAGGAGTGGTACGAGGGGATGCGGGACGAAATGCCTAGAGACGCCATTCGGTGATCAAGGGATGAGTCGGACGACTACCATATTCGCTCCATCATGTTGATCAAAGGTCTTGGACTCATGGATAGAAAAAAGGGTCTAATACCTACCGCGGGTAGAATTGGCGTCAATGCCTAGCTGACAGATGAGAACGAGCAAATCTCCATGCACGGAGCAGCGTTGCTTCCTCTGTGTCCTGGAGCTTGCGGAGGAGAGGCGGAAGCAAACGCTCCGCAATGTGGCACTGGACGTGTTCACATGGGTCCCAGAGCACGTGATCTCCACGCGACTGCGGCATGGACCTCCGAGTCGGCTTGGACTGCGACACTCCGTCAAGGCGACCGCCGTTCACCCTAGCCTATGCTACAGATCCTTCCTACTGCCCTACGCACTCTCATAGTATGGCTGCTCTGGTCCGGCGACAATAACACCGCGCCAGCACCTCTCCGATTCCAACTCCGGCACGAGCACGGTGTCACCAACGACTCCCTCACCATCTTCGCCAACACCCCGCCTTCACTCGCAGCAGAGACCTACGACATTGCACCACCTCTCGTTCGCCGCCACGTCCGAGTCGTTCAGTGCCTTCTCGCATGCGCGCACACGCTCCATCCGGCATATGCAGAGCGAGCCACTGAGGTGGACGGACGAGGAGGTGAAAGGTCCGAACGTCCAGCAACGCGAGACGCTGCTGCAGCTCGCGAAGATGACGTACAACTCGTATGTCACGCCGAAAGACAGTGATTGGTACGATCTCGGGCGGCGCTGGAACGCGGTACGTCATTGACCTCGCCATCCGTACTTCCCTGGTTCACAAGTCCACACGCGTTGCTAGAGCTTCCCGTTCGGATGGGAGCCCGACGCGGATGGATTCAGAGGGCATATATTTGTGTCAGAGGACAACTCGACGGTGATCGTCACGGTGAAAGGGACGTCGGCGCCGTGGCTGGCGGCGGAGGCGGCCCACTGTGAGGAAGGACAAGCTGAACGATAACCTGTTGTTCTCGTGCTGCTGTGCGCGTGTCGGGCCGACGTGGTCGCCTGTGTGTGATTGTTATTCTGGCGGGTACCGGTGCGACCAGACGTGCTTAGAGCGATCGCTCGTGGAGGACAGCCTCTTCTATCCTATCGGCATTGTACGTCTACTTTCATCATCTCCTGAGCCCGTCGTCCTGATGTGCGTCTAGAATCTATATAACAACGTGACATACATGTATCCCGAGGCGCACATATGGATGATTGGTTTGTTTGATTTTTAGTTCACGCCACCCCTGTCGCCTAACGCTGGATTCAGGACATTCTCTCGGCGGTGCTCTCGCCTCCCTTATCGGTGTGACCTTTGGTGCCCCGGTGGTAGCATTCGAGGCCCCCGGAGAGAAACGTGCTGCGACGCGACTCCACCTTCCGTCGCCTGTAAGCCGCGGCCCTCCCCTTCCTCTTTCTTCTACCTCACATGGGATGTTTCACTAGCCTTCAACACAACACATCACCCACGTATACCACACCGGAGACGTACGTATCGTCCACACCGTCCGCACACAGTGCAAACTGACCCGGTACCCGCTCTCACCGCCAGCCCATCCCGCTCGGCGCGTGCACCGGCGTCACCTCCGTCTGCGCCATCGCGGCTACGCCCTGGAAACCGCGTGCGCATCGCTCCCTCTCGCTCTTCTTCACGAGCCTCCACTGACGATGTGCGCTTACTCCATAAGCTGCCACCTCGGGAAGACCATCCGGTACGACACCGTCGCAAGCGGAACTGGAGCGTCAGCACCGCGTCGCACACGATCAAGTTCGTCATTGATAAAGTCCTCAATGAGGATTGGGATCCGGAGAATGGCATGGAGGTCCCGCCTGCGGAGCCGGAGAAGGATTGTGTCGTGCGTGCTGGTGTTTCCTTGACAATCCTTGGTAGGGTGATGCTGATGCTAGAATGGTGCGTGTAGGAGTGCTATAGCTGGGAGTTCGGCGACTACAAGAACGTCACCCGCCATTGAACGTTGAACTCTTGAGAGGCTATTGTTTACACTCATCGTCCTCGTCCTGTGTTCATTCACTATATATCCATAGATTGATACACGGTATTTCAAGGCATGCGTAATGGAAAGCTTCGTTTGTTCCCATTTTTTTTGCCCAGAGTATCCCGGGCCCGATGACGTCACCGGGTCCTGCCTCCACATTTCGCCTCATCGTCGGTCTCGTACCCCGATTCCGAGCCGCACACAGACGACGCTTCGTCCGCTTCCGCGTTCGCCGACGCCGGGTGGTCGTTCAGATCCTTGTCCGGTATCTGCGTCACGTCACATCAATGCCAACGTCGTATCCCTGGCAGCACCCCAGGTAGAAATGGAAAGAACGTACAGGCAAGCGAAGAAGATACGCGAGCAGGGATGCACAGGCTGCGAGCGTGAAGACGGATTTCAGGCTCGCGGCGTATGCGTCTCGCGCAATCCGTTGGAGGTCCGGTGGGAGGTCTACGATGAGGCGAGAAGAGTGGCGGAGGCCCCTGATGATCTTGGTGCCGGAGCGGCAGGGGTGCTTAGCACTGCGAGGACAGATGACGGTGTACAAGTGATGGGTTTGTTGCTCACCGTTTCGGCGTCCGGGGCATGGATGCGTGCGTGGAGCTCGCTGTCGAGTCTTGACTGGAAGAGCGCCGAGGCGGTGGCGAGGCCTCCCACTTGTCCTAGGGACCGGTTGTCGAGCCGCCGTGTGTCAGTATCTCGTGCAGTCGGGGTTTCGCGCGACGGGAGCGGCTTACCGAGGCCTCGGAGAAGCTGCGCGAAGCCGGTCCCTACCGCCATCTGGTCCGGTGGTAGACTTGCAACAAGCGCAACTGATTTCCTTCGCCTGAGCTACGCCTGCCCGCGGAAGTGGTTCAGATGACAGTACGTACTGTACATGGTTTGCAGGACCACGGCGTTGCCGAAGCCGAGGGGCATCTGGACGTGCCAGGCCATTTAGCTCGTTGCGTTGTTGAGACGAGAGAGACTCGATGCAGGGCGACGTACGATGCTGAGCCACAAATGTGCTTGGTGGAGTCTTCCCGCATCTGGGTGAGAAGTGTGGCACCCAGGAACGGGAGCGATCCGAAGACCAGATTGAGAGCCTTGTATCTTCCTGTTCGTCGCATTGCCCATCTGAGGAGTGACACTATTCTCGAGACGCCCAGGGGAGAGACAAGAGGATGACGGCTCACCCTGCGAAGATCGAGCCGGTCGATATACAGACGCTGTTCGGCAGCAGATGTAACCCTATGCCGCGTCCAGCGAGAATTGACATCAGCACTCGTCGAGCGGAGGGAGGGAGGAACAACGATCCATACCGGCGGTCGAGGCGGAGGAGAGCATGACGGTCTGGAACCAGACAGGGAAGAAATACGTCACGGAGAGATTGCATACCGCGACTAGGGCGTTGCTGCACCCGACGAGGAGAGGGACCTTCTGCGTCAGCAGGGAGGTGGGAAGAACAGGCTGGTATGCGACGAATATCTCGACGAGGAGGAACAGGCAGAACGAGAGGAGGAGAGGAGGAGGGATCGCCAGACGGTGGGGTCTGACCACTGCAGAAATTGATTGTTAGTAGGAGTGACTGAACACGGGGAGGAAAGAACGGCTTACTGAATGGTCTTCGTTGTACCGAGCGCTGAGGAAATACAGCATTGAACCAATCTGTTTTCGTTGATCATGAGCAAGCCGATATTTACAAGGCGTGAACGGCAGCACTGACAGAAAGCAGCACAAAGAAGCTGCCGCCGTAATCGATCCTTTTGAGGATTTCGAACTTGCTTTTACCCTTTCCCTGAAATACCCGGTGGCTCATTAGCGGTGCCTCATCGCATAACGTCGGAAAGGAAGGTAAACACACAGGAGTGGTGTAGCGCAAGTTGAACGAAGTGAGACACAGAGAGAGGGCGAATAAGGGTATTTGCATCAAAACGCCCATCGCCAGCCAAGCCTGTTGCCGTAAAACATGAAGGTCAGGCGTGCAGGAGGATACGGGTCGTCAACAGACCAGTCTAACCAATCCTCCTAGCGGCCCGCCGAGACCCATGCCAAGCTGCAGATATCCATGACATGAGTTGCGTCGACAAAGAAGAAAAAACGAGACGCACGCCGTAGAATATCCCGCCAATGCTTTGGATAAATCCGCGCGTCTGCCACGCACGTCAGTTAACATACATGTTGAGGGAGTCAACACTTACACGGAGGCTGTACATGTCGCTGGTGATAATACTAGAAATGCAATCAGTCGAACACCACGATGGCGGATAGATCCCTGATAACCAACGCTGAGGTCGTGAAAATTCCACCGCCACCGATACCTGAAATCTGGAAGGACAAGAGATGCGTTAAGAACTGCCATCGTACAGTAGTAGGAAACAGGAAGACCCACAAAACGAGACGCGATTAACATCTTCATGCTGTTTGAACATCCACAGCCGAGGATCCCAATAGCGGCAAAGAGTAGGGCTGATTGGCTGGCGCCCCGCCTCCCCATGGCGTCGGAGAGCCGGCCATATAGAGGCGTGAATGTACACGTCGCGAGTAGATATCTACACCATATCAGCAAGTCCACATCTTAGAGTTCATGGCGCTTACGAAGTTCCTAACCAGCTTGCTTGGTTAGAGCTGTTGAAATTGGAGGATATTGACGGGACCACTGGCGTGACAAGAGTGGTGAACATCAACGGCTGAAGAAGACAGGATTCAGGTCGTACTGGTTGGTACTAGCGTTACTGCAATCATTGAAGGTCAGTAATACAGATGACGGTTCAAGACCGCATCATACGGACAGTTCAACGCCTATCACACGAGCGCATTTTCCTCCTCAACATTTGACGTAAATGCAAGGATACTGGGAACATACGGAAAGGAATTGAGCAAGCCATATTCCAAAGAGGATTCGCTGTCGAGTACGTGACGATATGTCCAGCGGACCGACAGGGACCGAGCCTTTTGAGACTGCGCAATTACGCCCGCTGAAGAAATCAGAATTTCTGAGTAGAGAGTCGCGTTCCGTAAATGTCATCCTTCCCTAGATCGCGAGGGTGGTAATTTAACTAGAGGCCATAGCGACATTGGTCGTATATATACATCGTGACGTGGTCCAGGAGAAGCGTTGCGCTGCGGAATTGGCTTCGCGATAACAGTATTCCGTTAGGCGCAAAGTGTGCCAAGGCGGGTCGATTTGGCTCCTTGGATGCTCGATGACCGGAAGGCGAGCAAGGGAACGCTTGGAAGGGGGAAATTACGATCGGTCGGTCGACACTCGGGCGCCAAGATTAGCGCCGTCGTCCGTAATCCGTGGATATATGATCACTGTTGTGCACCAGAAACGTCAAACAGGTAGTATAGCTCATGGGGCTTGAAGCTGCTATGGGGCCTAGGTGCCGTCGATGACATGAGCAGCAGCTTCTGGAATGTACATTCCTTCGAGGCAGGCATACGGTTCCTTCCTCGAGGTGCTTGGCTTGAGAGAAGCCGTGAACACCCGGTCCTAACATGTGTACACCTAATGATACGGGCAGGCCAGTAGCATTGCATGCTGGGCCTTGGCATAGCCAAGCTCGATTTCATGGGCATTCAAGAGCGATACGACGTGCGATGTGATGCTGGCTCACCTTTCTGATCTTACCGCGCTGACAGTGATGTGCATGAGCAAACTCGAACACTGCTCGGCATGTGCAATGGACGGTCGAGAGTCGCCTATGGCTGGTCGAGATAGGGTCCACCTTCAGCACTCTCGAATTCGTTGAGAATAGCCGGGACAGTTTCACTAACGAGAGAGGCTAGTCCTAGTGTCAATTTGATGTCAATGCCTGATTACGTCCTGGAACCGACTTGAAATCTGTCACAGGACAAGTTGCGACGCTGCCAAGGTCGTGCCAAGGAGTAAAAGTGAAGCCTCAGTGCACGGACCCTGGAGTTGATTTGCCGCATCAACGGTAGGACTCAAATCTGATCGAATCTACCCTAGCACCTTTCTTTTTGTCAAAATTTGTCCGGCACGGCCCGCTAGGTGTCGCCACTGCCTCGAAAACCGTCGAAAACACGGTTTTCAATCCCTAGACCTCTTCGAGACCTCGTAAGTCAGACCGGCTCTGCCACTCCACCAGGTGCCACATATACTGGTCCTCCGGCTACACACCGCCATCTGAGGAGTTTGTCCGGAGAGGGATCAGGCTGTCTGGCGCAAACACCTCATTTTGTGTCCGGATTGCACTAAGCCTTCGAGCCTCAAGAGGCCAAATTTTGTCCGGATCGAGACCCACCCTCCCCAGGGATTATCGGGGGTCCTTCAACGACGAGCAAGTACCGGCACCCGGCACCGCCGGCAGCAATCACCGGCGGCAACCTAGGCTTAGCACGACGAGGACACCACAATGCGCGATTCGTCTGTAACCTTCGGTGCAACTTGAATGTTTCGTGGCTTCATTCCTAGACGATCGTTCAAGAATACAGGAGGGCAAGTGAATCGAATTCTTAAGGCCATTTTGACCATAGCATGCGAAGCGTCACCACAGCATCCCGCTAGACCCCAGTTTATTGCCAGCACCGCTGAGACTGGACGTCCAGGACGCATGATTTGAGATTTGCTAAATCATTATCATGTCTTATGTCCGTAAGGAGGGCTGGGTTGTTTATGGGCGTAAGCGCGTAAGGTCATATTTCTGTCGTAGGTAAAGCTCATCCCTGAATCTCGTGCCAAGGCATTGCGCCTTCACCGCTCCGAACAGTCAAGAGGACAAATGGCACCTTGGCGCCTGCACGTCAGAAGTAAAGCCATCGTTCAATCTGTGGCCCCTTCCTTCATTCTGACGTGCGTCTTCCCCGGCCGAAGCTCATAGCTAAAGACGGCATGGAAACACCATTCGCGCAAATTCATCAAGCCCGACTTGCGATATTTGCCCATGGCTGACTAGCTTCTCTTGACATTTCTTCCCGGTCGGGGAAGACATGGTCAAAACGATCCTGGTAACGTTCGGAGACATTGTGGGTAACTCCATGCGACATGAGCGGCTTTCGGTGCATATGAGCAGATGATATTTCATACCTTTCTATTTGCGCAGTCAATGACTCAGACTGGCGGGAGGGACCCATCAAGGCCTTTGCGGAGACGACATCTTGAATGAAGCAGGTGAACAGTACGGGTCGCTCGTCTGGAAATTCTGTGCTCTGGATTTTATGGAAAACCTGGCATAGTGATCCAATCTCTGACTCCTCCGCAATAAAGAGACCGGTGTCCAGCATTCTGGTGCTCTCCTGAATGCAGAGGCCTTCCATGCAATTCAGAGGCCAACATCATACAGCGTGTAATTGCTGTGGATGCGCGCCACTGATTTGACACCGACGCAAATTGATGCGTCGAGCGAGCGACCCGACTACATAACACCACGATCGTGCTCCTCGAGCTCGTTTGCACACCCGTCCCTGTTCTCGAATCTCGCTTGCATCACGGGAACGGCTCCTGAAATCCGTCAGGGAAATACCAACAACCAGACAACAATTCTCCCCTCCGTCACGTAGAGGTGATCCGGATATGGAACTAGCAGTTCTAGGGACGCCTTCTCAAACCAGTCGAAAGCTGGGAGAGTCGAATGCGGAAGCGATCTGCAAAGGGAGCTTGGAGTTATCAGCTGACTTCTCAAGACAAGCAGTCGATACCTCAGGGAGAGCATGCGCCGATTGCGGCTGATGAGTCTTATATGGCCTCGAGAAAACTATGAGTGGAGGGACCACGTCACAATTATTTGTGCCTACCACGCTGAATGATGCAGGGTATACATGTAAAGGACCTCGATCGATGCTGGTTGCGAGATGCAAACCGCACCAGTCCAACGTCTCCACGCCACGCCCCTCGTGAAGGGATCCAGGATGGAAGGTGCCCTTTGATGGTCAGGAGCACCTCGACTGAGATGAGAACGAAGGTGGTATTCACACGAGGGCTGATCAAGGCATGTGGAGTATACAGGACTGATTTCTGTTGGTCAATACGTGAGAGTATTACTATGAGTGTGAATAAGACAACTGCCCGAGCGAGGGGTGCTGTCGCCGCAGTTTTGAGAGAAAATTAGGATGTGCCACGACCTGCGGAATGTAGGACCCCGCGGTGCAAGGCCGTACTGCTCACAGCGAAAGGCGGCGGATAGGCGGGGTAATCGACGATTCCTTCTCAAATGTCATCGACGGCATGAACGGGATCGACTTTTCGGAAAGCCCACTTCCCCTCGAGTACCCGCGCGGCCTGCTCATCTCCGTCAACACTAACGCGGTCGTATGAGGAGTTAGAGGAAGAGGGTGAGTTGGTTTACTTCTCGTTTCGGAGGGCTCAGAAGCGGTGCCATCGTCCTCGTCCTTTCGAAATACGCGATAGAGGAACATGACAATGACCAAAAAGTTGCACACGAGCAAAGTTATGGTTGCCTGCAGTGAGAGTGACGCTGAGCACGAGAGTCTTGTTAGCGAAAGAAAATGACGAACCCTTATTCCTACTACAAGCCCTAGCGGTACACCCCAATTGTGAGACTCTTGACCCGGGGTGTCGACCCTTAGGAATACGAAGATGACGAAGACGATGCTCAGGAGGGAGGTCACGAAACTTGAGGCGAAGATGGAAAGAATCAACCGCCGTTGAGTCTTGGGCAACTTGACGCGCCATAGCATCCGAAGGGGAATTGTGACAAGACAAGTATCCGCGAGGAAATCCGCTACGTCAAGCCACAATAAGTTACGAGGAACAATACGGAGGACATGAATGATGTGGACCCACTGCACAGGGTGAGAACCCCATCGAGCTTCCAACGTAGCACTGGACATTTGGGTTGTGATGCCATGAAGTGTCTCGCGTGCATAAGATGATCCTCCAAAGCAGTTGCCCAATAAGCATCAAGCCAAATACCGCGTTCATGGCGTACAGAAGATACCGTGCGCGCGTTTGTGGGGGCACAAGGCGAGCGATGGACATGCCGATGCTGATACGCGCAAACCTAGTAGGAAGGGGTAAACAAAAGACTTCATTTCGCATTCGAGCGCCAAGACCGACCACAGGATCAATTCCAATGATACCGCGCCGAGCCAGAATCCAATGATCTGTGCCTCCTCGGAGGACGGAGGCGGTCCTTGCGAGAAGCGTTGAGCGGCAGATCCATTGGGTCGAGAACGCATACATACCTGATGTTTCGTTAATGCCATTCCTCAGGAATGGCATCACGGCATATACCAGGTCGGAGGAAAGAGACATCGCGGCCCAGAAATCGTCCCACCAGAGATGGCTTTTGCGGTACCGATGCCAAAGCCGGAAAAGAGTACAACCCGCTGCCAAGGCATGCAGAGGTGTCAACACCTCTGCGCAATCCAATTGGTAAGCAGCCGTTCGGGACTTCCTTGAACTCATCGCCGACAGACATACCTATCATTGTCGTCGATGTAACGTGGGGAGGCATCTTCAAATGCCGCGCGGTAGTTTCAAAGTCGAGGATTTGTTCGCAGCGGGAAGAGTCTCCATAACATCACCCTAAGTACCGTTCAGGTTTTAATACTCACTCGTGACCTACTCGATGTGGATCAAGTGCAGGGCAGGACAACGCTGCGCGTTAGGGTCAGTCTGGCAACGGGCGTGATCAAGGGCCCATCCCATGACGCCTTCCATTGTCGGACTCGGTGAGCAGCGAAGGGTCTAGCTAGTGCGGCCTGCAGCAAAGCAGTCGACTCACGAAGCCCGCATGCGCGATGCGTAGGTCATCGGAGATTCTGACAAGGTCGAAAAGGAAACGCAGCGAATGCTGAGAAGCAACGATATCAGATCGAGAGATGAAAAACAAGAAACAAATAAAAACTCGCGGTACCAAACTGTACCTGCTCAGTCATTGCTCCGCGGAATTTCGCGAACACTACCCGAACAATCATTCGACAGCATTCAGATAACGACAAAGTGGTACAACACAGCGAGACAACAAAATGCACGTGGGAAGCAGTAGGTAAAGCAACGGTACATTGGTAGGTATTTCGTGACGTCAAGCACGATGATGTCCACGGGACATAACTGGATGTGGTGTATCAACACACAAGAAAGAGGCCAAGCTGGTACGTCGAAGTCGTTAAAGGTCATCAAGGTCGTTAACGAGACACATCGACGGGTGAACAAAATGAAGGTGCTTCTGGCTCGCCAGAAACGGGACGAAGGGTATGTACAGAGAGGCGGTGGCGAAATGGTGGATGGAACTCGAACCATGAGAATTACCAAGCATTGATGCGCCGGCGGCGGTGTTGCGCTGCTGCACGCTTACTCTGAGAGGGGGTGGAGCGCTTGGGGCGTTTGGGGGGACAATGGCCTGAACCTCCGCCAGTGGAAGACCCAGGAGGGGTGGAAGCTGAGGGCGACGGGGCGGCGGGGGCGGGCACAATGGTCGTGCCGACAGGTGGCTTGGATGACGGGGTGGAGCTAGGGACAGGGTTGGACGCGCCAGAACCGGAGCCCGAGCCGCCGCTAGAAGGGGGCGCGAAGATATCATTCTGAGCACCTAGAAGCGCGACCGAGTTCGACACTTAATGGCGCGAGAAGCGGGAAGTACACGTACCATCGGCGAATCCCAGCTTGTTGTTATACGCCGGAGACTTAGGCATACCCGAGAGGTCCTGGCCGGAGACTTGAATGTTATTCCCGTCAAGCTGATTCCAGTAGATCATTTGCTTCGCCCCCTTGACGCACTTCGAGCGGTCGTCTTCGCACCAGACAGGTGGCTTTCCGACCGCCACGGGTGCAGTAGCGGTTGCGCCAGTGACTTTGCACTTGAACGCTTGGTGGTACATGTTCGGTTCGCCGCAACTGACGACGTCGAAGAAGCATGAGAGTTAAATTTTGCGCAACGAACAGAGGCACTGACCCATTGGGGACCTATGTATGCAAGGATCGTCACGAGTCAGCGATTCATCGTTGATGAAGAACAGCAGCATTGGCTTACCCAGCCCCACTAACGAAAGGAGTGATTAGCTTCGAAGACTTCCGGCACCATTGCAGTTATGACTTACAGCACAAATACAGCCGCCGGGAGGGCAGGCAGGAAGAGCGGCGGGAACGGAGTAAGAAGTGACACGCTTCCAAGGAGTGCTGGGAACAAATATCAGAATTTTTGCAGAAGGCCAATCAATAAAACGCACTGGTAGCGAACGCTGAACACAACGAGATTCTCAGGGGTGACTTGCTTGATGTCAGACTATTTCGACGTGAGCGTCATGCGGCGTCGAGTCACTGAAAACGACGTCACCTGGTAAGAAATGGCGAAAGCGGTACCAGCTGCCATAGACTCGTTCTGGGTGTGCACTGGAAGAACGAATAAAGGATTAACGAGGAGCGCGTGGGACATGTCGAGACTTACTGTTCGGCGTGGTGATACATCCCGGGCTCATGCTCTGAATAATGCGACGAAGTTCAGATGAAGGCCGGGCGTGAAGTGTGTTTTGACATACGAAGTTATCGGGGTAATTCTGCCCGTCGACCCAGTCGCTCATGTATTTTCCATCATATGAGAGAGAAGTTGTGGCGCGGTTGGCGGAGATCTCGACGGTAAATTCCTTTCCAGCAGGCCTGGAAAGGGGTCAAAAAGTGGCGCGTGGTGGAGTGACTGCAACTTACAGCTCGAGGAAATCGCCTTCCTTCGGCGGGAAATTGTCGCACTTTGATTTGAACGGAATTAGATCAGACAGGTAGGCGCTTCGGGAACGCTGTTGTGCTTACGCCATTGACATGATGGACTTGGACCGAGGTCAGCTTCATAATTGATCGAAAAATGGAGGCAAGACGTACACCACCACTGGCTCTTGGGGAGCATGTACAATGGGGTTGTAGGGGCATTCGCGTTAAGATCGACGGATCCAGTATTGCCCTAGCATAGAACGTCAGTATACACAATGTAAACGTTAGAAGTCAGATCATTCACGCACGTCCAGGCAGTACATTCCCTTGTGCCATGCCGCCAGATGGGCATTCACGAGTGCGATGCATAGAGTTACAGTGAACAATGCGCAGCGCATGTTCAGGTTAAACGGGCGTCAGGTAAACGAAAGTGGGTTTTCAAGGAAAGTGGGAGTTTTCACGAGCTGCGGGAGCCTCGAGGACGAGGAAGGGAGGGGAAAGGTCGGGAGGGATGAGACGTGAAGGACGTTAGAGGTGGCTAATAACCAAGGTTGAAAAAGTTAATCAGCGCTCGGAGCGGAGGAAATTGAACATAATGGTTGCCAGGCACCGTGGCGTCCTTAGGATAGATCGCTTGTCAACGTCAATTTCGATCAATCCATTGTTATCTCGTCGTCAATGCTTGCTTATCGACACCCCAACTGAGCGCCATCGCCTTCGTGCTCTTGAGGTTATAGTAACTTCTCATCTGCGCGAACTACAGCCTCCAACCAACGACGTGGGTAACCACGAAGAGAGTAGTCCGCTGCAGGCCACCATTTAGCTTTCCCTCGGCATTACGGATACAGGGGCGCTTTGGTCAGTCCAATTCCAGTTATGAGCAGAATCGATCCCGAGGTAACCACAGGAAGAGCCTGTCTATCCCCTTTACAGCACCCGCAAGGTGTTAAATCTGCGCGCATCGGCTGATCCGACGATCACCTGCCCGCGTCTTCATCGATGAGACTTTCGATAAGCCAGGAGCGTCATAACGAAGCAGGTGATGGCGGCGCTCGCTGCAATGATGTTGTCGCCCTTGGAGTGCTCATTGGGTGTTTTCGCATTCTGCCCCATTCCAATGCTGGCTAAGATAGAGGCGAGAAACACGGTTATCATGAACAACCAGGGGTTCTCAACGATGCGGGTGATGAGCCCAGCCAAGGAGCTGTCGAATTGCAACCTGCCCGTGTACATAATCCAGGACCGTGACATCAGTCCACCGATTGTGGTGACGAAATGAAGTTACACACCTTGCTTCGAAGATACGCTCGTAGGCAGCGATCAGCAGCGCGAAGAATCCCTGTCAAATACAGCTCCTTCGCGGATTGGAACGGTCCAACGATCTACGGCAGTAACATCGGAGTACGATGCAAAGGTTCGTGTTGTCACGGCTACGAGGCGTACTAGATCCGCAAGAACTACTGAGTTAGGCTTTCGGATAGGAGAGCAAGGGGAGTATGAGGCTCACAAATGGACATTAGGGAAAGAGTGGCGAAGACGTGGGACGGGTTTCTGTTCGATTCACGGTAGGACCAGAGGAAGAGTGGAGCATACACAACGAACAGCGCAACGAGTGATCCAGGGGTGTCCACCTCACTCAATCGCGAGTATCGACCTGGGACCTTGTACTGCACTGTTGGATGACGAGTGTCGCGGTTTGCGCGGCAAGCGATGATGGACGCTTCGAGAACAGATTCAGCTTGTGAGCATAGCATTAGCGAGACGTACGGCCATTAGACGGCAATGATAGTCATAAGAATTGTTCCGCTCCTAGCAATCAAACGAGCGCGCAGGTAGAGGATGTCATTTGACGGCATGCAGACCTACGCAACTGCAATGGCATAGAGGGAGACTCGACGCGGTCACGCGCGACTTGACCTTCAGTAACAAGGGGTGCCCGCGTGTCGGCAAATCCCGACAGGGAGAAGCCGGTAGAATATCGACCAGATCGCAATTGATTTCAGGTCATCACAGGTGCGTCGTGGGTGTACAGTACACTGTCGTGGGCGGAATGTATGCTAACAAACGTTGCGGACCCTTGAGGCGAAATCAACCGTACGTTATGCATGTAAGTTACGAATCGCGAACGAGGCTACGGGGTGTCTACGTGGGAAGCTCAGAGCGAGGAGGGACAAGACCTGGAGTGGCGTAGAGAACCACTGCGACTATCTCTGGAAGGGCGTACAGGGGGTACCAAAAGTGCTCGTTATATTGCTTCGCGTAATTACTGACCGTGGCGGTGGTGAATGTCTCGCGCACGAGCAAGAGCAGCGCGATCACGCAGAGGACGTATGCGCCATATCCGTGTCCGAAGGATTGGTGTGCGGGTGTGGAGTACCCACCGCTGGTCACTTGAATTACGAAGCGACAGATAAGTCTTCAAGCCACGATGAGAAGTTGGAGGAGCTTACGGTGTAGTTCAATGCGCGCAAGAAGTACGGTCTGGTAGACCAACAGGACAGTAAGGACGAGGAAAATCACAGTGCTGACTATCCTCAGGGTATTGCCCTTGTGCGGGTCGCTGCTTTGCGCTTGCGTGGAGCCGACAATCCCGAGTGCAACGGCGACGGTCAACGCTAGTCTGAATATTCTCCGATTTTGTGTCAACTGGGAGAGTGGATCAGTCCCGGGAGGGACATTGGTGAGTAGTCGGCTAGGTCAGCGCCTCGTATTTAGCATCGAGAAAAGTATGTGGATAAGGAGACTGACCGGTCAAGGACGAGCGTGTAAGCAGAATATAAGAGACCAAAGAAACCAACGCCGAAGAGCACCTCGTCGCCGATGAGAAGACCGAGATTCTGCCCGGCAGTATCTGATCCTGCCAGGACGGCACGAATGATGAAAGCAGTCATGCGCACTACCGGTATGATCAGCACTGAAGAGAACGACAGATTCGAGTCGAAAATTCCATACCAACGCAGAAAAACGAGAGGACAAAGAAAACGTACGTGGGACGTCCGAATGACTGGCGCACGAACCAGCCAAAGAGCGGGACATACGCGATCGTGAATACGATGGCGGCTGCGACGGATTCAATTCCGAAGGCTTTCGCGTAGTTGATGGCATGAGAGCTCATGTCGATTTCGTTGGGGGAGTTGCCGCAGAATGAGAAAAGATGCAGAAACCCGGCAGCTTAAAAAGAGGAAGCCAAAGATTAACGAAACTCAGGGACAACTATGGGCGCACCTCGTTGGGAATGTTTGTAAGCCAGAAACAGGTTACACAGCTTCACGGCAGCCGACTCGGATCGAATGACTCTCCGTGCGCAGAACTGACCGAGGTGCTGCTGCAGAGACCGACGAGTTCTCATCGACTGGTACTGATCCGTGAATGTTGCATCCTGGAAGTGTTTGAGCAACCGTTTCGACGCCACCCATTCCCCAACCAGCACGAACGAGCGACAATATCGAGCTACTGTAGCCTCAGCTGGCGATGAACGAGAATAGCGTCAATCAAGCTCTGAATTTGATTGGGGACACGCCGTGCGAAGTGGACAAGGGACGAACGACGCCGCAGCCACAGCGCAGCTACGGCAATTCGGCACTCATGTCCAGGGAAGTAGTGGGCGTGGTTGTGGAATGCAGGATTGAAGCACAGGTTTAAAAATAAGCCAGAACATTGATGCTGCGCCTGGTGAGGGCGTCGGGCTAATTTTAGACGCACAGTACTCCTACTGATGCCGCTGACAACCTGTAACCCGCAGGGCCTCAGCTCGTTTAAGGTGGAGTATACAAGATGAAAGGGACCTCGTGGCGCTGCCGCGAGTCCGGAGTGAAGTACGTCAAATCTTCCTCAGAACGCAGGTCGGATACGCCAGCGACTCACCAGAAATTTCAATGCTTAGCACTATTCGCCAGTTGACAGTCCGAAATGCCAGGTGCGTTGTCAACGCGGTTTCCGTATTTGCTAGATGGTGGCTGGCCGCCTTCAGGGCCGATATCATTACGCCTTGCACTGCATCAGTGTAGCATTCCTGGGAAACACGAATTCCGAGATGCTTGAACCTTGGCGACCATCTGCAATTCAATCTTCTGCCACAACGCATACGGTGCAAAGACATTGCATTAAACTACGCCGTGGGTTCTGAATCCATTGAGCATGAGGGGATTTACGCACAAATTGTCGTATCTGCCAGTTATGTTGGAAGCTCAGAGTGAGTGGAACGAGGTCAGAAGCGGGGCGCAGAATAAAGCCGACCAACCTCGATAGAAGAAAAAGCGCGAATCCGACAGATGACTGCGGAGTCCATGACCCCGCTCTCCAAGGCCGGTTACCTATAACGTTCGTTCCCCTCGGTTTGTTTTTTCGCGCGTCGTTGACAACGCGGCAATCGTCATGGGCGGTGTTAGTCTCGGCACAGGTCTGACAAGAAGCGAGAAGAGGCGGGTAGACTGGCGAAGGGACAGTGATGGCGTAAAAAGCCCTTTTTGATGGGCAGTGACAATTGTCCAAGTGCGCAAAGCTGAGTGGGTGCTGGTTATCTTCCGGTTTTCCTCGACTATTCCAATGGTGTAGGAACGGCTATGGTAAAGTTTGACAAGGTTCGAAGGTCCTACCTGCGTTCGTGTGTGGAAACATGTCCTAAGCAGGTCGGCTTGAGGAACATTCGCACGAGATCTTGAACTGGTCGTGACATCGTTATGCTATATGTCGTAGAAGTGGAAATATCCGTTAGGATGCAAAAACGTTGTGCACTCAGGGGCATTAGCGTGACATGAAGTCGTTAGATAGTCATACAGCTCGGGAAGACGTCGGATTTTACTTTTGAAGCTTGAAGACTCGTGGACGTTGGCATGGCGGAACCCGGGTGGAGAAATTGAGATAGCACAGGAGTCACTATGCACACCTGTTCGCGTCAAACTTACGCCCAAAAATTCTTGAAGGATGCTCGTGGGGATGCAACCGGGCGCGTATTGCACAGAGGTCCGCTCCGATCAGAGAGGGACATTCAGACGCGACAGACCAGATGAAGACGGTGGTATGAATCTATTCCGAGGATTACAAGTCAGGAAAGAACGAGGACAAAGAGTTGAAGAAATCGCAGCGCGCATCGTTGAGTAGCTGATCCCATCTCCCATTGCAATCGTGGCAGACTGCGTCCTCCACTGGCTCGCTCGTGCCCCTCTCCAGCTTGTGGCTCCTCATGGACCGCAGCGTGCTGAGCACGTCCATGCTGCGAATGACAGACCGGTGCAGAACCACGACCCTCCAATAAATATGCACATGACATCCCTCGTCCCCCTTGCATTGCCACGTGTCTAGCATCAACGACTCCATCCGGTCCACGATCCACCGCAACATGCGTTCACGACCCAGCGAAGCCTTTTCTCGATCGGCGGGAGACAGCAGGTATCCACGAACTCCGCGAGCATAGCGTGGAGCCTGGTTGTGCTGCCCGTATGTGGCGTTAACAGGCAGACGTGAAAGGTGATAGAATGCGACTGGTAGTATTTGAGACTCGAACTCGCGAGCGAGGCGGATGACGGACGCGGGCTCGGGTGCTACGTCGTCCATGGTTGACCCTGGAGAGTTTTTTAGGCGGCGTGAGTAGAAAGCTTCGCGCTCGTCCCATGCCTGAAGCGTCAAGGGCCAGTCTTCGCGGATATACGAGAGGATAGTGTCTTTCAGAGGCTGAATAGAGAATTTATCCGCAAGTTTCAGGGCCCCGTACATTTTGAAAGCGATGTCGGGATCTCCTCGTTGTATGGGCGCTGCACTGAAAACGTAGCTGGTCAGTTGAAGAGGTATGTATACTGGCGCGGGCAACCTACTCACAAGGGCTCATAGAGGAATTTTAGAAAGGTATTCAAGTCTCTGGGATCTTCTTGAAATTCGACAAGGGGAACACCGTCGTAAAGGTCACGTACGGGCGACGGCGAGTCGGGAAAAATATGGTCACTCAGTGCTTTCGAGTGTTTTAAGAGAATAGACTGGTGGACACGGAAGTATGTATGGTTGCCGACCTCGTCTCTAGTAAGGATGACAAGGTTTCCATCAGGAAAGTAGAGGTCGGGATCGTTGGTGATGTTGATACAAAAATCGTCCGAGTTCACAGACATGTATAGAGCCTCGTGTCGAGCACAGCTGGAGCAGACTGAGAAAGGACGAATTTACCTTGCGTCGGCCACGCGTCAACAGTTGATGCATCATGGCAGATTCTGATCATGCAATGATGATGGATGGTGCGCCACGTGACCGACGGCAGTGAGCATGTGTACTTAGTACTACAGTGGATTGGGATGGGTGAATCGAAAGACGCGTTTATCGTATGTTTTTCTAGCTCGTAAGTAGACGCGTCGTATGGACCATACAAACGACCCACAGTGCTGTCATGGGTCAAGCATGGGTTTCCGATTGAATGATGAAAGTTAAGCAGGATTGTTACCATTCGGCTGGACTATCCAACTTGAAGCGTGGCTTTGGGCACTGTCTATGGCATCGCGTCTGACCAAGACTCGAGGACTCCGTATCGGGAGATTGCAGGTTCGACCCCTGTCTCGATCATCAGTGTGTGTCTGGTTGATCTTTTTCTGTCCTTAGCGTACTCGATCCTGACTCGTAGTGTGCGTTGTTTCCATCCACTTCCTACAGGTCGCGTAGCATAGCGTGATATTCAAGATTTCTATACCCTATATACGTAGGACAGGACGATGGTTGGGAACATGTCCGTACACGTGCAAGTACTTCAAGTCGGGCTACGAGGCGATGCCAGAGCTCCCGGTCGATAGGCAGACACTTTTGCACGTTCTATAACTCTGACCTACGTAGGTAGAGTCGTACCGAAGAGGGCCTGCTCTTCTCATGCAGAGCAGCCCTCCGGGGACTGGCGCCACGGGACGCACTTACATATCCCTGGACTATAGAACAGCAGCATGGCTCAAAGGGACAATTCCACTTGGGTCGACCATCCGTTTCAAGGAATTCGGCTCACGATCATTCAGGGCCGACACTCAGCCCACTTCGACGCCGCCCACAGTGACGGTTATATCGATAGGGAAAGGCGAGATGCCCGAAGCGTTCGTGATAAGAGGCACAACCGCACGCCCGCGTTCCGACGAGGTATGTGTGAGCATAGTATGCAGAGCTTGGGTCAGTGTGTCCGCTAGTCTCGCATTAAATGCCTGACGGTCTGCGGGAGCTCAGCAGAATCAGACTTCTATACCATTTGAGCGGGCCGCACGCTTACCGGAATCCGCCTTCGGTTGTCGAAGTTCGGCGTTGATCACCCTAAAATCGGGAGAGGAGATTTAGAGGCTGGTTATGAGTGTGGACGGTAGAAGCACGAACCATTGCTCCCATGGAACGTCCTCCTCCCCCATGTACACTTGAAACCAGGACTTCTTTGGACGCTTCTCAGAGAACGTCACTCTTATCTACTCTTCAGTGAGTAAGAGATCGGAAGCGTTGAGAAAGAACACACCTGCCCACGCTTATGAGCCCCATTTTCAATCCCTTTCCAGAGCCCATCGACCTTCTCATTCACGAGCTGCTCCATACCGGCATCGGACACGCCAGGCTGTCCAGTACATCAGCCAGGTTGTATAGTATACTTCCAACAGTAAACGCACCATGGTAACGTCTAGCACTTCGAAGGTTTGCGGTTTTACAGTTCCGAACAAACGGTGGAAGAGTATCGAATGCAGGACGGCCTTCAGGACATCCTTGGTGGTCAGACGATCCAAGATCTACACATCAAGACAGTGAAGGGGCACGTTCATATCTTGACATATCAACGCACCAAGTCAATCGTTATCGTAGGATAAGCGACATTCCCCGTGGCCATAGACGGTGAGCACGGCAGCGGAATTCACCAGTGAGGGTGGTGGGAGGAGGGAAGGAGCCGTGTGAAATCCTTGTCATGTGGAACTCTCCCGAAACCGTCACGGTGACGAAAACCTTTCACCCCAAACTAGCTAAGACCGTGTATACTTCCTGCATTTGCTACATACAGGCCATATGACCAGCCTGCAGGATGCTAAGGGAGACTGATACTCATCCATCTTTGACTGACATGGATGGTAGATCGGATTTAGCGTGCGGTCGCAAATCCTCTTTCTTCTTTCCGATGTCGTTCCAACTTCTCCATGGTAGTTCTCGATCCCTAAAGGACAGCGTCCGTGTCAGGTACTTTCGCGCAACGGACTCTGATGAAGTACGCAAATTATATTTGTTCGCCATGTCGGACGGCCGTGTGTGGTGCTTTCGTGCAAAACTTACTTGTCCTGACCCAGAGTCCGACTAGCTGATTCTCCGCGTCGCAATGTACTTGATGTGCTGCTCTTTAAGCCTGGAGCCCATGTCACGTATGCTGTGATCTTGGCCGGAGTCTCGCTCGCCGTCCTCTCTCGGTGCCCCTCATACAGGGCCTTTGGCGTCATGGTTTCAGTTTTCGCAGCTGCCTCGCTTTTGGGCTATCGTTACTTCTTGTCGAGGTCCTTTATCGACTACTACGACAAATGCCTCACGGAAGACCTCGCAGACGTCGCATCTTATTACCACATGCGCGCTGCGCAGGACGGTGCTGGAAATCTCGTGCCAGCCGGGCCGAGCGCTTTTTGGGTTGTCGAATGCGATTTGCCGGAGAAGCGGGGGACAGAAGTCATCGGATGTGTTGCATTGGGTAACATCACCCGCCATAGCCTTTATACAACTTTTGACGAGCATTTCACCTAGACTGTCAATACGAAGGCGGCGTTCTCCGCGGAGAGCTGCGTCGCATGGTCGTGTCGCCTTTTTATCGACGACGTGGCATCGCTGCACTTCTGATTAAGACGCTCCTTGCCCACGGGAGTAAACATGGAGTCCCAGCGATCATCCTGACGACGACCCATTTTCAAGAAGATGCCATAAACATGTACGAAAAGCTTGGCTGGGTGGAAACCAGCAGAAACGCCGTCTACGACTACCGGATAATTAAGGTGGTCTTGATTCATTTTCGGCTCGAGCTGAATTGTGTCTCCACGACATAAAAGAAGGCGCTTCTCTCCTCCACTCATACCCTCTGCTAAAAAGTCGGCGGGCATCAGTTACTACTGGAGTTGAAATGCACCTTCCGTTGAGGGGGAAGTCGAGGACTGGACACGAAACATCAGGGACAAACCCAGTTGTCCTGCATCTCCTCGCTTGTGACCTCAAGATAATTTGATTGGTTATGCGGTACTGCCGATGTTTACTTACATACCTGAGATCCATCGAGAACTCTTTCTTGTGGTAGCCATAAACAATGTCGCTGATTGGAGTACATGACGGCCTCCAACGAGATAGGATGGCAGTTGCCGTTGAATACCGCAATGCCTTGGAGGCTACTCTCTTTGGCAATAGCGATCGTGGCGTGAATACTGTAGCGACCGCCAACTTGAACCTGAAGCATAGCTGCCAAGTAGGTGACGCCCCAGGCTAGGCACGTGGCCCGGCTTAAGCTTGATACTCCCAGACCAGTAACCCTATCAAGTTCGGGCTGAAAATACCTCTCGCACATCGCACATCGCGCGCTGAGCCTCTTCTTCTAGTCTCGCATTATTCGCCTTAGCAGGGGTCAATGGCATCCGCTGGAGATTCTGTAGATCTGAATGTGCTCGACCAAGGGTTGGTACTGCCTTTGAATTGCGAAAATTAGCAATTCCTGCTAATCCATGACACACCGCCCATACCCAGAAACCCTGCTGGTCCGCCCGACGCTAACCCGGACACGGGCGCGAACGAGAATGTGAATGAAGACCCAGGTGCTATAGGAACAGTGCGTATTCTGATATCTTGTGAGCAAACACCGGTGATTAGGAAGCGCCTTCCGTTCCAGTCATCATCTCAAGCCAACGGCCGCGACACTACAATCCGGAAAATAATGGAAGCGATCACCAATCATAGGGATTTCGTCTCGTCCATCCCATTGGGGCACCCCGACCTTGCATGGGAACTCTACGAGGTCGGCGACAGCTACCATTCCCGGTTCGACAACACGGGCCATCTGGAAGATCTCAAAACGGCCAAGTTATACCACGAGGCTGCTCTCGACGGTACTCCGCCCGGTGGCGGAATCTTTCTGGATCGTCAGGTCACTCTGGCTGAGGTGTATGTGACTTGTTTCCGTCGACTTGGCTCCTTGGAATTTCTCGAAACCGCCTTGCGCATCATGTACGAGGTTTTGGAGAATACGCCCCAGGGCGATCAATATTGGCCCGACGTCCAGAGTCGATTGGGCACTTTTCATCTTGAACGTTACTGCCGACTTGGTCGAATGGATGATCTACAGGCGTCGCTCACTTGCAGAGAGGCTGCCCTCGATGCAACGCCTGTCACCCATGCAGACTATCCGAGCTACCAGGGCAAGTTAGCCGGGGCGTTTTTCGAATTCTACGTGAGATTCGGGGATATCGAGGATCTCCAGGCATCTCTGAAGTATCACAAAGCGTCGGTAGATGCCACTGCGCCTGATCACCCCCACCTCCTTTATCGACAGGCTGATCTAGCAGCAGCTTACAAGAGCCGATTCCTCAGACTTGGTGATGTGGAAGACTTGAATATGGCCCTCGATCTCGAGAAAGCAATTCTGGACGCCACTCCTGCCGGCCATCCAGAGTTACCGAACCGTCAAGGAAGCTTAGCCGCGGCGTATGTTGAACGCTTCCAGAGGTTTGACCTCCTAGAGGATCTTGAAATGGCGATCCGTTATCGCAAAGCCGCCGTAGATGCTGTACCTCCTGACCACCCTGACCTTCCTCGACATCAGACAGGTCTCGGAGCAGTGTATACACTTCGTTACCTGAGACTCGAAGTTCAGGACGATCTTGAAGCCGCTTTTTCCTACAAGAAAGCGGCCTTGGAAGCTACACCGACGGATCATCCGTGCTTTCCAGACCGTCAGGCATCTCTCTCAGCATGCTACACCGATCGCTACTTACGGTACGGAAACATGGAGGACTTGGACGCGGCAATAAGGTTAGACAAAGCTGTATTGGAGAGCACCTCTCCCGACGACCCAAACATCATCTGGCGTCAGGGCAATCTGGGAATCTCCTACATGGATCGTTTCCTCAGGCTTGGAGTTGTGGACGATCTCCAGGCAGCCCTCAACCTCCTCCAGGGAGCAGTGGATAAAACACCAAGCGACCATGCAGAGCTGTCTGATCACCAGTCGTCTCTCGCATATGCCTATATGCATTCCCACAGAAGGCTGGGCGGTGTAAAAGATCTCGAAAATGCTTTTACCCTCGCGAAGGCTGCTTTCGATAGCACACCCGAAGGTCACCCAGAGCTTTGCAATCGTCAGCGGCGCCTAGCCCAGTTGCATGTGCTCTGGCACAAACTTGGCGAACCCAATCATCTTGAGCCTGCTCTCAATTACGCGAAACGCGCCGTTAGCGGTGCACCTGCTGGCCACCCACAGCTCCCGAAGTACCAGAGTGCGTTGGCCGATGTTTATTACGAGCGGTATAAAGAATCTGCTGTGGAAGAGGACCTCGAGGGGGCATTTTTCTATCGCAAAGCAGCACTGGACGCCACGCCTTTCGATCACCCAGATCTGGCCGAGCGCCAGTCAGAACTAGGCGAGGCGTACGCTGCTCGCTATGACAGATTCGGACAACAGGATGATTTTGATGCTGCGCTGCGGTACGCACAATCTGCGCGAGATGGCACGCCACCTGATCACCCAGACTACTCCGAGCGTCAAGTGAAGCTCGAAGCATTACTCGCTTTGCAGTAGTACACGTCCGACGTTATCAACGTTCTGGATAGTTTCGGTTTCTTGTAGCAGTGAGTTCAAGAAGGTACTTGTGTACTGGAAGGGCGAACACATGGAATGCCTGTTGGACGCATTGTCAAATCCCAGAGAGGCGACTTCGCGCCGTGTATAGCCATGCGCTGGCCACCGTAGCCCTTACAATGCACGACCGTCCGCATTCACGCTGATTCCATCTTCGTGCACGAAGTCGTGCGTACTCCCTTTTGCAGTGTCCGCCTCGAGACACAGGACCCTCTGCGTCGTCGAAATTCCACGTAGTACTTAGACTTGATTGACCATCTTAGATCGATATGCAGCCATGCTGCCACGAGATATACACCATTCGCAGTGAAACGTTACCAGGTGGTCCATGACCCAATACCCCGTCTATGCGTATATCATAATATAAATGCCATGTGGAGAGACGACAGCGTACAACAAAAAGCAAGCAGAACAGGAGCCCCGATAGAACGACCTTATCGAACGAGAGATCCGCATCCTCCCATTGGCAGAGATAGCATTGCGAAAGGAGTGTCATTAACCGGAAGCAGCGGCAGCGCCCAACGCGGCGAGCTCCTTCCTGATGTCTGCCTCGCCGTCTATTTTCCTGAGCTGCGTAGCCTCGAGCCGTTCGCCCCTCTTGGACTTCTCCTTAAGCTCCTCAATGGCCTTGAGCTGTAAGTGAACACAACATTAGCCCATCATACATCGAGAACGGCGACGGAAACGACATACCTTCTTGTTCAGATTCCGGACCTTCTTCGCAACCGGGTCGAGCGCGCCAGTATCCGGGCCCGGCGTGACCGGCGACGCCGCATCCACAGCGACAGCAAGCTCCTGCACCGCGGGTGTGCTCGTCCCGCTCACCTGCCTGCTATCCACCGCGACCTCCAGCGCCTCCTGGCCACCCTCCTTCTTCCCCTTCCTCTTCCTTGCCGCCCCCTTCCTATCAGCCTCAGGTCCAGGCGACGCCCCCTGTCCACGCGGCGCAGCACCAGGCACCTGCCTCCTCCCTCCATCCCTCGATCCATTCTGTCCATGTCCATAGTACCCGTTCTGCTGCCCGTTGGGCGGGGCCGCCCCAGGCGGGTGCGGGCTGCGATTGTACCCCCTCGGCGGCGTCGACGCCCCATTCGTCGGGAGACGCGGCGCGCCGCCCTCGTCCTCGCGCTTGAAAATCGCCGGGGTCGCGAGACCGCGGGCACCTGGCGGGCGATAGGCCCCTGCAGGCTTCGCGGGAGCGGGCTTCTGCAGAGCAGCGTAGTTGCGCACGCTCTCGCTGGGGGCGGGTGCGGGCGGGACGTGCTGGCCGAATGGGGGCACGGCCTCGACGGGCGTGGGACGCCACGCGACTTGGTAGAGCTCGTCGGCGGTCTGGATGTGCAGGAGCGGGCCGGAGCAGTGCCAGATCTTGACGCCGTTGTCGACACGCAGGCGGGGAGAGAGGGTCGCGGTGAGGATAAAGCGCCCGTCTGGGGACCATTCGCAGTGGGAGGTGTTGGGCGCGTCGATGGTACACACTTTGCGCAGGGTGCGCCGGTCGATGACGTCGATCTTCCCGGCGAGGTTGCCGAAGCCGGCCAGCAGGATGAGCCTGCCTTGAGGATTGAAGGAGATGGTGTTGACGGGAGCGGCGCCGAAGTCGTGCAGGGTTCGGACGCGCTGGTCGAAGATCATGGTCTTTGCTGGCATATCTAGAAAGCAACTGTCAGTCACATCCCTGTGATGCCAAAAGTGATCGAGGCGTACATCCATACACCACACCAAACTCCTTCGAGTTCGGGCTCCAAGCAAAGTCATGGATGGGTCCCTCCTTGTCGAGCGTGATGCGGCAATCGAAATTGCCAGCAGCACTGAGAAGGTACATGCCGGTCTCTCCGTAGTAGCTCTTGTTGCTATTATCGACTTCTGTCTGAGTCAGCAGCAAGACCTGCGTCCCCAGGGTATTCCATTTGATCTGCGCCCTGTCGGCTTTGAAGAACGACTTCTGGCATGTCGGGGCGCTATTGAGTGAGAGCAGCCCGTAGATCTTGATGCTCGCGGGAGCACCCTACAAAAGGGGTTAGAAGGTGCAATCAACGAAAAAAAGTTCTAAAACACACCTTTTTCTCGGCCACGAACACCGCTACCGAGGGGTTCAGCCCCGGACTGAGAGTGACGGCGGTGGCGCCCTCGACCTTGAGCTTTTCCACAATGCCCTTGGACCATTCCGCGGGACGGTACACCTGGATCTCTCCAGAGACGAGTCGAATGGCGTGCGACTCAGAAATGGTGTACTGGACGTCCCAACCCTCCTGGGACTTTTGAGTGAAGGCGGTGAGCTCCTCGCCGGTCGAGACGGAGAAGATCCGGAGATTTTTGTGTTGCGTTCCGTCTTCGAGTTTGACTGTGATGAAAGGTCAGCGCCGGCACACGAGGCGATGAGAGTGAGGGCGTGACGTACCTGGGCGCTCCCAGGTCGAAAGGTATGTTCCGCGTGGGGAGAAGCGGAGCTCGATGACGTTGGGAAGCGGGAGCTCCTGGAGGAGCTGGGCACCCTCTGCCTGGTATATCCGCACCCTGTGATGTTTGTCAGATGGATCGAGGCTATGCACAGAATATCAAAACGTACACAGTGGGCAAGGCATAAGCAAAAAGTCGGCCATCAGCACTATAGTGGAATGTGCGCGCTGGGACGTCGGGGCCTGTGAAGCCTGGTACGAGGTCGTAGTCGGGTGTACCGTTCACGAGGCCGAGTGATTTTTGTGCACGGACTAACAAAAAAGAAGGACGGGCGTCAGTACTTCAGATCGGGCGCATTATTTAGAGAGAGGTTCCGGCAAAACGACCACGCAAAGCCATCCAACGTGCGCCGCACGACATCCTGCGGCACGATTGCACACCGGGGCACGTGTTTCCATGCAGAAAAAAAAGTCAGACTTACATGCGTACTGCTGGGAGATCTGGGATGCCATTGCGGAGTGTCTGAAGGACCAGAGGGGGGATCGATCCAAGGCTCGGGGTGCAGGAAGCAAGCTAATGCTTCGGGAGGAGATGAGGGGAAGGTGAAAGAAATCGACGACACACAAATCATGCATAATCCTAATCTGTTGACATGTGTTTAATTCTAAAGGCTTTAGGGCAGGTCTCTTACGCCTTCCTCGACGTCGATCAAGGATCGGAAACGGTTATCTTGCTCCTTCCCCGCAAGGGACCTGATCTACTCTAACCAGTCACGTCCATGTGGATCCCTGAATCGTCTGGCGGGTGGCGAAGGTCAACCCAGTCTATATCTTGAGACTGGCCGCCATGGCAAGATCATTGTGCACTTGACACGGTGGTCTGGTGGCTCCGACATTTCGAAATCTGGCCACGCCGCCACTTGCTTGATTCGGTCAGTGGGACTGGAGAGTACGGTCGGCCATCGCGTAGAACAATGGGACGCAGTCTCCCCCGGGGCGCTGCTTTGACGGGCAAAGCCACAGCTTGCCGCTTGGGCCAGGACGCTTGGCCATGGTGGCATGCGACCCATACGGTCGCCAGCACATATTTAAACCGCGCGGGACGCCCTCGGCGTCCTCCTCACCAAACGAAACAGCATCTATTCGCGTCTTGTCATGGCTCACTACCGCCAGTACCACGAATACACCTTACCCAAGGAAGTCTCACACAACCCGCTCCGACACTACAAACAGGTAGCTACTTCTTCCCGCGCCCTGCACTTTTCCCCAACCTGACCAACGCATAAAGACTCCTCATTCCCAAGCGGACGGTGACGTTGCCACCCTCGACGGTGGTGTCGTCCATCTCATCCAATACCGCATCCCCGGCACACCGCACTCCAGCTACGAAGCCACGCGCTGCCTTGTCCTCCCGCGCCGTCGCCCGAACACCGGCGAGCCCTCGTTCCCGAGCATCCGCTTTGCCGTTCCCGGTGCACCTGGCCCGACCCTCGGTTCGATCGTGCGGGGGCAGATGCAGCTCGACCGCCCGCGTGACGCCGTGCTCGCCGAGTGCGCGAAATTCTCTCGCATTCGCTGCCAGATCGACGTGAGGCCTTTCTACTTCCGTCTCTTTGCTCATAACGCGCGGAGACTGACGAATCACTGCTACAGTGGCCAGACATTCCGCCTACGACGGTGAACCTCCACACGGCGGACTATAAAGGCGGCCCGCTCACGCGCGAGCTGTTGGCGAACGAGGTCGCAGCGATCCTCTACCGCTTCTTCAAGGCAAATCCAGAGATTGTGAGCCGCAGTCCTGGTCCATTTACCGTCTCAGATCGAGTACTGATGCACAGGTATATAGAGCACAAATTGGGCCGATGTACGCTTGCTCGCGGTGAGCTACTACCGCAACGCCCTGGTGCCGATCCTTGCGCTTGACTCGTAGGCGCGCATGTGCGCTGTTCCTGTCCCCATTGCTATCCCTATTGCTTTCGCTGTCCTCACATCCTTCCTCTCCTCTCGTTCTTCATCATTGTATCCACCAACGTCGTCCATTTAAATATACAAGTACAATCACAATACGCAACCTGGTATATTTCTGGCCAAAATATCCTTCCCTATATCGTACAATTCCTCGAGCTCTGACATTAGTATCCTTATATCTCCGTCCTACACTCCCACCTCCCTTCTACCTCCTCACTCGTGATCTTTCTTATGATGCGACCCAGGGAGCTCCTTCCCCGTAACATTCTTAAATCCCGTCCTAATCGCATCCGCAATCTGCTTATCCTTAAGCTGCTCAACCGCCGACTCGTCCTTCTGCTGTCCCTTCCCCAACACATGCTCCTGCACGAAGTCAATCGCTGTCCGAAACAAAACGAAAACGCCCATCAGTCCCGCCGACCGCGACAACACGAAGAGACGGAGACGAAGACGAACCTTTATCCAACACGTCCTCCTTCTCCTCGCCCTTCCTCCCGCCCCCAAGGACATTGTTGAGCTTATCGCCGAGCGTCTCAGGCTTCTTCGGCTCGTCGTGCTTCCCCGCGTGGTGGCCGCCGACAACCTCCCCGATCTTACCGAGCAGCCCCTCGGACTGGGGTGGGGTCGGGGGCGAAGCGTGCTGGGACGAGTGCCCGCCTAGCGCACCGAGGCCGTGTCCAATCTTGTCCAGGAGACCGTGATGTTCTTCTTTCACCGGTGCTGCGGCTGGAGGAGGCTGAGTGGCATGGTGTCCGTGGCCGAGGGCGTCCCCGATCTTGTCGAGTACCGACGCTGAGCCGGTGTGCGAGGGAGCAGGAGCCGCCGTCGCTGTCGTGTGCCCGTGTCCGGCTAGCGCACCGCCGATCTTGTCCAACACCGACTCAGGGGCAGTCTTTGCGGGAGCGGGAGGAGCGGTCGGCGTGGAGTGCTGGTCCTCTGGGTTCAAGGCGCCGCTGAGCTTGTCGACGAGGGCGTGCGCTGTGTGGTGATGCTGTTGCTGCTGCTCAGGGGCGGCGGGAGTGGAGTGTGCGGGCTTGGACTCGTCGTTGTCGTTGATGTTGAGCTTCTTCAAGAAATCCATGTGGGCGATAGTCGAGGTGGTGATAGTAGTGGCACACCCGTCTCTGCCCCTGTGGTACTTATACGCTCTAGCGTGCACTTGGCATCGCCATCTTATTGTAGCTTTCTCCACATCTCCGGATGAGCCGATCGGATGGTATCGCCCATCGATACGGCACTCGCACTGGCAATGCAATCAACTGCAAGGCTGTTCGACAGATTCGAATGGTCGAGACTCGAAGGGAGTGCTTGCGGAACAGGCCGGTGTCGTGAGCTAGCTAGCAGGTCTAGACGCTGGTATGCAAGTTATCATTGTGGAAGGAGGACGGGTACCGCGTCGGTCGCAGAGTCGATCTATTCTTAGAACCCAGAAGTCTCAACGTCGTGAGCCGATCTGGAGAGGAATGATGCAGGAGAGAACTGGAGCGAGTCGCACCGCAAGGGTCGATGGCGTAGTTGGTTATCGCACCTGTCTCACATGCTAGCGATGCGCTACTGGAATGTGTGCACAGGAGGTCCTCAGTTCGAGCCTGGGTCGACTCAAATGACTAGGACAATCTGTTTTGACAATCTTAGCTCGCGCAATCCTCCACCCGATGGGTGACTATGATCTTTTAGCGCCTCGTGATGGCCATGCAGAGTGCCGAGAGTTCCGCTCGCTATTATTGACTGTATTGTATCCTGCCTGCTTTCAAGTAGATCAGCCTCTCAGAAGCTTCATCTTGCACATACCCTGGCACTTGTGATCCACCGTTGTCTCATGGAGTACAACATTGAAGGTAGATAGAAAAGGGATTAGGATAGACAGCAGATAAAATTACATAGAAAAGTCTTTAATAGACAGTCAAGTCCAGTTTCCGAATCTGCGCCACCACAGCCGGCTTCCTGCACGTCGGGCACATTCCACTGCTCTCGACAGCACGTTCGATACATCTACACATCACCCGCCATGCATGAGAACTACATCGTCCAGATAAGCGGGCAACTCACGGAGCGCAGAAAAGATGCCCACACCGAGTCGAGCTAGCCGTCTTCGCGCGGCCCAAGCAGATCGGGCAGGTGAACGAATACAGCTTCTGCTTCTTCAGCTGGTCCGCGGAGGCAGTCGCCTTATCGCGCATACGGCGGGTGATAAAATTCTACCTTCACCGTCAGCCTCATCCCAAAAAAAAGGGAGAGGGCCCCCGCAAGGAAAGAAGTGTACGCACCATCAACGCCGCGCGACGCTGTATCTTCGTCAACCTCTTTTCGTCTGCCTCTATCGCCTCCGCGGGAATTGGCTCCTCATTCTGGTTCGCCCGCTCAGCCTCTTCCCGCTGTCGCGCAACTTCGTCCTCCCAGCCCTCGGGACCTTCGCCCTCGTCATCGGAGTCGTCTGCGTGATACTCCATGTGCACGCGGAGGCCGGAGGCGGTTTGGAAAGACTTGTCGCAGGCGCGGCAATAGTGGTGTCTGGCTGAGTAGACGTAGTGCTAGAGGAAGAAGGAAAGAAGGAAGGGAGTCAGTTACTGCTGAATTCTGGCTTCGACGGCCCGCCCGCCAGCGGGAAAGAAGTGGATGGACTTACGTTGCGGAGGGAGTTCATGTTCAAGTAGCTGCGTTTGCAAGTCTCGCAGCGCGGGTGGCGACTCGAGCCCTGCATGTGCTGGTGCAAGAGCGCCTTGGAGTAGAAGTACTCGTCGCACAACGAGCAGTACTTCAAGTCGTACTTGTCAAACGAAGACGTCGACATTGTGGGGCGAAGATGTTATGATTTGAGTGTTGTATGTTGGGCAGTGCGTATGTGTTATGGAAGTGGTTGCAGTAATGGTAGATTAGCAATTTGTGGGCGTGTTTGTGCAGCACTTTATGCGTCTCCGAAGGTACCCACCTTTGCCCGAGAAGACCGGGACCCTATTTCAGCTCCAAAATTCGTCATTGCAAACGTATATCGAGGTCAACTTGTGCAGTTCAGAAAGAGACAGGTGGATCAGACGACCGTCAAGTGGAAAAAAGCAGTCCTGAACGGTGAAGATGTAGAGCTGAGTGCCAGGTCTCGCTGAAGACTGCGCGGAGGGCACGACAGGCCGTTATGCGAGCCGTTGGTCTACAGCACCAGTTGAACAGCGCCACATGGGTGCCTCATCATAGAATAGTTCCGAATCAGTAGAAAAAAACGCAGACAACGCGAAATCTGAGGACGTGGAAGCTGGCCGTAGAGGACGCGACGTGTGACGCGACTGAACCTTCCCGTCCGGTATTTGCCGAGTCGCTATTGGCCTCATTATACAACAGACCAACACAACACGTAGACTTCCGGCTTGGATGCCGAACTGCTGTACGGTACAACCAGATACTTCGTTATAACTACACTATAGAGTCCTCAGCACATACTAATAATTTGCTCTCTCCTAACTACCCTCCTCACCGTCCATGGCCTCCGTCAAGCTCGCCACCCTTGTCATCCGGGTGAGCTCGCAGCCTCCACATCATATCCCTCGGCGGATTCATACCTAGACTCCTGGGCAGACTATAGCCAAGCCGATCAGCAACCACCTCAAATCCCAAGCCAAGCAGTAGGTCATAATGCCTCACCCTACCCGCCGACATCAGCCCGACCAACGAAATCCTTCCTCCAGACACGACCGCTTCCGTGAATTCTGCGTCGGCCTTGCACAACGGCTCTACCGCAGCGAGGTCAAGCTGCGCACCAACATCATGGGCGAGCCCGCAAAGCACATCCGGCCGCTCTCCGAGGCGCGGTACGTATACGTCCTCCCACCTCGTTTTTCCACGCCGCGAAAGTCACGTTCAGCTGCTGATACTACCCAACGCATGCCTCTAGGGCGGTAGAGAACGGCGCCAACGCGCTCGCAGAGGGATTCCTCTTCGCAGTCGCAGCGGGCCTGATCATCGGCGAGTCGTGGCGGTCTTCGCGGAGCGAGACGCGGCGGCGGTCCGACGTGGACGACAAGCTCGACTCGCTCGGGACGCAGGTCACTGAGCTCTCCACGCGCATGAACTACCTCACGGAGCGGTGGGAGGACGAGTTGCGGCATGAGCGGCAGCGGTGCGTGTCTTTTCCCTTACCCTTCCACGTCCACTTCCCGGAGAGCGGTGTCACTGACTCTGTGCATGTCCGAATGTGTAGCAACGACGAGCTCGCGCGAATACTGCAGCGCATAGTGGATATCGGGCTTAACCACGGCGGATGGGCCGACCTTGGGGACACGCCGCTACAGAACCTTCGAATACAACATACGCCGCCCGATTCACGGGACACCTCCCCTCCTGATACGCGGATCTCCACCTCCGATACCCAGAACGGACTACCAGACTCGGACCCGGATTCGCCCTCATGACATTCCCTGTCACGCTGGTACCAATTTCGTTGTCATGGAGTTCGAGATCTAGTAAGGATACACAATAGGGGACCCGGACCGTGAAGTTCGAGAACTACGTATGTAATGTATGCGGATGGATGGATGGATGGAGGGCTGCATGCAATAACCGTACAAGTGGCAAGGTATCTGCAGAAGAATACAAGTCCAGCGTGCGATGTGAGAGGGAAAAATAAAGGCAAGACAGCAACAGACACGAGAGAAAAGAAAAAGGAAAATCAACGAAATCACATAACACAGCACGCCTCCTCCCCGCACCACCTCTCCCACCAACTCTTCTCCCCACCCCCCTCGCTAGGAGCCCCAAGAGCACGAGCACCAGGAGGATTCTTGATCGGGCCCGGGCGGCGCGTAATCTCAATCGTATGCTCCCTGCTCTCCTCCCCCTCCTTCGGCACATCATACCACCACCTCAACGTCTGCCCCTGCACCTCCCACCTCCCCGCACTAACCTTCACCGACACATCCACAAGGTCCCTCAACATCCCCGGCAGCGGTGCATTCCCAATCTCCGGGCTCGCAGTCGCACTCGTGCCCGCACTACTCCCATCGTCGGTCAGCACCGAGCTCGGCAGATCGACCGACGATGCCCATCTCGACCCCACCGCCGTGCTCCGCCCACTCTCCTCGTTCTTCCCCTCATTGTCTTCAACACTCCCACTCCGCCTATGCCCCTCCATCACCCCCCTTCCCAAGCCCAGCCCCGCCTCCCCCTCCGGCCCACTCTCCGCACCCAGCACTCTCGCCGCAGCGAAATGCACGATCGGCACATATATCTCCGTCGCCAGCCCCTCGCCTTTCCTCTTCTCGTCCTCGTCCTCAACCACTCCGACCAGAGCGTCCTCAGCAGACACTCGCACCACGAGCTTGAAATGCGCCTTGCCGATCTCGAAGGACATGTCCACGGGCACGCCAACGATCTTGTGCGGCCATGGCCGGCAGAACGCGCGCACGGCACGCGCACCGTCCGTCAAGAACCTGTACGGGTCCTTGCGCCAGTCCCTCAGCGTGGGGGTGTTGCGATTGCGCAAGACAGATGAGGGAGACGGGGAAGGAGCGCGCTTCGGCTGCTCTTCCGTAGTCGTGTTTGCGTCGGTGTTTCCGACCGTATCGAGGCTGACGGTCGATGCCCCGGCGGGTCTGACGGTCACCGTAGACTGATCCTTGTTGCGCTTGGCGTCCTTCCGTAGCAGGGCCGCACGGCTGTCGCCCAATTTCGCGTCGTATAAGCTCTCCCGGTCGCTATCGCCGCGCTGCTGCTCCTGCTCCTCGTCACCGTCAGCAGACTGGTTGGACTCGTCCTCGCGCTGCCGTTCCTGGAGGTCGTCCGGGCTCCAAATACTGAGATCCTCCATATTCCACCCGTCGCCCCAGTCATGCGTGTGGTCCGTGCAGTACGTCCAAACCGTCCAGTTCAGCGCATTCTCCCCATCTGCACCGTTCAAGCTTGCATCCAACGCCTTCTCCTGCATCGAATAGTCGCCCTTATGTTTGCCGCCCTCCGTCCACCCATACGACCGCTTATTGTCCATGTCAAACGGCGTCCCAATCTCGCCAATGACCGTCGGGTACGGCCCGAGGATCTCCACGTCCGCTCTGAGCATTCCTAGCTGCTCCTGCAACGATCGCCGAATGGCGCCTTCGCCAATCTTGACCGCCTGGAGCGTGTTCGTGTATTTCCCCCTCAGCAGACCCAGCGCGTCCGCGTTAAACCAGTTCCAGTGCCGCGTCACTAGTGTCAGACCGTCATAATAATGCGGGGAGTATCCGCATCGCCCCTTCAGCACCTCCTCGCTCAGCTTCGGGGGCCTTGCAAACACCGGCGGCTGCACGAACAGAATTGACTCCGGCTGCGCCGCCCGTATCCTCTTCGCGAACGCCAAGAAGTGGGGCTTCCAAAAATCAGGGATAAAGTCCACCGGCTCGCCCGTGTCTGGCATGTAGCGGAAGTAGTCTTCCCTTAGAATGAACCCCGTCTCAACGTCCCACACACCATGCTGCGCCCACACGCACACACCAAGCTTCCACTTCGACAAATCTCTCTTCCACCCCCACCGCTCATTCACCCCTTCCGGCGTCTCCATCTCCGGATCCGCCCAGATCTTCTTGCCCTTCGGGTCGATTGTCACCGTGCCAGCGCGCGACGGGCCCAATGCGCCAAACGTCCAATTCTCCACCGTCTGCGCCTGCCCCATCCCGAGGCGGAGAGACTGCGCGGGCGTTGGATGGGTACCCTTCTTCAGCGTCGAGCCTTGCTTCGACGGGCTCTGGTTGAGATTTTCCCACCCACACAACCCCTCGAACGGCTCGTTGAGGCTGTCCCACCCTATGACGCAATCTTCGTACAGGCCCCCGGCAGCGCGGATGCGGTCGGCAAGCGCGCCAAATGCCGCAATGTAGTGCTCCTGGAGCCAGTCTTGGATGTTCTTCCCGTCGATGATGCAGCGTGGCGCGAAAACGCGCCCGGCGAAGAAAAGGGTGAAGACAGTTTGACAGAGGAGCCGGCCGTAGTTGGTCGACCATATCATGGCGGGGAGGGAGGCGGGGTCGGGGACATGTGCGAGGGGGTACTCGTTGTGGATGATGGCGGATTGCGTGGCGGTCAGATTGCGGGGGTTGATCCCGCAGGCGGGGAGGGTCCAGAACGGGGCGCCGGAGCCGCCCGAGAAGCGAGACCACTGCGGAAAGCGTGCATTAGCAAAAGTCCATTGAAACACGATCGTAAAGGAGACAGAAGGTTAAAGTCCGCGTGAAGATGCGAAGCAAAGGAACTGGCAAACTTGGAAGTGGACAACCAAGATTCGTGAAATAGTTAAGCGACGAACTCCGGTGCAACAAGCACCTGATTATATCTCAAACCCGCATAGATGGCGAGAAAATCTCAAACACGAAAAGGGAGCGAAACAGAACTCACTGTATCTTGGTGTGGGTCTAGATAGACTTTGAAACCATACTGCTTGCATTTGTGCAACACGCGTATTGTGTAGTCCATGAATTCATAGTCATACTTTCCACTGCAGGGGGGGGGACGGAATGAGAAGCGCATTTTGAAGGCTTCAAAAGGTACACTCACGGCCCCTCGTGCTCTAAAGCTTCCCATGTTATGGGGAATCGAAGCATATTAAAACCCCAACCGCGTAGCCGAGCTAGGTGAACGTCTGCGGTGCCATCATCGAGATTGAGCGGTTGGCCAACGAAGCTTGCACCTCCAGCTTCCGCCTGATCCCAGAAACCATCATGAATGTAAGACGGTTGGCCGACTGGAGCTTTTGAGGAACCAGAGAGGTTCACCCCGCGTAAGAGTAGAGTGCGACCTGCGTTGTCTACGAAGTGGCAGGCTGTTGTGTGAATATAAGATGAAGGTGTGCGCTCCCCGGTTGCCGGCGACGTTGAGGGAACCCTGGGCATTGTAGGGGACAGCGAGGAGCCCTGGTGGTGACGGCTGAGGAGGTGGAGCGCGTATATCGTACGATGTTTAAATTCGAGTTCCTGATCGGATGTCACGTGATCCCTTCAACTCCTTTAGGAATCCGTGGCTCCCGTGCACCAAGTCATCCAGCTCCCCGAAGGCCAAGTTCAATTCCCTGCGAGGTCCTAAAAAGACGTTATTCCGCGTGCTGACTGCGAAGCAGGACTGACTGAAATTCCGTCTCCTGTGTCGTCATCTGAAGTTTGACTACTTTGTAATTCTTGCATTTCTCCGAAGTACGCGTCCAAAGCACCAGGGAGTACAGAACGTGTCTACAGTAACGGTCAGTGACCTTGATACCGCGTGTATAGTCTGTGCAAAATCTGTAACGTCCTATGGACAAAGGAAGTCATTTGAAATCTGGACGCGGTAACAGATTTTCCACAGACCGTTTCGGATTGGAGCAAGGCTTCGAACTTCGCTTGACGCTTGGGAAAGTCTGGATGATCGAGAGGGGCGCCATCAAGGGCAGACTGGCTGTAACGCAGTGCGGAATCGAAGTCCTCTTGTCCGTGGAACAACTCGTGACGAGCAATGTACGATCCCGCTAATCCTGAGTGGCGCTTGGGCAGAAGGGGGTGGTCTGATGGTGTACCTTCAACGGCTGCCTTCCAACAGAGAAATTCAGCGTCCAGGTCCCTGAACATACCAGTCGCCCGGTACCGCGCATGGTACGCCGTTGCCAGTGTTGTCTGGTACGTAACTAGATCTGCATGACTAGCTGGTGTGCCGTCCACGGCACGCTGGGCGTGTCGAAGGGCAGCGTCAAGGTCTTCCTTGTGGCCAAATTTCTTGTCGTAGCGAAGAGTGTACTGCTCAGCTATGCGACGCCGAAGCTCTGGGAGATCTGGATGATCCGTAGGCATTCCGTCTAGCGCATCCATGGCTGCTCGGAAGGCGTTTTCAAGATGGGTTGTTACATCCACTTTCTTGGATGAATGCATGTAGACGTAGACCAGATTCGACTGATAGTGAGGAAGTCTGGCATGATCGGATGGCATTTCCTCGACCGCCGCTCGCAGGAGGCTAAGAGCTGCTTCGAAATCATCCAAACATCCAAGTCTTTCATAGCGGTGTATATATGTACTCCCGAGGTTATTTTGAAATTGAGGCACGGACGAGTCATCCACGGGCGTATCCTTCAGGGCAGACTTGTCGAATTCTAAGGCCTTTTCCAAGTCATCCAACTGACCTAATCTCGCGTAATGATCTGAATAGCAGGCGGAAAGTGAGGGCGAGTCTGGCATGGTCAAATGGCGTGGCAGTCAGCGCTGCGTCATTGTAGAAAAAAGCTGCTTCGAGATCACCCGGAAGCTCCATTTTTCGGGAGCGAAGTGTGCACGCCTTCCCAAGACGGAGGAGGAGTCCAATTAGTTCAGGATGGTCTTTAGGGGTGACGTCGATCGCAGCCTTGAGTGACGAATTGCTTCGTCCAAATCGTCAAGGGTATCGAGTCTCCGGAAACGTTCTGTCAGTACTCTTGCTAAGTTGGCCAGGGCCGCGGGTAGTTCTGGATCACCAGGACGCGTGGCATTGAGGATTCGCCTCTCGATAGCCAGGGATGCCTCCACATCTTCGAGTTTTCCTAGCCGCTCGAAGCGATCAACGTAAGCTTTGATATAAATTGCTCTGGCGAATAAACAGGTCAGGATGACCTGCTGAAGTAGCTTGATGAAGCTTGAAAGTGGCTTTGAGGTCTTCTATTGCGCCAAATCTCTGGTAGACCTCGAAGAGGACCACGCACAACTCGTCCTGATAGGACGGGTAGCTGGGATGGTCTGAGTGCGTGGCGCTTAGGACAGCCTCGCTGCAACGTAAGGCTGCCTAAAGGTCGTCCAGCCTACCCAGTCGGCGAGAGCGATCGTGGTGGAGAGTACCGACTCGACTTTGGTAATCTGGCCAGCAGTCGTAACCCGGGGGCACACTCAGGTCCCTCACCAAAAGGAATATCTGGAAATGAGCATCGTAGGCCCGTGTCAGATTGCGAGATCCGGATCGCTAGGCAGCGTACCATCGACAGCTGCCTCACAGACAATCATAGTCATTTTAAGATCGTGCAGGTTGCACTCCGTGTCGAATCTGCAAAGATATCATTCGCCTATCTCAGTCAGCGACCAAGCTAGTTGGCAGGGTCGCCGAGTGAAAGGGTTACGATGGGCGTCCCGCTCGGAGCGATTCTCGGCGGGCTCAGAAGATATCTAGATATATGAAGTCGGTTGCCGCGAATGAGTCTCGTCTGCTCGATGTCTACTTACCATATCCGTGGCGCTCGTCTGCCCGTTCGTGTGTGGTATGACTCGATCTGAGCCCGGAGATTAAGTTGGCTGCCGCTGGCATGTCAGCCTGTGAGCAAGTTTTGACATTCTTCGGGTGCAAGCTACAAACAAACCCTGCGTTGAGAGGACCGTGAGCATTGGCCTCCCCAATCGCCGCCATCGCGGTGTCCAAATTCGCGGATGGTGCGATTGAGCAGATGAAGCTTCCGATCAAGCTCAGATTGCGGGTGTGGCCGATCGAGCATTGGGTGGGTGGGAATGTGCGCCTGCCCCAATACTTAAATGTATGTTGCTTCCTCGGACTGTATGCCTCTTGTCGCCAACTACGGTGTCCTAGGCCAGCATGTATCTTAATTTCATCAGGAAAAGAACTGTATTTTCCTTGATGATATCATATCCTCGCAGCAACACCTCATCCAGCACAAAGAGCTCGTTGCAATATCATCGAAGCGCGGGAGGCCGGCCGAAACCTAGCAGCAATGGCGCTCATCCTGTCCAACGATCCTGGTGTCGTCTTGCGGAAATGGCTTCCTCACAGTGTAACCGAAGGTCCAACTTGTCCTGCACCCCCAACCTCGACAGTCGTGTCGCGGTTACTTCCACAACGATGCTCCTGTCGCTCCGTGTCGCTGGCAAGCCGGGTCTGCTGGGTTGCACCGTCGACGTCGCTGTCGTCACCTTTGAAGATTCCATCAAATGCAGGATGCTGCAAGACTGCTTCCGCATTCCGGGCTTCTCGACTGGCAGACCATCATAGCCTCCGATAACATTCTCTGCCAGCTCAAGGAATACTTTCCGAGACAAAGGACGTCGTGTACATGCCTTTCTTCGAAATCAGCTGATGCCAGCTCGATAGTTTTCAGCTAAATTCGAAATCGACCTTCTCCGCTATTTATACCTCGTCGCTCGTCTTCTATGATCATTCGCTCCTCAGATGCCCCCTCCTCGGGCGTTCAAACAAACGTGTGACCCTAGAGATGGCGAATCGTCGGTTCGAAGCGGCATTTGCGTCCGCCGCCGCCCTTTGTATCCTCGTAAACTATTATGCATCGCAGGAGTGCCGGCAGTGACCTGGAGATGCCTTGGAATATAGTCGGGTTCCCGGGAAGACATAAAAAGTCTGGTAACAAGTACGGATGATCAGAGGTTATCCTCCCCTTCAAAGCATGCATTCACTCAAAATCATCACCACGCTCTTAGGCGCCATCGCCCTCGTCCGCGGGCAGACTGCCGGCACGACCACAACCACCTGGGACTGGTTCGTACTCGCTTCTCCTGCACATCTCTCCCTAAACCACTGCTTAACTCGACAATTATGATCGCGTAGCTGCGAGCCCGCTTGCGGATACACGTCGAACCTTTCCGCTGGCGCACGCGGTCCAGTTCGCTCGTGCAACAAGTCAAACGGTCCGGCTGCTGCTGGCGCACAGAACGCCTGCTTCACGCAGGGCGGGCAGGCTTTCTCCTGTTCTAGCTATCAGCCAATTATCATCAGCAACACTCTGTCGTACGGCTTCGCAGGCCACGGAAATACCGCGACCGCGACGTGTGAGCAGAGTATCTCGTTTCGCGAATGTTCGAGAGCGCTGAGTATGGCGTGTGGCGTACATGTCGACAGGCTGCAAGTGTTACCAGTTCACATGGACATCGGGTGCGGCGGCGGGGAAGAGTATGATTGTCCAGGCCATCAACGCCGGTGGCATCACTGACACCGATTTCGACATCTACGTGAGTGTCTCGCAGCCTTCATCGTTGCCCTCTGGGTCGCTGATGGTACGGCGTGCGCGTAGACACCTGGAGGCGGCGTCGGAGGTTCGTCGCTTGCTCTCACAAAACCTATGAAGCTGATATCGGCCTTTCACATCGCAGATTACAATGCCTGCACGGCACAATATGGGGCGCCAGCTCAAGGCTGGGGTCGCCAGTACGGCGGTGAGCAAATGGCGCGTACTGCGAATTTACCTTGCGGACTGATGAGCTATGGCGAGGTGACAGGTGTCACCTCTGATTCGCAATGCTCTCAGCTGCCTTCGAATCTGCAGGCCGGGTGCCATTGGCGATGGCAATGGTCAGTCCTGTCTTTGCAATCTTTACATATCGAGTGAATACGGAGCTGAACAATAACATCCCTGTAGGGCTGGCGGCGACATTAACAACTGGTACTTATCCTCCTTTTGCTTTGACGCTTCATGGATAGACGTACTTACTCGCTTCCAAGGCAAATCACGTACAAACAGGTCAATTGTCCTTCCCAGTTGACGAGCATTTCCGGGTGCACGCCGGCTACGATCTGAGGAGGGACGGCGGATGGCCTTGGGTTTCTCGAGAAGTATGCCTTCGCGCTGTCGGAACAGAGTGAAACGTCTTGCGTTCGTGTATTGACTGACATTAAATTTGGCCAGAAATACAAAGCTTGTTGACTGTGATACCGATATCCTCAACGCATTTGAATGAGGTGAGGAGCTCATTTTAGGAAGAAGACCTAGCGATACAGAGGTTGCGGTAAACATTAAACGATCGTCAGTAAGGTTTTCAACGTCCCTGCGATAGAATATGCAATTGAGAAATTGAAGAAAAGGCGAGGTACGTACGCACGAAAGCAAATATAATATTAGATTGGCTTGGCATCTATAAGGATGACGGTTCCCTCGTCGCCGATAACTTTGAAACGTACTGGGGAGAGTTGAGCAAACGATGGATGATATAGGAGGAAGACGTACAAATCGTGAACGGGAGGCCTTTCTCCTTTCGGATGCTAGTGAAATACAAAGTTCCAGAGTCTGGGGCAGCACAATAGCCTCACAGTGCCATGATCACACAGCAGACGGCGTACCCTTTGACCCTCTGATTCGGAAACTGACATCCACGTTTCCTTGCAATTGACTGATCTATAACAAAGCGTGTTGGTTCAGCCCAGGAGGTCAAGCTTAGAGAGCATACAAAACGATATCAGGGTGGCATAACGTACCTTGCCTCGTATCAGAGGGTCCCCATTCAACCACCACTCCGGTTGCGGCCTAATTGCGCTCCCCAAGACCTCCTGCACCACCGGATCCTCCCTTACAGCTCTCATTATCTGCCGGACGACGGAGCTCGATATTTTCTCTTGGTTCGTGACGTAGGCCATGAACGCGACCCAACCCGCCAGTCCACCGAATATAGCACCTACAATCACCGGCCATGTTTTCTGTCGCATGCACACCTTGGTCAGGCGAGAAAGGGGGAGGAATTCGTGGACAGAAGTACTTTTATGGGAGGTAGTTCGCGAGTAGGCGGGTGTTTGGCGTAATACGGCTGGGGCCGTGAGGTATCTGAAAAGGTTTCCACTTCAGGTTTCTCTTGAGGAGGCGGCGGTCGTGGCAATTCTGTAGCATATGTCCTCGGTCGCAGCTGTCTGAGGGGCAGGTACCGGCGGGCTATCGACCGCGATGAGGAAGCCCTCAACAGTGCAGACATATTTTTGACTCTGAGACGACGTCAAGACCAAGTGGTGGCCCGTTGACACTCACGACCGAATCACGTGTCTCAGCATAATGTGGCCTTCATTTCAAATATGTGCAAAGAAGCGCCTGGTCGTCCGCAACGGCGACCACAGCCATATCTCCTGGAATGATGGCTGCTCTGATGACCCCCAACCGCGCACAGGATATACAGAGCTCTGCGTTGAAAACTGGCTCAAACAGTACTGGTGCTGACTTCGCCGATGCCAAACAAGAAGTCCGTACCCCGAAGGCACCCGTAGGTATGCTCGGTGTATGCGGTCCAATTCCTGATGTCTACATACAGGATCCCTTCAATGTTGTTGAACTGGCTCTGGAGCTCGCGACTGAACGGATGCGCACCGTCGAAGCGATGAAAGCGCGCGATGCTGTCGTGCAACGTCTTGTGGACGCACACGAGTCTATACGTCAGAAAACAGCAGCTTTGGAGCTCCTCCAGCAAAAATCGCGGGCGACTTCCCCTTTCTTGGCCGATTCAGCATCGACTCCGGAGAAAATCGAGATGGCTCGAATGAAAGATGAGATTGCGCGACTTGAGCGGACCATCGTGGAACTCCGCATCGAGATCAGATGTCTGAAAGAAAGCGCGGCAAATCTCGTCAAACCCATTGAACCTCCCCCGCGTTACGACGAAGGCGCAGCGAAGGTTTTTTACCGGTGACCGCATAGTCATATCAGCTCACGACTTCGTAGAGCAATATAGATTTTCGTCCTCAGCCGGAGCTCTCTCGGCCGCCTACAAGACCTGCCGGATCCCCCAACGTGTCACAAACGTCGCAAATCTCGCTCAATCGATCATCTGCAGACAAAGAGGCGCAGACCCCCGACACGATTCTTGAACTCCGAGTAGAAGCTGCTGCTTTGGTGCTTTAGAACTGACGCATATATAAACATCTTCTAGATGTCCGCCCATACGCCAGCTTCCGACGAGCCGGCGGACATGATTGCAGCGCGGAACGCCATCCTCGCGGAATTGGCCCTCCCTCAAGAGATCCCCGATGATACTCTTAGCCCACTCAGCATCCCAGCCCCATTGACCCTGCAAGAATTCATCTCTAGTCTGTCCGGGGTATTTGCCTTTACTCTCCTTCGTCTGGGGTACCTTCTTACTCCATTCCCCTGCAGCCGCTCAGAACTTCGTGAGCATGTCGTCCCAGACCTCCCTATACCGTAACACTCGTGTGGCTCAGTTGCAAATGAAACTGCGGTTCCAGTTTGGCTCACTACCGAATCTTCTACGCTTCAACAACTCACTGGTGTCCCGAGCGGGAAGAGCATGGATACTTCTACGCACCCGCGTACAAGTGCAGCACCAACCCGCGCGTCGCCACGGCGCACCGTTGGGGCGCCGTCGATGTCATCTCCCGCATGAATAAACCCACCGGTATAGCATCACCGCTCGCCGTGCTTCGGTAGCTGCTCATGTCGACATACAGAATGCTTCTTCAATAAGGACGGGATCTGGTACTATGCTGGCGTGTACAAAGCCTTCCGCCTCGCTGACCTCACGACCAAAGAATGGGCCGCGCTTCCTTTCGAGGTTCGTTCCCAACCCCGTAGCTAGCTCTTCGTCCCCGTCTCTGCCTGACCGCATTTTTTCTTGAAACTACACGTTCATACTGACACCAACGTTTCCGTACCACTTCGTCTCTTACCTTCTCTTTCACTCACCCGCAGACGACCCAAGCCATCGTCAAAGAAACCATTGCGGCGCGCAAGAACACATCCCCGCAGAACGTCTACGAGATCAATCAGCTTTACGCAGCCGGCGCGCTCCGCGTCGCATGCGTTGGGTTGCAGTGCATCGGGTTCAATAATGCCATGTACGCCGCGCTGATTGAGCAGGCCCATGCGTTTGCGCACAGCAAGTGGGCCGGTGTGACTGCGAGTACGAATGTGAATGCGAATGCAAGTGGCAAGGGCTCGCCGGCGCCGGCGTCGGTCGCTGGCGGGTTGGGGCCAGCCGCGGCGTGGAGTACAGGTGCGGCAGCGGGTGTGGGTGGGGGCTCTGTCGCGGCATGTGGGGCTGAGGATCGGAGTGCGTCTGTTCCTCCGGCGGCGGGGCCAGGCGATGTTGTGGCTGCGGTAGCTGGGATGAGCTTGGGCCGTCAGAGCCAGAATGGATATCGGAGCGAGAGTGCTCCTGCGCCGATCGGTGAGGGAAGGAAAAGGTGACGTGCTGAAGGGCGACTGCATGTTCCCTTGGGTCGTTCTGGATCTTGCCGTCTGTTTCCTTTTGTTCTTTTGCTCCTTTCGATTTCGATTGTGGACTGCACCTGGACTCTGGCTTTTGGCTCCCCCGGACCTCGACTGGACATGAATTCTTGAACTGAGCTGTACACCAGGCATGGTTTTGGTTTCGTATCGGAACATGTATCTGTCTCTGTCCCTTATAATGTCCTTGTTTCGTGTATTTTATTCGTTGTCGTACCCTGTTCGTGGCTTATAGAAGCACATCGGTGTTCGCGAGTGGTCTATTATGAATGGATCGAGTGTAGCCTTTAGACTTGCGTTCGTAATGGACGAAGTTGAGGGCGGCACGGCCGTGTGTTTATCTTGCAACTGACCGGTGACGTTCAAAATCGAGGGTTGCTGAGGGCCTCATATGAACAGTTCTTTCCTCTCGACTGTCACTATCCTCCTTGCCCAATGTTGTGCGATGGCGACAACTGACGTCGTAAATCTGAACACATTGGAGGACGTTGAAGCGGCCCTGCACGTTGTGAAAGCTGTTGTGGAAAAAAACACTACCGAGCGAGGACGAATGGCCGATCACCAGGCTTAGCTGGGTTTTTGCCATCTTGGTCGTTATCTCCGCCTCGGTACACCGGATGACCTTCAAGCCTCCTTGATTTGTGAAGCTGCTCTGGGCGCTACCCCTCGCGACCATCGAGACTACCCAGCCCTCGAAGACGCACTAGCCGCGGTTCTCGGTGAATTTCACCGGAGGTTTGGTGCCGCAGCAGACATTCAAGCCGTTGTGGAATGTAATACGGCAACTCTATAGATGCCACACCTCCTGGTTTCCCGACAGAGTCACTTAGCCGTGATGTATCTGGATCGTTTCGACAGGCTCGGAAACATCGAAGACCTAGGGACTTCCTGCTGCGCTCTACAGACCGAAGGCTACGCCGCCACACGATCCATTCTTACGCCAGCGTCAAATTCGGCCAGCAACAATATACATGAATGGTTTCTAGCGGCTTGGCACACTCCCTGACCCCGATGCGGCTGTTAATCATCGCAAAACTGCGATAGCTTGTCTGCCTGAGCGCAACTCTAGTCGTTCCGGACACTACGCACAAGTCGGAGCCGCCAATGCACTTCGTTACGAAAGACTTGAGGTTCACGATGACCTCCCAAGCACTTTTCTTCGACGCAAGCGCTTCTGTAGCCACGACTTGAAGGACCAGCGTAGTTCCCAGAACGCCAGGCTATTCTCGCAGAATGTTATTTGAATCTCTACCTGCAAGGTGGAAACCGTTCAGGCGCTGCTGTTGTGGCAGCGAGACCATTCAAAGCAGGCTGGATTAGCAGTGGCACATCTGCAGATGACCCTGGTACCGAGGGGGGCAACCCAGACACACCTTACCCCTTAGACCAGCAGCGTAAGCACGGGGCTCTGGAAGACCTTGAAAATGCTTTTCGCCATGCTGAAGCTGCTCTCGAAGGCACGCCTCAAGGTCATCCCCTTCTCGCCAATCATCAGCGTCGTTTATCGCGACTCGGACATCTCCTTTGGCACGGACGTGGCGAAAGAATCATCTCGGACCTGCTCTTCAATACGCGAAATCTGCGGTAAAGCAGACCAGCCGATCATTCCCGGATCCCCAGATGCCAGGCCGCTACTCTAGCCGGGGTATACAATGAACGGTATCAGATGACGGCCCTAATGGAAGACCTCGAGTCTGCGATTGTCTACCGGAAGGCCGCAGTGAACAATACCCCCTCTGTCGATCACCGCGACCTGCCCGAGTACCAGTCAGGATTGGCGGAATGATACAGTGTCCACTTTCGCAGACTCAGGGAGCAGGAGGACTTCAATGCTCCTCTGCGCGTCAGACGTGAAGCCCGGAATGGCACGCCTTCTGATGACCCAGACCTGCCCGGACCGCAGAAAAGCCTCGAGGTCTTTTCACTTCCACTAGCTGCTTGGCTAGTGCCCCTGCGGAAAGATTTCGATGCTCGCAATAATGCGTCTTTCAGTCTGATATCCAGTTACATCAAGCAGAAAGCGAAGGTACACCATGCCGAGCAAACAGCCAATGCACCGTAGGCTCAGTAGGTATTAGGTAGTTGACCTACCCAGGAACTTACTCGAGTACCGTTGGGTAATCGCAGGCATACGCCAGGATAGCGCAACGAAGGTTGCGGTGGATACAACGTACGTTCCACGCATCGTCCTTGATAAAGGATGGGATATATAAAGCAATAATTTACAGCTTCGTCGACGCCGTATGCGATGCATGTCCATAACGGGCGCCTCCATCCAGGAGCGTATGTGTGCCAGTGACGTGCGCGGACGCCGGTGAAGCGAGGAAGAGTGCCATGCCCGCCATGTCGTACGGTGTGCCAATTCGGCCTATCAGAGGGAGAGGAGACGCCGTCGGTAATCATTCAAGTGGAATAATGCGCGAAGACCTGTACCTGTCGGCTGCCCCGATGCGAATGTCTCCTCGCCGACGGTCTTGATGCCGAAGGCCGTCATTTTACTTGGGAAGAGGCTGTAGTTCGAACGTGTTCGTCAGTCATGATGAACTAACTGTGGGTAGGGAAGAGAAGCCGACCCAGGGAGGATGGCGTTCACGCTGATTGGATATAAGTCTGGAGTTAGCGCTGTGGAGTGCAGCGGCGAAGGTGAACTTACGTGATGTGCTGCGGTCCAAGTTTCAGCGCGAGGGCCGAGGTGAGTTGATTGACTGCGAGTCGAAATTTAGCATGATAGTGCTGAGGAAGAGTTCGTGCCACGCTGACCTGCAGCTTTACTTGGTTGGTCTAGACGCTTGAATTAGAATACAACAGGCTAGGACCTAGGATCCAGTAGTGTGCACGCACAGCTCCATGTGCCATTTCCGTCAGCACTTAGTGCTGACTCGGCTCTTGGGTCTACGGACGCCGTCGAAGAAATGTTGATAACGCGTCCAGGGTCCCGATTGTCAGCACCTTTCGACAAAAGGTCCGTTAGACTGCCGCGCTCGATTCAGTCTCATCCCAAAGTACGGCCAACGGGACGCACCCAGCGGTCACTAGATAATACGATGATCAGCTGGAGACGCATTTCTGTCGAATAAGACAACTCACTGTAGAAGATGCTTTTCACGTTGACGTTGAAAACGTTGTCCCAACCCTTCTCCTCGGGGAAGTCGTGGAAAGGGCCGCCCCATGTGATACCTGAGTTGTTGACCAGAACGTGGAGCTTATTCTCGCGTTTCTTCAATTCAGCGATGAGGGCCTCGCAGCCTGCTCTCGACTGACCGAGAAAAGGAATGGATCCGTAAGTGTGGAGCTGGTGGTGGAACCAAAGGGAAGCGGCGTACCCCGACGTTTGCCACAATGTACTGCACTGGTATCGGCGAAGTCTTGCTGATCTCCTCGGCAGCCTACACTCGGATGAAACAGCGTAAATTACGGTTCGATGACCACAGGAGCAGTGATAGGCGCACCTCCTTCAGTTGAGCCTCCTTTCGCGCTGCAATGTACACCTTGGCCCCGTTCTGCGCAAAACCAGCCGCGGTCATCTTCCCGATACCGCTGCCTCCTCCAGTGACAAGAACTGTGCAGGCCCTAGGTCAGCTCCGCGGACCTCGTTCCTCGGACGGATTTACCAATTTTGCCCTTGACATTGAACAGCGAGTTGATGGAGAGGTCTAGTGCACGCCGGCCGTGTCATGAGCTCAAGAACGGCTCAACGACCGGTCCACGTACCTGGTGCAGACATGGCCTACGTCTTTGTCAATACGCTAAGGTATGGAGGGAAGGGAGGAGTAAGGAGCCCGGGGCTAGTCGACTTTATAATTTTGAACATGTCGGATATTGCGCATCCGGAGGTGGGTTTGATCATGCGGCCGCTGTTCGGTTATGTGCGAAGCCGGTTGGCAGTCCATCATCCCCTCGGGAACCTCGCTACGAATGCAAAATCATGGGAAGTGGGATGCAATACTCTATGTCAAATTGTTTACGGTATGTACAGTGAGCTGACATGCTCGACTTGGATTAAAGATGCACAAATCATAGCGAGTAACGGAAAGTCCTGGGATAGTACATAGGATACTAGGATAGAATAGGATGTAGAGCAAGGAGTCTGAGGTTCGTCAAGCCAGCTGGCGAGTTGCTCTCATTCTGGGTTGTCACTTTCTGTGTCTCCGCATGGCCCGGTCTTCTGCATGGCGGCACCGACGAGCAGTGTATTCTATTTCGTGCATCCACACTGAGAACCATACAGTCAATTTCGCCGTCCAACCATCATCACCTCGGGCATTGACGGAACTTACTCTGACAATCACGAACGGTGGCCGCCTTGAGAGCGATGGTGTCGCCTCCTCTGGGATACGCTTGCGTAACTTCGAAGGTAAGCTCGTCTGTGCGATCGGATCGCAATTATCAACCTGCTGCATCATACATTTCAGTACTTGGCTACTGACCTTTACCAGCTTCTTTCACTCGGGCCTGAGCCAATGGGATCGGCTGTGGGTTGACGTTGATGAGCGTGAAGGATACCGGAGACATCGTGAGGAGGCACAACGCACCATTCGATATAGGGTCTTCATAGATGCGTCCGTCAGAACCAGAATATCGCTGCACAAGAATCCATATAGCTTCCGCCCGCTCTTAGCCTTCATCAACGGGCCTTCTTTGATGAGCTTGCGTTCACCCATGTATCGAGTGGGGGCAGTCAGATCGAGCCGACTGTTTCAAAATTCAGCACATCGAAGATCAATTATCAGAAATCCAAATGGCGCACCCTTGGCCAATCCAAAGATACTGCGAGATAGTCTTCAGCGTCTCCCTGCCTTCCTGGTCCCGGATAGTCTCGTTGATATTATCAAGTATCTTCTCAGCTCTCTCGACAGCTCGCTGGATACTGTCCCGCTCCTCTCCAGGCTCCTCCGTGTGTTGCAATATCTAAAGCTTCGTTAAGTCATCGCAGACCAAGACGTTCAATGTGTTCGCACCTGCTTGATCAAGAGCGGGTACCGTGTTATTCGTTGCACTGGGCATGATGCATAAGCTTCGACGCGGATGGGATGAGATGCGCTGAACGTACTGGGAACGAGGAGATAGCTCGACAAGTCTAAGTTTCGAACAGCCGGATCATCTCGCAGACTCTATGACCCCGCTCAGCCACATCCGCGTACAGATTGAACAACTCCACGAACCTGCAGATGCGCCGCTAGATCCGGATTCGAATCTCGCAGGGACTTGAGCACCTTGATCGCCGTGGCCTGATTGACGCAATACGCCTATACATGCGGAGTAAGCACGTACGCAAGGGGTGACATCAGGGTAGACGGCGCATACCATATAAACAGCCATGTTCGGGATGTGCGTCACCAGAATATCCCCGATCTTGTCGATATACAGGCGGCAGTCCTTCTGTCGTTCTTCGAGGCTGCTTAGAAATGCCTACAAGGGAGATAAGCAAGGAAGAGGTGATCAGATGCATATACAGCTAACTGTGTTCGTGAGTAGAATGTCTTCAACGTTGGCGAATATCACAGTGACTTCTTTACGAGATAGCAGCGGTAGCAGGCTGGAGTAAAATATCTGGAATACACGTCAGGCCTGTTCCAATTCATGACACAAGTAGGTCCATTACCTCCACGATAAGCTGAAGATCACGGACATAGGCAGCTTCGGTATGGACCAGCTCGAAGATAGCCTGCCAAGTCATGTTACCAACGGAGCTGTGCATGAATAAAGAAATGTAGCCATACTTCTTGTCGACGCCGTTCCCGCGGAGGGATACCCTCGAGTGCCGTACTGTCAACCAGACTTGCCCAGGACTACACAACACCAAGCCTCAGCCAAATGTGCACCGAGACTACGATGAAGAACAACTGACCGTCCCAAACGCCGGAGTACCCGACCTCGACGGGTCTTCAGAGCCAATCACGATCGGCCCCGAAATATTGAGCGTCGTCTTCTTCTCCCCTCCCTCGGGCGTCCTCGTCCTGCCCAAAAAGTGCAAGAAGTGCGAATACCCTTTCCCGCTCTCGCCGCCCTCTTTCGACATGCTAGGCGGGATCACGAAGCTCGATACCGTCGGAGAGGCGGAGAGCGTGTCCACGGACGAAGCGACCGACATCCGGTTCCCCTGCGTATTCTTGAACGACTGGTACCGCTCAAACGCGTCGTCCAGCCGCGCAGCATGATCGATGGGCTCGGGCTCGGGCTCCCCCTGCACTGGCAGTTCTGGTTCTGGCTCCGGTTCCGGGGTCGGCACGGGTGGGAGCTCCTTGGTGACATGCGCAGAACGCTGGGGTGCTGCAGGTGGTGGGCGGCGCTTCGCAGACCGAGCACGCACGAGCTGAGGCGGGGGTTTGTTGTCGTCTTGCTTCACGATGAGGCCGGCAGCCTCGAGGACGAGCTGCCGCTCGTGCGCCCGTGCCTCGCGTTCTGCCTTCGTTTCGGGGTACGCGTCTTCCCCCTCGCTTTCGTCGAAGGAGAGGTAATCCGAGGAGGAGTCCGTGTCGTCGTCGTCGCTGTCGCTGTCGTCCTGCTCGAGCTCAAGCGAGGCACGGCCGATAGGCGGGTGGGTCACTACAGGTTGAGGATTAGCTGTCTCCTTTACCTCAATACGGCTTCCAGTGGCCGCCGTCGCCGTTTGCATGATCTTCTGTGGCTCGTTTCCATATTCGCCAGTACGAGGATCTAGTAGCAGGACGTAATATAATTCCATTCCGTGTAAAGATGTAATTTTGAGGTCGAGGTGTACATGGAAAATAAAGCAGAAAGAAAGGATATTTTAGCCTATTTTATTCCCAACGCACGTAAACAGAAGGAACTCAATAGGCAATGAATTTCACTAACCCTCGACAACCTCCAAATACGCGGCGGGGACGATGAACACCACACCGCCCTGTTCCGATTTCCACCACTCCTCCTCGGACGAGTCTATGATCGTAAGCTCGTCGCCCTCGGTGAAGGGAAGCTCGTCAGGGTTGTTGCCAGTGTAAGAGTAGAGCGCCTTGGCTTTAACTATCAGATAGTTTCGATGTCAGCACGAGAGCATTTCTGAAAGGCTCAGTGAACGCACCTGATTTGACGACCTCGACATATGTTTTCGGGAACAGGCCCGACTTGCCGGAGCTGACCAGCGTTCCGTACCACCAATCCCCGCCAGACTTCGAGGGGTGCGCGGTGAGGACCAAGTTTTCTCCGAACGCTGGTGAAAGGTCAGTCGCATCTCTACGGTCCAAAGCGCAAGAAGGCGTACAGAGATCATCAGGTCCTTCACCCTGGTATGCGTACAGCGACCTGACACGATGTTCTACCACGCCAATCAGCTCTTCAGGAAGAACTTCAGCGACAACAACCCCAACTCACCAATAGACCTGTCGATGTCCGCAAGGGGATCCTGCACTGCCGCAGGCTCGACCTCATCAACATGGATCGCAGGGATTGGTGAGGGCTGGGGCACCTCATCCTCATCTTCCTCCGTGGTCGACGGCAGCCGACTGACCTCACCGGCAGCACCATGTCCCGCACCAGCATCCGCAGCGCGCTCAGCAAACCATCCCACCGACTGCCTATTACTCGACCGCGAACTGCCTTGATCCATCGTGGCCGGTTCCGGAAGGTTTTGCTCATGCTGCTCCTGAGCAGGCGGAGGCGTCGCAACACGTGGTGGTGGCGGCGGCGAAGCTTGCCGTGCCGCCGTATTGATGTGCTCGGGAGGCGCAGCGTCCCCTAGGACTCTTCCAGACACGGGCGGGCCGCTCTTGTCAACCGTCTTCGTAGGACGAAGCTTGAAACCGCTCTGAATCGAGGCCAACAAACCACTGCGGTCACCGGCGACCGCAGGAGTGGGCGCGACGGGTGCATTAGCACCGCAGGCACTTCCTGGTGGTACCGGTAGTGGAGGGGAAGGCGGAGCGGGAGCTGCAGGCGGGACCGGCGAGGCAGTTGTCGACCCAGGCCTGCCATTGGCAGCAGCAGACTGAGGCCTGCTGGTGGGCAGAATACCACCAAACAACGCCCTAGCAATCTCCTCACGCTGATTGCGACCGGACATTTCATCGTCACTGCTATCCGACTCAATGGCCTCCTTGATATCGTCCCAATCATCTTCAATGTTCGAAGCCGGAGCCGTGTTGTACGACTTCGGGCCGGGGCTCTTGGGCGCCGCGACCGGCGGAGTCGTGGTTTGCGGGCGGCTCCAGGGATTGGTGCTGCCGCTGGCTGGCGTAGTGGCGGGCGGAGACACAAGCGGGGTCGAAGCAGCCTCTTTGATGAGGCGACTGAATGGGTTTGTCGACTTCGCGCTGTCAGCTGCAGAAGCTGCTACGGCAGGTGGTGGGGTGGGTGCCTTCTGTGCAGCAGGAGCGGGAGGCGCAGGAGGCGCGGGAGGAGCAGGAGGTGCAGGAGGAGCGGCGGGAGCAGCTGCAGGCGGGGAGAACGCAGGAGGTGCAGGGGACGGCGTCTTGTGGACCTTCAGTGCCTCCAGACGTGCTTGATAACGCTCCTCCTCCAGCCTCGCGTCCTCTTCTTCCTTCTCAAGCTGTCGTAACTTCTCAGCTCGAGCTTCGCGTTGCTTCCTAATGGCCTCTTCCCTAGCACGCAAGGCTTCCTCTTCAGGATCATTCTCGGGCTCAGGAGGGGGCGCGACGACAACAGGTGGTTTAGGCGCGGGAGGAGCCACAGCAGGAGCTTGGCGGGCAGCAGGCGGCTGGCGCGGGCGAGGCGGCGGTGGAGCAGGAGCACGTGGTTTGGGAGCAGGGGGTGCAGTCCTCGGCGTCGGTGCTGGCGCTGGTGCAGTAGGTGTCGGCGCAGTGCGGGTCGGCGTTGGGGCCGGCGCCGGGGCGGGGACGGGGGCAGGGGCTGGTGACGGCGACGGAGGTGCTTTCGCCGCCTTTTCTTGCTCCAGCCGCTCCTTACGGATTCTCTCCCGCTCCTCGGCTTGCTTTTCGGCAAGTTTAGCCTTCTCCTCAGCTTCCTTCTTCTCTTGCTGAAGTCTGTCCTCGACGGTGGTGTCGACAGGCGTCGAGGGAACAGTCACACCCAACGCAGCCATCCGCTCCTGAATACGTCGTTGAGCTTCCGCACGTGCATAGGCTTGACGTTCCTCCGCGGTCATCTTCTTCAAAGGAGTGGGCGATGGAGACGCTTTGGGCGGAGGAGGCGCGGCTGGCGGGTTGCGAATGGAGCTAGGGGGCGCAGAGGACGGGGGCGGGGGAGGCGGAGAGCGTGCTCGTGGGGGAGACCGAGGTCGATCGTAGTCTCGGTCGCGGGAACGCGATCGTGCATCGCGTCGATATGAACGATCCTCGTCACGTTCATCCCTACGCTCATCCCTGTCCCGATCCCTATCCCTGTCTCTGTCTCTGTCTCGGTACTCTCCACGCGAATAAGGACGATCCCGATCGTAGTCATCATACTTGCGCGAAGAATAGTCGTCCTTCGAATCGTATCTTCCGAATCGTTCGTTCGCCCGATCCCGATCGCGTGCCCATTGCCTCTTCTCCCTCTCCCTCCTCTCCTCCCTGGCTTTGATCTTCCTTTCCACTTCAGGGATGCGTTCATGCATGAGAGTTAGCAGTTCGCGCTCCAGTTTCCGCCTGTCCTGATCCTTCGCCGCCGATCTCGGCCCACGGGAAACGTACTCCAGGTCATCGCTAACCCTCTTGACTCGATACTTCAGATCCTCCAACTCCCTGTCCAGCGCTTCGTCCTCAGCTGTCCTCGAAGCATCCGCCTCTGCTGCACGATCCAACATCTTGGCGGTGTTGGCCAGCTTACGCTTCATCTCATCCAGATCGGCAGCTGGGTTGTCCTCGTCGTTGCGGGAACGGACGTCGTCGCGGTTGACATGCCGAGATCGCGGTTTGTAGAATTCGTCAGCTGGTTCCGTATCATTATGCTTGTACACGGTGGCATCGCGACCGGAGTCGATGGTGGACGACGAATTGTTCAAGGAGCGGATCTTCGCCCGAGATATTGGGGCATCGAGGTTCGAGGGAGACCGCGAGCGGGATTCATTCTCCAAATTGCGTTTCATCATGTCGATGGAGTTGGTGAGGTCGCGTGCAGAAGGTGGCACAAGCTCCGGTGGAAGCTGATCGGGAATTGGCATACCGCTCAGTCCTGGAGACGTGATCAGCACCCATAGCAACTTCCAAGTAGTTGGAGGTACATACGACGATAGATGAGACCCATTGCCACATGGAATTCGGAAATATTGAGTTTACCGCGATCGTCAATATCGGCTAGTGTCCTATAATAACTGAGTAATCGGAATGCGTAAAGAGGTGTTTAAGACGAACCATATATGGGCCAGATCGTCCTTCGGGAGCCCACTCGCGCCAAAAACTTCCAACGCAGTCTGACCACTAATGAACCCGGTACCCTGCGCATCCCAAGATCTGAAGATGTCGTTGTACTGTTTCTTCTCCGCTTTGCTCAGTGCCCATGGCATCTGTTGGGTGGGGGCGCCACGTTGAGCTTGATTGTGCTGCTGGAATGACTGCTGCAAATTAAATTGCGGCGGTGCTAGCTGTGGAGTGACGCCGGTACCGAGCGACGTGTTGTTCATCGGCATGAAGGTTGTAGACATCATCTGGAGTCGTGGATCGACGTATCCCGTCATCTGAGGAACAAGTGGGCGGGCAGAAGCCGCCCCAGGGAAGCCAGTGGCTTGCGGCATCAAACCTCCTCCACCGCCGATGCCTGGAGATGCGCTCAAGAAACGATTGACCTGCGGTGGCTGCTGCTGCTGAGGCAGCCCCAGGAACCCGGACCCCTGATTCTGTTGCTGGAATTGCGTCGGAAGAGGCGGAACGGGTGGAGGGGCAGAGCGCGTCTGCTGCTGAAAATTGCTGCCCTGCCCAGGAAATCCGGTAGGCTGCGCCTGAAGAAACCCAGACCCTGCCTGAAACCCCGTCTGCTGAGGCTGTTGAAAGCCTTGCATACGCTGTCCAGGGAACCCGGTCGGCTGCGGAACCAAAGCAGGACCTCCAAAACCGCCCGGCTGCTGAAATTGGGGGGTTTGCTGCTGGAACTGAGGATTCTGCTGCTGGAACTGGGGATTCTGCTGCTGGAACTGGGGGTTATTGCCAGGAAACCCGGTCTGCATTGGATACTGGAATCCAGGCTGCTGGGCTTGCCCCCACTGCGACATGATGGTTATGGTGTAAGCTCAAATTCAGGCGCCGACTGCGGAGACAGTAACACGGCAAATACGGCCACTCTGAGGCTCTCTCTCCTCACCACACGCTACAATCATATCCTGGCAGGTTCCTGCGAAATTCGTACGGGTTCTAGAAGAGCTGATCGATATGGCTAGCAGAGGATACGAATTTTGTTCCTGAGCCGATTGACCGTGCTGCCTCGGGTATTAGCACGGAGCCAATATTGGCACTGTATCAACCCAGCTGAAGACCTTACGAAGCATAGATGGGCTCAATATGCAGGCCTCTGGAGTCTTAAGCTCCCTGTCCCACATTGCGGTCCACGCGCTTGCCTGGCTGTCTTGACGTGATGACACATCGCTTATATGCACCCTGCACGCCTCGTTGGGCCGAGTGCTGTATAAAGCTAGCGTACGCCTGGATGTCGGGCGGACTCTCTGCGCAAAATGGTGGCTAATGGTACGCTGGGCAGGTTGTAATCCCACAGCTCTGAGACCTGATTGCATTATTCCAGGCGTCATGGCTCATTACAGTTCAGTCGAGACAACGACAATGGTGGACATACTGCACGCGGAGGAACGGCGCCTCGTAGAGGCTCTTTCAGCAGTCCGTGCCAAGCTCAACGACCTGGCGCCTATCTCAGCGCTCCCCGCAGAAGTTCTTGAGTGCATATTCGAAATATGTGTGTCCTGGCTCTACGAGTACCGACGACCGCAGAACCGTTTGGCATGGACGCAGGTCTGCCGAAAGTGGCGATCTGTCTCCCTTAGCGCCGCCCGCCTCTGGCGCTGCATCGACCTCAGTGACTCGCTTCTTACGGATGAGTTCCTGCTTCGTTCTGGGTCAGCGCCGATTCACCTCATTTCGACCTCGACCTCACCCCCACGACTGTGCATTGGTGACCTTGAGCCCCACGCGGAACGAGTCCAGACGCTCGATGTTCACTTCTTCCCGGAGGATCTGATAAACTTATTCGCGAGTCTCGGACCCGACCTGGTGAATCTCGCAAGCCTGTCGTTGAAAGTGCCTCCCGTGTCCACCAGCATTGTCCTCGACATCAAAGCACGTGTCCCAGGTCTGAGGCGGCTCGCGCTCGAAGGCGTAGCCATCCCGTGGCACCTTTGTGTCAGTCTCACCCACCTATCTCTTCGCGGACTAGGAGCGGGGTACTCACCCTCCATTAATGAACTGCTCACGATTTTCAAATCCTCCCCTAACCTCGAATATCTCCGCCTTCAATGGATCACCCCTTCCTCTGACCTACCTATCTCTTCTCTCGACCACCAGATACCCCTCCCGTGCCTCCGAGAACTCTTCGTCGCTGCCAAGGCTCCCGTCATCCTCTTCATCCTCTCCAACATCTACCTACCCTCTGCACCGCGTCTGCAAGTCAACTGCTCCGATCCGTTCGAAAGCCTAAGTGACTTCTTACCCGCAGACCTACGGACGACGTACAGTGCCCTAGACGTCCACGGCGTCCGCCTCGAGCGCGAGGGTGTCCGGTTCTTCCCCTCCGCTGGGCTCGCGGACCTCTCCGACTCCATCATATCGTTCGGCTCCTCCTGGCCCATCTTGAAAGCCTTTCTCCCAGACGTACCTCAGTTCTTCAGCCTCGCACATGTCACCGTGCTCGAACTCGGCCGGGAGGTGCTGCTGGACCTCCCACGCCCGCTTCTCTCGCAGTTCCTCGTGCACCTCCCCGCGCTCGAAGACCTGCGCGTCGCCTTCGGCTCCTCCTTCTTCCACGATCTTTTCTTCACGCTCTCCCGGCCGCGTTCTGGGTCAGACTCCTGGGAAACACCCGGACGCGACTTGCTGTGTCCGGGCCTGCGGACGATATCGTTCGGCGGGACGCGGGACCAGGTGGCGTGGTACTTCGAGGAGAAGTGCATCCCGCGACTGCTTGCGCTAGCGAAGGCTCGCCATGCGGCCGGCGTCCCATTGGAAGACTTGAGGTTCATGCGGTGTCATACTCTGTCGCCTGGGGTGTTCGAAGACTTCGCTGGGCTCGTGGGGCGGATTTCTGTTAGCGCTGGTGAGGGGAGGGACGGCGAGGTGGCGAGGCGTTAGCTTTGGCACTGGAACTTCGGTGACTGTATCGGGGCATTGGACTACGGCGGGAGATTCCATGATTTGATGGTAAGAGCGCGACCGGTTTCGATACACCTGCGCCTCAGAGTCTGCTTTGTAGCACATGTGTAGTTCTAATTTTTGTCGAAATTTTCTGCGTCCGTTGACATGTATATATGGCTGAGAATCCATGGTGTTTGAACTCGATCCTTGGGCCTTGACGACGAATTCGATTTTCCTCATGCCTGCTGCAGTAAAGATTCCACATCGCGTTCACTCTTCTTTTGCGTTGAATCTTCGTACATATGTAGTGCAAACTATAATCTTATCTTATCGTTGCCATCCTCCATCGCAAAATCTCCCCGAAATATCTCTGCCTTGCCCGGTAACGAAGTTCTGCAGCTGTACAGGCTGGCACTGATCTACAAGTTTGGTGACTCCTGGCATGAGGCTGTAAAAGCCATGGACTCCTGCTCCCAGCCACCGCGTGAATACTTCGCAATCTCTGTGGAGTCTTATCACATCGTCTGTTGAAGACTACAATTAGGCGAGTATGCAGAGGCAACGAGGTGAACACGAGCTGAATAGAGACACCAGCTTTTACGTGATCCTTCACTTTTGCAGGAAATTCTAGGATGACGATGTGACCACGAGGTTCAACGGTATGCACGGGACGGGGAGAGCACCGTCTAAACATCTGCTGGCACAAAGGGTAAGTTGTGCGGCCGGCGATTCCGAGTCCGGTCATGGTTCCGCGCAGCAGTTGCCTCGATCACAAATCTTCAGCATCAGCGCACCCTTGGACCGGATCAGCCAGTGACGAACCATGGCGATTCAAGGCTTATTCACACTCTTGATCTGGGCTTTCCAGTAGTGAAGGGTCTCCAAGGTCTGACTGTCCTGCTCTGCCGAGCCGCTAGACAGGGAGATGGCAACGACAAGGTAAGATTATCATTTGCAGTTGTGTATGTACGAAGGTTCACCGCATAGAAAGAGTCAACGCGATGTGGAATCTTTACTGCAGCAAGCATGAGGAAATTTGAATTCGTGGTCAAGGCCCAAGGATTGAGTTCAAACACCATGGATTCTCAGCCAAAGATACATGTCAACGGACGCAAAAAACCTCGACAAGGATTAGAACTACACATGTGCTACAAAGCGGACTCTGAGGCGCAGGTGTATTAAAACCCCCGAGCAGGAAAAGATCTGGCTTTTCCGTTGCCCATTCATACGCACATCGCCAGCCAGACCTCTTGCAATCTCAATACCTTCCCTGTCGGACGAATTTCTTGACCCTACAGAAGGCGCTGCACCTGTGCAGTCTTGGTGGAGTTTACGAAGTCCATACTTGTGCACTGTGGACGACGTTACTTGAAACCAGACTTATATTTCATTTCGAACGGGAGTCTTGCGTCATAGATTTGTATAAAGTACAATCAAAGCTCTCATGCATATAAGCGAAGTGAACACTTGCTATGATCTTGTGATAGGTACCCGCCATCGTAAAGCTATGCGGCGCATGGTCGTTAACATGCAGAGATGAGCAACAGCCAATGATTCTGCGTCAGGCCGGCTGAGGCTTGCGCTACAGATACGCCACATCCCCACCATGCTGAGTAAGATCCGTCTCGCCCATCGGATACTCTCGACCCCCAACCTCACGTTCTTTCGCAACGCCATCCAGCCAGCCGGAGATTACTTGCTTCTTGACGTCTAACGCCCTGCGTAGGGCTACTTGTTGGTCAGACTGCGTATAATCTCGTCATCGAGGCACGCACCCTCCTCGTCCATGAGTTTGCGCCGTTTAGTGGCCCTAGGTGGAGTCAAGTCCCACCGGTCTCGCGTGCCACGCACACGATGGTTCACGTTATTTTTGGAAGAAGTATCATGGGCGCCGTCGTTGCTGAACCCACTGCTTAAAAAGGCCTGTGCATCGTCATTCCTCGGGTCTATATCCGTCCACGCGTTATAAATCTCGACCATCTTCTCGATTTCACTTTCGAGCGAGGGATGTTGGCGCATATAGGGAAAGAGCAAAAGACCCATACGAAGTTTTCGGCCGGCGTCGCATATGACGAAACGAGGATGAAGGTGGGAAGCAATGATGGGGAAGTTGTGATATGGATGCGGGAAGTAGGTGAAGTCGGTCTGAGACGGGGGTTCTGGAGCAGTGGGAGGAGGTGATGCCTGGCGATGTATTGGGACGAGACGCATATCCGGGTGAGCTACGAGTCTGTATCTGTACACAGTCTCCTGTTCTGAGAGGATCAACGGATTCATATATACGAAGATAGATTTCAAGGCGCACGTCAATTTTAGGGAAATTCTCCCGTCCTTTATCCTTCGCAGCGTGATATTCGTCGATAATCCGGGTTTCGGGAAAAAGCAGCCACCGCTGCTTATCGTACAAACTACGGAATTTTGAGCTGACTGTGGTGTATCGATCATAGGTCATCCAGATGACAGAAGAGAAGTACTCACGAAAGAAGATATTGTAACGACTGTCCAGATTCAACGTGTATCGTTTCATATTCCAGGCATACTCCAGTTTATCGAGCTGGACATGAAGAACAATGACGTGAATCCTCCCATACAATCGAAGTAACTCACTATGCGCTTGGGAGTCGCACGCGATAAGCAATAAAAATGCTGCACATCGTTGCACTCATCTGTGTTTTCAATAAGACATCGTTTCCCAGAGAGCTGTGGATTCCCTGTGGTAATGACAGTGACGAGTCTCCTAGCTGAAGCAGGAATATCACAATGCCTTGGTGGCTGCGGTATTTCCTCAGTGGATGAGTCGCAAGACCTATCGCCAGAATCAGACATCTTCGAGGTGAGGAGTCAAACTAGTCAAGGTCAAGCTGGACGTTAAACGGTTGGTCTTGTAGTTGCCTTACCGTCGCAGTCACATGTCCATTGTTCGCCGCTTGCGTTTGGCTTTTGTCACCAAGCTTTTGTTTACACCTTTAAGTTTCCTCTCAAAGTTGGCGAACAATGTAACATTCAACCAATGGCAACGTTTCTCCGTTTTGACACCGCTCACACTTTCTAAGTTGAGCGAACAATGGAATATCCAAACGACGATAATATTCAAGGCGGTGACATTCCAGGCAAGCAATTCTTGACCTCGGACCATGCCTCGCAATACCCAGTCTGCTCGAGACCGAGACTACATGCCTGAAAATGACCGCCGAAGCGTGCTGACAGTAAACTCCTGGAAGACGACGCCCTCGCACCGGCATGATGGTGACAGGAACACACCGATCGACGCTAAAAGGCGCGTCGATAAGATCACCTGCGGGAAGTCGGCCCTCTCTGGGACACGCTGTGTAATCGAAAACACAGATGAGAGTAATGCCGTCGAGTATGCTCATCTTTTGCCAAGGTCAGCAAGCGACGACATGGTGAGTTTCTCTACCCAATGAAATTTGAAGAACACCCTTCATCTTCCTCTATATCAAGCTCGACCGACTCGAATATGCCTGGAATCTCAAGCATGGCAGCCTGAATGTGAATACCCGCTTCAATATTCTTCGCCGTACGCTCTTTTTTGAACATCTTACTGGTCTCGAACTGATCAACCCTCAGTCAGCGTGAAATTTCATAAGCTGTTCGACATGAAACAATGGTGGATGCTCCTCCCCACAAACTATTACATTGATAAGTATTACAGCGTGAAGGATGAAGGCCGAACAGAATTTCCTCCGCCCGAAAGAAGTGCAAGTCAGCCTCTCATTCTCTCTCCGACTGGACTAATCTCGTCATGACAGGGAATTGTTTACAAATACACTCTTATTGCGCACCCGGAAATGCGCATGATTCCTATCCATCGGCAGGCAAACCCTCCCGCTATCGCCAATCCTATTAACAATCAGCCACCTCCTCAACCTCCCCTGCCAGCTAAGGACGACTTTACCTTCTTTGTACATCCCTATGATGATTTCCCGGTCATTGCCTCGCATGTCCTTCCTCGCTTCGCCTTATATGATGCCGGGAGAAAAATCTGTGGTAATTTGGCTGTCGGTTATCGTAAACAACATCCTGCGCTCCGCCAGCAATTGGACAAAGTTGAAAAGATCTATGAGGCATGGACAAAGGAGCTCGACGACGGCGCACCGGATGTAGATGCCTTCCTGAATGGAGGCGGTGACGACAGCAGCCAAGGAGACCATGGCAAGGACGACGAATTTGGCGGCAATGATGCCAACAGCGACCGTACTGGGAAGGGACGTGCATATCCTGCGCGAAAGAGACCCGACACAGACGACGGATCGCCGGGCGGCTCCAAGCGGCAGAGACAAGGGTATAGCTCTAAGCAACAGAGACTTGTGGAGGATGGTACTGCATGGCTGGACGATGTCACCCTTCGTGAGTTCGACCAACAGGCATCGCTAGGCGAGAAGTCGGATTGCAAGGAACACTTCGTCCTGGAGTGGCTGACTGGTGTTGGAAAAGAAGGTGATGTCGGCAATACTAAAGAGTATCCGAAGGGCGACGATAAGGAGTTAAAGGATGCGTTGGATGCGAAAACGGTCGTTGGCAACGGTGGCGTCATTGATGCTGGGATATATGTGGCGGGACTTGGGGCTTAGTGGAATTCCCAAATGAGTACGGGTGGGAATCTGTATCCTCATAACTTACACAGCATTATCAAACAAAGGAGTCTTGTCAAACGCCCCTAGCCCGTCCGGGCCACTCTCGTCAACAATGAGCGGAAAATCGTCGCGTCTGACACCGCCGAGGGTGAAGCCTCAGGCAACAAGCGCGATCATCTCCTCCTGAGTGAAAACCTGCCGTTCGAACGACCCGATGTGGCTCGAGAGATCCTGTTGCGGCTCGGGCACAGTGGCCGGCCCAGCCACCCTCGCATCGACTCTGCCGCCACGATACGGGATCACGGGCCCGCCGCAGGAGGCGACCGCCATGACAGCACCCATGGCGATGACGTCGGCGACTGCGTTGTCAGAACGAAGAAGCGTTGGGATTCAGAGGGCTGCATGCTCCCTGGGAATCGGAAATGATACGCACGAGCGACGTATGGGGTTGTGAAAAGGACGAAGTCATCAAGCGACTCAGCCATGCCCATTCCAATGTTCTAACTCGGATGCGCACGGTGAGACTCGAGAGTGGAGAAACATCTGGCAAAAGCCGCAAAGCGAAGAAACGTACCTGTGGTCGGTCGATCTCAACAGCGATTGACGCGTCGAGACCGCCTGATCCGTCGGTCTCGTCATGGGCCGCCCGCCATGTCATGATATGCCTGTCGGTGTCGTCAGATCTGGATAAAGCAAAGCCAGGCATAGAAGACAAACAATTCGAAGCCACTGAGCAGCAACAGTGGTATTGTCTCTTGCAACGCAATCCTGCGTGACGCTCGACAGCGCGTCGGTCGCATACAGCTGGAATTCGAGGAAGTCCAACTGTGGGTTGGGCCACTGCGGCATGGTCGCGGCACTGTTGGCTATGCCAACACAAAAACCATTCAGGACCACCAAGGCGGCCAGCGAAACACTAGGAAGAGACAGCATGGAGTTGAAGACGCGGTGTGTTGAAGGACAACATGGCTAGTGGTAGTTTATATATGCGCTGGGGTGGTGGTAGGATAGACGGTAATGAGCGACAACATCACGTCCCCATTCCACGTCGGCGATTTTTGACCACATCTACATCACTACGTCTGGACAGCAAGGCAAGGATGCGCATGAGCCATCTCGCGTAGGTGCGCCAGGTCAACACGAGACGAGACTACCTCGGTTCTGTAAGTCAGGGATGCGGATGAGCTGTGCTGCGCCGCAGGCGCGATCAACAGGAGACGATTCGAAGCCCCACGGCGATGTACCCCGACACCTCACGAGTGTTCAGCAGTCCAGACGGAGAACGAAGCCATCTTGGCTCAGCCGCTAGTCTGGGGAAGAAAACCGTCACCGGTAGCACTAGTATCCTCCATCAATCCAAATCGCACCGTCACACTGCAGACACGTTTACCTCACTGTGCTCCTCTTCCTCATACCTTTCTGTCTTCATTATCTCGTTCTCACTCTACCGCACGCGCTTTTCCCTCTTGTCCTCGCTACATACGCTTGGCTACCGAATTTATGTGTCTTGTGTCGTCTGGCGTTTTCGCATTTCAGTCAGGAAATAGTTTCCCACGGTCGTACTCTCTCTCACCACCACGTACGATGGCCTCAAACGTTGACGCTCTGCTGAGCCTGCGGCAAGCCATAAAATCAAAAGACCCCATCACATACTCAAACAGCCACGGGCCATGCTCTTCCCTCCTCAACGCTACCCACCTCGTCCTCTCGCCCTCCGTCTCTCTCCCAAAATCCACTCCAACGCGTTATCTCAAGAAAGACGTAACCAGCGCCTCGGGGCCCTCCGACTTCTTCTCAGTAGAGGCGATCTACCTCGCTTGGCTGCTCCGCGATGCGCCCGGTGCGGAATACATGAAACAGGCGCGAGAGAACGGATTGGCTGTGGGTTTCGTGAGCGTTACGGAGAGGAAGGACGTGGTGGACTGGTTGGAGGGGCGAATCCATGATACTCCGAGAATCGTGCCGCTGCCATGTGAGTCTTTGTTGAACGCGAGACGTTGCTCAGGAGATTGACCGGAATAATAGCGGACGCGACGACGACGCCGCCTGGCACACCACGGACTGCGCCGCTTGCTACTCCTTCGGCCGCGCAGAAGTCCCAGGCTGAGCTTACGACGACGCCTACAAAACGGCGCTATGTTGCCGATACCCACGATGTGGAGGTGGTGAAAAAGATTAGACAGAGTGAAGTTGAACTCAGGGACCGGAACACCGTGCTTCGTGGTATCAAACCGAATGTGAGTACCACATGCGCCATGGCGCTTGCATGAATTGACCATTCTCTAGAACTTTGCATCCATCCGGACAGTGTACGCCGAGAAACTCAAGAAGTTGAAAGAAGCCAGCAGACCTGGTGCCATCCCCACATCGGTCGCACCTTCAGCAGGTAGGCTCGAGCCACTAGAATTTACTTTGCGCATAGCTAACCGCGCAGTCACAGACCCGAAATTGCTGGCTCGCAAAGCCCGTGCGTACTGCATCCCTCCACCCGCCTCATCCCGCTAATCCCGAATTCTTGCCAGGCAACAATTTCCCCATCATCATGATCTCCTCCTCTCCCACCGCGCTCATCACAATGCACAACGTCAAGCGCTTCCTCCAAGAATCCACGTACGCCCTCCTTCCCCCCTTTCACCTCCCCTTCTCACCCGCTCCCGCTGCCGCCCCGCAGGTTCGAGCCCTCCCAAGAAGCGCGCGCCCGCGCCATGGCCGAAGGCAACATGCGCCCGGAAGACATGATCCCGATCTACCGCAAACGCACCCACATCGACTCGAGCGGGAAAGAGACGGAGACGCACGCGCGGTACTTTGTCGTCGACAGCGTGGAGGCGCTGTCGAAGTTCGGCGCGGATGCGTGGGACCGCGTGGTGTGTGTGATGACGACGGGCCAGGCGTGGCAGTTCCGGCCGTACAAGTGGAACGAGCCGACGCAGCTGTTCCACCATGGTGCGTGCCCTCATTCGAGATAAGGGAAGGATGAGACTGAGACTGATGCCGGCCTTGGGCTTGGTGTAGTGAAAGGAATTTATGTGTCGTGGTCGAATGACCCGCCGAACACGAAGATCAAGGATTGGAACGTCATGGAGCTGAAGGTACGCTCGCGGGCAATTCTGCGCCCTTCCTTTCTCTGACCAGTTTTTTAAGATTGATCCACACCGACGCCATGTTGACAAGTCCGTCGTCGCGCACTTCTGGAAGACGCTTGACACCTGGGTATTGGCGAATAAACCATGGTTGATGAAGACATGATACCGGTGCTTTGGCCGTCTTGCTTGCTTGCTTCCTTTGTTTCGTTCCCTCTCTGTATCTCGTGTAGCTATATCAACCTGCGTTTTTTTTCCAATCTTCATGGTTTGTCTGGAACGAAGCTGCTCGAAGACAGGACGATCTGGCGAGGCGTTCAACACGTTCGTTATGTGTACGTCGGTCGCATTCTCGCCCGCGTGCCTTCATATTCACTGCTGACTTCGTCCCTTTCGCCGTTTCGCTGTAGTGTTTCGTCTTGACTTCCAAGTCCTTATCGTTGCATGTCAGACGACTCGCTCACGCCTATTTCCCACTCAACGGAGAATCAGACTACATGGCTGTACATGTTCGCTCTCGCGTTCTTGGACAGCTGAGCAACTAAGCACCGTCCCTGATCCCTGGACCCTGATTTTCTTCGAAGCCAGTGCCAGTTGGCGGAGGCTCAGAAAATGTACACCGTCACGTGAGAGCGTCGCGTCAAACGCATCAATGTGCCGAGGATCCTCGGAAATGGACCTCTGGGCATGTGCATCTACTTCCGACACGCCGCGAACGAAATTACCCTAGGACCTGGACAGGAGAAGGATGCAAGGGCCTCAGCTCTGCTTTTCTACGTGTTTCTGTAATGGCCTCCTTCCATGCTGAGTGTCACGGGAATGCCTAGAGATCTTCGTCGATGTTGAGTCCTCTCCAGTTCCATACCGTCGCTTCGCTACTTGCTTCAAGCCTTAGCACCAGTCAATCCATGTAAAAAGTACAATTCACAACGCGTTACTAGTACACAATTCACTCGTGGAACGCTGGAACCCAAAAAAAAAGAATTTACATATAGCCCACTGGGCGCACTTGCTTTTCGTCTTTGCGAGCATGTGCCTGGTCATCTAGGTATAGTGTGTGTTGTGTGTGGATGTTGGTAAGTATGTTGAGCAAGCGCGAGCGCCAGGAAACATAGGAAGATGGATAAGAAGACGGTACGCTTGTAGCCTGTACATGTCGAGGTGGAAGAAAACGCCGGGTGCTTCGTCTGTGTCGAGGACCCGGATCCAGTTATCGAGGCGGATCAAGGTGGAGTCGGCTGGCGATTTGGACGAACGAAAATCGGGGAGCCTGCCAGTTGTAGAAGGAGAAGTCGCGAATCAAAATAGGCAGGTACGCGTCGGAGTTGTCATCGCGTCACAGCGAAGCCATTTGCTTCTCAGCGACAGCCTTCTTCACCGCGTGGTGCTTGAGAGTGCCCGTACCAGCTCGCGCACGCGCATGGGTGGTGGCAACGGCAAGAGGCGCCTGCACCTGCGTCGACGCATGGGCATGGGCATGGGCGGGTGACTCGGCGGGCGCCGCTGCGGCGACGGTGTGATGCGACAACAGGCTGTTCAGCGAGTCTCGCGCGTCGCGGTCGCCCTCCAGATCGCGATGAACGGGGACTTTCACCTGCAATGCGCTAGCGCGCGCGGCGCGCCTGCGTTGGAGGACCTGGAAGCGGTCGGCGCGGCCCGCAAAGTCGTCGCCGTCAGCAGGGAGGACGGCGGGCCTGGCGGGCTTGGAGAACGTGCTCGGCTTGGGGTTGGCTGCGAGGCTATGGCGGAGATAGTAGCGGCCGAGGAGGCTGCGCGGTGCTGCAGCTGGGACGGGCGGCTTGGCAAGGGCGATTTTGCGTGTGATGTTGGGCGAGGTGGTAGGGAGGGCGCTGGCGATGGTGAAGAGCGCGAGGATGAGGGCGAGGGTGAAAAGAGTGTGGTTCATGACGGGGGGTTTTGATTGGTTCGTGCTTTCGTGGAGGCCGGCCGCGAAGGATGTATTCAGCAATGATAAGGAGCGAGTGAGATCCCTTCCCAGCGGGTGTCAAGTTGAGGGAACAAAGGAAAACCGGCCGCTGCAGGTTGGTTGCTTTATGGACTCGGGGTGATCGAAGTTGAGCGGCAGCAGGCAACCAAACGTACTGACGTCAAACTGGTTGCCATTGACCGTCGCGGGGTTTGATCGCCCTTTCGGTGCCTGTGCCTGACTCGCTGTCCCTTCATCTTCCCTCTCACCAACTTATCGGTTGAGGCTATGAAACATCGTGTGGTATGTATTATCTGCAGAAAGTATTTGGTTCGACTTAAGGAGGAGGCCGTAGATCCATCGATACTGCCTTCGTCGCGAATAAATTGAGCCTGTGCCGCCATCTTTCCAAGAGCGTGTGCCAGCTGCCCCCGCTACTCTCCCGGACTTCCCCAAGGTCCTCGACATGCAGTCCCTCAATCTGCGATTTTTGCAGTAAGGAGTCCAACCCAGTTTCGGCCAGGCGAGGTTGGTCATTGTCCGGGTCCATCATGATCAACGCCGCGAGGTTCTTCCCCGATGGTGCGAATCCCGCCGCGTCACGGAGCTTCTCCGCTCCGATGAAGTTTCAACCTGGAATTGAGATGCTGGCGCGTAGGGCCTTCAGGGCGTCTCTGGAAATCCCCAGGCTCCCGAAGATGACATCTGTGACGCGACGGCGTACAGACAGCCATCGGAAAGCGCGAAGCGCCGATGCGCCTCACATCGCTCTGTTCCGAGTAACGGTAGGAGGGCAGAGATATATCCTGGATGCCGCTTGTAACAATTCTGCCCGCGCTAGGAGAGTGACCGTCCATGACGTAGTTTCGCAGGAATAAGGAGGGAAGTCGGTATCCAGATTGTGACACGCACAAGGGGACTGACGCAGGAAAGTGGTCCGTGAATGGCGCAACGAGGGGGAACTGGGGGACACCCCGCTACTAAAACCAGCTGTCGATAGAGCGAAGACGATCTGAGTTCACTGCGCGCTCGAGATAGCAATGTTTTTCATTGTGCTTTTCACGGTATGCGGGCGTCGTGACTGATGTGTGATGGAGTTGGACGGTCTTGGACGAGAGGCACGTCGGCTTGTCCCCATCGGGAGTCGTCCCTTGACCACATGTGGAACACATTTTTTCAGGCAGCCCGAGCTACAGTATTGAAAATAACCAGCGGGATCGCTGCTCTCAGCAAGGAGGGGCTGGACTGAGGAGGGTGGCGGGGCAATGTCATGGTGAATTTGCCAGCAACTGGGGAGGTTGCGCCGATCTACGGCTGGGCGCATTGCTGATGACGGCTCAGCGTACGACGATGGGTACCAAGATGGTCTCTGTGACGGAGAAGATGCAGAAGGGAAGGTCACGGCGGAGTCATCGGCTCCACAGCAACACCATTCTTCAAGGGTACAGAAGACTTGGAGGTCGCGCGCGAAAGGGGGTGGCGATGCTGAAGTTCCACGAAACGTTATCTGTTATCTGTTATCTGTTATATTACACCCAGCGGTCCAATTCCTGAACAAGGGTGCTCCCGGAAGTATCCCGACGTACAAGCAAGCGGGTACGTCATCGTCCCGGATCCTATTTACTCCCTTCGCCGAGCTATTCATACTTCCAGAACGTCTAACTAAGGAGTAAAGTAGGACAAAAAACAGAGTCAGTCATTACCACTATCGTGTATAAGCCAGTGTAAGGGGAGTGATGGGACATATGGTTTGGTCATGGAATACATTGATGTGACCTCGAACGTGAATTTCAGCCGTCGAGAGTCAAGCCATCTTAGTCTTTCCAATGAGAAAACATGGTCGGACAGTAAAACTCTGGTAAGGGCCACACGGTGCTCTCTATGGGGAACACTGAGATAGTGTCGGAAGTACAGAGTTTGATGTCTCGGCCGTTTGTCTCCATCAGGCTGAACCCGATTTCTGAGCAGATACAGTTTTGGCGACGAGTCAATTGCATTCTGGAGGTGCTTTTTGCGGAAATGTAAGGGCGACCCTTGAACGCTCGCGGACTCACACGAAGCTGGCAAGGGGAGATCCAAAGTATATTAAAATATGTACGAGTAGATAAGCTAAGTGGCGCACCTGGCAAGGGGAGATCCAAAGAGAACAAGTCTAAGGAGCCCTTGCCTGGTGCGCGCACGGTATGTACGACGATCGGGTGGCTTGGTAAAACTGTACAGTACCTTGTAAAAACTGTATAGTAATGTGCGGCGCTCGTGGCGCAACGATGAACCGCGAATCCGGGATCCGACGGTGGAGGAACGGGGAGTCCGGCGGGACGAGCACGGAGGCCGGCGGGGGAAGTACGGAGGCCGGCGGGGAAAGTGCGGGGTCCGGCGGGATGAGCGGGTGGGATCCGGAAGTCCGCCGGGTCGAGTACATCTAGAAGTAAGTAAAGTATCGTAGTGAAGGGAAGAGAAATAGAAGGAAAAGGAGGGGAGAGGGACGTCCCCTTACATCACCCCCCTCTAGGGTGCAGCGCCCCGATGCACCGGAGCGCGCGCGGCTCGCAGGGCCGCCGGGTCCACAAGGAGCATCCCACGGACCTGCTTGGGGGCGTCGGGATGCCGGCGGTGGAACTCGCGGACCAGGTCGCGGGCATGCGCAACGTTCTCCACAGGCTCCCAGGAGGCGTCTTCATAGCCGTAGCCCTTCCACTTGACCTTGTACTGGAGCTTGCGGCGGAAGAAGCGGCTGTCCAGGATGTCCTCGACGTCAAACCACTCCTCGTCGTCGATCAACGTTGGAGGCGGAGGCGGACGAGCGCGACGGCCAGGGATCGGGTCCGGGGGAGCAAGCCGGAGCTTGACGGCGTTGAACACGGGGTGGAGGCGGCTCATGGAGCGGGGCAGGCGGAGCTTGTACGCGAGAGGGCCGACTTGGCGTTCGATGGTGTACGGTCCAAGATAGCGGTGCGAGAGCTTCTTGGAGGGACGCGTCGTCTGGATGTCCGAAGCGTCGAGGTATACACGATCGCCGGGCTTGTACTCCGGGGCCGGGATCCGGCGCTGGTCGTAGTACCGGGCCATGTCGTCCTTCGCCTTGGCTAGGGCCGCCTTCGCCTCCTCCTGGGCCAGCTTCATGCGCTCGAAGAACTCGTTCGCCGTCTCGTTGTTGGAGTTCAGCGGCCGAGGCTCAAAGCCCATGCGCGGGTTCCGCCCGGTGTCCAGCATGAACGGCGTGAACTTGGTGGCGGAGTGGACGTGGTTGTTGTACTGGAACTCCGCCTCTGGGAGGAGGTCATCCCAGTCGTCCTGCCGTTCGTTGCAGAAGACCCGGAGGTACTGCTCCAACTCCTGGTTGACGCGCTCCGTCTGACCGTCGGACTGAGGGTGGTACGCCGTGGAGGTGCTGAGCTTGATGCCGAGAAGGCGGTAAAGCTCCCGGGTGAACTCCGCAACGAACTGAGGTCCGCGGTCAGAGACGAACGCGTCCGGAAGCCCGTGCAGTTTCCACACGTGCTTGCGGTAGAGGTTTGCCGCGCCCATAGCCGTGCAGGTGGTGTGCGTCGGGATGAAGTGCGCACGCTTGCCTACGGAGTCCACCACAACCATGACCGCGTCGTAGCCGTGAGCCTCGGGGAGCTCGACGATGAAGTCCACGGACACGACGCTCCAGCGCCCCTCCGGAATGGGTAGCGGGTGTAGCTGGCCCATCGGGAGCTGCCTCCGGACCTTCGTCCGTTGGCAGAGGTCGCAGGTGCTGGTGTAGGAGCCGATGTACCGGGACATCTGCGGCCACCAGTAGCTCCGGGAGACGAGCTCCAGAGTTTTCCAGCGACCGGGATGCCCGGCAACACGGGAGTCATGGTGCTGCTCGACGATCCGGCGACGGAGCTCAGGGATGTTCGGGACGTAGATGCGGCCCCGGAACATGAGCACTCCCTGGTCCTCAGACCACTCTGCACTCCGGACAGACCGGACTCCGGAACGGGCGGACTTCAGCGCGGCGGCGGCCTTGGCGACGACGTCCTCCTGCGCACCTTCGCGGTTGCCTCGGCGGATGTCCCGCAGGATCTTGTCCTCCTCGCCGGCGGCGATGAGACCCTGCAGGGCACGGATGGCGAAGAACTCTGGCTTGAGCAACACGATGTCCGCATTGTCAGCACTACCGTCTCCGTGATCCGGTCGGCGCGAAAGTGCGTCAGGCTTGCCCATACTACGTCCGGGACGGTGGTGCAGCACGAAGTCGAAGTTGGCCAGATACAGGGACCACCGGGCCTGCCGCCGGTTGAGCTTCTTGGCGGTCAGGAAGTACTGGAGGTTCTTGTGGTCCGTGTAGATTTCGACCTTGTGCCGCGCACCTTCAAGGAAATGCCGCCACTCCTCGAGTGCGCGGATGATGGCAAGCATCTCCTTGTCGTGGATTTCGTAGTTCCGCTCGACGGCGTTCAGGCTTTTGGAGTAGAACGCGACCGGGTGCCATTTCTCGTCCTCCGGCGACTGCTGGGATAGCACCGCGCCCGTGGCGAAGTCTGAGCTATCGGCTTCGACCCGGAAGGGGCGGTCGTCGTCCGGGAAAATGAGGACGGGCTTGGAGGTAATGGCACGCTTGAGGGAGTCGAACGCGTCCTGCTGCCCGGACCCCCAGGTCCAGGCAACATCCTTAGCCGTGAGGTCGAAGAGCGGCCGAGCGTGGTGGGAGAAGTCGCGGATGAACCGCCGGTAGAAATTGGTGAAGCCCAGGAAGGACTGCACCTCCTTCTTGTTCTTCGGAACCGGCCACTCCGCTACTCCGGCGACCTTCACCGGGTCCATCGACGCCGTTCCGTGCGAGATGATCAGGCCGAGATATTCAATCTCGGTCCTCTCGAACTCGCACTTCTCGGGCTTCAGGAACAGGCGATGTTCGCGGAGGCGGTCCAGGACGATGCGGGTGATGCGCCGGTGTTCCTCGAGAGTCTTCGTATAGATTAGAATATCATCGAGGTACACACAAACGACTCCCTGCGCTATGAGATCGCGGAAGATGTCGTTCATCATCGTCTGGAAGGTGGCGGGACTGTTGGTGAGTCCGAAGAACATGACCAGCGGCTCGAAGAGCCCGCGGTTCGTCCGGAACGCGGCCTTCCACTCATCGCCCTCCTTGATGCGGACATTGTTGTAGCCCCAACGGACGTCCAACTTGGTGAAATATCGCGCACCGCGGAGGTTATTGATGAGCTCGGAAATGAGGGGAAGGGGATAGCGGTTCTTCACCGTTATCGCGTTCAACGCTCGGTAGTCCTGAACTAGACGAAGGGAGCCGTCCTTCTTCTTAATGAAGAACACCGGGGACGCCATGGGAGACTTCGAGGGGCGGATGCGACCGGACTTGAGATTCTCCTCCAGGAACGCGTCTAGCTCGGCCTGCTCATTGGGGGCGAGCGGATAGACCTTGCACGAGCTAGGCGTGGAGCCGGGTTCGAGTTCGATAGCGTGGTCCCATTGCTTGCGCTCCGGGAGTTCATCGAAAGCGGCCTTGGAGAATACGTCCTCGAAGTCGTGGAGGTAATCGGGGACGGCGTCGCGGAAGTCCTTCGGCGCGGAATTGCGCGCGAAGGCCTCCGCTAGGCGTTGAGACGTCGTCTGGCTCGCGCGGATCTCCTCAGCAGCCGGGTAACCGAAGAGAGCCGTCGCAAGCAGTCGATCACCTTCCTCCATGGTGTCGGCTTCCCGGGAGTCCGGAACGGGGTCCGTCTCCGGGTTCGCCTCCGGCGGAGGGTCGTCCTCACAATCCGGATCCGGGTACAGCTCCGGAATGTCGTCCAGTTCAGGCTCGGGGGCGGGGACGCCGCTGGAGCGGCAGGCGCGGATAGCCGCACGGGTCTTATTCCGCGCCTTGCGCTCTACCTTTACCTCCTCTCGGCACGTCTGGCAGCGGGCCGGGCAGCGGCTCATGGATACGGTGCCGGCCGCCCAGTCGATCTCCGGGTTGTGCTCCTTGAGCCAGGTATACCCGAGGATCATGTCCTGCTCGCCAAGATCGGTGACCGCGAACACCACACGTTCCGAGTGACCATTGTACCGGAGTACTAGGTCGACGACCTCGGTGATGGCGCCGGCGGCATTCGCGGTACCGTCTACGTTCTTGACGGGGATGGGCCGAGAGAGAGTCCGGGTAGTGATGCCGTGCTCGCGCACGAAGCGGATGTGCAGGAAGAGTCCGGAAGCGCCGCTGTCCAGGAGAGCCTTCAGGCCTAGGATCTCCTGAGTGTCGGTGGTCTCGACTTCCACCCCGAGGATCAAGGAGTTACGACTGGGGGTGGCGGCGAGGGTGAAGCTGCGTGGCAGGCGCTTCTCCCAGCGCGGTAGACCGCGGCGGCAACGGACGTTGATGGTGACTTCCGGCACATCAGAGTCGGGAGGTCCGAAGTTGGATTTGGTGACGGTGGAGGAGGGGGGTACGTCTTGGTCCGAACGGGGTTCACACGTAGAGAGGGCACCAATAGAGATTGATTCCGCAGACTCTATAGACAGACATGCAAACCGATTCGAACTTGCCAACGGGGGCGTACTGTTCACCCGTGGCGCAACTAAAAACCCTCCTCAGGACCTTCGGACCTCTCTTCTTCGGCAGCGGCAGGGGCCTCAGCCTGCGCCTCGGTGGACGCGGCAGCGCGGACGGCGTCCAGGTCAGCCAGCAGACCCATGACCCAGTCGTCGCGTTCCTCCGTCGTCATGGAGCGGATGTCGAATTGGTCCGGGCAGTTGCGAGCGATGTGCCCGGGCTTCTTGCATCGACGACAGATGATGGGGGTTCCGGAACGTTGGCGGGACAGGTCAATGTCCATCGGAACGCCAGAGGGAAGGGGGCGACTGGCTGGAGCAGTGGGAGCGGAAGGGGCTGCGGCGACCGGACGAGGTGGGGGAGCGGGGAGCGCACGGAAAACCGCCGGAGCTCCCGGGTTCCGGGCGGCGGGAGCCGGGGCCGTGCGCGGTTTGGTCACCGCGGAGCGGAAGTCCTGGTGGGCACGGGTGTTGTAGTCCACCAGACGCGCCGCGTCGATCCACTCCTGGACGCGCTCGTCCGAGGGACGTCCTTCCACTATGTTGGCAACCTTGGCCTCAATCCGGGGATCGAGACCGTGGCGGAAGCGGAACACCAGCTGCGCGCCGTCCGGGAATTGAGCTTCCTCTGCGAGATCCCAGAACTCGTCGATGTACTCGTCGACGGAGCGGGAACCCTGGTGGTAGGCGGACGTCTCGAAGGTGGTGGCGGCCTTCCGTTTTTCGTCTCGGGGGCAGAATTCCGCGATGAACTGCGTGCGGAACTCCGCGTAGGTGCCGAAACGGGGGACTCCGCCACGGGAATTGGGATAGCGGAGCGTGCGGGCGGCGAAACGAGCGGCGCGGCCCCCTTTCATGTAGGAGAGGACCCAATTGATGCGGGTCTGCTCATCGGGGAACGCGTCGGGGGTGAGGGACATGTAGAGATCGCAGGAATTGATGAAAGCGCGCCCTTTCTCCCTCTCGCCGTCGAAGGAGTCAGGGGGCGCCGGCCGCAAGCGATCTCCGCCGCGCGTGAAGGACTGCGCGGAGAGGGGGTCCGACTGCGCGGGGGTTTGCGCAGCGTCGGCGGGTTGGACCGCGGCGGGTCCGGAGTCACGGGGCACGGTGGGGGTGTTGTGCTGTTCTAGGTAGAGCCGGAACTCGCGAAAGGTGTTGAAGATTTCAGCCATTTGGCCGTCTTGGTGCTCCAGACGCGCCTCAATCGTCGTTAGCCTGCGCCAGGCTTCCTGCGCGGGGTCTGCCGCAGGGTCCTGGGGTGCTACGTCCGATGCAGACGGCATACTGAGAGGAGAAGGTGGGGAAAATGGGAGATGGCTGCGGAGTATCGATGCGCGGCAGTCGAGGGGCAGAGATCTCGGATTTTCCGGACCTTCTTGGAGACTTGTTCTGCTGTAAGGGCGACCCTTGAACGCTCGCGGACTCACACGAAGCTGGCAAGGGGAGATCCAAAGTATATTAAAATATGTACGAGTAGATAAGCTAAGTGGCGCACCTGGCAAGGGGAGATCCAAAGAGAACAAGTCTAAGGAGCCCTTGCCTGGTGCGCGCACGGTATGTACGACGATCGGGTGGCTTGGTAAAACTGTACAGTACCTTGTAAAAACTGTATAGTAATGTGCGGCGCTCGTGGCGCAACGATGAACCGCGAATCCGGGATCCGACGGTGGAGGAACGGGGAGTCCGGCGGGACGAGCACGGAGGCCGGCGGGGGAAGTACGGAGGCCGGCGGGGAAAGTGCGGGGTCCGGCGGGATGAGCGGGTGGGATCCGGAAGTCCGCCGGGTCGAGTACATCTAGAAGTAAGTAAAGTATCGTAGTGAAGGGAAGAGAAATAGAAGGAAAAGGAGGGGAGAGGGACGTCCCCTTACAGGAAAGGTAGGCCTGATAGGACATACAGCAGGTCCGTAACCCATGAAGCATTTCCAGCCTCGGCGAGAGATAGTGAGTCTTGGAGAGCACGACGTGCGTACCTATCCGGGGGCAGAGTCACGAGATATCTCAGATATTTGAGGGTGAGAATGACTCGACGAAATGTAGTGTGGTAAGATAGCTGTCTCTGTGAAGAGAGGGGCGAGCATGCTTGATTGAGAATTAAGTGCAAGGGCCCGTCACAGAAAACTGTGTTGAATTGCTTCTAATAGGGGTCTTCAGAGTTGGCGCAACGCCCGTTTCGAAACGGCCGTTTTAGTTTTGATGTCAAAGTTTTGAATCGAAACAACTTTGATCACTTGAAGGCACCACGTTGCGAATCGTGATTTAAACCGTTTCAACCTTGAGCTTGCCTTGAGTGGAGATTGATTTGAGCTGCTGAGAGATGGCGATGACCGAACTTGAAGATAACGCGCTGATGAACTGTGTACCGTTTTATCTTGCCTTCTCAACTATTCTGTGTTTTCCCTGACATGCCTCGCCTCACGGAACGTCAACAGCAGATGACCGCGCTTCTCGACGCTTACGTCGTCAATCTCGTCGCCCAATTCGAGGCTGACATGTGGAAAGCTACTGAACCTTCCGATCCCGAATCTGATGATGAGTTCTTGCAATCACCAGCTTCCCCCGCCCATCCGGGCACGCCTATAGACATAGATTCAGACTCTAGCTCGGAGGCCGACCCTTTGGCTGACCATATAGGCGACACGATCATCGCTGCTGTGGAGGAATTGTATCGGGAGCGATACATCAACGAGCGTCGTGACATCCCAAAGACGGAAGAAAATCTTCGTCTCCTCCTCGACTCATATCGTCACAACTTCCCTGATATATTCCGATCATATTTACGAATTTCGCCCGACTGCTTCAATGAGCTCGTGAAGTCTATCGAGCACCACCCCGCCTTCAGCAGCAATTCCAACAACGAGCAAATGCCTGTCAAGGATCAGGTTGCGATTGCGCTGTATCGCTTCGGCCATTACGGTAACGCTGCAAGCACCATGAAGGTTGCGCTTTGGGCTGGTGTTGGCTACGGCACGGTCCGAAATGTCACCATTCGTGTGATGACAGCACTCTGTGATGAGCGTTTCCGTCGCGTGACCATGCCATGGTCAAGCCCTCAAGAAATTGAGCGAGCAAAGGCTTGGGTGGAGGGTAACTCATGCCCAGCATGGAGGGATGGGTGGCTCATGGTCGATGGCACCCTAGTTCCCCTCTTCCAGCGACCCCATCATTTTGGAAATCAATATTTTGACCGCAAGTCGAACTATTCATTGAACGTCCAGGTGAGCTGAACCATGATCTGTATGGGTTTGTACATACTCACTTCCTTTAAGTTGATATCACGACCCGATTTACGCATTCTCGACTATGGGATCGGGCTTCCTGGAAGCCAACACGATGCCACAGCTTGGAACCAGACACGATTACCGCACGAGCACCAGCACCTCCTTGGGGAGGATGAGTTTGTATGGGCTGATTCAGCGTATCCGCTGAAGTCCTGGTGTCAGGCGCCATACAAAGAGTGAGCTCGATTTTTTTGCTAGCGCAATTTGCTAAGGTCCTGTTTTAGACCTGAAAAACTTCAAGAGGACAACACAACTCACAACTACTATGTTTCACGGATTCGCATCCGTTCTGAGCACTGCGTAGGCTACCTGAAAGGACGATGGTCATCTCTTCGCGGCATACGATTGCGAATCGACAACCCCATGGATCAGAAGTTTGCGACACTCTGGGTAGCCAGCTGCATTCACCTTCACAACTTTGCACTGCGTCATGAAAACAAGGAAAACCCTGAAACTGATAATTTCTTTGCTGAGGGACAGCTTATACTCGAAGAGGAGCGCGAGAGGCAGATGGAATGGGAAAGATTAAGGAGGGAGCAAATGGCGCAGGAGGAAGAGAATTATGAGGATGATGAGGAGATAGAATTATTGGAGGGGAAGCTAAAGAGAGAGCAGCTGAAGGAAGCATTATTTGAGTATATAGGAAGGGATGTATGATATGGCACGAAGGTATCTGATTAGAAGTCAAAATTGTAACCACCAAAATTGAGAGAGTCGTCCATAGGCTGAGAAGACAGACTGGCAATAGCATCTGTAGCAGACGGGGGGTTGAGGGTATAGCTGCCTGTTGCTGGGGGTGAGAGGAGCTGGCCTTGCGTGCCACCAGCCTGAAGAGTCGCCAGCAGAATCCTCTTTTCCATCATCTGAAGCTCATGTTGACGATCGCGTTCCTTTTCATCGGCCTCGAGACACCTGAGGGCGAGCTTGTTCTCAGAATAAATCTCCGCGCGCCGACGCTTTCCCTCGAGCTTCAACTCTTCAGCTTTAACGCGAGCATCATGAAGATTCTCGCTCATCTGCGCAATCTGCTCGACAGCGTTTAGCTTCCGTTTTGCAGGAATTGACTTCAGTGGTTCGACTGTTGCCTTTGTGGTAGAAGGTGTGCATGGAGTAGTGGGGGCAGGTGCAGCACTAGCTGGGGCTGGGGTTGGTGGAAATCCAGCGGGAGGCTGAGAGCTTCCCAGACCATCATCAGCGGTGGGCGACGACTTCATGAAAGGGCCGGCGTCGTCGTCGAACTGAAATTCCCCAGCGGCGGCAGCTTTCGCAAACTCGTTGTCCATAGCATCTTGATTCCAGTCTGGAGATTGACGGCCTGTCGCGCAGGTGATCCTTGAGGTAAGCACATCCGTGTCCAGCGGCGTCATGGAATTTGCAAGGGCTGATGTGTCGTAGACAGGGCTCCCACTGAGGAGGTGGTGGAGCCGCTTGTACCACGGAAATCTAGCTTCCATTTTCTCTGCAAAGAAGTAAGTATCATTAAGCATGATGTCTTCATGATTGACGCACGCCAGACGTTGTGGATGGGTGTCCCCTCGATGATCTCCTCCGTTTTTCCATTCATAATCAGGCCGTGACCCGTCTGCGAAAGCTGGTTGTGGTAGTCGTGGTAGTTCCTCTTGAGGCTAAAGATACATGAGCATTTGCTCATTTGAAAGGATAGAATTACGCACGCGTTCACACGATTCTTCACACTGTTCCCCAGCTTGTCGGCAGCCTGCTTATTGCCAGGAGGAGCAGCCTTTGGTAAAATGGCCCGCCCAAGCTCACGACAGACTTGAGCCACAGTCATTCCGCCACTGGTGACGCCCGGCATGTCTCCACCTTTGAAGCCAAATGCTTTTCGGTAGCGGACGCTCTCTTCGATTGCGGTGAGCAGTGTGTCCGTGAGAGCCGTGTTCTTGGCCCAGCTAGGAGAATGTGAGCGCGAAGATAACAGCGAGAAGTGTATACTTACCTTATGCTATCCTCAGACTTGTCATTTTCCTTGTCAGAGTCGTGGTCTTCTGGGGCTGGCCCAGGCTTCTCTTTCTTGGAGGATTTTTTCTGCTGCTTTTTGGCCTTCTTGTTCTTGGCAACAAGGATCTGGGCTTGAAGAAGCGTCATCGGAGAAGGAAGGTCGGAATCAGACATAATTGAGAGTAAACGAGTGGTAATTAGAGTGAACGAGTGTCGGTAGCGCGTTGGGAAGTGGAAAATATGAAGTTCGTGCCACCGCCCACTGGGTCGCGCGTCCACATCGGGCGTCGCCGATTGTTTGAAGCTCCGTTCGAAGCCGCGGCAGCACGCCGAAACCAAACTGAAGCGGTTTCGATTTTGCGACTTGCCGTTGCAACTTTTTCGAAACGTGCAAACTCTTTTTTGTTTCGAAACAGTCGTTTCGAAACGGCCGTTGCGCCAACTCTGAAGACCCCTAATGAGTACCTCATCGATGTCCAAACAGACTTCACAGCCATGAATGAGATGGGGATCAGGAAGCGCAGTGTACAGTCTTCGAGCTTCCCAAGGTGGACCGTGGAACTAGTGCCAACCTTGGATTCCAGGGCAAAGATCATTCTTCCAATCAGCTGTGCTTTGCTTGCTTTTTTTATTGTAGTGTTCAGCGAAAATATTTCGAGCAGTTGAGCGGAGAGTGATGCCAACATATATTCCCTGGGTGGAAACCTTGACCTCCTTATCTCCGAACCAGAAGCGGTTGACGATCAAATTTGAAGCCCAATTGAAGCCGGCTGAAGGTATGTAACATCAGCAAGCTACAATGCTGTGCACATTGTTTGGCGATGTGCTTCAAGGCCGTTATCGGATCGGTCGAGCCGTGTTCCCACCTGACACGTGATGTTGGTCAGGGTACAGGGTTGGTCGCGGAAGTGGGCATCGCTGCGTGCGACGTCGAGCCATTCTCCCCCGCTCCCTCCGAATAAATGAATCTCGAGTACACACTGTCACAGTCGCTTCAAACTCCTGCGAGTTGTTTGAACAGTTAATAAGGTGAATGTTGGCAACGGGTTGTGTGGCAGGTGTCTCAGACCATGCAGTACTGAACTGGGCAACGGGGTCATGGCGCCGTTGATATGGACTGGGTCATACAGAGTAGCCAGGGCAACCGCAATGGGGTCGAAGGGGCACGGAGAAGACGGAGCAGGTCTTCACCGGGACTGCCAGAAAGGCGCGGAACAGGCGGAGAGTGGTGTGGACATCGATCTCGGTGGGCAGACCATTTTTGTTCGGGCTATAGAAGCACCGTACCTACAACCACAGTATATACGCTCACGGAAGATAGTGTAAGTGGAGGTTTTAAGAGATAGTCTCGCGCTCTCGAAGCGTTCTGCTAAGCAGGGCAACGTAGAGTTGGCTCGGAGTATCACTTTTCACTTTTGATGGTGGGTGTTGTCCTCAGAATCTGAAGCAAACGACGCAGGTGGGCCCGACGGACGGGATGATAGTGTAAGTGAAGGTTTTAAGAGATAGTCTCGCGCTCTCGAAGCGTTCTGCTAAGCAGGGCAACGTAGAGTGGGTTCGGAGTATCACTTTTCACTTTTGATGATGGTGGTAGACTAACGACGCAGGCCGTTGTTCGACGCACCGTCCCAGGCTTCCCAAGTCCCGATAGAAAGAAAAAAACTTCACTCTCACTGCGCGAGCAGCGGATCTGAGCCGGAGGACCTCGAAGCGGTTGGCGCGGCCTGCATTACGGTCGTTATCCGTGACGACGTTCGCCTACTGCGAGCCAATGGAGGGAACGGACACACAAGACTCGAATGTGATCTAATTTCAACTCAAGATTCGAGTTACTTCGAGGGCCATTTCATATGCTTTAAGACTACTGGATTGTACACCTCGCCTCGATGACGAGGACCTCGAGACGAGGGAGAACATTAGCAGAATGTAATGTTTCGTGACATAGAAAAGACGACGAATGAACGGACACGCCATCGCTCGCCAGTCCTCGATAAAGGAGGAGATGAGTCGTTACCGGTAGGGGTCTTCAAAAGGTAAAATCGCGTGGAGGTAAATGACGTGACGAAGAAGACGGACGAGAGGTGGTCGCAAGTCCTTCAATCCCTGCCGAAGAGTAGCCACGTACCGCAAAGCGCGATCTGATTCATCGCGTGTGAGGGCGGTATGCCATCGAGTGATGGTCTGCTTGCCTTCAGGTACGTTAATGTGGTTCATGGGTTGCTTTACGACCCGCGCAGGACATCTTTGGGCCGCGTAAATCACTAGACCAATATACAATGTGCTCCTCCCCGCAGCAGAACTCTTCTCAGTGAAATATGTCTGGTTTTGGGTCACTCAAGATCTGTCAGTCGATAGCATAGTCGCAGGCACGACTTCGACTCACAGAATGACATGAACACCATTTCTTCTGAGCACGTCGATCTTGGCTTTTTCAGCGCTCGCAAGTCGGTGGGCATTGCGCCCTGTCATCACCATCTGAACCCGCAGACTATGCGCCGTATCTGATTCAGATCCAAACAGGCGGTTCGCGTCAGCCTTGCAGAACCGTGCGGTGAGCAGCTTGATGCAAAGCCGCGGATCGTACACCCCCTTCAACACCAACTCGTCCAAACTGAGAATGTCGTAGCGGGTCGCTGTGCGGCCTATAGAGTCGGGGATGAGAACCTCGAGGAAGTTGTACATAATCCCTCGCTTTGTGCTGATTTCGAGTCTCCTAGCATCGGGGGCTGCGCGGATCAGACCCAACAGAGACGCAGCCCGGTCGCGGGCCTCGCCAACGACCTCTGAGAGCAGACGAATGCTCAGAGAGCTGATATGAAGAGCCGAGCCGCTAAGGGAACACGCGACGCGCGTCGCTACTGCGTCCCATGTTTCAGTCTGCAGAGTGATTGCGAGGTGTATTGCGTTCGATGTATAGATTGGCAAAGGGCCGGAGTCCCACTCGTAAGAGCTACAGAGCTCTAGATTGCGTAGGACAGGAAGGTGAGCGATTGGGAAGATGTCCCCTGGACGCCGGCGCGTCAATGGAGACTCCAGTTTACATGTCGTAACATTCATGCACTGTGCGAGGAAGGTGAGGGTGGTTGCCGAATATCGTCCCCTAAACGTCGTGAGGGTCCAGAAGGGCAAATCCGTTCGCGATAGTACCTCTTCGCCATTGGTGACAACGGAAAACAGAGGGGCGCCGGCGAGATCAAGTGAGAAGAGCGACGGAACACTATCGAATACGGGACACATCCCCGATGGAGTATAATCGCTGGGAATAATACCAATGGAGAGGTGGTGGAGACGTGACAGCCGCCAACGAAGGGGAGCGAGCTCATAGAGCATTGTAAGCGTCATTGCAAGATCTAGCCTCTCCCACCTATCCGCCGCTTTCATCAGCACCTCAAGGATCGGATGTGGTCGTGGGATCCATGAGGCACCCTGCCTCGTGCAGTAGAGCTTGACAGTGAGCGGAAGAGTGCGCGATCGCTCCAAAATGAGCTCAGCCCGGGCTTTAGTGCTTTCAATGGATTTAACGTTTCCCGTATTATATATAATCGTCGACCATAACTCCGGCGTTGCAAGAGAAAACGCTCTCCAGGACCTGCAAACCTGGGAGATGGGCCAGGGGGAGTAGCCACCGCGAATGATTTCGTGATGCGAGAGGTATTTGCTGGGGGCGCAGGCGAGGAATATGGCGAAAAGGATCTCTCCAGGGAGATTGTTCGCGGGTCCGGGCGGACCTATGAACTCTGGCACACGGGCAGCTGCGACACGTTGTCTACCTGTAGATGAAGGCACCTGAGGGACGACAGGCTCGGCTGGAGCAGACCGCGAAGACGCATGAGGTGCGCTAAGATGTGAACGGGCTGATGAAGATGCTGGGCTTCCTGAGACGCTTGGTAGTACACGCGACAGCGCCAAAGGATTTGGATCCGCGCTGGAGGGGTTGGGTGAAGGGGTGGAAGATTTATCGCGATGGAAGGTTTTCTTGACGAACTTCTTCAGACTCTGAATTGGTTTCTTCATAGACAGTGGACGCGAACGCGGTGGAGAACGACTGCGATAGAACAGGAAACCAGCAGAGAGAGATCATGGATGTTCATGACTCTCGCTGCGTGTTTTGAATCTCAGACGGCGATCAGTGATGAACTTCACCTGTCATTTGTACTTTTTGAGGTATCCCCGACTTTCTCGCAGGGCTGTTAGTGCACCCTAGGCACGCTCAGGACGTCGTCGACTCAGTGATCTCCGATCGAACGCACGAGGGACTTGCCACGGTGGGTGCATTTTGTAGCTTTCACGTCCTTTCTTTGTATGGGCACTACCTCGAGCTCAAGATATTTCAATAAGTAATGTACACGGGCACTTGGGGAGGAAGATGGGGAGGGGTAGAGGGAAAGGACAAACTGAAGCAAATGTTACGTAGGTTCAGCCAAAAAAATGCTTTGTGCATCTCCAGCAGCGCTGACGAAGGCCGCAGCCGGACATCGAGCCAGATGTTCCAGTGGTAGGATGCTACGGAAGTCTCAGGTTGATCTTCGAGCCGGCGAGCTGGATACGGTAAGGGGTGAAGCAGTCTATTCAATGTATCCATGCTCGTTGGTACGATGGTGCGTACCTCATGGTCCCGAGCGCCACGCCATGACGAAAAACAAGTGCACATAAGTGGACAGGGATGTAAGGATTTGAAACGGTGTGCATTTTGAAGAGAATTGAGATATGCCGCTGCGGTTCGAAAAGAAGCTCGAAGTGGCTGAAGGGTTGCCGGTGGAGACGGAGAGACGCGTCTCGCAGGGTGCTATCCCGGATTTCACGGTTATACCGTGGTGACAACGATGATTGACTCTACTGCGCTCGCACGACGCAGGCTTAATCCTCAGCGATAGAGACTGATATGCCGGTTTCGGGAGCTAAGGTTGGTACCTTGAAGTAGACAAGCATGTGCAGGATTGTGAAGATAAATAAGCTGTTTGTGCAGGCGAGAATGGCAAATAGGGCGAAACGAGCTAGCGAAGCGGTCAACAAGGTCAGACGCTCGAGCGACAGAGCCATAGGGGACGCACCTGCAGAGAGCGTTGGTTGCGGCGACGGTGAGGTGTGAAGGAAACAGAAGCTACATGCAACTGAGGAGAGCACGTTGCTGACGATGACACTGCGTATGACAACTCGGGTGGGCTAAGTGATCGCGAGGGCGCTTGCGATGCCAGTGAAGAGATAGACGAAGAGCAGGAGGGAAGAGATCGTTTGAGAACTACACCGTGCGCGGCACCGCCACTTGCTGAACCCATGACCAGATGTAGGCAAATTGTGAGAGCGGGCTGTTCTATGGAATGGTCTGACGCGACCAATCCTCGATGCCTTGCGGAGTAATCTTACTCACCTTATTGCTTCACTCTTCATGGCCATTCTGAGCGTCACGTTTATGCAAGTCCGGTCGGTTTCATCCACGAATTTCGCGAGTATCTCACACTGTCGCGCAATTAGCAACTTCAAGATCCTCATCATAGCCGAAAAAGGCATGAGTTTCAGGAGGCCAGGACGATGATGGGCCTGAACGCAGTCTACCGCTTGCGTTGGTTTCTCATAAGTTACTATGAGCAGAGCCCTTAAATCAGCATTGCCGCCACAGAGGAAGCAGGGTACACGGCATACCTTTCGTCCTCGTCTGCTTGTGGCAGCCCTTTTCCCGATTTCTCGAATCTTCAATATCTTCCTGGTCCTTACAATTTAGCGAGATCTTACAAATGCCAGGCGAGTGCTCAGTTCGCAGCCCCCAAGTTGATCGTCATAGTCGAAACGAGAATTAAGTTCAAAAAGAGCAGTACAATAATTTGGCCTGGATACAGGCTACCGCTTTCGTTGGTTTCTTCTACTATCAGCTGTGCACACAATCAGAATTTCTGGCTGAGAGAAAGAGAAGTTTCACGACATACCCTTCGTTTTCGCCTTCTTCGGCGCACCCTTGCCCCGCCTCTTCCGGTCCTCGATATCCTGCAACCTCTGCTCCTCATCCTCGTCCACCAGCTCGAGCTCCGGGTACTGGCGTGCTAGAGCCGCGACATTAATGACAGGTGGGTAGTACTGGACCATCGAAGGCCCACGAAGTCGGGCACGGAGATACTTGGCACCAGTACGGATGCTTGAGGGGTTGTATGATGTTTGGAAGATGGCGCAGCGCAGCCGGGTGAGCGCCTTGAGGCGCGAAGGTGTTACGGCTGCCATGGCTTCGGAATTAGGGCCTTCGTCGTTGTGGTGGCCGTTGTGGGTAGAGTTGAGAGGAGGAAGGCTTCAGAAAGATACAGTGACAAACAACACGCCAAATTTTGTATTTCCTCTCCTCGACGCTACCGGGAGCGAGCTGAGGATGCTCCGACTGAAGCTCCCTGTCTGCTCGAAGTGCCGGCATTCTCTCCTCGGGACGCATTCAGAATTATGGCCGACACTTGCTGGCCAGTCGTCCAGACGCCAGCACACCAGCGCAGCTACTGGCGACAGCAAACGCGCCAATGGAGACGATGGTCATGTAGGATGCTCATCTGGAGACCGTAGCAGCTCTTCTAGAGCCTGTCAACTTCCATCTTCTTTCCAGACGAGCGACCGGTATACACCGCTCCCCATGGAGGACTTCCACGACAGCCACCAGAAGCTGGATAGCATCGTCACCACGTACGTGGGCTCATCATCTGGCGGGAAGAACCATCATACACGACGTGCAGGGAACCGACATACACTTCTCGCGGCTTCTTCAGAGTCACGGTCGAATTTTGGGAGCCTGTCCTTGCAACGCCATCGCAGCAGCACGGGTTCAGCGAAGAGTAGACGCGCCGAAACCTACGCAGCTCCATGGAACCGGCCTCAAGATCCAAGTACCCGCTCGTGGTCTCGGAACGACCGGCGGCCCGCCACCCCAGCGCCTTTTCCTCTATGGGAGCCCTCTTCCCGTCGCACTCCTTCCCCCACCGCTCAAACCACCCCGCGCGTCGATCCAACCAACATTCCCCCCTTCTTCGAAAGCCAGGTCCAGCGCTGGTCCCAAACCCGCGGACTCCAGCGGCGCTTCGAGTCCTTCGGGATCCCTGCAGACGAAGTCCAGCCCCTGCTCCGCGTCTTTGTGCGCACTGTGCAGGCCGGGGAGCTCTCCACCGCCGAAGGACACGAGCGGTACAATCTCATCCGCTTCGCCTCCTCCTCCGAAGACGAGGCCCCATCGTTCGACATCCAGGATATCATCTACTCCACCATCCTCTTCACCTGGGCTGGCGACCCGTCCCACTCTGCCCTCCTCTCCTCCGCAGGTCTCTCAGCCGACACCATCACGCGCATTCAGGCTCTAGCGCGCGCGGGCGACCGGTCGTTCCCCGCCGAGGAGTTCCCGGACGCGCGGAAGATGCACAGGAAGGTGATTATGCACGTGGGCCCGACGAACAGTGGGAAGACCCACAATGCGCTGCGAGCGCTGGCGGCAGCGGGGTCGGGGGTGTATGCGGGCCCGCTACGGCTGCTCGCGCACGAGATCTGGGAGAGGCTCAATATGGGGCAGATTGTGCCTTTGGGCATGGAGGAGCTGCCGGTCCCGCTGCAGAGGGACGCGGAGAGGGAGACGGACTCGGCGCTGGATATTGGGGAGAAGGCGCCGGCGGTAAGGAGGCTCGGGAACCCGAAGTATGCGAGGGCGTGTAATATGATTACGGGAGAGGAGCAGAAGATCGTGTCGGATACGGCGCCGTTGTTGTCCTGCACGGTGGAGATGCTGAGTTTTAGGAAGCCGTTTGATGTGGCGGTGGTGGATGAGATTCAGATGATTGCGGACGAGGGTCGGGGGAGCGGGTGGACGGCGGCGGTGTTGGGGTTGTGTGCGAAGGAGCTGCATTTGTGTGGGGAGGAGACGGCGGTGCCGGTGGTGAGGGAGCTGTTGAAGGAGACCGGGGACGAGCTGGTTGTGCATCGGTATAAGCGCTTGTCGCCCCTGGAAGTGGAGGAGGAGAGTCTGGAGGGGGACTTCAGCCGTGTGCGGAAAGGGGACTGCATTGTGACGTTCAGTCGGAGCAACATCTTTGCGATCAAGCGGAGGATCGAGAGTATGACTTCGATGCGGTGTGCAGTGGTGTATGGCATGCTTCCGCCTGAGATTCGGAGCGAGCAGGCGGCACTGTTCAACGACCCGGACAGTGGATACGACGTGATCATCGGAAGCGATGCCATTGGTATGGGGCTCAACCTGTACGTGGTTACTGCTTCTCTTGTTGTGACTTGTACTAATAATCCTCCTAGCAAAATCCGCCGTATCATCTTTGAAGCCGTCCGCAAATGGGACGGAATCAGCGAGCGACCCTTGTCCGTGTCACAGACGAAGCAGATCGCAGGGCGCGCAGGACGATACGGGATGCACGGCGCCTCGGAACCCTGCGGGTACACGACCGCGCTCTTCCCCTCTGACGTCGCCTTCATCCGACGAACGCTGGAGCTCCCCGTTTCACCGCTCCCGTTCGCACGCATCGGGCCCACGAAGGAGAGCTTCCAGGCGTTCGCGCTTGCCCTGCCGCCCTCCGCCTCAACGCACGCGATCTATGAAGCGCACCGGTACATCTCGCGGCTGCCGCCGATGCTGCGGTACGCCGAGGTGGGCGCGTCGCGGCTGCGGGACATCTGCGAGTTCGTCGACACACGCGGACCAAAGCTCCCTCTCGCTGACCGGCTGAATCTCGTGCAGGCGCCCGTTGCGTGGCGCGACCCGGCGTGCATGGAGCTTGTCGCGCGGTTCGTGGGGATGTATCAGGAGGAGATGGACGTGGATCTGATGAAGGCGCTGGAGGGAACGGAGTTCATGGCGAATCTGGAGAGGATTGAGGGAAAGATGCGTGAGGAGGGCAGGAGGAGGGCGTCGGCGGAGGTGTTGGGGTCCTTGGAGAGCTTCCATAAGGCGCTGGTGTTGTATGTGTGGATGAGCTTCCGCCAGCCGCTGGCGTGGAATAGCCATGAGGAGGTAGCCGCGCTGAAGACGAGGGTGGAGAAGGGGCTGGATTGGACGCTGCAGGCGCTTACACGGAATCAACCGGCGGATAAGGGCTGGAAGGAGCATTTGCAGGCACAGAGGAGCGAGAGGTCGAAGCAGATTCAGTATAGCAGCTTGAGGGAAGTTAAGCACCGGAGGACGCAGGAGCAGGTGACGACGATGGCGGCACAGGCATAATTTATTTGCGACGACATGCACCCTCCTCCCACTAGACGTTATTCCCAGCTCATACCAAGCGATGTACCCTCGCAGCGATTGGGACTCAGAGCAGACACTACAGGTCAAAGCGCGGGCGTCGAACATCACGACAGTCACATCAATCGCGTGGACGCGTCTGGACGGGACCTTGTCACGTGGTACGAAATACAACAACCAGGCAACCAGTGCACTGCCAGTGCCTTGCCTTTCTGGCTTGTACCACGCTGTCTCGGGGCATTGTGCAGCAGGATGTTGAGCTTGCTTTGCTGCGGCATGACGAACAATAGACCCCTCTCGGTGGCGTACGCTCACTTGTCAGTCACGACTGCCTCATTTTTTTTTGATCAGCCTCCTCGATATAGGGAAACTGCCGCGCAGCAGTGGTCTACCTTCCGTAATCCTCCAGATTCCACTCTGAGTTCGCGACATGAAAATGCGACGCCATCAAGGGCCAAGAAGATACCAGTCCAACCATTGCGGTTGATATCGACACTCCCTCCTGACATTCTGGAAGTGATCTTCGACATATGCATGTCTATGTCTTACGCAGAAAACGAGAGAGGAAATCGACTTGCATTTTCCCAAGTCTGCCGCCAATGGAGGTCGATCGCGCTGGACTATCACAGGCTATGGCGAACGATTGACGTGACGCAACCTGAACTGGCAAGGGAATTCCTCGTGCGTTCTGGAACAGGCCCGCTTCATATCACATCGTCGTCAGATGCACCACAGATCCGACTTCGTGGTGAAGACCTCAAGTCGCATGCTAGTCGAATAACGTCCTTCGACATCTCGTTCCGCAGCCATCTCGGGCTCGTTACGCTCTTCGATAACCTCGGCTCTAATCTAACGGCGCTGACAAGCATGTCATTGAAACACGTCCGCTCGCCGGACACGGAGCATGTTCATATAGATGTATCGATACCAGCCAATGTCAGGAAGTTAGAACTCCACGGTGTCGCTATCCCCTGGAGTCGTGCTTGCATTGGGAACCTTACGAACCTGTCCTTGCTCGGAACTGGGCGACTATCACCGTCCATCTCGCAACTGCACACCATCCTTCGCTCTTCGCCGCATTTGCAATATCTCTCGCTTCGACATATACAACCCTCCTACCTCAACCTGCCGGCGTTGGGCGCGAGCCAAACTATACATCCTCAAGTCGACCGTGTCAACCTTCCCTGCCTCGATGAATTGATCCTTTCATCCACGGGTCGTGCCGTTTACGAAATATTGTCCATCGCAGGATTGCCGTCGACTTGTCGGATCCATATCACCTCCTTCACAAACGATGGGTTTACACCACTCCTTCCCCTCACTCGGAGCATATCTGATAGCAGCGAAGTACATACGTTCCGTCTGGACGCAAATTCAATCCAGCTACTTCGGTCGTCTGCAACGCCATGGTCGACGGAACCAGCGGATACCCGCAAGTCCTTCAAGGCCTGGAGAGGCCCGAAACATTTCTTTTTTGACTACCGTCGCTCGTCGCTGAATTGTTCATGGTTCACGACTCTTGAATTAGGAAAAGATGTCCTTCAACGTATCGCCACCAGTCTGCTCGTGGACTTCCTCCGCGAGCTGACCAGCCTTGAAACCCTTCGCATCTCGCCGACTGCGCACTTGGCGAACCTTATGCGGGCTTTATCCACGACCTCGTACCCATCCTCTCGAGGCATGGTGCACGACCGGCTCGTGTGCCCGCATCTGCGAACGATAACGTTTGGGCGACAGGGCTCGGCGTTCCTGTGGGTCATCGATGGACAGGGGGCAGAGAGCATCGTTGCACTTGCACACGCGCGCCACCGTGTATCCAGCCCGCTCTCAACGCTCAAGTTCACACACTCGCGCATTTACTCGAACGTCATCGCCCGTCTGAAGAGCTTCGCAGCTGAGGTCCATGCCGAGGTGTACGCCGGGCGCGGCGGAACTTGGCCGCATCCGGACTAAAAGCGTGCAGGACGTGCCAGTGTTCTTGATTTGGACGGTGCTTCATTTTTTTGACCTATGGAATCTCTATCATGCGGTAGGATCACGCAGGAACCGTATGTAATCTGTCGGAAGTTTGCAATGTCATCCGCCCAGCTACAACGGAGCCTTAGCCTCCCATGTTCGCGAGTCGCGACACACGGGCACGGAATCGCAACTGTCAAGACGAGAGTGTCCTCGCTCCGCTCCTGCTTGAGATAGCAAGCTACAAATCTGGTAGTGACGTAGGAGCGAGATAAGGCAGCGGACATACATACTCGAAGAGCAGAGAGAATCCTCAAGGAAGGAAAGAGCTCCCGCAGGTACCATGGCAGATAAAGACCCAGGGTTGGGAGCACCAGAAACTCACGTTGCACTTCAGCTAAACCAAGCCCGAGACGATGACATCGGAGCAGCCACTGCTCATCGCGCGCCCACGCCCCTTCGTGTCGTAACCTGCAGGCAGCCACAGCGCCTAGGGTGTACGCCCCCTATGTTTTGTTGAGATTCATACAGTACTGTAAAGCCAGTTGAACAAGGGAGGCCTGAGCGCGCACGACGCGGGAGGGGGTTGGGGGGGGGGGGGGGGGGGGCATCCGTGTGGATGGGAAGTCGTGCCGCGAGGCGGTCATCCGTACCGCTCGTTTCCCAGTTCTTTCACACAGCCGATCCTGATCCAGATCCTGGAAGACTTTGGAATATATGGTACCAGGGTACGAACTATTGTCTCCAACTGGCCAACGACCGCACGCTCCCTCTATCTCAAGTTCGTGGGCCGCAGACGCGAGCCAAGAGACGGAAAAAAGCGCGGAGAAAGTCATGAATTCTCGGGCTTTAAAGCCCTAGGTTTATGTATAGAAATTACGGTGCAACTGAGCATAGCGTGAATTCTCGAGCCTCCGAGTCAGGGTTATAATTACGGTGCGACTTGGCATAGCGTCGCGGCCGTTGCCTTCAAAATCCGATCAATGACATCAAGCCGATTTGATCAAGTGTGCCGTCTTGCCGGATCGATAAATACTTGACGCTCTTGCCAAACAAAGCGGTGGTGGCGGCTTCATTTTCCGACCTTCGTTGCAAGTTGCAACTGGAACGCGTCGTCAACCTCGCAATCTGCTGGACAGGTATGCGTACTCACCTCACCATGATTTCCTGGGAGCTTCTGAGGAGGTATACTAGGAACGCCCTTCTCTCAGCTGTGTCCGGTTGAGCTGGATTTAGTAAACGCGGCAAACCACAAACCAACTTGGATTCCCGCTGTTACTTGTTCTCGGCTGGTTGATTTCAAGACGAGAGGACTGGATCCGATGAAATAATCAACCTGCCGACTCGAGAGCCTCCGATATCCTCCCGTACCGCTGCCAACACCGTATACACTCGATCCTCAAAAAAGCCCTGAGTCGTCGTCGCCGGAAAAAAGTGGAGCGTGCGCGAAGACCTTCGTCTCGGCACGCTCTCGGCCCCCTCATACACCAGCCGGCAGCTTTAGGATGGGGCGGTCCGTTTTCGGTCTTTAAAGTCCTGAATGGTCTCCTGACGACCGCCACCGTGCTCTTACTCCACATCTATCCATGAACGGTCTCGCGTCCAACAGGGAGCCTGCTGGCACGAAAGCTCGTCGCTCAAAAGACGACCCCGGATATTTTCCGTCCTGTATGCATAAAAGCTCGTCGTAGTCTCAGGTATCTTGACTTCGTACGACTGCACTGGTCTCACTACACCAGCTGACGAAGATTTCGCCATGTTTCCCAAGCTCGTCCTCATCTCGATCTCCTTCCTCGCCATTGTCTGCGCACAGCAAGCAGGCACGAACACGGCCGAAACCCATCCTACGATGTCCTGGCAGAAGTGCACGACCGGTGGTGGCTGCACTGACGCTGGTTCGGGTTCCGTCGTACTCGATGCCAACTGGCGCTGGGTGCACAACGTCGGCGGGTTTACCAACTGCTACACCGGCAACACCTGGGACAGCTCCCTCTGCCCCGACGACAAAACTTGCGCCGCAAATTGCGCCCTGGACGGCGCTGACTACTCCAGCACTTACGGTATCACCACTAGTGGCAACGCTCTGACGCTGAAGTTCGTCACGCCCAACTCGAGCGGCAAGAATATCGGCTCCAGAGTCTATCTCCTCGCCAGCGACAGCCAGTACCAGATGTTCAAGCTCCTAAATCAGGAGTTTACTTTCGACGTCGACGTTTCTAACCTCGGATGCGGCCTCAACGGCGCGCTTTACTTCTCCGAGATGGATGCCGATGGTGGCATGGCCAAGTTCCCCACCAACAAGGCTGGTGCCAAGTACGGGACTGGTTACTGCGATTCACAATGCCCGCGGGACATCAAGTTCATCGCCGGAGAGGTGAGCTGTTACTTACCGTTGTCCCTTCGCGCTCCTGACGGTCCTCCTTTCAGGCTAATGCTGAGGGATGGCAGCCATCACCCAACGATATCAACGCCGGCACCGGAAACTACGGCTCGTGCTGCAACGAAATGGACGTCTGGGAAGCCAACAACAACGCCGCCGCATATACCCCTCATCCCTGCACAGCTCAAGGTCTTCAGCGCTGCAGCGGCACCGCATGTGGCGGGACGGACAACCGCTACGGATCGATCTGCGATCCCGACGGGTGCGACTTCAACTCGTACCGCATGGGCGACACGTCGTTCTTCGGGCAGGGCATGACCGTCGACACGTCCTCCAAGTTCACTGTCGTCACGCAGTTCATCACCGACGACGGCACCGCCTCGGGCACGCTCAGCGAGATCCGCAGGATCTACGTCCAGAACGGCCAGGTCATCCAGAACTCGAAGGTCAACATCCCCGGGATGGATTCGTCGATGGATTCCATCACGTCCGACTTCTGCAGCGCGCAGAAGACGGCGTTTGGTGATAGGGATAGCTTCGGAGAGAAGGGCGGCCTCGCGAATATGGGCAAAGCCATGGCGAACGGCATGGTGCTGGTCATGAGCATCTGGGACGACCATGCGGCCAACATGCTCTGGCTCGACAGCGTCTATCCCACAGACGGCGACGCGACCAAGCCCGGTATCAAACGTGGCACATGCGCGACTTCCTCTGGAGTCCCGGCTGACGTAGAGTCTTCTGTCCCGAACTCGTCTGTCACGTACTCCAACATCAGGTTCGGTGATATCAACTCGACGTTCACCGCGACCGCCAAGACCGGAGGTAGCGCCGCGACTAAAAGCGCTCGCGGTACAGTTGTTAAATTCGGTCAATGGTGAGGGTTTTCGTTTGGAGTCCTTCCAGCGCGCTTTCTGATACTTCTTTTGACTCTCCAGTGGCGGCGAGGGATACACCGGACCCACTGCTTGCGCCAGTGGAACGTCCTGCACGGCGTTAAACGCCCACTACAGCCAGTGTTTGTGATTCTACAATCAGCCGCCGAAACCGTACCTAGTGGGAATTATTTGACATCGTTCCCTGTTCGTCTCACTGCCTCGTCGCGCCCTCGATTCATATCCCCTTTCTACGGTCCCCGTCCTACACCTGTCCTTAATCCTCGATAGACACATTCCGTTCTCCCTCGTCCAAGTTTTCAGTGCCCAATCACGAACGGTTCCCTGCCTGGATCATTCGCGAGCAGTATGATGTGGTGGATGCGCAACGTCGAACGTGTATCGAATTGCGGCTCGGCGAGCGGTTCGAGCTCAAGCCTGGGGGGTCGAGCGGCGGAGTTCGGAAGCGACACCTGACGTGACCCTGTTGTGACACCTCGCGTTCGTGACGTCCTCACCTTGAACCATCGATATCGTGTCCAAGCCCATGCTCACCATCGCGCTCAGGGCAAGCTACCTGTCTGGCACTACGACGGTCGAAAATTCTACAGACTTTGGTCTCGATGAAAACCGAACTCGGGGCTGATTCCGTTTCCTCGATCGTCGCCCGGTCCTGATTCCTGACATTACGCACTTCACAATTCATATTTTCTCCGGGGCTTTCGCTTTGACGGTTGAAACACAAGCTTGCCAGTTTATTGCGACACTCAAAATGGATGTGAAGTCCCCGACGCTGACGAAGGCTTTTCAATTCCGAACACCTTAAGGACGACTGTGTCATCGTAGACTGTGGCTTACGTTTGGCAGTTGCTTCCTTCGACGCCTCGCGACTTCGCCCCCCATGCGAGTAAAACCCACGAAAGCAAGTCTGATACGACGTCCGACGACCAGCGGATCGATTTCATGCCGCGACGAAAAGAAATGCACCAGCTCGTTCACCTGCCTTGTCGAGTGAGTCAACCACGGAGCCTCTTCACTTGTCGCATACCTGACCGTGCTGTCAAGGAAGTGAGCTATCTCATGCCTAGCCTTCGACCGTGAAGGACGGGCGAACCGAAATAGATTATGATAGAACAGCAGCTCTATCACGTGGACGTTCGAAACCTTTTCTGAAACGACCGGGAGAGACTCAAGTAATGCCCTACAAGAAGGCTTTTGGCTCAAGTTGTGCAACGGACAGCCTTACCTCTCAGCAATCAGCGATTGACCTTTTCAGGGATTAATTCGGTGCAGCGTGTATCGCTCTGATTACAGGAAGCACGAGGTTTGTCGGTTTACTACGTCGTTTCCATCGTTCGTCCACGGAGATGCGGACCGTTTATCTCGTTCGACCTCAGTCTCTTTCTTGGCGAGGATACCTGCTACCTAGGGGCCCGTCGAAGTGCCTCCTTGGGGTTTTCGGCTACCGGGAGAATTTTCTCATCAAATGGCGAGATCTCAAGAACTTACTAGTCTTCGACGCTGGCGGATGCTTACGGTGTATCTGCCTCGCAGCAGCATTCATCTTACGGAACTGAATACACAGCCCTGTTGTGGAGTCAGTCAACTCCCAATGGGGGGTATCGTGAGCTAGACTAGGCGGTCATCGTCTTCGCTCCTCTCTCAGGAACGCTCACGGTCCATTGCTCTAATCGAAGATGCAACGGTCACGGAAAGCAACAAATCTTGCTCCGGCGGGCCCTAAATGTTCGCGAAGGACGTGCTTCACTCTCCGCGGTACAACTTGTCTGGATCAGCGTCGTCCAGATCAGTGGTACTCATTTCACTTGCCACTAGTGCGCGGTCCCAAAGACACTGCCTCTTCCCACCAGGACCGTGAATGGAACAGCTTAACATGATACCATGATCGAGGAAAGGCCCTATCATTGCTCGCGGATGGTCATAGAATCTTCGGGAACCTGTCATGTTGTCATGAACAGCCTCGTCATACAACGCGCTTACTCCAGGAGCGTCGGAGCGGCCGTTCGAATGCATCAGCGCATGAAGTCTAGAAGACAGAACCAACCCTGTACCCAGCTTCCTTGAGTGTCATCGCCACCATCCCTGGTCTTGTTTCGGGGATACGATCTCTTCAGTACAGAGCCGCTCGTTACTGCCCGAGTCATTCTTACCTCTCCTCACAGTCCGGACCGGGATGTGAAGGATTCGTCATACAATACCCACCCTAATTGACGGTACCTGGACCGTTTTGACGATACTATGCGATGCTGCTTTGTGGATTCACATCGAGATCTTACACTTGCTGGGGAGACCGCTGGGTACGAGCGGTACGAGGCTGGGGGCTCGATGCTTTTGGTATGCGGGGCATATCGAATCTGCCATCTGCGCATTCTTCAACAAGTAGGCCTGTAATACGTACCTTTCCAATGAAAAAGTTTTTGTTCCTCGAGACTGTATATAAAGGCATGGGGCATAGGAGGTTGGCTTGTTCAACATTTACATGATTCAGCATGAATATCTACGCAATATGCTTCTCGTCGCTTACTGTCGCCCTCCTTCTCATCCACAAAACCCTAAAACCATCCTTCAATATCCACCACACACCTTCATCGCAGTGGAACACTATCGCCGCCGACATTCCCTACTCAACCACCGCCTACGCGCATACTACCCCATCAGCACCCCGCCGCGTATCCATCAGACAGCGTCTCGGCAACGCTGCTCGCTGGATAGCTCGCGGAGTTCCGTCGGCTCTGCCGAATCGCAGCGCGATTGCGGCCCTCGCTCGCAATGCAATGCATGCCGCTCTCCATGCAGCGCTACTATCTGCCGCCAGCGCCACTATTGGTCAAGACACTTTCCAATTCGATATTCGGCATTTTATCCTCACCTCCATTTACATTTTCTTTACTCCTTCGACGCCAGCCCCTCCCGGTCCCACTCCCACGATAACCACTCACGCCACAAGCGTGAACGCGGCATCGTCCACGTGCACCTTTTTCGAGGCGCCTACTATTAGCCACGAGACACCTATTCAACAACCACCTCGCACATACCTTCCTCCCCGAAATGCCTCCACCCCCCACGCGACCTTGAACCAGGCCCCACCTCAGTCAATGAGGTGCCAGTCGTGTCCTTAGAGGCTTGACGACGCTCGTCAACCTCCACCAGCGCCGCAGGCGCGGGAAGGTCAACCACGACACTTGTATGTAGATAGAAATTTGACAGAGAGGAAAGACAGAGCTTCTATTCCGGATAACGCACTTTTGTACCGATAACGTGTGCACTGGTATGCTACTGCTTGACATGTTCATTAGGGCATCGGATGTATTTAACTTAGTGCTGTGTTCACTGCCTCGCCGGGAATGGCACGTTCAGTCGCGTTTCCTATTCCGACGCTTCTTCACAATCTGCACGTCATCTACTGCGGACGGGGCGCTCAATGTTTCCAGATGACTCGACCTTCTTCCGTCAGCCCGCAGCATCAATCGATTACACTAGCTGCAGAGTGGCCACACATGATTGTGAAAGTGAGGCAGATGGGTGGGCTCAGATCGATTCCTGAAGATAAGGTAGCGCCAAATGCAATGTGTCGCCTGATGCTGTGGACTCGATGGGCTATGTATCAGGGAGGAACGAAACGACGGGCTGAAGATCCATGCGCGCCGGCGTGACGAACCAGCAAACATCCAGACAGCAGGCTGTCGTCTTCACAGCAGTGTTGATCGTCAAGCCAGCCGCGCTGCGCTCTACCTTGAGTTCCGTGTTATCAGTGTTCAGCGTCGAGCTTGTGACGGACCAACTCTCATGCTTTAGAGCGTCAATTTCAATAATTGAATTGTTCGTCAGATTATGTGCAAGAGGGTGATATGTACAGACTGCCGGCTCTACTTGTCCTCGGTAGCGGTGTCGAGAAGAAGTGGTGACGCATGAGGTCGAGCACTAAGAAATCCAGAAGCTGCTATTCGCGCCGCTTTGGCACAAACCAGCCGTAAGATAGGATTTAGGCTGAGGTTTGCAATTTGACTTGGGCGCAAGGAAGAGAAAGCCGCCTGGGAATTTTTCGTTGGTTTTGATGTTGGCCATCAGGCACGTGAACGGGGATGGTCTGTGCGGCTCTGAGGTCGAGTAGCTCGGTATTGACGAAGCCTACGCATCTTGTACACAGTGGATGGGTTTCCGTGGGTATATGTACATGCCTGTGTGTGGCGCAATGGATTTTTAGAGAACAGCGACAAGCCACATGTCAATGCACGAACATTGTGTTGTTTACGCCTCAACTGTAGTTATAACTCGTCCCCTCTCCTCCTGGCCCTCGCTTCTGCTTTCTGCACATCGACCCTCGCAACTCCATCGGACTTCGTCAGTTTCTGCAGCACGTCTTCACTGAGGCGATCCCACTCGAGTTTCGGCACGCTGAACAGCTGTACGTCCTGCAGCTGGCCAACCTGCCCGACATGTGCGACAGCGGGGTGTACCATCGCGAGCTGCGCCGGCTCGCCGAAGAAGGGCGACGCCGAGGACAGAGTAACAGCGAGATAGGTATTCAAATCGTAGTTCAAGTTCAACGCCATGGCGGTTCACAATCAGGCGAGATTATGTAGATTTCATCGGGATGATTATAATTAGATCAGATCATCGTTGTTTCAACCACAACCACGAGTATGGCCGCGCTCTCGACGTCGGCGGCGAAGCCTCTCACGTCCCAGGTCGGCGGACACGCAGGCGTGCTCGCGACAGAGGACGGGTCGCTCATTATCAAGCCTGCACTTCCCCTCGAAGTCCAGTTTTACCAGGCGCTGCAGCAGAGTCCTTCGTTGGAAGCGCTGCGACCGTTTATACCCAAATTCTATGGAATGCTCAAGCTCGAGGGCCAGTTGGACGAGGAGAAGTCTGCAGAGGAGGGCAACATTAGTGTGACGCCCGTCGACGCGCCGCAAAAAGATGAGTGATTATTGAATGAACATCGTGCTAACCCAGCTTACCGTACATTGTTATGTCCTGGTCTTTCGTAAACGATAAACACAATCCCTTGTATTAGAGAACATCTCACACCCCTTCCTCAAGCCCAACATCCTCGACATCAAGCTTGGCACAGCTCTCTACGATGAGGATGCGCCGCCCGCGAAAGTCGAGCGGATGATCGAAACTGCGAAGAACACAACCTCCAGCGAGACAGGCATCCGGCTGACCGGATTCCAGGTAAGCGCTCACCGCGACGCGTCGTGCTTCGTCTGGATACGTCGTCTGATCATCAAGCGCTCAATCCGCAGGTGTACAACAATACGACCTCCGAGCCGGTGATCACGCCGAAAAGTTATGGAAAGTCGATCAAACCCGCCGATCTGCCCAACGGCATCGCGCGATTCTTCCCTGTCGGGGCGATGCCTCCGAAGGAGGGCGGTGAAGCGCCGGACGGCGTGTCGCCGAGCGGCCTGCCCTTGACCACGCTGCTGCCGCTCCTCCGTGGTATTCGTGAGGACATCGAGGAGATCAGGGAGGTGTGCGCAGAGCTCGAGATGCGCATGGTCGGCGCGAGTCTCCTCATCGTGTACGAAGCGGATTGGGAACGTGCGGAGGCGGGACTGAAATACCTCGAGCAAGATTCGGATGAAGAATCGGAGGACGAAGAGGAAGAAGACGAGGAGGGAGACGGGCAGAAGAAACGCCCGGGACCGCCGTATATCGTGAAGCTCATTGACTTTGCTCATACGCGTCTAAAGCCGGGTCAAGGTGCCGACGAAGGGGTCTTGTTGGGAATGGATACCGTGCTCAAGTTGATCGATGGGCGCATTGCACAATTGGAATAATAGCAGCGCCGTCTCTGCATCATATGTTAATCTTTCATGAGATTCGGGATCCACCTCGTATGAAACGTGAAAAATGCTCTACGGTACTATACATGATCAACTGATCATTTTGGGCTATCTGGAGGCGCAACATGCATCCGGGCGTGGTGGTCAGTGGTGCGACTACGAGCGAACCAGGAGTGATAAGCTGGCGGAGGCTTAGATCTCACGAGCCAACCACATATCTGAGTCAATACCACTCATAGGATGACCATACAACGAGGAACAGCGAGGTGTTATAAGACGCACATGATACCGGGGAAAGTACCTGCTAGATTGGCGCCACCATGACCCCACCCAGCCCACCGAGATAATCCAGCGTCCTCGAGAAGAGGTCATCGAACTCCGCCTGCAACCCAAGTCTCTGCAGCATCATTTCGATGTCCTCATCCCCTTCACGCTCCTTCTGAGTCTCCAACCACTCTTCGAGCGCAGCAGCGCTGCCCACGAGCAAACTCCGCAGCCGCGTCCGCTCCGTCTGGCTCACCGGCGACGACTTCACTCCCGCCGTCGCGTCCGCTGCATCGATATGCAAGTCGACGCCGGCCCCAGTCTGGGAATCCCACACCTGTGCCTGGAGAACGGTAAGCCAGGCTTGATCAAGGTCGTCGAACCAGTCCAGGGCTTCGGGCAACGTCTTGTCGGTTGGTGGGTATCCGGGTATAGACATTAATGTATCGTTGGTTAGACGCAGGAGGAATGCCGTCCGTAGAGACGTAGAGGGGTCTATAGGGGGGATCTGGAGTATGACAGATAGGAGCTTGCGGCTTGCGTCCAGATAGTCGTGAAGTGTCGGGAGATGCGTGGTAGGTTCTGACCTGTGGTGTCGAGGGAGTCATAGCGCAATTGAGAGACCATGAAGACGATGTCACTGAGGAAATGTGGAGAGTTTTGAGTCAACAAACCGCTTTTTGTAGCCACGAGTGAGTTGTAGGAATTGGTCGTCAAGGTACGCGACCAGTTTTCGCTCTTGACTGGAGCTCAAAGCATGAGTTCCATTACTCTGAATAGTTGGTAACTGAGAGTTATCGATTTCCATGATTTCCATGACAAGCACGACGATAGCTAGCAGATGATGGTGGTTGGTACAGTGGAGCTCAGTGACATCTGATTCTATGATCTACTTAAGCTCGAGACACGGATTTGCGTGATCCTCACATGATCAACACGCGATGCTGAAAATTGCTGCTGGGGAACGCTCGACGTGTAAGTCCATCACGCAGCATATAGAAGTCACCACTGTATTATTATAACGCACGTAATTACAAAATGGAGGAGTAGGAACTTAGGAGGCGGGGGGTGACCAGTGAGGATCCCACTACGCAGCCCACGGGCTCGGACACTAGCTCGAGTAGAGCGGAGGTGGTTGGTGAGCGTCGCGCACCTGGCCCTCGAGGTCGCGCTGTTGTGCTTCCAGTTGTACGATTCGCTGGCTCAAGTACTTCACCTGCCGCTGTACCAGTCTCTCGGAAGCCGCCGACTCCAAGCCGGGAGTGACTGGGGATGCCGCGTGGCTATCACCGAAGATGAGGCGGTTTCGCTCGTCCATCTCGGCCCGTCGTTGTGTAGATTGCCTCTGCATCGCGGCCTTCCCATGGAGGACCTCTAAAGCCCGACCTGAATCAGAACGCAAGAGGCATGAGACGGAACATCGATATTCATGAAATAGGAATTACCTTGAGTAGCGAGGGCACGATGTAACCCTGGTCGTAGACAAGAGGAGTTATACTTCGGCGCATTCGACGACGTTCTCTTCGCCTCCTCCAATATAGAATTAAGAAAAGAATAAGTAGAGACAGAAGCCCGAGCCCTCCTAGCAGACCTCCAACCGTTGCCGCCGTTGAACTCTTCGTCTTTGGATCTGACGACGTGGTTGGAGAAGGAGGCTGATTAACGGCCCAGATAGTGCCGGAGGATGCGCCGGCAGTTTCGTCTGGTGGGTGGGTTGGAGGGCTAGAGGTTCGTGTGTTAGGCGCTGGAATCTGTGTCGAGCCTGGAGTAGCGCCCGATGTATTGGGTGATGTAAAGAGTGATATAGAGGTCAGCCTGCTCGTTGATCCTTCCGAAAGAGACGTCTTTGGGCTGGGAGTTGGTGCGGCGCCCGGGACCGAGAAACCCGTAGGTGCCTCCGCAGCACTTGTAGTCTGTAACCAGGCCATAGCCCGCAGCTTCGAGGCTGGAAAGGACTAGAAGCCGGAGGCAGCCGTGCGAAGGCGGTGAGTGGCTGCAGGGCATGTTGCAATTCGAATCGACGTACAAGGTTAGGCCGCAAACCAATGCGTTGTGGCGGTAGATTGTTATGCATTCCTTGAGGGGAAGCTCGCCTTAAGATACGCGAAAGAAGCGCGCCTGATTGGATATAACGCGGACGAGATTGACGTATGACTTGCCTGACCTACGGCGTTCATCGATCATCACATTGACGATCATCGCAATAACACTTGCACAGTGTTCTGTCGGCCACCACATTTCACTTTTGTCCTGCGAGAAAGTAATGATCAGTGATAACTCATGGGTCGCGGACCGTTTAGATGTCCATTGATTGGTAGCCCGTCGAAGTGGATTCGAGCTTGGGAGGTCTGCTCGTGGCGTACTCCCCGCCTCATACAGGCGGTATGATTATGACAACTCTCACACCTGTAGATCACATCGGATGACCAGCCCACGACGCCTATTCAGTGATAATCATGAAGGGGGTGATTTTCATGACTTACTCGGTTCGAACTTCCGCCAGATACGGGGTTTACTGGCAGTGCGAGATGCACAGCCCACACTGACCTGTCATACTGATGGAAACATGGTGGATCTGTACATCATGCAGGTGTTCCACTGAGGATGCTCGAAGAGTCTTAGCTTAAAAGAACGCTCAAACTCGTGTTTTGGTGGTGGTTCATGCGACGGTGAAGGACTCAAAAAGACGGCCACAAGACCCCCGCGTGACCCACGTGACGAATCCGCGTCAAGCATCAGAGTTGACAATTGCTTCGAGAGGCTCCTGGTATGCCAGTCGTACTCCGCACCTCCATCCTGAACAAGCAGAGTAAGTACGTCGAGAAAACCCCGGCAGCGATATCGGGCTGTCATGCTCTGGCTGCGCTTGTGCGTCAACTGTCTCCGATTAGTACGATCGTGGATCCTCTCGTCGCACCCATTTGGACCCAAGAGATTCAAATGCAGTCTAGAACACGATTTTGTAACAACTCATGGGGAACTCGCACACTGCGTCGGCGTCGTACTGGCTCTTGTTACTCCGGAAACGTCGAAAGATTGATGTGACCACTTGTGGGGCCCGCGCAGTGGCTGTCATCCACACACTGCAGCAAGTTGCCTCTCGCTTCCTCCTAGGGCCCTGTATCACTGTTTCTCTACGAGTGCAGCCCGATAGCGCCCGCAACAAACTGCTCCACTCATGTTTCTCTTTCTCATCGTGATCCTTCTGCGCCGGGGGTCTCTGGCAAGGAAAGAAGTTCTGTGTTACTGTACGAGTCCTTCGGTCTTCAGTTGGTCGATACCAGATTTCCATGCCGCATGTGGGGCGTCAGGTGTCACTTCTTGTGGGTGCTATCCGTGATGCGGTATCTAAGCGCTCATTCGAAGGCTATGTGACACCAGCCGAAACGAGTGCCGTTTTCAACTTCCTGGAGGTGATAGTATCATCACAGAAGTAATTATCCCATCGTGTATGCTTCTTCTTACGATGCAGGCCTCGAGTTTGCTCACAAGGCCTTCCGGCGCTGCATGAACCGCTACCTGGGAGTGACTATGCCGTTCTGAACTCCAGGCGTCGGATTCACGCTTCACGAATCCTCGATCTCTTGACTGCGCATTGCAATATGACTAGTTTAAGCTTTGTCCTGTGACAAGCGCGGCTCCAACAGGTTCCAACTCGTGCTTCTTCTGCCGCCCGCGCATTGCGTATAAGAACCGCATCTCTTACCATGGGACTCTTTGTGACCCAAGGAATACCATGAACGCAGTATTGGCGTGCACCTTGCTCGTCGCCATACTAGTATTGCTGGCATGGTATTTGTTACGGGCCCCTTACCACACCGTCATAATGCACCAAACTATTCCGACTATACACCGTCTTCTAAGTCCTCCTGGCGCTACGCCGCTCGATCAACTCGCCGCCCGTGCGGCGTCCAACGCGCGTCTGATTCGAGCTCTTGCTCTAACGAACACCTTTGTCAGTGCCGATCCATCGATCCACGCTGCCTTCGTCGGGCGCGCCACGTCGTTTCTTAGGCTATCCACTGGGCGTGGATGGCCACAGTTCCAGCAGGTCGCTATCGATGCAGTGGACGCGGCACTCCTTGACGTCGATCAAATGGACTTTGACACGTTTATTCAGGACGTGACGATGCGTGTCGCACTACTCGGCCTATTGGGTGTGGACGCGAGCGTCCGCGAGCTCGATTCTCGCGACATCCGTTTTGTCGCCACACATATCACGTTACTGTGGTCACTCTCGAAGAAATCTGACCCGATCCCGCCGAACCTCCTTCCACAACTCAATCACCATTTACGCCTTCTGCTTCCAGATGTGGAGGCTTTCCCCAATCCCCTCGACTACCTCATACCCGTGTGGGAAACTCTCTGGCGTGTCGTCGCGACTACTGTGGCGTACGCACATCGCCATTCTCTTGAGGGCGACGTATTCGAAGCCTTTCATAACCTGCCGACCAGCGCGCAATTCCGCGCTTTCTGCGGCGAGAGGCCTTCCGTGGAAGCAATTGTAGCAGAGGCTATGCGCCTTCACCCGCCCTCCAGACATATCTCACGAACCTCGCTCGTCACTCATCCCATCACGTCTTTCTTGCCATCACTCATCGTCAAGATCATCAAACCTACGCCTCGTCAGGAGTGCGCTGACATAGGGACTGTTTTGAGATCGGAGAGTATCTGGGGAGAAGATGCCGATATTTTCAAGCCCTTGCGATATCACCCGAATCGCGTAACACGGGAACAGGAGAAGATTAAATGGCTTGCTTTCGGGCATGGCCGCTATAGATGCGTGGCGACAGGATGGGCACCTATGGCGGCAGGCCTAATTTCCGCGTCGATCTTGAGCAGGTTGGAGACCGGGTCCGGACGTCGCCTCGTGGAGGGTGAATTTATCGGGACCCGAGAGGGGTGGAAGGGGTGGACAATTTGCAAATGTGCTCCTGCTAGTACTTGAGCCTTCCGAGCGAGTGGTTGACTTCTTGGCGAAAGCATTTTGACGGACAGAACACTTTGATCTTGGAACTTCCCTTCCGCTTGCTAATCTCTCATTGGACTTGTGTAAACAGATGTTTAAACTCGACCAATGATCAAAGCAGCGTGATGCGGTGCCCACGTGAGGTATAGGTGATCCGGACCGTGATGGGCGGCTCTGCGAGCCTATCCCCGGTCCGGGTATGTATTTCTGCGTTAAGGTAACGGCTACCTAAGAAATACACATATACAGGCGCGGGTGGGTGGGATTCGAAAAAGCGCAACAAGCCTCTGATAACTATCAGGGATTGTGAGATTGCGTCAAGGACCCTGGCCCGTTGAGGACTTACCTAGAAAGAGGATTGTTGATGGGGCAAGGTCCCTAGGGGAAGTCTCTTGCCTCGGGATCCTCTTTCTAGATAAGTGTCCCACGTGATGTAGGATCAGAGGCTTGCTAATCTCTCATTGGACTTGTGTAAACAGATGTTTAAACTCGACCAAGCGGGTGGGTGGGATTCGAAAAAGCGCAACAAGCCTCTGATAACTATCAGGGATTGTGAGATTGCGTCAAGGACCCTGGCCCGTTGAGGACTTACCTAGAAAGAGGATTGTTGATGGGGCAAGGTCCCTAGGGGAAGTCTCTTGCCTCGGGATCCTCTTTCTAGATAAGTGTCCCACGTGATGTAGGATCAGAGGCTTGCTAATCTCTCATTGGACTTGTGTAAACAGATGTTTAAACTCGACCAATGATCAAAGCAGCGTGATGCGGTGCCCACGTGAGGTATAGGTGATCCGGACCGTGATGGGCGGCTCTGCGAGCCTATCCCCGGTCCGGGTATGTATTTCTGCGTTAAGGTAACGGCTATATCCTATAGAGAAGATTGAGCGGAGCGATGATGAGGAGTAACGGAGAAATAAAGAGAGGGAAGAGAAAAAGACTGTCGGTAAGGGTACGGTAAAAATAAGAGTGGGGCAAACGTAGCGGTGAACGGTCCGTGGTAGTGTAAACGCGTCCGAGGCGCAGTCCGAAGCAAAGCCGGTGGGGAGACAGTGCGGGAAATTGTCGATGAGAGAAGTAAGTCAAGGGGGGGGGCAGGGGGAAGGGAAGGGAGTAATCAATGAACTGTCTTAATAGTAAGTAAGCATACGTGAAAGATAGAAGAGATGTATGGGTGCTCAGTGATGATACTGAGGTTCCTGATCTGCGTCGCCGCCGAAAAGGAGAGCCTGCATCAGGACGGGGTGTTTGCGGATGTAGATATGGAACGTCTCCGAGGCCCAGCGGCCGGAGGCCTGGATAAGGGGAGGTGGGGCCCCAGCTTCGGCAAGGAATGTCGCACCTCCGGCACGCATAGACTGGCCTGCAATGGAGGCGTCAAAGAACTGGCGGAGACGTCTGATGAAAAAGGACCGCGTCGGCACGCGTCCACGGCTGGTGAGCCATAGTTCCCGCGACAGCGGGAAGCGTTTGTTGCGGGACGCGAGGTAGGAGACAAAGTGTGGATAGGGGTTGGAGGGGTGGTCTATCGCGCGGACGATGATGCGATTCCCTTCGAAGAGGCGGTCTGTCTTCGAGCACGGCAGGAAGAATTCGTACTGCTCAGTAGAGACGACAGCGGAGCGGACTTTCGTAGTCTTGCTGTCGTCCTGTAAGGCGGGGTTGTCTGGCCAGGTTAATTCGCCGAGACGCATGAGGGCGTAGAAACCGGTGAGGAGGAGGGTGACAAAGAGACGATCGTCGTAGCGCTTGGATCGCTCGTAGTGCGCCACGACACGGCAAAGGTCGTTGCGGGAGAGTGGTTGCTTGCGGATGGTGGGCACCCCGCGAAGGCGCTGACATCCGGCTAGGGTTTTGGCGACGAGGGGGGACTTCCGGTGGGTGCGGACGTCAGGGAAGTAGGTCTCGAGTTGGTTGCAGATCCCAGAGAGGTAGGACGCAACGGAGCGGGGATTGATGTGGTGGCACATATAGACGACGAAGAAGGAGAGGGTATCAGGGGTGGGTTTGACCGAGAAGTGGTGTAGGCGGACGAAGCTGAGATAGGAATTTAAGGCCGAGCCGTAGCTGCGTGCCGTAGAAGCATCTATGGCGCAGCCCAAGGCGATGGAGCGCTCCCTGATGAGGCGCTCCCGAGGCCAGGCAACCCTTGCAGGTTGCCGTGACCTCACTCCCGATCGAATCATTTTTGGGTTGCCCCCAGCAGCTCTTGAGGGGGTTGAAACGGGATGACCTGGAGGTCGGGGACGAGTTTGACGGCATCGTCGATGCGGTTACGGGATAGCATGTCGGCGATGGTGTTGTCCTCGCCGGGGATGTGAAGGACTCGGAGCTGGTGCTCGCCGCGCATCAAAGCGTCGGCGACGGCGCGGAGGAGAGGGTTGAAGGCGGGCAGGGCCTTGAGTGAGCTGAACATGGCGACGGTGTTCGTATTGTCCGTGTAGACCACCAGACGGCAGGGGCAGCGCGCGTACTCTGCCGCGTCCAGGATGGCACATGCAACACAAAGGGACTCATAGAAAAAGATCTTATCGGAGGGGGTGTCGGGAGGAATGTCCGATCTGAAACCGACGCACGAGCATGGGTACCAGTAACCCATACCGGTCAGCGAGGCGTCACAGAAGATGGTGAAGTCGGCCTCCGACGGATCCCAGAGTTGGGCACGGAGCAGATGGATGCCCGAGGAGCTTTCCATATGATCTGCGGCCCAGTTGAGATCACCGCGGATCGCCTGGTTGCACCAGATGCGCGCGTGAGGTTTGTCCGCATGTTCGGTAATCCTCGGATAGATGTTGTTGAGGCATGGGCGCAGGAGGGGGAAGACATTGAAGGACCAGTTGATCCAGCCGGCCAGCCGCTGCCACGCCTTCGCGCGGAAGTGGCGCGACTTGCGGCCTTCACGGTCAGTGAACCGTCGCATTTCCGCGACGAGCTCGAGGCGCTTGTCCGCCGGCAGGGTCATGGTCATGGCATTCGGGTCGACGAGGATGCCGATAATCAGTAGCGGCGCACCAGAGACCTGTTTAGACGGCTTGTGGGGGATGCCTAATTTATCCCACAATTGTAGGAGTCTCGCCTGAGGACGGGGGAGCGAGATACCGTAGGGGGGATAGAAGATTAGATCGTTGACTTCGGCAACGCCGAAGTTATCGTCATTGAAGACGAGGGAGTCGAGGATCCTCTCGACTTCCCGGGCGACCCAACTGACAAGACTCATCACGGAGCCCCAGTTGTTGAGGGATGCCCTCCCGCCGAAAGCATTGTTACGGTCGACATGTCGTTGGCCGTCGATAGTGACGATCTGTTTCAGCTGGAAGAGGGGGTGAAGGGGGATGAGACGGTAGGCCTCCGCGACGTCGGATTTGAAGAGAATGAGGGGGCGTTGGGAGGTCTTCCGGATATTCAGGAGTATGTCCCCGAGGTGGCGCATGTTATCGAGGGGCATTCCGGCTATGTCTGAATAACGAATCATGGAGTTAAGGGAAAATTCCCCTGCGGATTGATTCGTGACGAGCCGCAAACCCTCGCCAGATTTCTTAGGAACGACATGGATCGGCATGCTGTACATGCCGTCGTAGAGGTCCGGCCCAAAAGCGTGCGAGAAGCGTCCCTTTAGAATCTCAACATCCCGTTGGGACCGTAGAAATTCCGCTTCTTCAGGTTTGGACGGGGTAGGCAGGGAAACATCATATGTATTCGGGTAGGTGCCCGGGTGTGTGTCTGCGAACGGCCAAAAGCCAGTGCGCAGAGCGCGGCAGACTGACTTAACGAAAGGCTGATTCGGGTGATCGGCGCACATGCTCTCGAGCACGTCAGCTTTGATCGGCGTGATGATCTTGAATAATTCCGGATGCTCGGTGAGGGTGCGCTGAGCGCGCGGATTATCAAATTCGTGTAACGGTGGTGAAGGTAATGGCGCTGCTGTTTCGGACCAGTCCGCCGTGGTGCGCGCGAGGGGGTTTTCGAGGTCCCAAATATTATAACGTAGATATTTGGGACGCATACCATACAGGATGTCGGATTTAGAGGTTGGTGGGGCAGTCGGGCTTTGGGTGCCCGCCGGACCCACACTTCCGGCAAACGTGCCTCCACCGGCAATCATTAGCGGCGTCGGGGCAGTTCTTGCGATTGAATCGGATACAGATCCCTCGTTCGGCTGGTTGCTTTCCCTTGCGACGTCCATTCTCGACTTCGATCCCATCGGGCATGAGGATCGCGGTAGCGAGCCGCTGGAAACAGTGTGTGTCGGTAAGTAGGATGCGTTGTCCGCCTCCGACTTCCTCTCGGACCGCTTTGTCGAATAAGATGACTTTGGAATGGGCTGAGGTGACGCGGGATGAGAATAATCCTTCGATGTATTCCATGTAGTCTCGCAACTCCTGTTCTCGGTGCTCGAACGCAAATCTAACCGCTTTGACGTACGCATTGAAGGCGGATGTCCACTGGCCGTACGTTTCAACTTTGCGGATCGGCTCGCTCCTTCCAAGACTGATTTCAGTACGTCCAATACGTCCGACGTTCTCCTTTGGAGCTCCAACATGGTAGAGCGAACTGAGGACGACGTCGAGGTTGACCGCTTTATACCTGACGACGTTATCCCATTGATCGGAGGGGAACCCGACAGGGGCGGTTCCTGAGAGTTCGATCTGCCGCTTGACTTCGGCATAATCTCTCCCGAAGTATTCGAGGAGCTCGCGAGTTCGTATAGTGGAGGGGTTTCCAATCTCTCTCGCAAGGTTTTCCTTCTCGTACCAAGGGAGTCTCTTGACATCGAGTTTCCGTAATTTGCCTCGTCGCAGTCCATCTCCTGATTCCCCTCCTTCCGAATCACTGCGGTCGAAGTCCGATCTGTGTCCGGGGAATTGATCATGATCGTGGGACCCCCCTGAAAACTTCGACTTCTCTGTCCTGGTCCGCCGGCTCGGTCCAGGGGAAGAACAGCTCCATCGGGACCTGATGTCACTCTGTTTGGATCTCTCGGGCCGTTCATCTCTATCCCTTCCCAATCCACGGGCTGCGCCCTTTCCTCGCTTGTTCCGTTCGTCAATCTGACTCTGGATTCGGTCGAGTGTATCGACATAGTAGTCGAGGGCGATACGCCTGGTTTCGGGCGTTGTGTGTGCTCCGTCAATGGACTGGATGATATGGAATGTTGCGACCCCTTTGGTGATGTCCCCGTCCTTGAAAGATCCGATCGCTTCTTCGATCTCATCGAGCACTTCTGTCGCGATGACCCTAGGTTCATCCTCTCCAATAGGGGTTTCGTCTCCTGAATCGTCTTCGTCCGTCCCGTAATTCTCTCCAGAAGGGATGGTTTCGTCGTTCGAATTCCCGGGTCCGCCGGGGTGATCTTCCCCTTCTGGCGGTGGTTGTGATCCGAACTGATTTCCATGGTTGCTCATAAGTAATAATGAGATCTGAACGACGTGAAGAGCGATGAACGAAGTTCCGAGATATATTCGAAAAAGCGCAACAAGCCTCTGATAACTATCAGGGATTGTGAGATTGCGTCAAGGTCCCTGGCCCGTTGAGGACTTACCTAGAAAGAGGATTGTTGATGGGGCAAGGTCCCTAGGGGAAGTCTCTTGCCTCGGGATCCTCTTTCTAGATAAGTGTCCCACGTGATGTAGGATCAGAGGCTTGCTAATCTCTCATTGGACTTGTGTAAACAGATGTTTAAACTCGACTAAATAGTGTACACGCGAACATGCACATAGTACCACACGCCTCTAGAAACAAGCACCCTCACACGCCGATGCAAAATGCACGCGGTGACCACCGTATCATGGCGCTGCGAAGAACAGGCGGGGAAGGAGAGGGGAAAGTGGAAGAAGACAGGTCGCGTTTTCCGAGCATGAACAAGCAGCGGCAAGCGGGCGTTAAGGAGGAGGGATCTGCACGTGCCTCCATCACCTGCACCTCCTCTTGGACAAGCCATGCTGTATACTACTGCTTCACCAATCTGACTGGGTCTACTGAATCCCGCAAGTCTTTACGTCTACAGCTCATCCTCCTCAGAGAACACGCGATCGATTCAGAATGCCCAACCCTCGAATGCAATGTGGAATTTGCATGGAATCGTTCACCGTTGACCGCTTTCGCTTTCTCATGGGCTGCGGTTCGTACATTGACCAAGAGCGCATGCGTTGTCCTGTTCAATGTTTTCAATAAGGTCACGGATTCTGCCAGGAATGCATGCGTCAAATACCCAAAACTTGGCGCGACCAGATCGTGTGTCCTATTTGCCGGTTCGAAACCAGCCAGGAGCCAAGGCAGATCTACATAGAGTTCGCGGAATCTACTGTTTCAAAGCGTCTGAGTGCCATGGAGAAGAGGAGCCCGGATAGTCCTGCTGCAAGTGTTGGTTTTATCGTTCGGAAGATCAAGAAGGAGGCAAAGGCGGCTGAATCAGTAAGCTCCTCTACGCTCCAAGGGAAAGTCTGTTCGCAAAGCTAATGAAGTCGTTAATCAGCGGGCCCTCATGGACGCTGCCCAAGCACTCGAGAAACAGCTGTGTCCCGTGTTGGCATCTCTGGAACGTGAGAAGGTCGAGAAAGCTGCGATACTTGACGAGCGCAATACCCTCAAGAGCAGGCTGAAGGAAGTTGAGCCCATGCGCGGTCAAGTTGTCAATTTGACACAACAGCTGCGGGATAAGAACCAAACGTTGCAGAGTGCCATGACATTGCTGGAGAATACCTCGGTCGAAGCTGTGGCCCTGCGGAAAGAACGTGCACGACTGAAACAACTGGTCGAACACCTGCAGGGAACATTAAGGGAAAAAAACCAGACGCTTCGCACTGTAGAAGCTTCGCAGGAAAATAAGGACAAGCAGGTAAGGAACGCCTGCCAGCAGTGGTTACTGCTGGACTGATATGTTCGTACTAGATACGTGCTCTGCGAACGAAGTTGCGGGGGTTCGCAAAACAAGGAAAGCAGACTCCGAAGACTGATGGCTCGAAGTTGCAGATCGAGACGTCTCTGGAGGTATGATGTCCAGTTACCTTCACTCGTAAGACTACCTTTGGACTTAAAATTTATGGCAGACCGTCCAAAACACGGACAGCAAGCTTGTCAAGAAACCGTGCGCCGTGAAAGGGAAAAAGAAAGCGGCTCCATCTCATGAAGAACAGCAGCAGCGACTCGCGGAGACGAGTCGGACTGTAAGTACTTCAAACCGACGTCTCGCGCCTCCTCAGGCCGCTGGACAGCGGACATCGTGTGGTTGACATCGGAGCCGTCAACGAGCACACCCTGGCGTAAATTCACATATCGCCCTTCTTTGTGCTTCGCCGATCCTCGCTTTTTGTTTGCTGCGGTCCTCGCCGGCTCCTCTTGTTGTCCCGGCGTGGGACGACTCGTTGTGAATATCCACCTTCTCATTTTGTTCGGTCAACGCCTATACCCTGCATATAAGACTCATCACTAGCGGCTTCGCGTTCAGTGTTGGAGCTTTGCATTGCACGACTATTCATATCTATGTCCGATGTATCATTGAAACAATGGAGACTTGGAGAAGTAAAGAAAAAAAGCGGAAAAGCGGAGAAAGACAAGTAAACACTAAAGGGGACCCAGAGAAGATGCGAAAAAAGAGACGAGTCGCGCTTTTTTCGGATTTATCCTCGCAATGACGAGCATTAGGGTCCAGCTGCTTGGTCAGGGCAGAGTCCGATGCCGTCACGCCTGAGGTCGCTGGTCGACTCCTCAGTGTCATCCGATCCTCCCAACCCGGAAGGGCGGTCAGAAAGGCCACCGTGGTCCATCGACGCTGACTCGGAGAATAAGAAAAACCAAAGGAAAGCAAAACAAGAAGGAAGACCACAGGGATCCAAGCCGCGTCATAGGATTCGGCCTCGCAGTGTCAGCCATCCCCCCGCTGGGTCAGGGCGGAAGAAATGGCCCGCCGCGGTGTAGGCCGACGCCGGTCGACGCCCGCCCTCAAGTGTCATCCAGACCTCCCAACCCGTAAGGGCAGTCGGAAAGGCCACCAGGAGCGCCGACACTAACTTGGATTCCTGCCAGAGAAAGGTTCGCCTGCCCTTGATCACGGGAAGCCCCGCTCAAGCACCCCCATCACACATCACGCAGGCCGAGTCTTGACTCTTGTTCTTGAGACTTGAGGCATGTCGGTTGGGATGGCCGAGTCGGACAGTCGATTTCGGAACTTGCGACGGTGCTCGTCGTTTGGCAGGCGAGATGCTAGGAAACCGGGTGCCACACTAGAGGAACGAGGACGATCGCGCAGCGTGCTCCGACGACTTTGGACACGGCGGGGTGCTGGAGGAAGGCGTTTCAGCCACATGGGAACAGGAGGACCACTCATCTCGTTCAGAAAGTCTCGGAACTGGCGCGCGACTAAAGAAATAGAGGTCAATTGAGAAAGGGATGGTACTCACCTAGTCGAGACTGACGAACGCGACAACAGCGACATCAGTCATAAGTGATATAGTTCACGACTAACTCACGATGCATGATATGACGGCAAGAAGTCGAGCTTCGCGCAGACTTGGAGTCGATCAGAGGAGATCATGGAAGTAAGAGGTGAAGAAGAGTATGAGAGGGCAGGCAGACTTTATAGCCTGGGGATGAAGCCATCCGACCTCCGAGGGCGTGTTCCGTCAATGTCAGCCACCTGGTCGTTTTTCAAACGATTCCGCGAGTGTCGCGTTCTGTTGCTGTCAGCCACCTGGTTGCTTTCCAAGCGACTCTGCGAGTGACGTTGTTTTCCGTTCATGTCAGCCGCTCTGGTTGCTTTCCAAACCGATTTAGTGAGTGCCAGTTCGTTTCGCGATAGTCAGCAAGACAAGTCTGCAAGGGGCTTGAACGTGCCTTGGGACTTTCGACAGGGATTACGTCCTGGGGATTGAGCAGTCAAGTCTTCCCTCCGGTCTATATACATTATGCCCATTAATACAGGATTTGCAAACCTCTATACCCCAATATCACAATAAGCGCATCATAGGTGAAATAAAATTAGACGCCCTGAGCCTTTAAGTCGGATTTGTCGATAAACGGGAACCACGGGTGCACTTTCACGTCCCATTTTAGGCTTCTCACATCGAAGTCCTCCATTTCCCGCACAGACGTTGGGAGACCTCGCAGTCCTTTACATGCATCGATGAGATGGCGGAGGAACTATCCAGATAGTAAAAGACGTTAGAGGCGGAAGCAGTCAGCGGAAGTCAAACTGCTAACCTGCATTCGATCAGTCGCCCACAACCCGGCCCAACCTCCAGTGGAACCTGACTCGACGAGGCCAGACAGGATACTTTCTGCAAGATCAATAGTGCCAGAAGGGGAGAAAAGCTCGTCCTATACGCAAACCTCAGTCACGTACAAGGCTTGTTCGACTTACGAATAACGCACCTGCAAGGCATCCGCACACACGGGCATGAGGCGGTGCAGCTCCGGGTGTCCCACAGTTGGCGTCTTGATTTCGTCATATTCTGGTCTGAAAGCCCACTTGTAGCGCCGGAAGAAGGCGGGACGCATGCGGTTCCAGTCAAAGCTGAGCAGGGACATGCTCGTCTGAGTAAAGTGGGAGTGAGGTTAAGACCACAGAAGAAGCAAGTTGACACTAGGCGCACCACGAAGGTTGCAGTCGACATGGCCTGCAGAGCAGTCAGGAGTTGATGTTGAAAACGTGCTTCCGCAAATGCCGCAGAGTCTAGCGTTTATGAGCACCACTGCGGTTGGGGCAACGCAAACTGTTGAACAAACCTCGAGGTACTACGTTGAGCAGGTCGTCCAAACAGGACAGGTGCTCTTCGAGCACTTGGGCGGCGTACCAGTACGCGAAAGGACGTTCTTCCAAGGAGAATAGCTCCAACTGAAAACCGGAAAAGATCACCTCCCTGATGGTGGACAACCTCCAGATTAGGGCCACTTTTGGTAGTTGCATGATAAGGCCATCCTTAGGTGAGGTCTACACTCAGCGTCAGCGCCAACGTGGAGGAGAAGCTCGGGAACCACCCACAGTGCCTTGGAGTGTTGTTGTGATATCCGTCAGCAAGTCGTACAACTTATGCCAGTCCAATAAGGACTTCGCCAGGTGCCTTCTTCGCCGGGGTGGGTTGAGCCACAGCCCTCTGATATGCGGAGTAATCAGCTAAAGGTGCCACAACGCAAGGCAAAGAACAGGAACAGGAGGCAAAACAAGAGACGGATGAGCCTCACGAACATTCATGTACGGGGCGAGACACGACGTGCCTTGTACACTAGACGCTCCATTTGCGCAAGCGCGGCCGTGTCCAATTGCTTGACCGCCTTGGCGACGGTATCGTACGAGATGCCAAGCGTTTCGTAGAAGAAGCGGTCGACGATCCAGGTGAACGTGAATTTGTTGAGGATCAGGAGACCGTCATAGAAGGTGGACTGTTTACGGCGTTGACATTGATTAGGAGGGGCAGAGGGAACGGGAGACTTGCCTGCGTGTATGAGCGCAGATACGGAATTCGCAGGGGCGGCTGCGGCAGCCATACTCTGAGGTTCCCGACGATCTACCGAAGGATTATGTTTCATTGGCGGCGTGATTCGAGTCGTTTCTCACCTCCCATGTTGTCAGGCTATGGGCTTGGGCAAGTAGACTGATCTCCTGCCAGCCATCGAGGAGAGCATCAACAGCCTGCCATGTATTATCCGGGGGTGGTAGAGGGATAACTCGGAGGGGCACAAAGGTTTTGAGGCGTCTTGCGATTGAAGGATCGAACGCGTCGTGCGCAGGCGATGTCAGATCCGGTTCCGACGAGGGGTGGGAGCGAATGATGTTCAGTGCTTCTCGGGCTGAATCTATGAGGTTTTGGTATTCTGATGGGTTTGCGAAGACGTCGGCTTGCATGAGTTGCAGTATGCTCTGATATTTCCGTGAGCGAACGGGCAAGCTTACACGGGCAGAACGCACCTTTCGCAATTTTATCCTTGCTCGCAAGGCGTTGCGCCAGAGCACTGGAACTACAGATGGGTACGCCATTTAGTTCCTACGAGAAAGAGACGACATTTTGCTTACATGTGCTAGTATTCAGCAGCCATATACTGGCGTCTTCAAGAGCAGACAATACATATTTGACAGGTATGCCTTCAAGGAGCGAAACATCACATTTTTCTCCTTGCCAATCTTCCGACTGTAGGAAATTGAACGTCATTTAGAAACGTAACGCGTGAGCACTCACGTCCTGAACGCCAGCCTTCGATAACTCTCGCCACGATAGGTCGCAGCACTTCAGGAGGCCCATAACCCACGCCCTCAAGATGAGAAATAGAAGCTCCGGGGGACGCGACGGATCAAACCTCGCCAGAATCTGGGAAGACGCGTATTCGGGGTCGAGCTCAGCCAGTGCATGGACGTAAAGCAGTGTGAACACTGAGTGAGAGAGAAGATTTCCGGAGTGCCATTCCATCTTCGCGAGTTTTCAGCACCAGGATCGTATGAAGCGGTTTGAATCCACTGACCTCATACGCAAGTGATCTGTCCAGAATCCAACACACTTCCTGCGGCAGCAGCGGTGCCATCGGATCGAAGGCTGGCTGTCGTTGACCCTCCAGAATCAAGCCGCTGTCAAGGCGCGGTTCTCCGATCTTCAAGCTTTCAGTTTGGTTTGTCCCCGAAATCCTCGCCCCTCACCTCAAAAGCACCCATTGCATCGTGCAGCGTGAGATCGTCCATGAACATAAAGCTCCCTGGCTCCATATCTGCGAGACAAATCATCTATGAGGGCCCCTTCTATCCCGCAGAAGGGTCAGGACGTACCAGCTGCCGCAGCTTCGAACACATGCGTCACGTCCTCAAAGTTGAAATCAGCTCCGGGAAGAGTCTCCTCCGGGATATCGAGGATCATGCTGTCCATGCTACTAATGAGCACCCAGCGTCGGCAAGAGGCCACAAAACCGATAGTGAGATCAAGAATAACGCCTCAGTTGTTCAACCAGGACTTCGACTTTTTTGGGCGGCTGGTCTTGCAACCGCATTTGGAGACGTGGCTGTGCGCAAAATATTGAATGTTTTCCTCCAGCCGACTTGCCTTGCTCAGGGATTTCTTCAACACAAGGCGTCGAGCCTCCACTAGCTCCTCTGCAGCGCGCGTAGGACGTGTTATTTTCTCTGGAATACAGCCTACAGGTGTTCCCCATGTGAGTGGTTGCGATCCAGGACTGAGTCGCACAACTTTTCTGAGTGGAATGGTCAGCTAGGCAACTACCTGGGAGCGCTGTCGAACTGGGTGAAGCTGCAGAGAACAGCGAAGCCGGAGGACGAACTATTGTTTTCGATAGTCGGATGGCACGCGTTAACGCTACCGCAGAACCCCGACACCCTTGCAGCGTCGAGGAGAGATATGCTTGCAACATTGTTGGCGATTGGACTTGACCCGAAACGTTCCATATTGTTTCATCAGGACCATGTGAGTGCGAAGTGACTGTTGGAAAATGAGCTTTTCTGACTTCAGTTGCAGAACCCTGCTCATACCGAATTTGCTTGGATCCTGAGCTGCATTACGCCCATAGGCAAGCTACGGCGAATGACTACATGGAAGGTACGCGTATATAAACACAACGACGTACTTTATCATTAACGTTGAAGCAGGCACGCGTAGCTGCATCCCGAAATGCAAATGACGAATCCGAGGTCGACGAGACTTTGCTGAATGCCGGCCTCTTCACATACCCAGTCCTGCAAGCTGCAGACATCTTGATTTATAAGTACGCCTCAGGTGCACTCTTCCCTCAAAATCGTGCTCATTCAGGCTCAGGGCAACGCACGTTCCTGTCGGCGAAGACCAAACGCAGCACCTCGAGCTCTGCCGAGACCTGGCCTACACATTCAACCGCACTTTTGCTGCGGATGAGCCACTATTCCCCGTCCCTTCCCAACTCAATAGTGAGTCATTCCCGTACCCATGGTTTTGAAATCCTCCTCTGACGCACACTCCGGTCCAGCTCCTTCACGAAGAATACTCTCCCTACGAGACCCGACCTCCAAAATGTCCAAATCTTCGCCCGACCTGCAATCGCGCATCCTCCTGACCGACACCTTCCCCGAAATCAAGTCCAAGCTTCGGGCAGCCGTGACAGACTCAGTCCTTGGGATCACCTACGACCCCCTCATGCGTCCCGGAACGTCGAATCTGCTTACAATCCTGGCGGCATGCACAGACGAGGACGTGCACCACGTCGCGCGGAGGTACGAGGGCAAGGGGCACGGACATCTCAAGACTGATGTTGCGGAGGCGGTGGAGGAGATGATCAAGGGGCCCAGAACCGAGTTTGAGAGGATACGACAGGAGACGGAGTTTTTGGAGGAGGTGGCGAAGGAGGGTGGGGAGAAGGCGAGGGAGAGGTCTGAGGCCACAATGCGGGAGGTCAGGGAGCGTCTAGGCTTGCGGGACGCGTCGCGGTCGTAGCTCCTCACCGTCGAATGAGCAATGAAGATATGCAAGCGAAGAGGGCCGGCTTGAGTGACCTCATGTCATTCGTTCCACTACAGAGCACCAATATACAACCTTCGTTAATGTCGTAGATCACCCCAACTGACACTCTCTGCCGACATGACCGTGATGTAACCCTAGTCAGATAACGTCGCATCCCGATGCGGGTGCTAAGGCCTACTACCTCGGCCGTCTGCTTGGCGGAGAAGCTGACCTCTGGGATGTGCTCGCGCCACTGCGCTGCGAGGCGTTCATGGAGGCGCGCGACTGTATCCGCTTCGAGATGGGGAGTGACCGACGGCCAGCTGATTTTGAGCGCCTCCGGATCGCACGTCTCAGCCCCGTCAATCAGTAGAGCCACTTTATACACCATGGTTCCACGACCAATGAGACCTCGGTATAAACGTAAGGTATCACGATGCGGAATTTGCCAAGGCTGGAATAGGTCCTCGATGTAGGAAGATGGATCTCAGAACCGACGACGTCTTGCCAGGGTTCGCTCTTCTTCATCTTCTTTGGAGGTGTAGGACGGGCCCGGGAGGAAGGGAAACCAGCGAGGGATCAAACCCGGCATGCTCGTCATCACAAGCACCGAGGGCGTAGAGGACGAGGGCGAGTTCCGCCGGATTGTCGTGGAAGCCAAACGTTGCGGTGTTGATGACGCATGAGCGGTCATAGTACCACAAAGAAACAATGAAGCGATCGATGAAAAGGCCCATGGCATAATGACGGGTGGACGCGTCCAAGCATTCGAGTGCGTATATCGCAAGCTGCGCTTGTGCAGAAGTGATCTTCGGTACCTCCTGCACTGTTCGGCGTTTTGGAGCCGTCCCATCCTCTGTTTCGTCGCGCTTGCGTTTCAAGATGTTAGCCTGAGGTTGTTCCGCAACGAGCGCACGAGCACCGGAAGGTAAAGCAGCAGCACATAGTTCCTAATGCAGACGGAGGGACGCGAGGCAGAACTGTTGAATGATGTAGTTATGCTGGAATCGGAACCTTCCATTGACTTCCGTTTCAATTCGAACACCTGCCGTACAACCGAATAGGCAGGTGTAAGTTCCATATCGATCGCGAGCATGTCTGCTCTACAATCTGTGTAGGGACTCGCCAGAGTAGTCTGATGAGAATGATGGTGTACACCTTCTATTGAATGAGCTTAACCGGCGTGGAGGAAGCTAAAGCACTGGGAGACCTCGACACCGTGGGCAGCTGTGTGTTGCAATCCTTGCGCCGAAGCGTCATTCGTATACACAGCGATGCGGAGTTATAATTGGGGCCAGGCGCTTGAAAGGTAGTACGTGCAAGAGCATGGCCACTTGGTTCTGCTTGAACAATGGCGCGTGACGACTGTCACGGTGATTGTGATGGACGCGTCCACCACGTGAGCCTGCTGCCTTGTCGCGTGCCGCTCTGGAGACAGTGCATGATGAAGCGGCTTGAAGCCTCCCGGACTCACTGTGTAGCTCAGCCAACGTACAAAGACGGTACCAAGTCGGGCCTTCAGACCGAAATACGACGAGATCAAGACCGTAGATGCTGGGTAGCCAGAAGTACTGTACTACGCCGCCTCATGCACGGTAATGAAACACAGTGGTGTTTGATCACCAACGAATGTAGTATGCCCATGTCCGCGATGTGCATACCATAGCATTTATATGCTGAATGAATATCTATCTATCCAAATGCTTATCATTAGGAAAGGTACCGAAACAGAATGCGGAGTCCGCCTCCAAGCTGGTGGGCGGCTACGCGAGCGTGACACCGCGTATAGGCGTCAGTGGAATCGCTAGCTCCCAGAACTTCGCACCGCACTCGCGAGAGCTAAACCCAGCATCCACGCGACCGGAGCAAGGAAAACAAGGACCCACATATATATATCGCAACCGTGTGCGAATAGGCTAACCCAGAGTATGCGTAGAATCCTCATTGGACTAGCCTTCTCTGCTTGCTTGTTTAGAGCTTCTTCAAGCTTTTTGACCTCCATGTCCAGTCGAAAACGTTTGTTCCTCTCGATCTCTGCTCGAGCCGTGGCGTCCTCCAGCAATGTATCCGCGGTCTCCAACTTAGCGTTCGTATCTCGCAACCGTGTTCTTAGACCGACAACCTCGGAGCGCATCGACTCAGCTTCGTCCAGCCTGCTCTTCATGGCCTTGCACGCTTCGAGAACCTCTAACCTGTTGCGTTCCAGGGCCGCAGACGCAAAAGCGAGATGACGTTCAACTCTTTGGGCAGCATCCAACAAGTACGACTTATTCGTGATTTTATAAGCTGTTCGAATGGACATCGTCATTGTACTCAAAGAAACTTACCGATCCCACAGCGTATGCCTCCTGCTTGACCATCCATAAAGCATGACCGATACTGGCAGCCGGACTATATGCGACGAGTTTCTCAACGCCTTCAGCGACACTTAAAGTTGGCACCATAGGTTCCTCGAACGTTACGTAGATTTGCCGTGGTTCCCATCTGTCTTCGGAACGGCAAGCGGGGCATACGATAGTACCGTGCCTTCTGGGTATTTGACGGAGGCATTCCTGGCAGTATCCGTGACCTTATCGAATCCTTGAACAAAGAAACGCGTCGGTCACGGTCAATGTACGAACCACAGGCCACGAGAAAGCGGAAGCGGTCAATCGTGAACGATTCATGGCAGATATTGCATTGAATTCGAGGGTCTGGCATGGCTTGGTTGCGTATTGTGCAAGGAGGACGGGCTGTAGTAGACGCGAAGGCCTGCGAGGTTGCAAGCACGAGGCGTCTTTCAAGCGTGTTTGCCATCGCTGACTTGCGCCACGTGCAGCTCCCAGAGGCGTCAACGGCCCGAGCGCCGTTGCAGGCTCGTATCATAGATGCACTTGACAGTAGCTTTTGAAATTTGAATGCAGCCTCGGGTCTGTTATCCAGACGAGCTTCACCATCTAGTGTCCTGCGGAGTTGTGAAGCGTTGGGCTGTATGGTTAGCTCCGACTCGTCTCCGAGAGCAGCTGCAGCTGTTCTGCATGAGGTGGCGCCCGTTACGTTTTGCCGGTCGGCTGCGTCACGGCACTGCGCCGTCTCGTAGCAAGCCTGCTGTCCACGTTCTGGACGCTCTACCGTCAAGCTGAGTTCGGAGAAAATGTTACGAGGAAAGGCGGACTGGCATCATACCTCTGGTGGCCGCTCGATCTGCAGCGAGCGGCGAGCTTGAGCTGGCTCGGTCTGCTTGCCTTCTTTCGTGAAAGCCCTCAACCACTTTTCCAGGACATGTATCTACGGATAGATCAGTTCAATCGTGACCGGTACGCAGGCGCTCCTCACCTGCTTGTCCTTGTCATTGAGCGAGAAGCTTCCACGGTCCGAAGCTCTGTATCTTGCTTTTCCAACGCCCTGTGAAGCTTTTTCACTTGCTGGTCCAATCGTTCACGTTCCAACCGCTCTCTCCGTGCTTGGACCTTGGCAGTCTGCGTGGACTCCATAAGGGTTTGCAACTCTCCGTTCTGATCTCGTAACCGGTTTTTCAGATTGACGGTCTGAGAGCGCATAGACTCGCTTTCGTCCACCGCGGTCCGAAGTTTATTCTCTTTCTTGTCCAAGGATCTCTGAAGTTTCGTGACTAGCTGGGCCAGACGTTCACGCTCGGCTTGGGTATTTTCCAGCGATGTCAACACAGCGTTAAGCATGCGGTTCTGGTCTCGCAACTGAGTTTTTAGATCGACAGCTTGAGAGCGTATCGACTCCATTTCGTTCAGCCGGCCCTTCAGGGTCTTGTTCTCGTCGATGATCGCGGTGTTCGCAGCCTGCTCACGCTCTAGGGCAGCAAACACGGGACCCAGCCGTTTCGCGACTCGTTCGGCAGCGTCCGACAGGAGCCTCTGGTTCGTGGCCGTATCAGTTGTACGAACAGAACTTCCCTTACACGTGAAGGAACTCACAGCTTCTGCAGCCTTTGCCTTTGCCTCTTTCTTTATCTTCCGTACTGCACAATCGAGAGCAGCAGCTAAACTATCGGCTTTCATCGTTCCCGCAATTTCAGGGACGCTCCGACGACGCGATTCCGTAGGTCCCGCAAACGTTATGTAGATCTGCTGTGGCTCCTGGCCGGTTTCGAAACGGCAAGTGGGACAAGCTACATGGTTGCGCCTTCGGGGTATTCTACGCAAGCATTCTTGGCAAAATCCGTGACCTTATTGAATTATTGAACACGACTGCGTCTCGACGATAGGAAATCTACAAACCACAGCCCATGAGAAAGCGGAAGTGGTCAATCGTGAAGGAATCCTGGCAGATAGCGCAATAAATCTGAGGGTCCGGCATGTCTTAATCGCGTATCGTATGAGAACAGTGTGCTGTAGACGAGAACAAGACGCCCTGCAGGATCGACTAACTGTCCGGTGCCACGCTGACTCTTGAGGGTGACATGCTCATTGCTAACATCTTGTTGTTTGGTCATGTTATAGATTCACGCCAATAGCCTTCGAATTTTGAAGCTGTTACAAATTCGTCCTTGAGCTAGCCATACCATAATTTGCGAAATGTCGTCTTCAGAATCATCCTCGTCGTCATCCTCACCAGAGCCGCAGCTCGCAGAAGTTTTTAAAAAGCCCAAGGACAAGGGAAAGAAAAAATCGATGGTTCCTGACAAGGGCAAGAACGAAGGCGTCGATCCCAACTGGGCCTATAAGCCTCCAGCCGGTGCTACTCTTGTTCAGAATGTGGGAGATGCAGGCGAATTTGACTGGGATACCATTGCAAACGATGATGATCTTGAACTGTGGCTGATTAGAGTGCCGGAAAGTGTACGTCAGCGTCCATTCTCCTTGCATGAGAAGTATCTAAACTATTCGCTCGGTACCTCTAGGTGAAGCCGAAATATCTGGAGAGTATGACGATACAGGTTCCTCCTGCCTCAAAGACAACACGTACTGGTACGCTGAATCGCAAACACGCGACATTCGACATATGGTCTGTCGGTGAGGACGACGAGGATGGTGGAGGCGGCGAGGAGATAAAATCCCTATCATGTCTTCTACCACGAAAAAGCAAGAAGGGCAAACTCTATCCGGGTGCGTAAATCTCAATCGCGTCGTCTCTCGGGTATTCTGACGCTTTGTCTGCAGCGCCAAAACCCATCGCGCGGCATATGGTCGTATCAGCGCAACCCGTTGCACCCTCGTCAGACCCGTCGTCGACAGTGCCGATACAGCCTCATCCTCGACCGCCTAGGGAATGCTATCCCCCGGAGGTACTGAAACATAAATTCCAACCCTACGGCTCCCTGAGCGGTGCCAAGGAGGCTCGTGCAGCCGAAGAAGGTCAGATGGATGTTGAAGTTCCCACTACCCAGCCAGAACCTCCGTCACCGACGCAGAAGAAAATCAAACGCTCCAAAGCTGATTCTCCTGAGGTTGACACCAAGAAAACGAAGGGAAAGAAGAGGAAAGGGGATGGAGGTGAGGCGCCGCCGGAGAAGAAGCAGAAAAAGCCGAAGACTTCATGATACCTTCTTGCTGGTCCATACCGCATACGTGTCGTACAATCCTTGACATATTATTCCACAAAGCCCGAGAGAAAACCGATCGATAGTAAGCAGATCGGGTAAGTGTATACAGTACAGAAGAAAAAGTTGCAGGGCAAGCAAATGCGCAATGAAGGAATAATGTTATTACGATAGGAAAGGTGTCAAACGCACGAGCGCGGTGTCTCTGCACGATGCGATGGAGATCACCCCACATCCATCTCGTCATCCCCTCGCTCTTTCGCCTTCCCCTTAATACTATTAGTCCGTGGTGGTTCCGCCTCGAAATCCGGGTGTGTTTGATTGAGCATCGCCTGGACTTCTTCCTCAATGCCCTTGTATATGCTCTCCTGCGGAAACCCCCATATCCGCCCAGGCTGCTCCCGCTGCAACCGCTCGAAGTGCGAGCCAACCTCATCCACCCACTCCCTGCGCGTCTTCACAAGTTGCTGCAGCTGCTCACTGATGTGCAGCTGCAGCTCCTCGTCGGTGTGCAGACCGAGCGCCGCTGGACACGGGACGGGGGCGGCAGCGACCTCCGTCGTGGAGTCCGCCCTCTGGTGGGTCTGCTTCTTCTTCTTGGCGATCTTCGGCACGTCCTTCCGCTGCAGCTTGGCGTAGAGGTTCGTGATGTTCTTGTCGAGGGAGTCGCGGCACTCGAGATATTCCTGATACCCGAGCCGGTCGCGCGCGATATCGACGAGCCGCGCCTTCCTCGCCTTGTTTGTCGCCACGACTCTCCGCAATTCGCGCTGGGCCTGCCGCAGGGCAGTCGCAATCGGATCGTCGACCTTCTCCGAGTAGTCGGGCTATTTTCCCAGCATATATAAGCCACACCACCCACAGGCAGAAGCGGAAAATGAAAGACGTACCACCCCTTCCAACAACCCATGATACCGCATCGTATCCCGTATCCGCACCTCCAGATCTGTCACATTCAGCCTCTCCTTCCGCGCCGCCGCCGCCCCACTGCCTCCGGGCCGCCCCTCCATCGCGTCCTCCGCCGCCTTCACGCCCTTCCACACCGCCTGGTCCGGGTTCGGCAGCAGCGCGCTGATCACCCGCTCCGTCAACGGTCCGTGCCCGCGCTCCTCCGTCAGCAGATCCGTCTCCGTCAGCGTCGACGGATCCCACTTCGGCGTCGGCGCAGCGAAGTTCGGGGGTTCGGACGGCTCGGTGCCAAGGCCGACGAGCACAGGCGGGATGAGCCCCGCGTCCTGGTCCTCCCAAACCTCGAGGTAGTGCCGCCCGAGCTTGGGCAGGATGTACGGCTCGACTTCGTCGCCCGTGTGCTCGAGGAACCCGACATCTTCTTCGCGGATGTTGCGCAGCCACGGCTCGATGCTGGTGTAGAAGGTGGTGACGGCGATTTGTGAAGGTTGTCTGGACTTGCTGAAGTCTTCCATGACTTCAGTGGGTTTGCTGGGTCCGGGTAGTGGTGGTGGGGGTATTGGAGGTCGGAGAGGTAGGAGTGCATACGGTTGCGGGACACTGAAATCGGGGCCTGGAGGGGGCTATAACGGGAGATTAGTCTATGTGATACCACACGAAGCAGCGACGCACCTTGACATGGGGTTGAACTGACGACACAACTGATTTCTGAGCTTTGGGGGGAGGTGGGACTTGAACGTGCGGGACTACAGGCGGTGTCGTTTTACGCGGTCGTTGGATTTCTGCTTGCGGCGTTAGCGAAGTGCAGTACAAGAATGACTGAGAGTATTACCGCGTTCAGCATCACTATCTTCGAATTCTCGTTTCCGTTTCTTCTTCTTTTTCTTGAGGTCATCCGCGGCTCTGGTGGACTATATTAATCGCTTTTCACATGAAATTATGTCGCTCCTTACGATCTTCGAGGGTCAAGAGAAGACCGAGCCGAGGGTGGAAATGATTGGATGGGATGTGAGGACAGGCGGGATTTGGTTTTATGTCCACTATACGAGCTGACTGATTTCGCGTCGTCGACTTCGAGAGAAGGCGAGACTGTGGCGTCATTCATCGCAAAGCACATTTGGAAGATTTGCCCAAGTTTGAATAGTTGCGTCCGATGTGGCATTGCAGTGGCATGCATGGAACGTAGGCATTGTTGAGCGGATGATTCGTGCGGATTGAAGACATCATGATACGGAGGCAATTTAGAATTCAGGAACGGAGGTGGAACATGTAAAATATCAGGATTTGAGGAACGCGGTATCGCGGAATACACGTACAGTCGCGCTCCCGTTTGACTTTATCAATCGCTTTCGCCTTTCCTTTCTCCTTCTCCTTCATACGGCGCATCGACTCCTCGATAGCCTTCAAATCCTCTCCGGCCTTCTTCGACCTCGCGAGGGACATCTTCCGGAGTTCTCGGAGCTCATCGTGCAGCAGTTCAAGCTCATTCGTCGGAGGAATGGAGTCCGGAGCTTTTTTGAGGAGCACAGACTGGATTGGAGTCGGCGGATAGTACGGAGTCAATTTCGACGCCATTTTCCGTGAAATTGGCCTTGTCCCTAGTCGTCCGAGGTCAGGCGCCGGCCCAAGGCGCAAAGTTGGGCGCTGAGTCCAAGCAAACGGGAATCAGAGCCCACTATCCTGCAGGTTCCCGCGATTTCGAGCCCACCGCGGCCGGATTCGAGGTCGAGAGCAAGGTGCGAACTTAGCACGGTTTACATCACGGGGTGATTGAGTAATTCGCATTGTTCAAATTAAATAATAATGATAAACATATCTCTCACCCAGCGCAACCAATGTTCCCGCCTGCCTTCACCCTGTTCTCCTTCTTTCCGTCTAAAATTCAACTGCTATGAATTCTCAGTCTCCAGGAAATGGATCTCTCGAGGATGATATAGAAATGATCGGTCTCGAGGATGTAGTCAAGAAACCGCGCTCACCACCGCACCAAGATGGTCGAGGCATGCACTCACACGATTTCGAGGACTCTGACGACGAGGACGAACATGCGGATGGGAGGCAGGCTCTTCTTGGCTCACAAGAGCGCAGTAGTGGCCACGTTCAGCTCGTCAGCTCTGTTGGACGGCTGTGGCCGCAGATTAGTAGCATCGTCATTGAAGTACGTGGACATATGTCTTTGTCCTACTCCGTATTGAAGAATTTCTAGAGTGCGCCCACGCTTCTCTTTACGACGATTGGCCTCTTGTTTACTGGAGAGCTTCTTGATAAGGTGTCTGTAAGTTCGCTGTCAAAAATATACGTGGAAGTTTATGGAGCCACAGAATTTCTAGCGTTGGCGAGCCATGAGAGAGGTCCACCAGCTTATCATGATTATACCTGTGGTTTTGAACCTCAAGGGCAATTTGGAAATGAACCTGTCAGCGCGTCTCGGTACCGCTGCTAATGTCGGCGAACTGGACGACCCGACGCTTCGCCGGACGCTCATTCTCGGCAACTTGTCCCTTCTGCAGGTTCAAGCAGCCGTGGTTTCGTTCATAGCAGCGTGTATCGCCTTAGTTCTCGGACTTGCCCTTCCACGGATCACTCCCGCCTCTTCCCCCTCCGCTCCGCTGAACGAAACCTCTCCGGGGAACGTAACGATTCGTGCGATGTATCAAATCTTAGAAACCGGCGCCCTTCATTCTAGAAGACCTATATCTATCCCGACCAAAGACAATTACGGGTCATTTAGCTTCGCGCGGTGAGCAGACTCAGCTGCATTTCCGTGCTTTCTGCCTGCTCATTCTGTCCTGCAGCCTTGTCATGGTAGCCTCCACGGCTATGACTGCCGCCTGTCTGTCGAGTATAGTCCTCGGCTCGTTCATGTGCACCTTGATCGTACTTTGTCGAAAATATGGCCGCGATCCTGGTAAATGCCACGTCCAGTTCGCCCATTTTCTCAAATTCACGACGTCTATCTTACAGACAACATTGCGCCTCCCGTCGCCTCGTGCCTAGGCGACTTGGTTACTCTCTGTTTTGTCGGCGTCACATCAAGCATATTAATCATAGTGATCAACACTCCAATTCCTTTCATTGTCGGGATCCTCGTCGTCGTCTTCGCTACTGCCTGCTTGATATATACTATCAGGAACAAACACGTGCGGCCACTGCTCGGGCAAGGCTGGACTCCGCTCTTCGGCGCCATGGCCATCAGCAGTGGGACTGGCATCGTGCTCGATCGCTTCGTCAGCCGGTACGAGGGATTTGCTCTCCTTGCCGTCGTCATCAGCGGTCCGTCACCTTGTCATCCCTCGTTCATTCAGACGAAGCTGACAGAATCTCTCCATGGCGTTCAGGCCTGCCAGGAAGTGTCGGTTCGATCCTGGTATCACGACTGTCGACATCTCTGCATGCCGCGGCCCTTGCTGTCACACCCGTGTCGGGCGGCAGGAATGCCCCCGAACCAAGCACAAAACTGGTCATGATGACCCTCCTCTTCGTCACGCTCCCCGTGGAAATCATATTCCTCTCTGTCCTGCGTGGCCTCGGCTGGCTGACCCTGCCCTTCACCTTCGTCGCTCTCTCTATCGTTTTCTTTTTCATCGCTGTACGTCTTTTCCAGCGCCAATTCTAGACCTACTCTGACTAACAATGATGAATACAGGTCCTGATATCACTCTATGTAGCCAAGATCTTGACGAACTACCTCTGGGCTAAACAACGCGACCCCGACATGTACGCCCTCCCAATCCACTCCGCGCTCATGGACCTCGTCGGCCAGACTCTCCTCGCCATCTGCTTCGAGATCGTCCAGCTCATCGGCAAGACTCCACGAATGCGCCAATGACCCTGTCCGCCCTCCTCTTCCACGACAATACCCATAGACCATTCGATAACAGACACATGTGGCACCTCGATCGACACCGTGCATTACTCGTCCTGCATATTTATTCTTAAATGTTAATGATTAGCAACCCATGTCTCGGCCACCAACATCACCACGGCGCACTCCTGCTCCTGGAGACATGGAGGGGGCGTGTCACGTGCCATTTTCGTTCAAGAGTTGTACGACATTGCGAAGTCCTTGAACCACACATATTGATCCTTGGGCGTCGCGTAGCGCCAGTCGTGGCCGCCAAAAAACGTGCTGCGATGCATTGGAGTGTCATTCCGGAAGTTTCGAAGATTGGTCTGCATGCATACCTGAAGAAGAGCCCGATGAACCCGACTGGAGGATCTTCGTCCTCTATCGTGATCTCCGGTATTGCGGCTGGCGGCGGGGAAGGAGTCGTAGCCGGTTGCTGGAAATCCGTGGATACTGACGACGTCGTGAATGGTTGTACCCTCGTTGTCTGAATGTCGTCTGTTGTGGTAGGAGCGACCTGGATCACCCACTCGCGCTGGGCCTGATACACAGGATCCGTCACACCCAACACACCATCCACGTACCCACCAGCCTCTGTCGGCATGGCACCCGCCGCCCTCTGCGTCTCGGGTGCCCGCCGCAGAAGATCGCTGAGCAATGTCCCCAAGAGTCCGCCGAGCCTCGAGTGTCCTTTGCCCGTGCCGATAGTATGCGTCGCCCTCGACGGTTCCCCCCGATAATACACGTCGCTCCGCTCGATGACGCGCACGCCGTTGACGTCGAGCGCGAACGAGCCGTCCTGCCGCCCGGGCGTGTTGAGCGTCACCGTCTGCCGGACCTCTGTCCACGCGCCGGGCGCCCAGGCGAACGACCCGCGCCCGATGGAGAACCCATACGCTGCGTCGCACACCGACCGCGGGTCGGCGCACAGGCTCGCTGTCTGCTTGTCCTTCGGCGCGTACTGTTCCACCCGAAAACGCGCTCCGTTCGCCTCGAAAGCGCAAAACGAGGAGAAAAAAAAAAAAACGCACGAGGTACAGCTCGCCCGCGCCCTTCTTCCGCCACATCAGCCTCGTGCTGAAACAGTCCCGCGCCTCGTCCCCGCCGGAGCACCCCGCATGCCCGCCGTACAGCCCCGGCAACTTCCCCGCGCGCACCCACTCAAAGTCCTTGGGGAAGAACACCTTGTACGACAAGCTGACATTGCGCGCGCCCGTCAGGTCCAGCGGGGCCGCGTAGAACTGGGCGCCGCCGACGGGCCGCTGCGCGGGGTTGACGGAACCTTCGGGGTAGAAGAGTTGGAGGACGGAGGCACGCGGGCTGACGTGGTGGAAGGACTGCTGCTGCTGCTGCTGAGCGAGAAGAAGGGCGGGGTCGACGGCGCTGCGTGGGACGCCGTGCACGATCTTGAGGTTGTGTCGCCCGCTCCCGAATTTGGAGACGTTGAAGGCGGTGAGGTCGGTCATCTGTGCTGGGGCCCGCCATGTCGCGACTGGGAGGTTCGGCGTCGGCGTCGGGGTTGATGATGATGGTGGTGGCGATGGTGGTGATGCGGGTGGAAACGGCCATAGGAAGGGGGAGGCTGACACTGTGACGGTCAATGTCTCGGTGACGGTTAGTACTTCCGTGATAGTGTGAAGAGAAGCAGTAGACAACGAAGTTGTCGCCGCATCTGGACCGGGCATGAATGGGATTATCACTTCAGGGTGTGGACGTGGAAGAGCCGCAGGTGCAGGTGCAGGCGTGCTGAGGGAGGCTGGAATCGAGGATTCAGCAGGGAGGAGAGCAGGCGGAGCTTCTGTCATCGTCGTCGATGGAGTTGGCGGACTCGGACCAGGCATGAACGAGATTATGACTTGAGGATGTGGAGGGGCCGCGGGTGTGCTGACGGCGGGTAAAATTGAGGATTCTGTGGGTGACGCGTAGAGCGGACTTGGTCCAGGCATGAACGAGAGTATTACTTGAGGATGCGGATGAGCCGCAGGTGCCAGGCTGGTAGCGGCGGACAGCATAGAGGATTCTGTGGGGTCTGCGAGGGTATTTTCAACAGCGACGGCAGCTGGAGAAACAGCTGCAGCTTCCGTCCACGGGATCGCGATCATCGGGCATGGCGCCGAGGTCGCGTGCGCATGCGAGGAGGCTACTATCGCGGCCGCGGTACTCAGAAGTTGGCCTGTCACAGCGACCGCAGTCGCAGTTACGGACAACGCAGACATGCAAATGTAGTCAGAAGAGGAGGGGGGAATGATTATTAGTGCCTCAGTCGCATCCGTTTGCAATCATTGAAGGAGGCTGACCGCTGGTCGCATGCACTTTTGGCGCCTCGTCACGTCATTACCCTTGTACTCGTACAGCGTAGTGCCTAACGAGATCCCCTCCGAACCGCTCCTGCCCCCACCGAAGCGTAAGCCGATTCCATTCCAGTTACCTCTCGCCGACGCTCCATGGCCGGCCAAGACGGCCACTAATGCTCCCTCTGCACCTGGGACGTCGGACCGCTCGTCTTGCGAGACTCGCTCCAGCTAGCTACTCGTGCGTGCGCGGGGTGGCAGAATGAGCGGCGCAAATATGCGATGGCTTTAGTCGCTGGGCCTCTTCTTCGGAGAGGTCGAGGTCCGCCGTTTCTTGCGTGGTCTGTCAACATCATCCGTGGCCTGAAATCGAAAGGAAAGCAGCCAGTACAGCTCAACAGAAGGTATCATGGATATCACGAGCGAGGCAGGCGTACCCCATGTGGGCGCTCGACTTGCAGCGAGTCGTCGGGGTCTTGCGTTTGTCTGGGCTGTCTCCCCTCTTTCTTGGCAAGGACTTTCAGTTTCGTTCGTAAGGCGCGTGTCTGAGGAACAGGATTGTTGCGGTCCCGAGCAAAAACAAAACCCTAAGATTCTCACCTCGTTGTTAAGAGTTTCTAACGAAGCCCTCGCCGCCATAAGTTCTCCATCCTTCTTGTCCAGCGCCCGCTTGTACCGGTCGAGCGTCTGGTCCAACGATTTCCGGCGTTTCCGTTCACGCATGCACTCGACGGTCGCCTTCTCGTAGTTCATCTTCGCGGTGTGCAGTTCGTCCTGGAGAGAGCTTATTCTCGAGCACATCGGCTCGAGCTCGGCCAGCCGGCTCTTCAGAGAGGTTATCTCGTCCTGGAGAACCCCTTTCTCGTCTCGCTCGCGTGCGAGGTCTACGAATACAGGCTGTATTCGTCTTTCCAGCCTCTGTACGGCGTCCAACAACGACGTCTGTTCGTGCTCTCATCAGCCACACGAGCAACTTTCTACTCCGTGGACAAAGTAAGCAAGACTTACTGAAGCACGTTCATCATCCACCGCCGCCTTCGCCTCCTTCCTAATCTTCCGTGCAGCCCTTTTTAGCGACTCAGCCGAACTCTCCGTATCACTCCTCTCCAGCCCTTCAGCGCCAGCAGCGACACCAAGTTGGCTCTGCGGCCCCTCTGCATCACCAGTGGGCGGGTCCGCGAACGTCAAATAGATCTGTATCGGCTCTTCGCTCGTTTCCCGGCGGCAGGTGGCACACGAGTAGCGGTTGCGCCGCTTCGGCCAGTGCTGGAGACATTCGAGGTGGAATCCGTGACCTTTGTGTTTGAATCGAATTATTTAGACGCGTCGCGAACGCGTCGATCGAAGGGTCATGAAGGGTACGAACCACAGGACGGGAGGAAGCGGAAGTGGTCCACTGGAAAGGCGTCCTTGCAGATGGCGCATTGGGCTTTGGGATCCGACATCGTCTGAGCGGCGTATAGGGAGAAGAGGGGGGGATAAGTTAAAGAAGGACGGAGGAAGCGCAACGACGTTATTATGTAGTAGTTAACGACGTCACCGGTTGTTGAAAGTCAAGATATTGTCACGTGTGGGAGCGCGTCACCGGTCCGCTTTTGAATTTTCCATTTCGTTCGCCACTCCCAAGGCTTGCTTGTGCCAATGATGGATATTGCAAGGTACACACCCCTAGGAATTGACGGTATGGGCTCATGGATACGAAAGCACCTGGGGCGGCTCAGCGGTCGTAAGACGAGGGGGTCTCGTATTCAAGTCGCAGCTCAACATAGCGGAAGCGTTTTGCGACGTATGACATGCGTCCGGAAGCATAACCGCTGCCAAGCCCCTGCATTTGCAAAACATAAGAAAAGACGGAGAATCTCCGACTCATTGCATTCACTGCAAATGCCTTGTCGAAATGGTTCCAAGATCAACATGTACATTCCTCCGAAGCCCCTGCCGTCAACTGTGCTATCCGCCCATCCAACAACTTCAACATCGTATCCAGCCCAAGCAGCACGCCTTCATCGGGTCCTTCCCCAGGCGCCAGGCGCGTATGCGCAAAGTCGACCAGCTTGACGACACACGGCGACGGCGAGCGATGAGTATGCGCGCGGTCCCAGTCCTCTTCACCACTCGATGGTATTGGTATTGGTCTTGGCATGGATGATGATGATGATGCTAATAGCCGCCTCACTCCGGCCTCTGCCCGACTCCAATCCGCCTCGTACATGATCAGCAGGCTCCCGCCGACCATGCGCATCTCGAACGACGCGTAGACGTCGCGGATCTTCGACACCGTCTGCCGTATGGCGCGAAGAATGGGTATGAGCGTCTTTCGTGGAAGCCCGCGCGACGGCGACGGCCCTACTGCTCCGTTTCCGTTGTGCAGGGCGGACGAGGATGGCTCGCAGTGCACAGGAAAGAACCGCGCGATGCCTTCCGGGAGCTCGGACACTGCGAGAGCCTTCCCGTATGATTTCGGGACGCAAATCGCTTCCGACGTGACGTTGTCGTACACCTGCAGATCAACACCCACTTCCCTGTCAGACACTTTTACTCGATCTCCTCCAAGAACCACGTCGATCATTTCAACACCTCACCTGGAACTCGGTCAACCGGACACCAGTGCTCCGCGACGTCGTCTCCCTCGCTGTCCGCTCCATCCTGAGCACCTTGTCCTCCGCCATGAACTCATCGTAGAACACCGTGCCGAGCTTCACGTCCAGCGTATTCGGCTTAACGAACGCGCTGCACAGGTTTTCCAGGATCAACGACTGCGTCCGGCCGGGCGGTACGGGTATGGGTACGAGGAAGCCATTACTATCAGCTTCAGCTTCAGCTTCAGCTTTGAGAAACTGCGAGCCCGAGCCCGAGTAGGACTCTAGCGTGCCGAGAAACTTGGGTATGAAAGGCCGCAAGCGGGCGAGATGTGGATCGCGATTGAGCATCTCGTAGAACCGGTGTTCGGCAGGGAACGCAGGCTTGATGATGAGCGAGCCGTCCGGGCCCGTCGTCCGCATGCCTGCGTGGCCCATCACCTTGAACGCCGTACATGATCGGGAGCAGGCAGGGTGGTAGGCAGGTTGCATATGAACTATACTGCGAGTGAGCGTCGAACTGGAAAATGAAATGGGCACCCGCTGACCGCTGATCATCGCCTCAGTCCTGTGCAGCAGCGTGGCAGATTGGCAGGTGACCACAAATGGGCATAGTATCATTTCATCATGTACGTGAGGATGGATCGATTGGCCGTGTTGCCAGTGCAGATGGTCATGGAATCGTTGACTTACCTTGCGCCTACGTCCTCCCCGAGAGGAACTGGGGTATAGACCACATGCCACGGATCACAGCGGCCCTTCTTAGCCTCCTCGACTCAGGCAATGCTCGGAGGTCGAAATGGAACGTACGCGTGTCAAGCGACCGTGACCGCCAATTTGGAACAACTTTGATTTCCTTTGCACAGCTTCCAGGATGTTGTGCTAAAAATAGCATTGTCGGAGGCCCTCGTCCGAGTCGAAATGTTGGCGTTTGGTCCATCTTATGTTCCTCTCAGCGACGACATGCAAATGGAGCCTGGCTGGAACGCTCGCGCTGACATTGTCAGTGAAAAAGAGGAGCCTTCTGAGCCCGGAGGGCGTTTCGTGTCGGGCTGTCATGTGGCTGTCTCCGACTCTAGTGCGCAGATGGACAGTCTCCAAACACCCTCAAGTATTATATAACCCGTGTAACCCAAGATCAAGCCATGAAGTCATTCGCAACTACATATTGAGTGAATTTCTGTCCTCCGACCGTGGCATGCACATGCATGGCGGTGGCGCCCGTGCTGATGTTACCGGTGAAGAAGGTGTACCCGTCTGCCGGGGAATGTGTCGTGTCCCGCTGTAAGCTGACCGTCTCGATCTTGGCGATGAAGTCTTGCGTGCCGGGCTCGAAACTCTCGAGGGTCAGGTGCGGTGCATCGGCCCCGCCGGCGTTCAAGATATCGTCTTTGACCTAACGCACAGTCAGTAACTCGAGTCTGTGATCACGGCGGCAGGCCTCATGCACAGGCGACTCACACCGACGACGATGACAAAGACGCCCGAAAACCCCTCGGACACGATCGTCGTGCGCGAAGGATCGAATAGGACCGTGTCCTGGTCAATCTCGAAGCCGGAGCCATCATCATTATCAACGATGCTCGGGGCAGACCCGTCTTTCTCGTCCACCTCGAACCAGAATTTCGCGATCGACGCGTTCAGGGGGATCTGCGTGGTGAACTTGTAATTGCTCAGTTTCTGTATGCCGCGCAGCTCGCCCAGGAAGGACGGCGGGTCCAGGGAGACACGCGTGGATGACACGGAGCAGCCAGTGGACGGGCAAAGCGATCCTTGGGTTTGACGCTCCTTCCAGAAGAGTGTGACCGTGCGATTTGGGTTGACGGAGAGACGCTAAACGGCCTTCTGTCAGTGAACAGCATGATGTTCCGTAGCTTGTTGCTCACTCGCAGGTTTGTTTGCAAGACATAGCTACCGTTTTTGGTGTATAATAAGGCACTCCCGACTTTGTTCTCGAGGGGATCGATGACGTCGGTCAGTTTGACATCTTTTGGCACCGTGTTGATCATTTGTTCCAATAGGGCTTTGCAAGTCTCGCTGAAATCATTCGAGGACGCCAGCCTAGTGGATATCGGATTGATTAGAATGCCAGGCTCGACAAGACGTACAGCTTCGGGGTTACCTGTGCATCGTCGAGTTACCATCGCTGGAGAAGATGCGCAAGTCGGACCTCGCTGTCACATTCGCGCTGGCGACGAGCGGGTTGGTCGTTGTACCATTCAAGTACTCTAATACGCTGTGACGAGAGAAGAGCTATGAGCTCGCTCGGCATGCAGATTGGAAAAGACTTACACGGCATTGTCAAACGACGTCCGCGAAGCCGCCGTCCCGTCGAAATCCCCGAATCCATCCGGGGCTTTTTCGTCGACGATGAGCGGGAAATCGTCGCGTCTGACTCCGCCCAAGGTGTGACCACATGCAACGAGCGCGATCATCTCTGCCTGAGTGAAACCCTGCCGATTGAACGACGCGATATGGCTGGCGAGATCCTGTTGCGGCTCGGGCACGGTGGCCGGCCCGGCCACCTTTGCGTCGACCCTGCCGCCGCGAAACGGGATAATGGGCCCGCCACAGGAAGCGACGCCCATGACAACACCCATAGCGATCATGTCGGCAACTACGAGCACGGAGTGAAGCCGTATTAGGACTCAAAGGTGCATGCGGGGATCCGAATACGTACAACCGACATATGGTGTCCTGAAGAAGACGAAGTCCTGAAGCGATTGCTGCATGCCTATCCCGACGTTCTGACTCGAACACATACAATTAAGTTCTGGGAGTGGAAAAGACTTTCGAAAAAACCGCAAAGCAAAGAAACGTACCTGCGGTCTGTCGAGCTCATAAATCATCGACGCGTCGAGACCGCCAGACCCGTCGGTCGCGTCATGGGTCGACATATCGTGGTACGCCTACAATATCATCAACTGGAGTTCGCGTCTCGTGAAGGGAAGCACTGCAGACATACTAGTCGAAGCCATTGAGCAGCGATGGTGGTATTCTGCCTTGGGTCGCAATTCTCCGTGAGGAAGCCGATCGAGTTGATCGAATACAACGTATCCTCGAGAAAGTCCAACTGTGGGTCAGGCCAATGCAGTGTCGCAGCACTATGGGCTTGGCCAAAGCACAAACCATGAAGGACTGCCAGAGCGGCCAGGGATCGACTACGAAGAAACAACATGAAGTCGGACGTTGGAGGACATTTGAGGTTGGAGGTAGTAGCACTTTATATACGCGCTACGGTCGTGATACGATCACATATAATGAGCAACACATTACCTCCGCATCCCACGTCGGTGATATTTGACCATACCGACAAGGCCAGGAGGCCGTCCGTGGAAGGAGTGCATGCCATGTCCTGCTCAGAGTGATCAAACCGACAAAAAATACGAAACAGCGCGAAACCGCCGGGCCGAGATCTCCGAAGTATTCCAAAGTCCAGGAGGTCGACGAACGACATATCGCATCAAGGAGGAGGCTGAGCGAAAGAGAAAAAAGGAACAAAAAGAGGCGCCGTGGTTGGCTGGTATTGGGAAAAGAGGGTGCATCCACAGACCGAGTTGGACTCCGGAGAGTCTGGGTGGTCATAGACTGTGAATAAGTTCGAGTCCGCCTAGATGGGGATCCGAGTCAACGTCGACGAAACGCGGAGATCAGTTCGGCGTCGCCTGGTTGCTAGAGGGTAAAGACTCCGAGCGAAAGAATTGTGGGCGGAAGCAACCGTTGCACTGGCACGCGGCGATTGCCCGTCAGTCGGGGAGAGCTTCCCCGTGCTTGTTGGCAGTGGGTGAGTTGTTGAGGTGAGCAGTCATCAGGATTTTCACGCAGTCCATATTCACCGCCTCATGCGCTAAGTACGGACTGTGCAGCGAGACCAGCGGAACCATGGCCAAGGTCTGCACTCTGGGCAAGGGCAGGAGGTTGAAGGGTAAAGATAAGATATGATTATGGTCACGCCCTCGGGGACCATCCACTTCTGGTCGGACATACAGTCTTTTCTCGGCGCATGGTATGAGAGTATGGTCCACGTCCACCAATTAGTTATAATTGAACAGCTCTCAAGTGATATGCGGATAGGTCTGGTATACTTACTATGGTGGAATTAGGGCATCAATGATGATCATAGAAGGCAATAAAATAATGTGGGATCTGGAAAGGGTGCGCGGTTGGAAGACAAAGGGATCAAGACCAAGCCGACAACCAGAGTAGGCAAGCAGGAACGAGACAAGAACGAGAGCGCGACACGAGAGTAAACACACGACATATCTGTACACATCGCGTAGCGTACGAACAAACGAGGAATGGGAACAAAAGGACGATGAATGAATGAATGAAAAGATACCTCTAAAGACATGAGGGAAGCATGAGGTGCATATCTGATCTGATCGTAGCACGAGTCGTGATGCCAAACCGGTCATCACATCCTCATCCTCGTCAAACAGGGCGTTCCCCGGCCAGCCATACTGGAAACCCCAAAATAATGTAGCACAACGGGTGCAGACGGAGTAGTGAAATGGTGGAAGGTCGGCCAGGTGAGATAGGGGGAAATGGCGATCCAGCGAATCGGGGGCCTGGCATGTCATGGTCGGGTTTTTCATGCCCGCCTAGCGTTGAGCAACCTTGGAAGCCGAGTATAAACAGTGAGTTACGGATACACTACCCAAAAGTACGTTCGACAGCTTGAGGAAATACTGTTCATGCAGCAGCCGATGGATCCTTGGGACCGTACCGACATGAATCCATTGCAACGCTTATGTCAACCCGAACATGGCAAGCACGATCTTCGAGTGCTCGTCCTGCAGCCCGACGTCGCCTATGTAGCCGAGGTGGCCCTTTCCCACACGAGCGAGCGCTACCGGTGCCTGCATGTCCTTGGCGGGCACAGCTGCTTGAGAAGCTTCAGCGGGGTGGTAGACCGCCGTTTCCAGGGTAACTCCGCTGATATGGAGCGCCTTCATGCGGAGGGTCGAGGGCAAGTTCAGGTTCTTCTTCACGAGCTCATGCTTCACATTGACGGTAACATCAGAACTCGTATAATCGCCGCCATGCCAGGACACACCCCAGGAGTTCTGGAAGAAGCCCCGGATGTCGTCAAACTTCATGGTAGACCCGAAGAAGCCACCCATTACGACCATGCCGCCTGCCTTTGCGAACGCAACGAGTTTGCCAAGGAGATAAGCATTGTTGTCGTCGGCGACTCCGGCGTCAGTGACGAGAATTCCGACGAGATCTGGGGACCCAATGAGCTCGATGACGCGCTCGTTCGAGAGGCCGTGCAGCACTTCGAGTTTGCTTCTAAGCAGCTCCAGCAGGTCGCCTTGCACTCCGGCGAAAAGCTTCTCGTTCCCAAATGACAGGACCATCATGAAGGGACGCGAGGTCGGCCCTATTGCGGCTTTTGGCGCCTTCTGTACATCGATCCTCGACAGAGGTGGGCTTACCGGCGTCTCTGGTTTAGCGCCGCCGACAGACTCTCCTTTCTCCATGGCGCTCAGAGGGTGCAAGAGACCGAGCATCGCCAGCACCACATTCGTCGTCTCTGGTTCAGGATTGACATCACCGATGTATCCAAAGGAACCTCGGCCGATCCGCCTCTGAACCACCGGTGATTCAGAATAGTCGGTTATGCTCGAAGGGAGCCGGAGATCCTCGGACGGGAGATACACCACATCAGCAGACGAAATTAGTCCTACATGCAGAGCCTTCATGCTGTATGATGCCGCCAGGAACGCATGTTTCTTCACGATCTCGTGCGCGGGATTTAACGAAAATTCGGTGCGATGGTACGAGGCTGCTTTCCATGGGAGTCCCCATGCTTTCTCGAGGAACGCATTCATGTCTTCCGCAGAGACGAAGGTGCTGAACAGACCACCGACAACGACATTGCCGCCGGATTTGACATAATCGACAAGCCGCGATAGGACATGAGCGTTGTCCGCCTTCACAATACCTGCGTCTGTAATGAAGACGCCGGCCAGATGGGTCGATTCGAGCTTCGAGAGCGCAGACGCAGCGGTAAGAGCTTGGAACGTCTCCACCTTGTCACGGAGAGCAGAGAGGCAATGCGCGTGGCTGGTAGCAAAGAAATCTTCGTTGTTCAAAGACAGTAGCATCACAACCGGCTTTGTGAGAGCCGCCGCAGAGGGTGCCTGTGTTGCTTTCTTCGCAGCAGGCGTGGCAGCTTTCGGGGTGTCGGTCGACAGGTTAGGCGGTGGTTGAGATACATGTTGGGGGTCCAGAAGTCCTAGCATGGCAAGCACGAGTTTCGACGACCCTTCCTCCCAATTGACATCTCCGACGTAGCCAAGAAAGCCCTTCCCGATTCGTGTCCGAATGGCGGGAGACTCGTTGAATATGGTAACCGGTTTGTCAGAGAATACCACACTCTCGAGGCGAGATTCTTGGGTTGGCCGGTACACCATGAGATCTGGAGGCGTATCTTTGACATGGAGTGCTTTCATACTATAAGAAGGTGGGAGTGACGGGTTCGTCTTCGCCAGGTCGTGAGCGGGGTTGAGGAAGAATTTCGTTCGATGGTAAGAGCCAGGTTCCCAATTGACACCCCAAGAGGTCTTGAAAAATGTGGTCATATCCCTCGGTTTGATGAAGGAGCTGAACGAGCCGCCAATGATGACAGAGCCACCCGCTTTGGCGTATTCCACAAGATTCGTGACGACTTGCGAGTGCTGGCGCTTTATGATCCCTGCGTCGGTGACGAAAACACCACCAAGACCGGGAGAGGAGAGATGGGTTAGGGCGTCCGCGGTTGACAAGGCCGTCTTCACCGGCGTCTTGGATTTGATGGCAGAGATGGTAGGCTGCTTGTAGCCCTCCACCATTTCGCCCTCCAGAGCCAGCAACAGAACAAAAAGCTGGCTCGAGGAAACAGAGGTTGCTGATGCCTGCGGCTGCATCCAAGTCGGGAGAGTCGGACCCGTCCCATTGGCTTGGCCGGACTTAACAACACCAGGGCTCGTCGGATCAGTTTTTGGAGTAACTTTCCCGGCGATATCTGGTGGTATGGCCGGGACGGGCGAAGGAGTACCCGACAACTGGAGCATCGCAAGCAGCAGAGAGATAGAGCCTTCTTCCCAATTAACGTCACCGATGTACCCCATGTACCCTCTCCCGAGTCGAATCTGTACAGCCGGGGATTCTGTAGGATTGGCACCGGGTTCCTTGTAAATGGCCGCGCTAGGCGCAATGCCTTGAGCATGGAGGGCTTTCATGCTATAGGACGATGGCAAGGTCGAGTTGGATTTCGAGAGTTCATGCGAGGTGTTTAGTGAAAACGTTGCACGGTGATAGGACCCGCTCTTCCAATTAACGCCCCACGAATTCGCAAAGAAGGTGGCCATGTCGGGAGGACGAACGAATGAGCTGAAATCGCCTCCGAGTGCCACTGAACCGCCACCCCGGGCGTATTCAACCACCTTGGAAAGCACTTGTGAGTTTTTGCGCTTTGAAAGAGCTGCGTCTGCAATAAAAACGCCTGCAAGGTTCGGAAAAGCAAGATATGTAAACGCCTCGCTGGCCGAGGCGGCCGTTTTTACCGGTATCTTCGCCCTAAGCGCTACGAGTGTTGGCCGCTTGTAATCTACCTGCTCCGGATCCCCATCTAGAGCCATCAACAGCACGAAACGCTCGCTCGAGGATTGCGAAGCCACGGATGTCTGCTTCCTCGCTGGAGGCGATCCTTGTTCCGGTTGCGCCTGTTCCACGACTTGCGCAAATCCGCTGTGTGCAACAGATTCCCCGGCGGATTGACACTTCAGGCAAGGCGTATTGACAGAGAGCACCGATATAAATTCGCTGAATGCGTGCTTCCCATGGTTCTCCAGCTCGCTCTCGGAACATATCTCTTTCAGCTTCGCCACCAGATCGTCATGGTCCCACCACCCATGAGGTAGGTACGACTTGTCATGAGAGTAGACACATTTCGCCGCCCCGAATTTACACGTTCCGAGAAGGAAGAAGATGCACACGTTTCTTCCTCTGGAGGCTGCTTTATGAGCATCCGCGCTGCAAGCATAGTGAAACACACTGACAGTCTATCTCGCTCACTCTTCTCATCGGGAGCATGGGAATAACGACAGCTATCCTTTTTCGCACAGCCCTCGTGGTTGTAAAAGCGGCAGGGGAACCCGTTTCCAGAATGCCTGCAGTCGCTCGAATCGGATTCGGCCTCGGACTCTGGCTCCGGCCGATCGTCTGGGTGAGGCCAACCGTCGTCTGAACTTCCAGAGTCGTCTTCGTAGTCATAGTCGTCATCTCCGAGTTCGAGGTAGAGTGCCTCGGTAATTTTCAATTGCTCTCGTGCCTCGTTTTTCGTGGGATCCTGCTCAAGAACAGTTCGGAAGTCTGCATTTGAACTACAGATGAGATCGCGGACCTCGGGGCGGTGTTCAGAACTCACCTACTAAAGCTGCCTTGTACTGGCCCATGCCCTTGCGAGCCAATCCACGACGGTATCGAGCCTTGATCATACGGGGGTCATATTTCAAGGCGGTCGAGGCTGCGACTTCGGCTCCTACATACCTGCGATTGTGCCAGATCAGATAATGTAGATAGGCCTCTGTAAGAAAACGAGACGTACTCTTCAAGCTTCAGGTACGCAGCCGCAAGGTTCGACATCAACACAGGTTTTTGGCCAAAGTCATCAACAATTGCTTTGTAGACCTTTACGGCTCCCAAGTAATCCCCAGCAGTGAACAATTTATTGCCCTACGCCCAGGCCATCGAGTGAGAATTCAGCCGGTTCGTGACGGTGAGCCAGACGTACCGCCTCCTTCAGGTCTTCCAGTTCTTTCGCCCTCTCAGCTGCACGAGCCTTACGCTTCTCCGCACGTCGAGAAGCTGCTTCGTCCATCGCGGCACGCGACATCGAACCTGATTGCAAACCAGTCGCGGTAGGAGACGAAGAGTCAGCCTGACCCCCGGCAATGTGGGTAGTGCTTTGCTGGTTGGACTTCGACCGTTTCTTGCCGCGACTTGGCATCTCAGGAAAGCGCGACTGTTGAGTTCTTCGACGAGTAAGGGAAAAAAGGAATTGTCATGGACCCTGCCCCGACAAACAAGGTTACAAGACTGTCGGGCGTGAGAAAAGTGGCTTCTTAAATTACTCGAGTTTAAACATTTGTTTACACAAGTCCAATGAGAGATTAGCAAGCCTCTGATCCTACATCACGTGGTACAACTTACCTAGAAAGAGGGTTTCGAGGCAAGAGACTTCCCCTAGGGACCTTGCCGCTTCAACAATCCTCTTTCTAGGTAAGTCCTCAACGGGACAGGGTCCTTGACGCAATCTCACGATCCCTGATAGTTATCAGATTGACAAAGCAGTGCGAGAGGAAGTCGGAGGCGGACAACGCATCCTACTTACCGACACGCACCGTTTCCAGCGCCTCACTACCGCGATCCTCATGCCAGATGGGATCGAAGTCGAGAGCGGACGACGGAAGGGAAAGCAACCAGCCGAACGGGGAATCTGTATCCGATTCAATCGGAAGAACTGCCCTGACGCCGCGAGTGATTGCCGGTGGAGGCACGTCTGCCGGAAGTGTGGGTCCGGCGGGCACCCCAGGCCCGATTGCCCCACCAATCTCTAAATCCGACATCCTATACGGTATGCGTCCCAAATACCTCCGTTATAACGTTTGGGACCTCGAGAACCCCCTCGCGCGCACCACAGCCGACTGGTCCGAAATGGCGGCGCCATTACCTTTGCCACCGCCACACGAGCTTAATAACCCGCGGGCTCAGCGCACCCTCGCCGAGCATCCGGAGTTATTCAAGGTCGTCACGCCCATCAAAGCCGACGTGCTCGAGATGATGTGCGCCGATCACCCGAACCAGCCTTTCGTGAAGTCAGTCTGCCGTGCTCTACGCACCGGTTTCTGGCCGTTCGCGGACACACACCCAGACACCTACCCAAATACATACGATGTCTCCCTGCCTACCCCGTCCAAACCTGAAGAAGCGGAATTTCTACGGTTCCAACGGGATGTTGAGATTCTAAAGGGACGCTTCTCGCATGCTTTTGGGCCAGACCTCTACGACGGGATGTACAGCATGCCGATCCACGTCGTGCCTAAGAAATCGGGCGAAGGTTTGAGGCTCGTCACCAATCAGTCCGCGGGGGAATATTCCCTCAACTCGATGATTCGTTATTCAGACATAGCCGAAATGCCCCTGGATAACATGCGCCACCTCGGGGACATACTCCTTAGCATCCGGGAGACCTCCCAACGCCCCCTCATCCTCTTCAAATCCGACGTCGCCGAGGCTTACCGCCTCATTCCCCTTCACCCCCTTTTCCAGCTGAAACAAGTCGTTACTATCGACGGCCAACGGCATGTCGATCGCAACAATGCCTTCGGGGGAAGGGCATCCCTCAACAACTGGGGCTCCGTGATGAGTTTGGTCAGTTGGGTTGCTCGGGAGGTCGAGAGAATCCTCAACTCCCTCGTCTTCAACGACGATAATTTCGGTGTGGCCGAGGTCAACGACCTCATCTTCTATCCCCCCTACGGGACCTCGCTTCCCCGCCCTCAGGCAAGGCTTCTACAATTGTGGGATAAGTTAGGGATCCCCCACAAGCCGTCTAAGCAGATCTCTGGCGCGCCCCTAGTGATTATCGGCATCCTCGTCGACCCGAACGCCATGACCATGACCCTGCCAACCGACAAACACCTCGAACTCGTCGCGGAAATGCGGCGGTTCACCGACCGCGAGGGACGCAAGTCGCGCCACTTCCGTGCGAAGGCGTGGCAGCGGCTCGCCGGATGGATCAACTGGTCCTTCAACGTCTTCCCCCTCCTGCGCCCGTGCCTCAACAATGTTTACCCGAAGATCACTGAGCACGCCGACAAGCCTCACGCGCGCATCTGGTGCAACCAGGCCATCCGCAGTGACCTGAACTGGGCGGCAGATCATATGGAAAGCTCCTCGGGCGTCCATCTGCTCCGTGCCCAACTCTGGGATCCGTCGGAAGCCGACTTCACCATCTTCTGCGACGCCTCGCTAACCGGTATGGGTTACTGGTACCCATGCTCCTGTGTCGGCTTCAGGTCAGACATTCCTCCCGACACCCCCTCTGATAAGATCTTTTTCTACAAGTCCCTTTGCGTTGCGTGCGCTGTCCTGGACGCGGCGGAGTTCGCGCGCTGCCCCTGCCGTCTGGTGGTCTATACGGACAATACAAACACTGTTGCCATGTTCAGCTCGCTCAAAGCCCTGCCCGCCTTCAACCCGCTCCTCCGTGCCGTCGCCGACGCCTTGATCCGCGGCAAACATCGGCTGCGGGTCCTCCACGTCCCCGGCGAGGACAACACCGTCGCCGACTTACTGTCCCGCAATCGCATCGACGATGCCGTCGAACTCGTCCCCGACCTCCAGGTCATCCCTTTTCAACCCCCTCAAGAGCTGCTGGGGGCAGCCAAAAAATGATTCGATCAGGAGTAAGGTCGCGGCAGCCTGCGAGGGCTGCCTGGCCTTGCGAGCGCCTCATCAGGGAACGCTCCATCGCCTTGGGCTGCGCCATAGATGCTTCTACCGCACGTAACTATGGCTCAGCTTTGAATTCCTATCTCAGCTTCGTCCGCCTTCACCACTTCTCGGTCAAGCCCACCCCCGATACCCTGTCCTTCTTCGTCGTTTACATGTGCCACCACATCAACCCCCGCTCTGTGGCCTCCTATCTCTCCGGGATCTGCAACCAGCTTGAGATGTATTTCCCTGACGTCCGCGCCCACCGCAAGTCCCCTCTAGTGACCAAGACCTTAGCCGGGTGTCAACGCCTTCGCGGCGTGCCCACCATCCGCAAACAACCTGTTACAATTTTCCCATTCCTGGACTATCTATGCATGTGATATCTATATTTAGCTTCTGACTCATGCTCGCCTCGTTGTTACCTCGTTTCTCGTGCTTACTCAGGACTTTTCACACCATTACTCATCCTCTTTTCTTTGACCAATCGTCGCTCTTCTTTTACTCATCCTTGACTCATTATGATTACTACGTCTTTGCGCACAGACCATCCTCGTTTTGTATATAAGCTGTACTTTAGTCGGTTAAGCTCCTCAGCTTGACCTAGGCAATATAACGCCTTATCTCTTATCTTGATCTCTGAACTTCTCGACTCAGACAAGTCTTTGTCATTGGACAGACTTGACGATATCTCTTCGGTGTTGACCAGAGATTACATAACGATCTTCGACGCTTGAACCCGAGTTAAGGCCTTCGCCGTAACAAAAGGTCAAGCTGCCTCCCCTGCCTACCTATCACGGTACAGGCAACACCACGATTACCCAACGAACTCCCAACCGACCAGGCTCGACATTCCGAGCACCTTCTCCTGAACCCGAATCATCCCATTCCCAAGAAGACGAGTATCTCACCGACGAGTACTCAGAAGAACAAGAAGAAGAAGAACAAGAGGAAGAACCCGCACCTGAAGAACCAGAACCAGAACCAGAACCACCTACCCCTATCCTTTCTTCACCAGTCATCATGGCCCCAACCGGAACCGTCACTACCACTACGGCAGCCAAGCCAGCAGAATTAAAGATCAGAACCCCAAACGACTTCGATGGAGACCGATCCAAATTGAATCAATGGCTCCAGAACATTCGTCTCTATCTCGAGATGAATTCGGATGTTTACAACACCGATCGAAAGAAGATCACCTTCGCCCTCTCCTTCATGAACGGAGGAACGGCTGGACCATGGAAGGAAACGATGCTCGACGAACTATTCGCCCTAGACGAATGGGGAACGTGGAAAGACTTTGTGCAGGAAATCAAGGATGCGTTCTCCGCAGCTGATGCTGCTGGCGATGCCAGAGCAAAGCTGAAAGTCCTCAAGCAGACGGGGACTGCCGATGAATACATCGCAGAATTCAAAGTACTTGCTGCGGCAAGCCAGATCAAAGAAGACAACTCGTTGATCGAGTACTTCATGGACGGACTCCAGCCCAAGCTGGTAGAGAAAGTCCTTGGAGTGGAGAAACCCCCCACTACAATCAAAGGGTGGTATGACTACGCGTCACGCTTCGACAACCAATGGCGCCGTGCTAGGGCCATTATCAATCGTCATCGACAAGACAACAAGAAGCCCTCCACATCCTCCAGGAGTTACACCCCTCCACGCTACGTACCAACCAGAGATCCAAATGCGATGGATGTCGATCGCCTTTCCCTTGAGGAACGCGAAGAACACTTCAAGAAAGGGCTGTGCTTTGAATGCCATAAACCAGGCCACAGGGCAGCCGACCACAAGAAGGGAACAGTTCCCGAACAAAAGAAATACGACTTCACCTCCAGAAAGGAAGCCCCCAGGACAGGAAAAGAGACGCACCTCCGCATCAAAGCGATGATAGAGGCACTCGATGAAAAAGAGAAGGAAGAATGCATGAAGAAGCTCGAAGATGAGGGTTTTTAAAGCGGCGGCCTGCCTCGACGTCAGCAACCGCCTCCGTTTCCATTTCACCTGTACTTGTAGCCGAGAATGAAAGATCTATGCGCATCAATGTCTCGGCTCAGTACGATGAAAGAAACGTCGACACCAAAGCCCTCCTCGATTGTGGAGCTCAAGGAGTTTTCATCGACAAGAAATTCGTGCAGGAAAACCACGTGCCCACTCAACCAATCGAATCGCCCATCGGAACACGAAACGTAGATGGCACTCCGAACGTCAGTGGACCAATCACCCACCACACCTGGATAGACCTCGTCATTGGAGGACACGTTGCCCGAACTCGATTCCTTGTTCAAAATCTAGGAAACGAAGACATGATCCTCGGATTACCATGGTTAAAACGATTTAATCCGGAAATCAATTGGGAAACAGGAGTTGTCAAGATCGATCCGAAACGATTCTCCAAGACATTCTCTTCTGCCATAAAAAGAGCTATGGAGATCAAACAGATCAAGACTTCGAAACAGCCGGTTACGGAAACCCTGGAAATGGACCCACTCTTGAATACAGAAAAGCATTTGCCAAAACCGTCGATAGAGGAAGTCCCAGACGAAGAATCACAAAGTTTGGGACAAACTCTTGGTATCAACGACCCCGTGCTCATGGATGAGAAAGAAGCATCTACTGCTTCTATTCCTAAACCCCAAACTTCGAACTCTCCTGACCCCAATGACGAATCTGTGGAAGCCGTGCCGGTCGAGGAAACGATTTCCGAAGACGATCTCCTCATCGGCTACATCCAAGGAGAGTCAGTCATTGGAGTTTTCGAACCTGTCAATACCCCTCTCACGGACGAACACCGAGAACCTGGATATACGATTCGGCGAAAAGGACCTTCTATTGGACGGATCACCAAATCACTTCATTCGGCAAAATACTCCTTCAGTCAGAACATCTGGATTCGGGCGAAGACCTCTATTTCACAAGGGTTAGCACATTCAAACCCGGAAAAAGAGGAGAAACCCAAAACCATCGATGATTTACTACCGGAACACTACAAGGAGTACAAGTCCGTCTTTGAAAAGAAAGCCTCCGAACGCATGCCAGAACGACGTGTTTATGATCACGCCATCGACCTTAAACCAGACTTCGTACCACGAGACTGCAAGGTTTACCCATTGACACCGGAAGAACAAAAGAAACTGGACGAGTTCCTTGACGAAAATCTCAAGAAGGGGTATATTCGACCATCCAAATCACCTATGGCATCACCCTTCTTTTTCGTCAGCAAAAAGGAATCAGGACAACTTCGACCATGCCAAGACTATCGATATTTGAACGAAGGAACCGTGAAGAACACCTATCCCTTACCGTTGGTGGGCGATCTGATGGACAAACTAAAAGGAGCGAAGATCTTCACCAAACTAGATCTGCGCTGGGGCTACAACAACGTCAGGATTAAAGAAGGAGACGAATGGAAGGCAGCCTTCAAAACTAACAGAGGGCTATTCGAACCGACGGTCATGTTCTTTGGCCTATGCAACTCCCCGGCGACTTTCCAAACAATGATGAACGAAATCTTCAAGGATATGATCGACGAAGGATGGCTTATCATCTACATGGATGATATGCTGATCTTTTCAACGGATCTTGAAGAACATCGTCGACGAACCCTCCGTGTTCTTCAAAGGTTAAAGGAAAACGATCTATTCCTCAAACTGGAAAAGTGCACATTCGAAGCAACGGAAATTGAATACCTTGGCATGATCGTCTCTCATGATCACATCGCCATGGACCCGACCAAAGTTGCAGGGATCAAAGACTGGCCTACTCCGACAAACGTCAAAGGAGTGCGATCATTTCTTGGATTCGGGAACTTCTACCGAAAGTTCATCAGCCATTATTCGGACCTCGCACGCCCATTAAACGAGTTGACAAAGAAGGACAGAACATGGGATTGGACAACAGAATGTCAAGAAGCTTTCGACAAACTCAAAGCCGCCTTCCTAACGGCACCGGTACTTCTCATGCCCGATAAGACGAAGCCGTTCGTCATCGAATCTGACGCCTCAAAGTTCGCGACTGGAGCAGTTCTACGGCAAAGAGACATCAATGGAGAATGGCACCCCTGTGGATACATCTCTCATTCCTTCGACGCCACGCAACGCAACTACCAGATCTACGACCGAGAATTACTGGGAATAATTCGTGCATTGGAAACATGGAGACAATACCTACAAGGAGCCCCTCATCCAACCGTCATCCTCTCGGACCACAAGAATCTGACGTACTTCCGAACCGCACAAAAACTAAACAGACGACAAGCGAGATGGAGTTTATATCTATCTCAATTCGACCTGAAACTCGTCCACGTACCCGGATCCCAAATGGTTCAGTCTGATGCACTATCCAGAAGACCAGATCTGTGCCCCACCGAAGACCACGACAATGAAGACGTAATCCTTCTCCCAGATCACCTCTTCGTACGAATGATCGACATGGAACTCAAAGATGCTTTCACACAAGCATTGATGAAGGACGAAGTCATGATGGACGCGATCGAAGCACTGAAGACCAAGGGGTCCCTCCCACAAAATCAGCACTTGAAGACTGGAAGATCGAAGACGGATTATTGTTCTTCCGAGACAAATGCTACGTCCCAGCCGATCTAGAACTCAGAAGACGAATCGTCGAACGGTACCATGATTCCTTTGCTGGAGGACACCCTGGACAATACAAAACACTCGAACTGGTCAAACGAGATTACTGGTGGCCAGGAATGTATGTCTTCATTAAACGGTACGTTGAAGGATGCGCAACATGCCAGCAAATGAAGACAAACACGCACCCAACAACTCCGCCGATCACTCCAATTAAATCGTCCACGACCCGTCCCTTTGCCCAGATCACTATGGATTTCATTACGGATCTACCCGAAAAAGATGGATACAATTCGATCATGGTCGTGGTAGACCATGGCCTTACGAAGGGGGTAATTTTTATCCCTTGCACAAAAGAAATCGACGCTCTGGGATCCGCTGACCTCCTACTACAACATGTCTACCGAAGATTCGGACTTCCTGACACCATCATTTCTGATCGTGGACCTCAATTTGCTGCTAGAGTCTTCCGAGAATTAGGACGACTTCTAGGCATCAAGCTGGCAATGAGCACTGCGTATCATCCTCAGACAGATGGACAAACCGAACGAGTAAATCAAGAACTCGAAGTCTACCTGCGAATCTTCTGCTCCAATAATCCAGAGAACTGGAAGGACCTTCTCCCTCTCGCCGAATTCACACACAACAATCGATCTCATTCTGCACGGAACGCATCACCATTCTATTTGATGATGGGATTTGATCCACGAAGTATCCCCTCGGCTTATCAGAAAACCGACGTACCAGCGGCGGAACAAAGGATCATCCAATTACAACGTGCCAGGGACGAAGCTCTTGCCGCACATGAGTTAGCTCGGCAGAAGATGATGCACCACACCACGAGGAACTTCAAACCGTTTCAGAAGGGCGATAAGGTTTGGCTAGAAGGCAAGAACCTGAAGATTGGATATCAATCACGGAAGCTAGCACCAAAACGAGAAGGACCCTTTGTCATTTCCGAAGTCATGGGACCACTCACCTATCGACTACAGCTTCCGGACCAATGGCGAATCCACCCTGTCTTCCATGCGTCACTTCTGACGCCATATCACGAGAACGAGACACACGGACCGAACTTCCTATCACCACCACCTGACATTATCGATGGAGAAGAACAATACGAAGTGGAAGCGATTCTCGCACACAAGAAGCACGGAAGGGGATACAAGTTCCTGGTCAAGTAGAAGGGTTACTCATCGGCCGAAAACACATGGCAGTCACCTGCGGACTTTGAATATTCACAGAACATTCTGCAAGCCTATAAAAGGAGGCACAAACTTTGAAGGTCTTCAGTCAATCGAACACAGTCATCATGCAGACCCCCGCGATCACCGTCCCCACCTCCTCTGTCGAGCCCAACTTCCCTATCGACACTCTCAGAGCTTGGTTCAGAAACCCCGCCAACCGTGACGCTACCATCGCCGCGGTAGCCAACTCCCCCTCCCTCTCAAACGCGGCCGGCATTCTCTTTGACATCGTACAAATTCGTCAAGAACTGGTGAAGCAACACGAGCTCAATGTCAAGATGATCGCCACTCTTGAAAAAGAGATCAAGGACACCACCGCCGTACTCGACAATATGCTCGCCCTCCTTCATTCGTCCGGTCTCCAAGAAGTCCTTGGAGATGCCTACCAATCTTCTCCACTGCCTATACCCTCGCCATCCGACAATTGTCAACCGCCCTCATCCCCTTCGACCGAGTCGTCTATCTCGAACTCGTCAAACGACACGGTCCTTGTCCCTCGGGTTGATGATCAACCTAATCGACCATCCCTTGTCCCTCGTAAGAAGGTGACAATCAAGAAACCCCGCTATTATCGTCGCAGCACCCCGTATCCTCATGGAACACGGGAAAATCCCATCGACCTCCGCACGCCTTCTCCTCCTCCGACCATGATACCACCACCTAAACGACGCCCCACCCCATGCGCAGACCCAAAGCTAGCAGAATGCTTTACCTGTGGGAAAAGTGGACATTGGGCCTCCCATTGCAACGAGTTTGTCTGCAAGAGGTGTAATTCTCGTCAACCTGGGCATTATCCCAAAAGATGCCCGACCGCAGAACCCGAAGACAACTATGACGAGCACTTCGACTTCGATGACGACGCGATTGCTAACATGACTGAGGAACCCTGTGGATATTATTGAAGTCGGTGACTTCAATTCTACGAAGGGGGTAATGTTACAATTTTCCCATTCCTGGACTATCTATGCATGTGATATCTATATTTAGCTTCTGACTCATGCTCGCCTCGTTGTTACCTCGTTTCTCGTGCTTACTCAGGACTTTTCACACCATTACTCATCCTCTTTTCTTTGACCAATCGTCGCTCTTCTTTTACTCATCCTTGACTCATTATGATTACTACGTCTTTGCGCACAGACCATCCTCGTTTTGTATATAAGCTGTACTTTAGTCGGTTAAGCTCCTCAGCTTGACCTAGGCAATATAACGCCTTATCTCTTATCTTGATCTCTGAACTTCTCGACTCAGACAAGTCTTTGTCATTGGACAGACTTGACGATATCTCTTCGGTGTTGACCAGAGATTACATAACGATCTTCGACGCTTGAACCCGAGTTAAGGCCTTCGCCGTAACACAACCACTCTCCCGCAACGACCTCTGTCGTGTCGTCGCGCATTATGAACGGTCCAAGCGCCACGATGATCGTCTATTTGTCACCCTCCTCCTCACCGGCTTCTACGCCCTCATGCGTCTCGGTGAATTGACCTGGCCGGACAACCCCGCGCTGCAGGACGACAGCAAGACGACCAAAGTCCGCTCCGTCGTCGTCTCAGAGGGCAGTACGAGTTTTTCCTGCCATGCTCGAAGACAGACCGCCTCTTCGAAGGGAATCGCATTATTGTTCGTGCGATGGACCACCCTTCCAACCCCTATCCGCACTTTGTCTCTTACTTGACGTCCCGCAACAAGCACTTTCCCCTCTCACGAGAGCTGTGGCTGACCAGCCGCGGACGCGTGCCCACGCGGTCCTTTTTCATCAGGCGCCTCCGTCGTTTCTTCGACGTCTCCATTGCGGGCCAGTCGATGCGTGCCGGGGGTGCGACGTTCCTTGCCGAGGCCGGTGCCCCCCCCCCCCTGATCCAGGCCTCCGGTCGCTGGGCCTCGGAGACGTTCCACATTTACATCCGCAAGCACCCAGTCCTGATGCAGGCTCTCCTTTTCGGCGGCGACGCAGATCAGGAACCTCATTATCATCATTGAGCGCCCATACATCCCCTCTATCATTTCGCTTACACTTACTTACTACCAAGACAGTTCATCGGTTACCTTCTTCCTTCCCCCTCCTTTCTGTTTCCACCGACAATTGACAATTTCCCGCACTGTCCCCCACCGACTCTCTTTCGGACTGCGCCTCGGACGCCTTTCTCTACCACAGACCGTTCACCGCTACGTTTCCCCCACTCTTATTTTTTCCCCGTACCTTACCGACAGTCTCCTTTCTTTCCTCTTTTCATTTCTCCGTTACTCCTCATCATCGCTCCGCTCAATCTTCTTGATAGGATATAGCCGTTACCTTAACGCAGAAATACATACCCGGACCGGGGATAGGCTCGCAGAGCCGCCCATGACGGTCCGGATCACCTATACCTCACGTGGGCACCGCATCACGCTGCTTTGATCATTGGTCGAGTTTAAACATTTGTTTACACAAGTCCAATGAGAGATTAGCAAGCCTCTGATCCTACATCACGTGGTACAACTTACCTAGAAAGAGGGTTTCGAGGCAAGAGACTTCCCCTAGGGACCTTGCCGCTTCAACAATCCTCTTTCTAGGTAAGTCCTCAACGGGCCAGGGTCCTTGACGCAATCTCACGATCCCTGATAGTTATCAGAGGCTTGTTGCGTTTTTTCGAATCCCACCCACCCGCGCCTGTATCTGTGTATTTCCTAGGTAGCCGTTACCTTAACGCAGAAATACATACCCGGACCGGGGATAGGCTCGCAGAGCCGCCCATGACGGTCCGGATCACCTATACCTCACGTGGGCACCGCATCACGCTGCTTTGATCATTGGACGTGGGCGTGTTGCGATAAGATAGCGCCACAGTCAATAGAACGAACTTGCAGCCAGTGCCTGCCATCTTCTCAATCTATATCTTGAGCTGTAGCTCTGGTCAGAAACTTTTAACACTGACAGAAAGGCGTTACAAAACCCGCGCTAGAAGTGAACGCTGAAAGTAGAGAAACTAGGGTGAACGCCGTGATATTCTCTCCAAGTGAACCCGGACATCTGCGGGCTTCTGATGGTTTGAATGTGCAGGTCTATAGTCAGTGGCTATTTGGCCATTAGGCAGTTAATTCTCGATGCAAGAAACCCGGTGAACGAGATGAATGTGGGTAAGGTATGCTCGTACTACGATTATGCGATATAACTTAGAGGAATAGCTAGGGGAGGAGAGACGCGTCGTAGGTAGTAAGATAAACTGCAAAACAATGCGACTGGAGGACCAGATCCCGAGGAAATCAAGCAAAGATTCTAAATCGCAGAATATGGAAAACATGATTCACAGCAAAGCAAGACACGGGAAGTTGGTCCTGGTGAAGGCGTCAACTGCGGTATATGATACAGAAAAGTCAATGCGGAAGGAATGTTTGTGCACGGAAAGGAATGCTGAGTTGGCCGACGAGTCCGGAAATGATTAAGATGGTGGGTACTTGTTGCTGTCGGTGTTGCTATTGGTATACTGGACGATTGCTCGGAAGGCATATGAAAGCGATTTGTGGGTTGCTGAGGGTATCAGATATGTCGCCGGGTGCGTTGACTTGGCACGTGAGGTTCCGATGAGCGAAAGTGGGAGTACACAGAGGAGTTAGCCAATGAGTAGCGCATGTGGTGATCGTCGGTTCCCTGGTGGTTCCGATAGCCTAGACAACAACCACCCATGGTTCGTGTCGACACTCAAACGCCGCCTGTTCGCCAGAACGTCGCGGTCATGTCTGCGGACACCAAGTGGAAGGTCCATTGACAGCGTGAACTCGTCCTCCGAATACTTGCTGAGTCCGCCATAGCCTGAGATATCCAGCTGACCGACGTTGAGGTTCACATCGACTTCCGTATAGCCTGGGGGTTGCGAAAGGTCTATGCCTTCCTGGTGAGGTATGTTCGCCGGGAGCGGCTGGCACAAAAGCGAAGATGACGTGAGCGGTTGCTGTGACGAGGGCGCCGCGACATGCCCAAGTCCAGCGGGTGGGGGTACATGGAGGCGATGCTTGTACATGCTGCGGGTGCGCACGCGAGGTATTTGCGGCCGCTCGATTTCGAACGCCACCCGCACACCGTTTCCGTCTCCAATATCGTCGCTTTCGTCGTCCTCGCATCTGACACCACCCTCAAGATCGACTTCGAACGCGTCGAATTGAAGTTCCAGTTCCCTGGCAGTCTGCACTCCGTCCTCGTCGTCGTCATCCTCGACGTCCTCCTCGCTGACCGGAAAGAGCCTGGCGACGGTGCTCGGCCTGCTTCGCCTGATCTTCGGCTCCAGCGTGTCGTATTCGTCGTACTCCGACCCTTCGCTACGTGGAAAAGGTTCCTCAAGCACGTATTCGTAGTCGTCCCCCGACCATGATCGCAACGCCAGCGGTGAGCTTCTAAACGGCATGGCCATGCCCATGTCCGTTGTCAGGTTTCGGACGCCCCCGACCAAGGCTTTGTTCAGCCAGGCCCGCCGCCGACTACGGATCTCCAACACATTATGATGGTGCTTGATGTCCTCTGCTTCTTGTTCTTGACGAGACTTGTCGAGAATCAGAAGTCGACGAAGCCGGCTTGTCAATTCCGCCTGCTTCGTATATAGAGCGTGATCGCTCTCTGAGAGGAAACGCCGAGAGGAACCGGGGGCATGATTGGTGCGCTGAGAGAAGTAATTAGGCGGGTGGGAGACAGGTCGGAAGGTGCTGAAATGAGAACTCGGGGTACGAATGGAGCTGGCGTCCGTGTCCGTGTCGAGAGTCTCGCCATCGTCATCAGAAACCGAGGGCGTTGGTGGGAGGGATTCGGCAGTAATCGAGAAGAACTCCGACTCCTCAGGGTAGCAGTCAATGATGGAGTCCGGATCCATCGAACCGCCTGCCTGTTTGACGAGGCGTTCCATACTTTCCGTGGCTCTCCGGAGCATACTTCGAACGATCCACGAGTAATAGCCACCATGGGGAAAAATTCGAGCTACTTCGGTCAAGGCGTATCTGCGAAAGGCGTCTACCAATTCTGAACGAGCTCTTCTGCGACGATGACGAGGAGAAATCGTTGACGTTGGCTTCCTTTGACTGACAGGAGTAGGCGGAGGTGATGGGAGGCGGGAGTGTGAGGATGGGTTGTAGAGCGGGATGATCGACCTATCCAACACCACATGAGTACAAAAAGTACCAGCTGGGAAACATACGCACGCAACCAAGGTCATGAGTAGAGACCTCTGCTTTTTGTGTCGTGTGACCTTCGTGGTCGATGGGGGAGAGCTCAACTCCAGACGTCTCCTTTCCCGTTCTCTCTCCCGCTCCCTCTCCCTCTCCTGTTCTTGCTCGATCTCCAATGACGATTCGTTCACATCGATGATGATCCTCTCCAGCGTCGCGACAGAAGCTGCTGCTGCGAGCGGCACTTGTTCTATCGAGCCGTCCAAGAATTGAAAGGAGATAGCCCTCGCCGCAAGGTCGAACGTCACAGTTTGCAGTACACATATGACGCCTACGGCTTTATCCAAAGCATGTATCGACTTGGGAAGCTCGAGGTTATCATGATGCAAATTCTGCAGCTGGTTCATCCACGACGGTGGATTCGGAAGGTCGAAATCCAAGTCCTCGAAAACCACCGAAAAAACTACGGCTGATAAATGCGCATGCTCTGCCGGTGGTAAGACGTTGATAAGCATTGGGCTGTCCTTCGGCAAGTGGGGAAGTGCTGGACTGCTAAGACAGGTGAACTGCTGTCACCAGGAACGAACGAAAGCCGACGAAAGTCTGTCCAGAATTGACAGTTTGACCGAAAGCTCGAACTACGGAGAAAATTGCGGGCCAAGTCAGCACAGCGTCGCGAGCAGACACCGGGGGACCGAATATGGGAGAACGAGAGGAAAGGAGGGGAGCTGGAACCACGGCAGACCAGGGCCACATGAGGGCAACTTACCGAAATAAATTCGCTCGTTAGCCGGGTCGAGGCTAGCCAAATTGGGATATCCTTGCCTGGACCTCCTCATCACTGCCGTCAACGTTGAGCTTCTGTGGACGAAGATTTCCCCCCCTGCTCGAACCCCATCTTGACTCTGAACGATGCCTGGCGTCAGCAGAACTCTCTCAACGCGTTCGACAAGGCTCACAGCGCGTGCGAGCCCATATAACTCCGAGGTGACTTTGTTCGAGTCCAACGCGGCGGGCCCTGCATCACCACGACGTTCAAAACGTGTCAAACGGGAGGTAGAGGTCGACGACCCCATGGACAGTCTTGCAGGGAAGAGCAAGACCGCGAAGGCCAAATCCAGTCCGTCTAAGACATCCACTTCAAAGAAGGCGGCAGCGAAGTCGCCTCAAAAGCCCAAACCAATACCACAGGCGCTCGCCGTGCCGCACCCAACGCCGGAGAGATGGCAGGAAACGTACAATATCATCAGAGAGATGCGGTCGCGTATAGCGGCCCCTGTGGACACGATGGGCTGCGACAAGGCCCATCTCAAGGAACCCAGCACTGACCCGAAAGTGACCCTTTTTTTACAACTTTCATAGTCCAGGCTTATACCACCGTTGCATTGGCAGACTCGCCGGTTCGCGACTTTGATATCACTGATGCTATCGTCTCAGACGAAGGACGAAGTTACTGACGCGGCCGTTTCGAAACTAAGAACCGCACTTGGAGGCAGTCTGACGGTGGACGCGCTGGCGGACGCAGACGACAAGACGATTTCGGAGGCCATATGTAAAGTCGGGTTCTGGCCGAAAAAAACGAAGTACGTCGCTGAACTCCGTGTCGCAAAAAAGAGACTGACACGAAATAGATACATCAAGTTGGCGGCGCAACGGCTCCGGAGTGACTTCGACTCTGATGTGCCGAAAACTGTGGACGAGCTTTGCTCATTACAAGGCGTAGGACCGAAAATGGCCTTCCTAACCTTGCATAATGCCTGGAATATGTGAGAATTGAGCTCCTTTCGTTTCCACAGCTTGACTTTCTTTGTAGAAACGTAGGAATTGGCGTCGATGTCCATGTCCACAGGATAACGAACCGACTGGGGTGGCATAAGCCGTGCACGAAGACTCCAGAGGAGACAAGGTGCGTTCCTTTTCGCTCGACCTACGTCTCTGCTAACAGCCATCATTCAGACTCAATCTACAATCGTGGCTTCCAGCGGAATTTCATCGGGAGATCAATCATATGCTTGTTGGTTTTGGACAGGTATTTCCCTCTCTCTCAAGAGTGTTACACATCGTCTCCTAACACTCTATCAGTCGATCTGCCTTCCAGTCGGCCCAAGATGTGACCTGTGCGACGTGAGCGCGGCTGGCCTTTGCCCCAGCGCTCAAAAGGTCTCCAAATCGAAGGTTCGCAAGGGCGTCGTTGTCGCACCCAAGTCTCCCACTTCCGGCTCTCCTCCAAAGATTGAGATTGAACTCGAAGACGAGGAGAAACCGGCTCTCTACACGATACCTGACTCATCAGCGGGGGTAAAGGAGGAAATCAAGACCGAATTGACATGGTGATGGCTAGCATCGCCGCTGCCGAGCTCTACTGATGTATTCTACATGTGAATATAATGATACCACATTCTTCTTTTCCATGCAATTCAAGCGGCCGCCATCGCAGCGTCCCAAAAGCCTTTTTCCAGCCTGGTGCATCGTTCCCAAACCTCCTTCCACTCTGCGAACCGTGCCTGTGACGGAGGATCCGCAGCCGCCCGAGCCTCTATTAATTCTAGGCAGCATCAGTGGTACCGAGTCACACTCTGGACCGGACGCAAGACTTACCCAATCCGAGCTTCACGGCGCCCTGGTAGTGCGCCCCGGAATAGTCTTCCATCCACTTCGCGTACGGGTTCCCATCGAGGACAACCCAGCTTCTCGGAAGAGATGCCTGCTTTCTCAGCCACAGACCTACTTCACCGTACCCTAGAAGGCAGGCGAGCAGCGCCATGAGGAGCTTCATGGTGTCCCCTGGCACATCACAGTTGGCATGAGTACGCTAACCGCGCATCCACAAGGCGCATGACAAACCTTGAAGCCCCATGTCGAGGAGGTACGCCCCGTACGCCGTCGTTGCAGGCGCTTCGGCCGTGTTCTCCAACCGCTCAGTGGTGACCCCGAAGGACTCGCATAAAGACTTGTGCGTGTCAAGTTCGTTGATGACGTTGATGATCGTCTGCGTGGCGCTTCCTATAGCCTCGAACGACGTCGATTTGGCGGCAAGAAGTCTGATTCGCGGCGCAAGTCAATGGGAGTAGCCCGTAATCATGACGAAGGAACCTACCCATACGCCCGGGCGTAGTATTTGAGATAATGATAGTCCTGCCTAGTTCCCGCACATCATCGGATGAGTACGAAACAAGATGACCGAGTTCATCCTTACACAATGAAATGAACGAAAGCTTTCACGGGTAGTGTCCCTCTGCCTAGGAGCTTGACAAAATCATGCTCCACGTATTCTTTCCACTCTGAGGCGTTGCCTTGGATGAGGAGCTGGGTGAAAGGGTGAGGGTTCTGTTGTGTGGGTCTACAACGAACATCTGTACAGTTAGCAGATCCAGAAGCAGGGAGTTGGCATACCGCGGGATGATTTTTGGCACCAAAGCATGGAAATGGTTCAGCGGTCCGTGCCCGTGTCCGACTGGGTCAGCGGTTTGGATCCCGAGATAGGTATATACAACGGCATTTTTGACGGCCTCTTTTACTGCGAGAATGTTTCAAGGCACAACTGTGACAACAAGCTTGAAGATATACGCACAGTCGGATCCTCGAGCGAGTTGACTTGCGATCGCAGAGCTCAGTGTACACCCAGTCCCGTGGGTACTGCCAGAATCTAGTTGTGGCCGAATGAAGAGGGTCGTCTCTCTACCTTGACGGAGCACATCGACAACGATTCCAGGATCGGACTCCTCAGTCTCTACGAGCTGCAAGATTTCCATGTTCTCGGATAGAAGACCATAGGGAACAACTTCAATATCTGCGCGTTCCCGCAAAAGTTGTTTCACGTCCGACATAGATGTGGTCACATGGCCGCCTTTCAGAAGAACCGCTTTCGAGCCATAGCGGAGCAGATTACCAACAGCGACCACCATATCCCGAACGTTAGAAATTTGGTACGGCATTCCAACGTGTGAAAGAAGAAGTTCCGCCTCAGATTTGTTTGGAGTGATAAGTTCGGCAAGGGGGAATAATTCGTCCACGAGGACTTGGACAGCCTGTGGATCCAGGAGACTATGGCCCGAGGTGGAGACGGACACAGGATCACAAACGAGGTGAGGTATAGTTCCTCCAGCATAATGTGTTCTTAGGGCTGTGACCACGGCATGAACGATATCCGCGTCGTAGAGCATACCGGTCTTTATGGCGTGTGTCTCGATGTCATCGAGCACGGAATGAATCTAGGTCACCGCCGCTTCAAAAACGCGTTCTTAGTGGAAGGGCGCAACGGTGCTCACTTACTTGCTTGGCGACAAATTCCGCTGGTACGGGGTGTATTGCCTGCACTCCAGTGGTGTTTTGTGACGTCAAGGCTGTTATTGCGCTCGTGCCATAGCATCCATGCGCTGCAATTGTCTTCAGGTCTGCCTTTTTCGATGCGAGGAGTCAAGTTCCGTCAATTCGGTTGATTTGCAGAGCTTACTTGGATGCCAGCGCCGGCTGAGGAATCTGATCCTGCAATGGCGAGCGCAGAACGTACAGACATGTGCATGAATGTGCAGCAGCACGTCCAAGGTTAGATCTGAGATAAGGTTACCTGTGCTTGCGAACGTTTGATGTAAGGGGAACCGGCCAAATCCGGCATCCAAGGCTAGGCAGTGGACACTTCAGATGGGGGTGGGCGTTGTCATGCAATCGATCCCTGGGTTCCACCTGCGCTTATTTACAATTCCAAGGCAGTTATGTCTATCTGACTAAGTAGTTCAATGCCAGTGGTACTCGTGCCGCTGAGATAAGTATCTGGACTCGTAGCCAGGCTGTCCATCACAGCTGGCGCGTTGTTCGCCATATATACACATCGTTAGATCTGTTTCAGGCCGAGGCTGAACCGGGATGACTTCTGGTACTGAAATCCCTCTGAATCCCCTTGCCGTTTCCTTCGACGGCGCGGGTAGCTCTTGTAATGCATGGCATCAAGCCCTCCCTTCGAACGCGTCTTTTCGGCTGAGGTGTACATAGCTAGTTCTCGCCAGGAAAAAGTCTCGAAGAGTGCCGACGGTCATCTGTTTTGATCATCTCCCGAGTTTCAGGACATTCTCATCATCCATCTTTGTTCTTTCCCAAGTTGTCCACTCTCCTTTTATATAACCCACCGATGGACTCTGCTCAGTGCTGTATTGTCCTATCACGATGCCACCATGGCGCGGTTGGGGCCTCTGTAGGTGTTCGTGAGTCGCTTTCCACGATGCTCATTCGCTCTGTCCGATGTGCCAGCTCACCCACTCTCACTGTCCCGTAGGGCCCTTGCTCTCGTTCTGCAGACCTCCCGAGCTCTAGACCTCAACACCCCGCCTCCCTTCTTCGCAGGCGATAAGGTCTTCCAGCTTTCTTGGACAACTTCACCTGGAGACCCCGCAGCATTCAACTTGTGGGCGCTATGCGACAATATCCAACCCTTCATGCTCTCGTCTGCCGTGCAGACGGATACATCACCGTACTCCACGCAAGTAAACCCTGACATTTTTGAGAAGCTGACACATCCGTGAGTACAGCCTCCACCGTCTCTCCTCCCACTGACGGCGAGTTTTAGAATCTCCTGTGTACTCCAGGCTAAATCTCTGTAAGCCAGTATTCGTCGCGTACTGTATGTATGACTCAATATCGTAGCGATGGGAACGCCTTGCTTGCATCAACCGGCTCATTTCAAGTGAATCCCGGGAACCCACCAGAGACTAGTCCTCCCGCGACTCAAGTGCCGCCATCGAAGAGCCCTCAAACTTCGGCTACGTCTACCCCGTAAGCTTGCTATGGCCTCTGAAGCCGTGAGGCCTGACGTCTTTCAGTACGGCGGCCCCCGCGCCCACAGATAACAATTTTACAAGTACCGATGCAACGCCGACTGAAACCACGAAATCCCACACAGCGTCAACCTCCATATCTTCAGGAGATCCACTCTCGATACCCACGAAGTTTGCGACTACATTCAGCTCATCAGCCGCTGATCCCTCTTCTCCTCCCTCCGGTACATCGACCAGCGCAGGAGACATCCCACCTGCCGCGACCAATCTTTCTCTTGCACATTCGCATAAATCTTCAGTCGGCGCAATCGTAGGAGGAGTAATAGGTGGAATAGTGGCACTGCTAATACTTGCGGGACTCGTGTTCTGCTGTCGTCGACGTCGTAAACAGCGCCGCCATTCACGTTACCTTGACATTTTAGGCACCGCCAATCCGAGAGCTCCGTCACTGACCCCGACATCGTTGGAGAAAAACGGTACGTCCCTTTACGGATTGCGGCCGACCTACGATATGCTGACTCGTGCAAGATTGGCTGGTAACAGTCGATGGTGCGATGGCTGAGGCTGCGAAGCAGACCGAACGAGCCCGTTCGCGAACCGGAACCTATTCAAGACGCCCTGGCGCTTCAGCTCTGGGTCTCTACGATATGGAAGGATACCAGAGCCCAGACCCTATGCATGCCCCGGTTCAACGCGAGTTCCAACCTGAACTCCTAGCGGCTGCCATGCCGGAGCCGACGAGGATGTACGTCGAGGACGAGCGGGAGAAGCAGGCTGACCTCTACACTGGCCATCCCGCCAGCTATTCAGAATCGGCGGGGTCCGCAACCGGGGTGAAGGCGGATATGCAGCCTGGAGGCGGGTTATGGAGGCACCCGGATGGGCTGAACGATCTCGAGAAGCAGAGCGCTAATGATAGCACTGACATCACGCAGATGGATGAGGAGACGCGAGAGAGGCGGCGAGCGGAGATTCTGGAAAAGATGCGCAGGGTCCTAGACGGGCAGCAGGGGCCAAAGTATCATGATGTGGCCTTCTAGAGTAAGCATACCCCAATTTTTTCGCATTCGTGCGCAACAGCTTAATCGACCTCAAGCCGTGCTTTGTATCTTCTTCGATGTCGTCGCTTGTCCTGTACGTTACAGTCGCCACAATTTGGATTTTGGCCAGGACCATTTGTACAACACAGATACATAACGCCTTGTCTGATTACTTTAATTCTTACTTCTGACCATCGCCATAACAGGTCCTCGTATCTAAAATACTTGTGACTGCCTTCACGGTGTGCTACACGAACATTGAGGTATTTCGTTGCTCGCACACATTACGAGACACGTCACCGGTCAGCGGTTCGAATTCCGCGCTCAAGCTCACGGGATCGCATCCTCATCTTCCTCCACCTTTTCAGACTCAAAAGTTTCTCCTGGGCCGCGCAGGTGAAGGAAATCGATCTAAGTAAGTCAAATGTGTACTGAGGCGATCCGTTATAATTAGCTCCCGTGAGCCATGCATGCCATCATTCGGTGACGCCGAATTGAGTTCAACACGCTCCTTCCGACCTGGAATTAATATTGTAACCTTAAGCTTTTCCCCTTTCCTCCAAGTCATGTTTTGACAGGTTTTAACCCACCAAGCCTCGCCGCGCAGATGCCAAAGCACGCTGCTCCCCAATTTTGATTTTCTCGCCAATCATGCTGTGTAGACCTGCGCTGTACCTGTTACAGTTGATGTTATCAGCTGTTGCGAACTTGCGGTGCCTTTGATGATTGTCGGGTTGCTCGATTTCGACCATCATGGGGCCAGTCATCAAGCGATTCGGCGCTAAATTCAAGGACGAATGGGATTCACTTGTGTGCTCTATGCTTGCTTTCCTCTTCCCGGTCAACGATTGCTGAATGTTCGGACCGAGATGTTGCAGTGCAACAGGACGATCCATGTATTCTTGTGAGTATCATCTTCAACTTCAACGCGACCGCCCAGAGAGTGTTTGACCCCCATTTGCAGGCTTTCACTCCTGACCCTGATTTTCTCACCTCGACGCACGCTATCACTTACGCTCAACAAACCTGTCCCCGGCGCACGGTTCACTGGCATACTCTCGAACGGAATAGCAACTGTGTCTTGGGTAGTCGCGCCCGGCGACCCTCCGTTCATCACGTTAGAGATCCAGAACAACGTAACGTTGGATTCTTGGGAGTTTGCGAGTAATGTGGACATTACGCTGGGGCGTATAACACGCAAGTTGAATGACGTTGCAGGGAGGTAGGACGTTCCGCGACATGTCTAGTGTCGAGCATGTCCTCTGACCATTTATCAGTAAATTCTATTTTATGCAAGCCGTTCTAGTCAGGTCCGTGTCTTAGCCACAGTATTGACGCGCTGATCAGTCGACTGATGGTGCTCCTTGTTCCAGTGACATAACGCACGTTCTGGCTGAGAGTCCGTTGTTCACGGTCGACGGGATCGCAGCGCCCACCACGTAAGTTTCCCTCCACTCCACAGCTTGCCTAGAATGAGGTACATCTTTGGAATCCAGAAATCCTATACCAAGCACGACGGATACGAGGACCATCACAACACCAACGACTTCCGCATCGACCACTTCGACCGTCCAGCCAACCAGTATAACTACCGTTTCGCCCGCCCCGAATCAGAAGAAAACAGGACCGGCCGTGAAAACTGTGCTTCCATGCGTTGCCGTTCTTGTGCTGTTGTTGGTGGTCGGCTCCATCTTCTACCTGCGACGACGACGACGACGACGACTCCTGGCTGCGCACCCAATTCTCGTGCCTTTAATCCACCAGGAGGACTACACACAGCCATTAGATAAACGCGGTGAGAGCCCGTGGCTACCTTCCTGTGATCGACTTAGCTCATGAGTGCTCGTTTGTTGTAATGCAGGTCGACTTGGTCAGGTCGTCAGTGAGAAAAGTGCCGCCGAGCGGCAACGCGACCAACTGCAAATGGACCTCGCAGCAAGAAATCGCGCCGAACGCCCCGGAGCCTTGTCGAGTGCATCGCAGGCAGATTCAGAGGCGACACTGAGACGGCAAGTGGAGGTGATGAGCCAGCGAATTCTTGAATTGGAGACCCAACAGAGGGAGCTCGAGGCATACGGCGTTTACCCGTTCAGCAATGAAGGTCGACGCCAGCCCCCTCCCGACTACTCAGTCACTACCAGTAGTCGAATCATCGCATAATAATCCGCTAATATTGCATGCCCCCGCTGTTGTATTTTATACCGCTAATTCCTATCTTTTGCTCTGTACATACTGTATGACTAGCCTCGTCGTTTTCTGTCCGTGGCTTGGGGATTGCCAACGGGCGGGCCGATAGAGCCGGTTTGTCAAACAGTCAACAATTTCATCAACTTCGACCCGACCTCCTTGTCTTATCTGTTGGCATTCTCACTCGGTCCAGGACCAGTTTCGCATCGACGAATACCCATACCATTCGTTAAATACCTGTGAGGACCATGGCAGGGCCGCTCCATATGCAGGAAATCGCAGACAACGTCGCTATCCTGCCCAACAACGAAACTGGCGACACCCCTGTCGAAAACGCACGATTTGTGGACATTGGGAGCATACAGACGGACCCAAAGATCGGTAAATGGTTCTTTTCTTCTCCACATGTTCATAATTCACGACGACCGATTCTCAGATTATGCGGAATGGAAATCCACTGGGAAAGGCTTGAACTCGGTTGCTCGCGTTACAGAGGACGGGCGCATTGTTGTCTCCCTCGAATTGGCGCAGAAGCTACCGGATCTTCGGCAGGATTACGCCAGGGATGTTGAGGAGTTCGCTGTCGATAGGACGGAATGGAAACAATACCCCAGTATGAATATTGTGATTATGATCGTAGGCAGCCGAGGTAGGTCTATGCCGTTCGCTTTGGAGCGCAACTTGCTTACCCCTTTTTTATCCAGGCGACGTGCAACCTTACGTCGCGTTGGGTCGACGCCTGGCCGAAGACGGCCATCGCATCCGTATGGCCACTCACGAAACGTTTCGGTCGTTCGTGACCGACGCTCAGCTTGAATTCTTCGACATCGGGGGCAATCCACAGGACCTTATGAGCTATATGGTCAAGAGTCGGACATGAATCTCATTGTCGCTATCTTGACTTACGCACTTGTAGATCCCGGCCTAATTCCCGGCTTTACGTCTCTCACGAACGGTGACGTTGGCCGGAAGCGCAAGATGCTCACTGAGGCACGTATCGATATTTCTAGCTAAACTATGCAGAGACCAATGACGATTCACAGATGATGAACGGCTGCTGGAACGCGTGCCATTCACCGTGTCCTACCACGGGACGTACCTTCGCTGCTGACGCGATCATCTCGAATCCACCAGCATTCGCGCATGTTCACTGCGCTGAAGCTTTAGGGATACCGTTGTTGTTAAGCTTCAGTAAGTCATCCTCTTGTCTCATCGGTCTCTCAATCTTGACATGTGTGCTCCAATAGCCATGCCTTGGTATGCTCGTCATTCATGTTCTCAGTCCCGTTTGTTCATAATATCTTCTTACTGGTACAGGAGCCCCACGGCAGCATTTCCTCACCCGCTCGTGAACATCAAGCAGTCCAATGCAGAGCGCGACCTCACGAACTACTTGAGCTATGCTATAGCAGACCTGCTCACCTGGCAAGGGTAACAGGATCCTCATGTACCCTTTTACACGTCACTCATCCGGTGCACCGTAGGATAGGCGATCTCGTCAATACACTGCGTACGCGCTCACTTGGACTGACCCCACTTACACTACGTTCGGGTCCTGGGCTGGTCGACAGACTCAAAGTACCATGGACTTATTGTATGAGTCCTGCCCTGGTTCCGAAGCCTCGTGATTGGAAGAACCATATCGGTACGCCGAAGATTCTTTTATTTTCCTTGAGTTGCTCATAGAAAGCTTCGCGACACAGATGTCGTGGGGTTCTACTTCCTCGACCTTGCCACCAACTACGAACCCCCAGACAACCTAGCTGCTTTCTTGGCCGCAGGAGAGCCACCAGTTTACATAGGGTAAGGTCGGGCGCTTCTGTCTCTCGACAAGCGTCTTACAAATGTGGAGTAGGTTTGGCTCGGTAGTTGTTGCAGATGCAGCTGCGATGACCAGTGCGTCGCACTATCTGTCGCTCAGACATTTACGTAAATAATATATCCGAAAGACACGATCTTCGAGGCTACCGCCCAAGCCGGAGTCCGAGCTCTTGTCTCAGCGGGCTGGGTGAGCTTTCTCCTTTCAGCTCCTCCCGTCCTTCCATTTATCTAGTTCGACCAGGGCGGTCTCGGTGGCGTATCAGTGCCTCCCCACGTCTTCATCCTCGGAAACGTGCCACACGACTGGCTGTTCGACAACGAACGTGTATCCGCTGTTGTCCATCACGGTGGCGCTGGCACGACTGCAGTCGGCCTCGCGAAAGGTCGCCCAACCGTCGTCGTTCCCTTTTTCGGGGACCAAGGGTTCTGGGGTGAGTCAGTTTCCGTGGTGTGAGGGAAGTTATTAATGTGCCACAGGTGCGATGATACACAGGGCGGGTGCGGGGCCTGAACCGATTTCGCACAAGAAGTTGAATGTCGAGAATCTCCGGGATGCAATCAAGTTCGCGGTCAGCCCTTCTGCGAAGCTTGCTGCGAGGCAGATGGCGGAGCAAATTCGAAGTGAAGTAAGTTTACTTTGATAATGACCATCGTATGTTCGCTGATCGCAGACCATCCTGTCTTGTTCTTATCGGTTTAGGATGGTGTCGTGAGCGGCGTAGAAAGTTTCTACCGCCATCTACCGCTTCTGAATATGCGATGCGATCTGGATCCGTCTAAGCTGGCGGTGTGGTGGTCTACCGAGCATGTTCGTGTTTCATCCTCCAATTTACATGTATCGTCCGACACTTTCAGTCTTGTAGTGTCTGAAGCTCAGTGCGTTCGCTGCGCAAACGCTAGCCGATGCAAAACAGCTTGACTTCGACAGTCTGGACATCCATCGTAAATGTTTTGACGCGTTTCCTGCAAGAGTAGATTCATCACCTTCGCAGGGACTAAGGACTACGACAGTCAGAGACAAGTCTCTGATCCTGTCACTGGCGGAGCTGGTGCGATCTTCTGGACGATCACGCATTATTACGCTGGCATTGCTGAAATCTTCTAGTAAGTTGCGAATTTGGGCGTCAAATTAACCAAGCCTTACCATCCCGCGCTGTAGCTCGCCGATCAAAGGCATCATCCACACTACGACTGCTATTCCTCGCGGTACGATCAACGCCCCTAGTCCCCTTTGCCTGTTTACCTATCGTAGTGTCGTGGTAACAGGTGTAATGGATATCGTCACTTCCATCCATCAGGGGCTACACAATGCGCCGAAGCTGTACGGCTCCAACGTGCGGAAGCCCGGGAAAGTGACGGACTTCGCAAGTGGTGTAAAGGAGGCTGGAAAGGTCAGGGCTTGCCCGCTGTGCTAACGTTGCCCAGTGAATGAAGTCAAATCTATCTTAGGGTCTGTTTCACGGATATTATGACGGAATCACTGGTCTGGTACGTGAACCTGTCGAAGGCGCGAAGAAGGGGGTAGGTCTATTCAGCCTCTCGTCATACGTTGGATAACTCACGCGACATATGTCCACCAGGGTGTCTTGGGGGCCATCAAAGGCTCAGCCAGAAGCTGTACGCGGTACCTTAGCATTTCTTTCTGCCTACTAATGAGACCTGATAGTCGTGAATGTGACCATGCGACCTGCGGCTGGAATAGTCGGAGTTGTTGTGCACCCTCTCCGAGGCGCCTGGAAAAGCCTCCAGACAGCCACTGGCCAGAAGCAGGAGCATCAAATCCGCATCACACGTATCAGCGATGGCCGGGAGGCAGTGAGGAATAGCACTGCTGCCCAACGAGCCGAGATCACCAGGAAGTTCAAAGAGGCGCAACAAAGTACGGAAGCTAGACGGCGGCAGTACAGGGAGATTGCAGAGAAGGTCCTGCGGGAGGAGGTTGAGGATAGCCGTAAAGCCGATTACGCATCCCAGGAATTTACGGACGAGAAGAGTGGAGGTCCTTCCCGAAGTCGTTCTTCCCAGAGCCGGACTGCTTCGACCCCGGGCGTCCCAGGATCTTCTACGACGGCAAACGGGGTCGACGAAGGCGAGGACGCTGCGTTCGAGCGTGATATGGAGCTTGCCAAGCAGCTTTCGTTGGCTGAGCAACGTGGTTACGAGCGTGGGGTGGCAAGTCGCTTCCCTTGATGCTGCACAGCGTCGCCTCGTCCGATCTTTCAACTCTTTTCTTGCCTTTCCTTGCCTTGCGAGTGGGACGATATCTAGACGGACTTACGTGTCAGGCGACCAGCCAGCACACCAATTCTCATACCTAATTCACGGTGAATGGGAGCAGTATCTTTTGGCAAGCGCCATCTAGGGGTGTCTTAGTCCGCTCTCGTCGACCAGATCTACCTGTGTTGTGCCGCGAAGTGCATTCGTTCCATGTCACGGTACTTGTCGCCCCCTCCCGCCATCTACACAATTTCATCCTCGTTCTATGTCCCAACTGTTTCTGTATCTATTCTTCATGGCCGAAAGAGGTCGGGTTCGATGCTTCCGTCTTGTGTGGCTTCTTTGGCTCCGAGCTTTGGTTCGTATCCTCTCGTTCATTCGCTATTAGGTTCTCCTGTATTGTCGGACTCGCTCTTCAACACCTCCAGCTTACTATCTTACAGTCATTTAGTCCAGTGTTCTTCGCCCAGCGGCGGTAGCGGCCGCTAGACAAGCTCACAGAACTGAGTGGCCTCCTGCGCGTGGTGACGATTGTGCGGGGAACACCAGTTTAGCCCACTCGATATCTTCACATGTCACACCCTGGCAGCATGAGCTTCACACGAAGCTCGGCTTCATTAACATGTGTTGGGCTGTTCGGTGCTTTTGATTCCCCTGTCGTGCTCAACGTCCAGCAGGCCGGTGCGGATTCATGGGTATTGCTCACTCGTTAGAAGGACGACCCATATGCAAAGCTCCACAAGAGAGTGCGACAGTCGCGCGTTGAGATCTTGCCGTACGTCATGACTTCTGCTTACATGCGTCCATCGGCCAGTAAGCGTATATAAACACTCCCGCAGCCTTTTTTTACAGGCTTTTCTCAGCAACGCCGGTCATGAACAACGATAATTCGTCCAGAGTGCCTCCAGGGTTTCTCCGCCGGGTCCAACGACTAGCGACACCTGATCCACCTATGTCGTTCAACGGCCCGCGTCGTCTCCTTCTCGGGCAGCCGCGCCCTTGGGTAGGTAGAGTATAAATCACCAGACGTTCTCGAATTTTTGAGCCCGTCCCTCGCAACTTGGCAACTATGAGAAGTCTTACCGTCTTGCTTGCGCTCGCACTTGGCACCGTTCTCGCTTCACCCGTGGAAGAAACGCGGGCGCTGGAGAAGCGCGGCGCGGTATTGACCGGTCAATTCGCGAGCGAGTCAGAGGTCAGTGACATTTCTATACCACGTCGGCATGTAGCCAGATCTTGACGCTACTACAGGCGAACGGGTATGTTGTCCCTCGCGCAGCACGTTGCTTCGTTAGTTTGACATGGAAGCAGACGTTTCATCCTCGAGAATAACCTGTGGGGTCAATCCGCCGCCACCAGCGGTCAGTGCATGCGTCGCAGCATCTTGCCGTCCGTGACATCTCTCTTTTCCAGGCTCGCAAAGCTCCCAAGTGACGGCGACCAACGGAAACTCGATCACTTGGCACACTACGTATACATGGGCCGGAGGTGTCAACGTATCCCATTCATATTACGTGACATCCTTTACTCATTCATCCCGAAGGCAACTTCCAGGTGAAAAGTTGTGCGTAGACGTTAGTCTTGAAAGCCAGAGAGCTTTGTTGACATTGACGACCCTCTACAGACGCCAACCTCGATCTGCGTGTGGGCCTCGGGAAGTCTCTCGCATCAATCGGCTCAATTCCGACTAGCTGGTCCTGGACTTACACCTCTGCCTCATCCGGCCTCGTTGCCGACGTGTCTTATGACCTCTGGCTTTCGAACAACCCGAGCTCTAGCGGTGCTTCCTCGAGCTCGACTTTCGAGATGTGCGTTCCGTTGCGTCCCGAACGAGAAAACACGAATACTGACGAGGTCCCAACTCAAGCATGGTTTGGCTGAGCACTAGAGGAGGGTAAGAACGATCGCGTGTTTCAACCGCAGGCCGTCGTAATGCTGATCTGATCGCAGAGCTGGTCCCGCTGGGTCCCAAATTGGCACAGCGAGGTAAGCTTTGATATTTACCTTTGCTAGGTCGGGGATATACAAGTTATCGACACAGTGTCAACGGCGTCACCTGGAGGCTCTTCAAGGGCACCGTCTCAACGTGGACGGTGTTCTCCTTTGTGGCCCCGAACGAGATCACCAACTTCAATTCTGATCTGAAAGGCTTCCTCAGTACGTTCCTTCTTCTGGCGAAGTTCGATTCACGTTCCTGAGGCATGCCGTCCGTTCCAGACTACCTCGTGTCGAACCAAGGTGTGCCGTCCTCTCAATTCCTGGTCCAGGCTCAGGCAGGAACGGAGCCTTTCATTGGTATGTAAATTGGTACTCGCAACCCTCCTACTTGGTTGACAGTCTTTAGGGAGCGCGACGTTGACGACGAACTCGTATTCAATTTCAATCAATTGAATAGGAACAGAATCTACATGTTGTGTGATACTCTCTCTCAGTCCGTCAATATACTATATTGTGGGGTTTCCAGTATGGCTGGCCGGGGAACGCCCTGTTTGACGAGGATGAGGATGCGACGGACCGGTTTGGCATCACGACTTCACGACGATCGGATTAGAGATGATTTCACCTCGTGCTTTCCTCCTCATGTATCTCTTTCATTTTTCATTCGTTCATTCGTACACCCATTCGTCGTTTCATTCCCGTTTCTCATTCGTCCCTACGTTACGCTACGTCTGCGAACATTCCCTTTCCACTCGCCTGCTTCTCGTCATCGGCCTGGATTCCCGTCTTCCGACCTCGCACCCTTCTGAGATCCCACAATATTACAGTACTTTGGCTCGGAGCAACGACTACGGAACATGTGAGCAAGGCCAGGCTACATAAAGCAGGCTGCGGGCTAGGGGCTACTACAAGGCAGTAAGAAGATATCCCGCCGAAGGTAGAAGTAGAGGACAGATATCTTGTCAGACTTGCTACGAAGTAGCATGGGCGAAAAATTGAAATCAGTTCCACAATCATCCATTTCCTAGCATTCGTTGCACCGTCAAATGACAGGCCCCAAAGCACCAGGAAAGGGAGAGAAGGGAAGAAAGGGGAGATCCCCCGACGACACAAGCCGGTAGTGCAGTGGCAAGGTCATCACGCCCCTGTGTTGCAAGCAGAGCACAGAGGTCAAGGGCGGCAAAAATAAGATAACCAAGAATGGAGGCGGTGCCTCCATAATAGTGGTTAAACTATTAAGAACAGATACTACACTTGATCTAAGCCAAAAGGCCAGAGTGGTAAGGAATCGTGATGTTCGAGCACCCCTTTTATAGTTCTTGTGCTGGCGCACGGACCATCGGAGTTCCCGGCTTCTGAATAAGCGGCTTGGACAGTCTTAGTAATCCGATAAGATCAGATCCGCAAAACCCGAAGCACGGCTGCACGAAACGGAGTGTACAGAATTGCTTGTTGGATTGGATATTGGATGGTGTCTATGTCTACATACAGCATTGCTCAAAATGTTCTTAGATCTATGTCCCGGTAGCAGATGCATAATGATACAAACGAGGAAAAGGCTAGAGGACCTGGACATTCCCACTCTCCGCCCACTCCCCGAACAACAGACTGATACTCTCTCCGTTGTGCGTTCTCCTAATACTTTCCGCGATAGTTGGGCTGATGTCTATTGTGACCAGCTTTTTGCAGCTACTGGCGTGCTGCTTCTGTGGGATGGTGTTGGTGACCTGTTGCGTGACGACGACGTGAGCATAGCCGACCCCCATGTGATTGTCAGCTGGACACGCACCACAAGCTGTTCAATCGGCAGTTCCTGGATCAGCGACGGGTTGGTCTCCGAGAGAAGGCCTAAAGAACACAGAGCAGGTGGTGATGAGTTCGGCCGAGCACAAGCGAAGCGCTAAGTGGCGTACCATGCGATACGAGCGCGTGCACCGATTTTGCGCCCTTTTCAGAAAGCGTTCGAGCGGCTAGTGTAAGTGTTTTCCCCGTGTCAATCATGTCGTCGACAAGGATCGCGACCTAGAGGAAGCAAGGTCAGCACGGGTAACTCGACCAAGTGGAGTCTCATCCCGCCTTGTCCTTGACGTCTCCAACGAGAATGTCCATTTTTTCTGGGGAGTCTAGTGACTTCCCCGCCCGCGCTCGGTGAATAAGTGCGAATTCCACACCCAGCTTGTCGGCAATAGCTGTCACCCTACAAAAGAAGCGTAAGAACAAACAAGGCGCCCCAAACACGTAAATGTCGACGTACCGCTTGGCGCCACCAGCGTCAGGACTGACGATGATGCAGTCTTTCCAGCCTGGGATGCTTCGCTTGATGTAGGAGATCATCAGCGGTTCCGAGAACAGGTTGTCAACTGGAATGTCGAAGAAACCCTGTATCTGGCTGGCATGCAGGTCCATGGTGATGACATGGTCGCAGCCCGCCACAGTGAGCATGTTGGCGACGAGCTTTGCAGTGATCGGCGCCCGCGACTTGTCCTTCTTGTCCGCCCTGGCATAGGGGAAGCACGGGATGACCGCGGTGATCCGGCGCGCCGACGCAGTCCTGCACGCCGAGATGAGAATAAGGAGCTCCATGAGGTTGTCGTTGGCGTCGCTGCACCCCGACTGAATGATGAACACGTCCTCGTCGCGGACAGATTCCGAGATTTTGACGTTGATCTCGCTGTTGGAGAACTTTTTCACGGTGACGGGCACGAGGGGCACGTTGAGCCTAGGTTATGTGAACACAGGTCATCGGTCCATCGACTGTCTCATTAGCTGCAGCTCATGAAGAGGCAGCTCACCGCTCGGCCACAGCTTGGGCGAGCTCGGGGTGGCTATTCCCTGTGGGGCACAAGTTCAGGTCTTAGAGGCTCAATGGACTGCAAGGGGAGTTGTACAAACCAGTAAGGATCCGGATAGAGTTATTGTGGTACATATCGCGAGATAATAAGTAAGTCTGTAAGTTATTGCATAGATTGAGGATAGAGACGGTTGTGTGGAAGGGAGCTTGTGAAGAAGGCTGAAGAAAAATTATCACAGAATCATCGGGATTGTTTGGTCTAAATATTTCGCACAGCCACCACGCGCCAACATGACGTCCGATGAACGGGGGTAACCCTGACCGTGATCGAGATGCAGGCCATTGGCTTGCCAAACGAACGTTCTTCTCATCGAAGGCGTTTACGTGTACGAGTACGTGCAGGCCACGCTATCACAGCGGAGGTACTCTTATGGAGATATTTTCTACCACGTATTCAGAGTCTGCATAGCCCAAAACCTGCGGCAAATACGAACTGCAACAGGTTTCAGCGTCACACGAGCGAACGCAAGACGCAGAAAACTTACCTATTCAGCCCTTTGACTCTTAATATCTGAGCAGAGTTGTAGTTCGCCAGACCCCGCCCAACCTCCACCACATCAGCTTCCGTATCCCGCTCCACCAACACCACGTCGTCTTCTGGGGGAGTGGCTGCGACGCCGGCCACATTATCCGCAAGCGCGCTCGACGAAGAAGACCCCATGAGCGATTCAAGAGGCGTCGCCGAATACGATGATGATGACACCCCATGCAGTGTGGGCGTCGTTGGCCGCGTGCCCTGCAGCCCGTTCGCGTAAGCAGCGGCTTTGACAGCTGTATCAGCCTCGCCAACAGAAGTGCTTCCGTCAGCCTGACGTCGGATCACTATCCGAACAGCCTGCCCAGACGCAAACGCGCCGATCACTCCGACGACCCCAGCTGCGAGTAAACGTCCGCCTGATTCGCGACGAGAAAGGACATGGTGTGCGCCAGCATCGATGATGACGCTGCCCGCGGGGAATAGAGTGTGGGTGGTCCATGACTTTAGATCTCGCATCGGCGTAGGAGAAGCGGTGAACACCGTGTGCGGTGGTCGTATGAGAGGAGTTGGAGATGGGGCGCGGCTGGGAACCGCACTGCCGGAGGTATTTTGTCCGGATCCTGCCTCGTTCGGGGTATGTGGTGTTTTGGGTTGGGTTTTGCCGTAGTATTGGATAACGCGCAAGACATTCTCTGGCTTTTTGCTGTTCAGAATAACCGTGGTGACGCCAGCGGCAGTCGCAATTTCAGCTGCGATGATTTTCGTTTCCATCCCGCCTGTCCCGAGGCTCGATCCGAGCGTAGTCGTGCTGACTGAATAAGTTTGTGAGACCACAATGAGGGAGGGTGCTATGCGAAGGCATCACCTTGAGAACGGATGGCAGAAATAGAATCTACCACTTCTATATGTTTTGCGGTCGGGTCTTTTCGTGGGTTTGAGGTATAGAGGCCATCCACATCAGTCAGCAGAAAGAGATAGTCGGCATGAATCATTGAGGACGTTATAGCAGACAGCGTGTCGTTGTCGCCAAATTTGATTTCCTACAATCATCCATTAGGGGACGCAAAACCTCCCAAGAGACGTAGATCCACTCACACTAACGGACACTGTGTCGTTCTCATTCACGATCGGAACGACTCCCATCGAGAGAAGCTCCTTGAACGTATTGACCGCGTTCAAGTATCGCGTGCGCTGCCGGAGGTCGTGGAATGTCAGCGTGTTTTCAGAATATCACCACACGTCTTCGACACACATCCGATATGTCTCCACGCGTCAGCAGCACCTGCGCGATTGGCTGTTCTAGTTGGCCAAACAGATTGTCCCATAGTGCGATCAGCCGCCCTTGGCCGATCGCTGCCAATGCCTGATGCGTGAATGAGTCATTTGGTCAGCGGTGGCGATCTTGGATTAGGGCAGTAAAGTCTACGCACCTGCTTCCCAGACAAGCTCTTTGGCCGACTAGCGAGATTCATCCGTTTCAGACCAACTGCAATAGCGCCAGAACTGACTAGGACGACCTTATGGCCTTGCGATCGAAGGTGGACAACCGTTTCGACGAGCGAGGACAGTGTTGAGAGCAATGTCTGGTGCGTGGTTTCATGGACAATAGAGGATGTTCCTGTTTTCTTGAGAACGTTAGCATTCTGTACAACTAGACGTATCCTTGAAAGACTAGCGTACCAAGCTTGATCACGATGGTGCAAGGAGGTCCATGACGCGTCCGGTTAGCCATATTTGAAGATGGCGATAGCGAGTATGCTGCACGTTTATCCGACGTCAGAGATGTATCATGTAATGGCTTTGAAAGACCAGATGGTAGATCGCGGAAGTGGACGAGTCGAGTCACAGTCTGACACTGATTGATGGAACCCGAGGAAAACATTTCAAAACGGTGAAAAAAAAATATACAGTTCGAGGATCAAGCCGATGCCACGTACCCGGATTGAACGAGTGACCTTCTCATGCACTTGGGACGTTCCGAAAGTACAAGTGAGACGCGCTACCACTACGCCAACGCGGCAGACACGAAACTCTGTCGCCGATCCCTCACCAAGTGTCTTGCACGAACTTAACCGCGTATTAGTGTCCGTGGCTGATTCAGATCGAAAATAACTTGTAGACACCCGAGTACGGGCGCATTCCCGGGTGGTGTGAGCTGGCCAGCAAGCAATGTAAAAAGCTATCCGACCTGCCTGGCTCGAACAGGCGACCTCAAGATTGGCGGTATCCATTACAGTCTCGCGCTCTTCCAGCTGAGCTAAGGTCGGTTGTTACCAACAAGCATTCAAATCTCCTAAGTGGACGGAGGCGGATAGTGTTATTGTCTTCGCAGCCCCGAAATGACTACCAATTGTCTTATCCTCCGGTCAACAAGACTAATAAATGTTGCACGGAGATCCTGCGACACTTAAATGCTTCGCGAAGAGAGTGGCAGTCATAGCGAAAAGCGTTCTGCAAGAGTTAACGCCGGAGATACACAGGATATACTCGAGTATTCATACACATTGGTGTCACATTCGATCAGTGAGTTGAGGCTATTGAGCCGTCTCGCTTGCATCTTCACATCCTGGGAGGCGCTCTAGCGGCCTCCTTTTCGTTCCGGAGAAGGTGTTCAATGTTAGCTCCGAGTCTGCGGCGGTCCTCAAGGGAGAACGGCGGTGTTGTAGAGGAGTATCCCAGTTCTGCACAACGAACATCAGACTCAATTGCACGATCACGGCACCGAACGAGGGGATAGCGCACTGAGACTTGGGTATTGGAGAGGAACGTCGTCACTCCTGAGCGGCAGCGTGTCGAGGTCGAGAGGGAGGGGAGGTCCGATCCATGCGGCTCGCTGTTCGTGGTCACTGTACAGCAATCATTAAGATGGAACCTGGCGAGTTAATTCATTACGCACGCTCTCTGCACAAGAAATCGTTAGTATACCGCAGAGAGAATAGATGACAAGACGACGCGTACCTGATCTCGAGTAAGAGGATGCACGAGTATGCTACGAGCGCTTGAGTACCGATATTTGCTCTGTGGTATAAAGACAAGGGCTCACCTAAGATTACCCCGGTTCATGCAGAGATACGAGAATACCGAGGAGAACGTTTCAGCAGGCACCCAGATTTCATAGGAACCTATTCAGCGAGAGCGACGTCAACAATACCCTCCCATTGCACACGGTTGTATATCCACAGACCTACAGGATGCGGTCCGATGGGCTCTGTGTTCACGCGGAACAGAGGCACAGCAACAAACGCGCCATCGCGTCGTAATCGCAGCACAGCGTCACGCAGTTCCAGGGCAGCGTGGTGGGAGGATGCGTTGCGTTGGTGGAAGTAGATGTCTAAAGGAATAAACCGCGTCCCAGTTGACGCAAGAGCCAAAGGAGCCTCCAAAGAGAACTGCAACATACGAAAATGCCACTCCCTAGTACACCCTGCCGCTCAGCATCCAGGATCGAATCTGATCGGAGTCCAGTGAACCACGTACTTGATCTCGTCATTGAGAACAGTCTCCAAGTCCGTCGGCGGCTGAGCAGGGATATTCGGCTGCAACGAAGAGGAAGGGGGTCCGACATGGCTTGGAGCGTATCCCGCCACTGAAATTGAGGCGTTTGAAGCGACTCGTGACGTCGTTTCTGACCGGCCCGAGGAGGTTGACATGGTGGTTGGGAGGATCAAGCGCACGGTTAATGCTCCGATCTTCCACGTTGCAATGCGAATGAAACAAAGTACTTGAGTGGCTTGTTTTCGCAAGATGACTGTGATGTGTTCCGATGAAACTGTGCATCGAAAAAGTACAGAAATATCATTTCATAAATGCGGCCCGAACAGTGTTTTGAAATCGACTGAGGCACTTTTTGCGGGTAAACAACGTTGAATTCAAGACGCAATCGCGAAGTCCGATCCTCGAGGCTGATACAATACATGGACATGGCAGCGAGACGTGTAGGAGAGGGAGGTATGTTGATCTGGAAGGATGTCGAGCAGGGCCCTGATGACCCAACTACCCACGTATAGCACCCCTCCACCATTCCCATCTTTGTCGCCTTCGCCACGACACTACTCGTCGACGGACTCGTCGACGTCACCCTCGTCAAAGTCTTCTTCCACATCACGACGATCCCAAGGCCCCCGGTGGGGCCTGCGGTGAGGCCTGCGGTGAGGCCTGCGATGGGGCCTGCGATGGGGCCTGCGATGGGGCCTCCGGGGGGCCTGTGGGGGTCCGGGTCCCACCAACTAGGGTTCCCCACGTCTTCAGTCCCTTTCTAGGAAAAGTAACATGATGAGCCGGTACCGCTGGATTGGATACAAAGTAAAACCGACCTCGACGAGCGCGTCATTGCTCGCGGGAGCAGCCATGCCCGACGCGAGAAGGGCTGGAAGAACGACTGCGAGAGTGACGATGGTAAACTTCATGATTGCACGAGTAGCTGTAGCAAGTTTCCGGGGCTGGAATGTTGAGGTATGTCGTCGATTCTCGAGGTCTTTTATAGCCAGCCCAGGGTTCGCCGATGCCGCTGTTCCAGGAGACATGTCTTGCTGAGAGCGACACTATGGGCGAAAGCCGCTCCTATTGACGGTCTACGCACGCCGAATTGCACCAGGATTGCATCTTCGCTCTATATGAATAGAAAAGCGGGAGGGACAGAACGTCCTACTAGGAGGTGACACCGGCACTAGGAGGCTCAAAAAGCTACGAGAAAGTGACACAAAGATGGCGTGGCCACCACACTGCAGCATTTTTCGTGGGCCATCCCCAGCAACCACCGTGGACTCGTGAATGCCTTGGGCGAATGATTGGGAGTGCACGCTTAGACTCTTGAGCGGGTGAATATCGGCGGTACTTGCCAAAGAGCAGTACCGCACGGCGATCATGGCCGTTGCAGAAAATACGCGGCGAGCCGCCGCTTCTCGAATCTGCCCGTCAAGGAACGCCGGTCTGTGAGACCGCCCCAGTGGATAAATCAAGTCCGAGTCCAATGGAGTGCAAGCGCATGGCTTCTTCGTCCGTAAGAATAAATACCTTAAGTCACTCTGACACATGCGCATGGCGGCATTAGGGTGAATCGATAGACTATGGCTAGAGGGTTATGGAGATTTTCAAGAGCGAGTAACGGGCCTGATCAACATAGGCATCTGGTTTCCCGCGTCGGGATCGGTGGCCAAGACTGGGCGCTGGACGATAGTTGACTTCTTGATGATATCCTTGGCCGGTACTGCAAGCTCGAATTCGAAAGCACGGAGGAGAGTAAATAGAAGCGCCTTCATTCTACGAAGAACAGTCGGAACAATGAGTGTTTTCGTTCGCTGAAAGGTCATATCTAAATATGCTTACTCGACCAGTGAGAAGCGGTATCCGATGCAGGCGCGAGGTCCGCCGAGGAAGGTGAGCATGTTGCCCCACACGCCGGGGATGGTGCCCGCAGCTTGTGGGATAGATTTCCACCGTTCTGGACTGTTCGCAGTGCGGATGACGACATTAACACGCATCGCGTACTACAAGGTGAAAGGAGACTCACTTGAATTCCATTGCGTCTTCACCCCAGATCGACTTCTCGCGATTGACGACCACGATAGGGATGTGCAAGGCCTGACCTTTCCGCACTCTGGCAAACAAGGTAAATGTCGCAGATAAGGATGAGGCAAGGTCAGAAATACAGACTTTATCGTGTCGTGCACGACGCCTTTGCGATCCGTGAAAGGTTTACTCAGAGGTATGATGTCATCTCTCACAGCCTCCCGCATACTCGTCGGTACTGGGGCATGCAGACGCATCGTCTCCCGGACAACCATGTCCAGATACGGTAGCGCGTTGAGCTCATCCATAGTGGGGGTGTCGGTGTCGACTGCGAGAAGCTCCTCACGCAATCTGTCCTGAATTGCTTTCTCCTGAGCAAGAGCGAACAGCGCCCAGGTCGTGCCCGTGCTAAATGGGGAGTTAAGACCGGTAACAATCCCACAGGGATTCGTTCAGATTACCTGGTTGTTTCGTGCCCCGCTACCAGGAAGGTAGGGACCTCTACATCACACATACACGATCAGCCCCTGGCATATGAGACGAGCGAAGCAACCCACGGTCCAACACATCCTGGTCAGACATTCGTTGGTGCGGGGGAAGGTCGGTATCCATGTTCGATCTGACCAGGAGAGAGAGCAGATCGCGAGTCTTCCACTCGCTCTTGTCGCGAATTGAAGCCTTGCTTTCGCGCAACAGCTGGTTTCCTATGCGTGACATGGTCTGCTGAGCTATCTTTACTGGCCCATCATCTCTGGCGCGCTGTTGTGAATGAGCCCCGTTGTCAGTCAGATAGGTCGGCTTATGCTATTACAGGGAAAGCAGGCTTGCCAGAAATCGGAAGACTGGGAACAATGCCCTGATGACAGGAACGAGGCTGACCCTTGTTCCGGCGTGGAACAGGGTGGCAAAGGCAGCATTCAGCTCGTTCATCTCGTGATTCTCGTTTAGAGCATCAAAGCTGTAGTTGAAGCCTGTAACCTGGCAATTGAGAGAGGCCGATAGGAACAAGCTAGCCTTCAATGTCACAGACCTGCTAGACCGATAATATCGAGAGTCGTCCTGCTTAACCAAGAGAGGATTTCAACGCGACTCGTGCCGCCATGTTCGGCATTGTCAGCGGCCCAGATGTCTCGAAGCTGTAATGACCGACTATGAGGGTTCTGTCAACCCCTGACGACGAGAACAGCGTACCTGGAGTGATTTTGCGATGAAAATGTCTGTTAGCTCCCGAATTTGTGAAGGACCAAATGCTGGGTTCTACGAAGAGTCTGGTCAGGACGAACGTGTATACTCAACCTTCGACATCTCAAGTACCATGACTTTGCGCTGTGTCGGCCGGAATAATCAGAAATCGTACATCAAATAAAAACACAGAATGGACATTACCTGTTGCTTATGCTTGTCTCCTTCCACAACGAGGACGCCTAGAAATTGAGGAATTTGGAACTGGATGGGACTGAGGAATAGTGCACAAACGATCTACGCACCAGAACCAACAATGCGGCTGATATTGTAACGCGTTGCTTCAGGCTTCTGGTATATATCCGTGTGTACGATGATATGATTCAGGGCCTTAAGGTCCGTGGTATAGAGCCGAGTGGTCTTTGGAAAAGGTCTACGTCAGAATTGGTACACCGCTTGGGCCAGGCTTCCAACTCACCCCGAAGAAACCTCGGAACTTGAAGGTCGACCCGTATTCCTGAACCCATCTTTCCTGAGCCGTTGAGTCTCCCTAAGAACAGAATAAGACACGGGTTGAAGTAGACAACGCCAGCCATACTTCCGCCCTGATCTCCTTGAAATTACCATAAATGAAGCTGGAGCTCTTCGGGCCAGGGAGTTGGCGTAAAGGCGATGTGAGCTCGTCGTAAATTAACCTCAGGCCCTTAGATATTCCGTAGGCAGCAAGGCAAGCACCAAGAGATGCCAAAAGCTGTAGGAGGACGCCCATCAGCTGTGACTGGTCTGGTGCGGTGTGTCAGCCGGTCAAGTAGTGGTGAATTTCAGCAGGTCCAACGTAGAGAAGATGTCGCAACGCTGGCTTGCGATTTCCGAGTTTTTATAGGCTTCCACGATTTGGGGATCGTAAATCACAATGAAAGTAGACGGCAGTAACAAGCTGCATGGTTTTCGACGGGGTTGAAACTTGCAATGGTTGTGATGCTGCGGAGGCGGTACACGAACATCATGCTTCACGTAAGCGCGCATGAGTCATCCACCTGCCGCGGCGTCGCATTTCCGCACTGAGCAGTGAAATCATCAATGCGCCTAAAGGATGCGAGAGCAGCATCGAAGTGGACAGATTTACCGAAGAGGCAGAGAGAGAGAGGGTGGCGCGAACGTAACCATCAAACAGACCGTGCAAGAACGTACCAGCAAGAACGGCCGGAATAGTATTACAGTTCAAGGGATCCATAGAGTACATTCCAGGATGTGAAGATGCTACAAATGCCAGCGGAAGAGTGAAGGGAGAAAGGAAGGAAAGGATGTCGTATCGTGTCGTGCATAGTTCTGAAGTATAACTGAACAAGAACTGTCGGACGAACCAGGACAGCACCAGGAAACACCAAAACCACCCCTCCCCGCTTAATCACTTTCATCACTCGTCGAAGTATTCGTGACCGTCTCGACAGTCGCCCGTCCCCGTGACCTCGCCCGAGCGGCTTCCCTTGCCTCCTCTGCCCTTGCCGCCTCCGCCCTACCCCTTTCCTCAGCCTGCGCCCTCCTTGCGTCGTGCCCTTGTATGTCCTCCGGCGTCAACGCATAGCGCCTAACGCACTTCAAAACAAACGTACACGGGGGCAGCGCCCCAACGACCTTCTGCACCACCCTGTCATCCACATAAATTCCACCATACACCGTATCCGCGCCGAAGTAATCCAACCTCCTCATCCCCTCCTTCAGCCTGCCTCCAGGCACCCCAGGCTCCCGACCGCGATTATGCCGGTAGGCCGCCAGCACGAGCTCCTGCCTCGCGCGCGGGAGGGCCTCGAAGTCCGCCTTCGACGCTAGCCGGTGGAAGTCCGCGCTCAGCGTATCGATGACTTCGCCACACGTCACGCCAATACAGGGATCGTGCGCGCGCACCTCGACCATCCACGGGTACGTCTTGGAGACGATCTTCAGCGCCGTGACGCGCGGGTGCGTCGCGGGCTCGTCGCGCCCCGCCGACCACGAGACGTGACTCGGGTCTGTCGAGCGCTGGCAGTCGTTCGAGTCGAAGAGCATCGTCCACCTCAAGTGCGGCCGGTCCGCGCCGGTTTCGGGAAGCGGCTCGAGGAGCGGGTTGAGCCTCACCTGTGCGCCGACGACGCGGACTTGGAAGGGATCCAGCACGGGTCCGTCTAGCAAAGCAAGAAAAAGAAGGCAACAGCGTCGACATGCATGAAAAAACACGCGCTATGGGGAAGGCGACGTACAATTTGGGCCCGCCATGAAGGGGTCCACGCGGTCGCCCACGTGCGCATCGGAGCGTCCAGTGTTGTTTTGTAGGTACTCCGGGATATGTTGCGGGGCGCGTGGTGGTGGGGGCTGTGCGAACTGTGGAGGCGGCGCCATGCCCATCTGCTGTGCCCACCCCGGTGGCGGGCCTGAGGGAGTATGGCCGCCCCAAGGGTCAAAACTCGGCATCGGAGGGACGACGGGCGTGTGTGCCCAACCTACTGGGGGTTGGGGGTATGCCCCGGGAAAGGCACCGTAGGGACCTGCGGAATGGGGATGGGGGTGCCCGCCCCATTGCGGTGGTCTGGAGGGGTGCCAGGCTCCGCTCGTAGGATGGAGGGGGGCGGACCCGGGTCCTTGGTAGGGGGTGGTTGGGTATATGCCGGGCGCGCTGTGGGGGGTACTGTGCGGGGGCGGCGGTGGTCCGATAATGGGGTATCCGGTATAGTCCGATGAGAAACCCGAAGGAAGGATGTGATGCGTTGGAGGGCCAGCTGGGGTGTAATATCCCCCAGGAGTTAGGTATGCATGGGATGGAGGACCACCAGGCGTCATGGGTTGGATGTTCGGGATAAACCCTGGGGCAGTGTAGGGGCTTGCTGGATAGCCAGGGTAGCCGCCCGGCTGAGCAGGGCCTGCTCCCCAGGCCAAAGGAGCTCCTTCTGGAGGTGGATCTGGGATAACGGGAGCTGAGCCAGGAGAGGGTCGTGGGGTCGTCAAGGGGGGAATGAAGGGCGACACATGCTGGGACATTTTTAAGGGTATCTATCCCGAGACTGGTGTGCTCCTGATTCAAACCAGTGCTTCCTTCACGGGATGCGCCGAGACATGAGCGAGGGGATGTAGCTCAGAATGACGAGCAGACTCACCGATGAGGAAATATGACTCGACTTTGTTCACAACGTCGTGCGCGAAGATAGGAGTGTGGGCTCGAAATTCGGCTCGCGCGTGTATGGCTTCGCATGCAACGCCTCGGAACGCGGTTGACCTGGGCACGAGTAATCAACACCTGCTGTGATGTGCACCACGATCTAGTATACTTTGGTAGTCCGACCCGTCCTTAATAGCCCTTTTCTCTCTCGGAAGAAACCTGTTGTTGTAATGTCTAGTCAGATTTCGACAAAATTAGTGTGCGGTGGCCAGATCTCTATGAAGGAGACTAACCGCACAGGTAGAAGCGTGTGCACGATAATCGGAGGTGCTGTGATCGCTGTCCGTCGACTGTCGAGCGATCCAACGGCGAGCAGAGACGAGAGAAAGCCTCGTAGAAGAAACGATGGCAGTTCAGAACAAAAACGATCCACCCTTGACGCTCAGTCGCGCTCGCCGTTCAGGGCGATGGGCAAATCGATCCTACAGCAGTCACATGACTAGCTAGGAACGGATTTTGTTCCGTTCGCCAAGCCAAAATCTTAAGTATCCAGCTTCCGTTCGTTCTTTCCTTGACGCGATCGGCATTCCGATAGCTTTGCATCATACTAATATCACAGAATACAATGTGCTGAAGAGCCCTTTTTCTTCTTGCTCGCGCGTCTCTTGGCTTCCAAGGATTTGCAGTTCCGAAGCTCGCAGCAGGCAGTGCTACACGGACAGGACTCCCAACAATTCATAGCCTCAAGGCCACGATTTCAACAGGCAGCGAGGTAACCTCGTGTCGTGCTATGTTCGAACCGGCGGATCTCCGAGAATTGAGGCTGGCAAGGTGTCGGAGTCATAGGACTCACAGAGAACCGTGCATGACCATGAACAGATGTCATCGACCAGGTCCGTACACAAGCGGATCACAGGTTCTTCCACGCGCCCAGGGCTCAAACTGAGAGTGATGCGGTGTCAGGTAATCAGTGTGGTGACGATACAAAGTACATTTGTGGGTGCGGTGTAACTAGTAGAACATGAACACGAGTCAATTCCAGGCCAGTGAGTAGGACGAATCATAGCGAGGCGGTTGAATGTCGAGGTGATAAGCATAACGAGGGATATTCAACAGACCCGCGGTATCACAAAGCACAGCGAAGGAGAGGCTTAGGGGGAGAGAAAACAAAGAAACAGAAAAAAAGAAAGGCATCCTCCAGGACCGAACGAGGCTACGAAGCGAGCCTAACTGGACAGATCCATAACAAATATATTGGGCGCCTCGAACCCTAGTCTCGAGATCGCATAATTGTCGTTCCTCTGCAGCGTCTCGAAGAACGTCCTCTCGCGGAGCCAATCTGTTCAAGAAAACGACGTCAGCAAGACACACGAAAGATCCTGTTGACGGATATTGGCTTGCTTGTGACGCACCGACCCGTTTGAAACCACCGGTCTGGGGCGCAGGCGAGTAGTACGGCGCCCCCCAAGCACCCCCAGAGACCGCAGCGTTTCGATTATGCATCGCACATCGCCTGATCTGCTCCTGTACCCGCGGCGGCACGGACGCGAACTCGGCGTCTGTGACTGTGTTGTCCGTATAGCTATGCCCGGCGAGCATCAGGGGCACAATAAGAACGGAGAAGGGAGGGAGGGGCACACGCACTCTTTCCAAATCTGCGTGCAGATATCGGCCATCGTCACCCCGCGCTCGTTCTTCACGATCGTGCACCACGGGCTGTGCGGGGTGATGATGATAACCTGCGAGACGCGCGGCATCGTCGCCGGCTCGTCCTTCGCCGTGAACGCCAGATCGCGATCCCTCGCGTCCTGATTGAACCCGCTTGTCTGTCCTGTAGAAGTAGTAGTCGTGAAGTCGCAAAACAAGCACCGCAACCACCACCACCAACAGGAACGCCAACACCAACACGAGGGTCCGATGAGCCGCGCCGCTCGGGCGTACATACGGAAGTAAACTCGCGCACCAGTGAGGATGTTGAACACGAGATGAAAGGTCGAGTGTTTCCCAAGAAGGATGGGGTGCAGCTCGAGTTCCGTCTTCAGGAGGTACAGGTCAGTCTGTGAAAGGACGGGCCCGTCTGATGTGGCCAGACGGTCCTGGAGCCATCAGCCATGTCACGAAGATCGTGGGTTGGTGGAGGGTACGTACAGGATAGGCCGGCAGCCCATTTGTTTACTGCATCCATTGTGCTGGGAAAAAGGAGGGGGAAGAAGCGTAGAGAAGAGAGGGCGGTTCTGTACGGCACCGAAAACAAGCAGTGTCGCCGGTATAAATGGAGATCCATTCCGAGAATGACAAGAATGGGACCCACAGCGATGGTTATCTGTTATCTGTTATATTACACCCAGCGGTCCAATTCCTGAACAAGGGTGCTCCCGGAAGTATCCCGACGTACAAGCAAGCGGGTACGTCATCGTCCCGGATCCTATCTACTCCCTTCGCCGAGCTATTCGTACTTCCAGAACGTCTAACTAAGGAGTAGAGTAGGACAAAAACAGAGTCAGTCATTACCACTATCATGTATCAGCCAGTGTAAGGGGAGTGACGGGACATATGGCTCGTTCATGGAATACATTGATGTAACCTCGAAGGTGAATTTAGCTAGGAGATTAACTGTCTTTCTGTTAGCAAGGAGAGTATCAGCGATAAGATCGATGGACAACGAGCTCGGAATCTCGACTGCAGAACGACGAGGAACGGGCGAGGCAATGGCAGCGACTGACTGCAGTCATTGGCAACGGCGTCGACTGACGTTGTATGGCGTAGAATGACTCCAGCCCGTCGACGCGTTCAACACGCATCCGCAGCTGCCCCCTCCTCTATCCCAAAAAGTCAATTACATACTCGTCGCCAACCATCGTCGCAGGCCAAGGAATGTGACCTGGCACGCGGATCAAGCACGAACGGGACACTGCTATATATTGGCTATCCGCTGACGAAGTAGAGTACAGATGTAGGATATACAGATAGAATAGGTGGTCGTGAGGCTATGCAACAAAGGAATTACAGGATCTGTAAACGGAGTGTCCAAGTTGATAAAGTATGATGAGAACAACGTCCGAGCAATGACTGTTTTGGGCATGTGTAGAGGTGACCAGCGAAAGATGAGCCCGAAGTAATGAACCCGCGTATGGATACCTAAGGGAGAAGGTCGTGTCAGGTCCTGTTCTGAGAGCAACGAAGAAGAGTGGGTCCACGTCAAAGGATCAGAAAAAAAAGGCAATATGAAGATTTCTCCATGAGTTAGTGTCAGAACAGGTCTGAAAGATTGTTCATCTTATGATGACGGGACCCGGAATAAATGGCGGTGAGGAGAACGGTACTCACGATATACGAATTACATAAGTTGTCCCAAGAGATAGCGTAGCAAGGAAGATCTGGAGTACTGTGGAGCGGTACGCGGTCAGCGGATGTCTTCAGCGAAGAGGATAAGGCGTAGATGGAAAGGTCAGATTTTCAATAAGGCAATATCGGTTATCCGCAGTCCCTCGAAAGGGATTGGAACAGGTCTGATAGGTTGTCATCCGCGGAGGGCGAAGGGAAGAAATATGCATCGCGAAACGAGACTCACTTAATACAATTTACACAGCGATAGCACGAAGCGGAGGCATGGCTGTCGCAATCGGCTTCCACTTCGTCCTCGCCGGCGCGGTCTCTCCATAGACCCAAGCCTCCTCTGCCACCTCATCAACCTCCTCGCCGCCACAATCCTCCACATACACGCCCACACCCGAGCCCTCTTGAGGATCCAGCAACACTTCCACGCTCGAGCGCTTCTCGTGCATCTGGAGCCTTCGCAGAGCCTGGATGAGGTCGTCGGCCAGCGGCGTGGGATTGGGCGGGTCCTCCTTGATCTGTTCCCAACCGACTGGGGGCGAGCCGGGTGGCGAGATAAGGAAGTTCTTGTCGATCGACGGAGGGCGGAGGTAGTTTGCTTCGGGTATTGGGTTGCCGAACATATCTTCCGTCATGAGGGGATTGGGATCGGCGCGATAGACGCGCAGTACCACATCAGACCTGGTATTGGGTTGACATTAAAATAGGGTATAAGGATATATGAAGGGCGGTCGTACTCACCCGTCGTGGGACTGCTGGACGACGATAGGATCGCAGTCCTGTTTGGCGTGCTCCGCGTTGTCCTCGAACCGATAGACAACGATTATCCGCCCAAAGCCGGGAAGGGGCACCCATCGATTTATTTCGCCAAACGACGAAAAGTGGTCGCGTAGGACATCAAGAATGACTGGATGAAAAAATGCCTTGGGCACGCCCGCCACTGCAACGGTATTTGTCGGCTGGGCGTACTGTGTGGGAGACGGAGTAGACCGTGAGCTCGAAGACGGCATGGAGATCGAGAACGAAGTCATTATCGTCGTAGGAGGTAGTGGGTGTCTATTGACGAAAGGTGAAGAAAGGGCTGCTCCATTAGGCCCGTTCAAAGTTGAGCCACGACTTCCGTGGTTGCGGTCGTGGCTCGTCACCTGACCATTTTTTTGAGAGTCCGCCGGAGTCGGCCGTGTGACGATCTGTGACCTTGGCCGTCAGATTTTCGACGCCCTCGGAAATCTGACGCGCTGCTCGTGCTTCTCTGCTCAACGACGCGTGTAACCACCCTTGATCACACTCTTTTTACTACTCACGCTCATTCTGACTCTATTTAAACTCTTTTTAACTCATAATTATGTCAAAAACAACTGTCCCTTCTATTTCCTGGCAAAGCAACAACGGAGAGCTCATCTGGAATCTCATCAGAGAGCTTGTGAAGATAGGGTGATCCTTGATGAGATGCAGGATGGTGTCGAAGATATAGGGAGAAACACGAAGCATCTGAAAAAAGCGAGCATGGTCGGCTGGATTTGAAGCATATTCCCATGCAAGGTGCACCTGTCCTGCCTTTGGGACGTGGTGATCGCGGCCGTTCAGATAGCGCGTCTCATAAAGAGCAGTGATGACTTTAACATCAACATCAAAGTGACGACAGGCCTCCTCAAGGCTCTGATAGGGCGTAAAGAGGTTCCGAGAAAGCATAAGAGCAAGATAGGTCTCTATAACCTCTTGCCTGGTCCGTGGTGTGGCCATTATCAGTGATAACTTATCAATTATCAAGGTAAACGACGTGATTGTAACGCTCGTGGCGGGGTTACGATCGGACTCCGAAATTAACGTCAGGTGACGAGCCACGACCGCAACCACGAAAGTCGCGGCTCAACTTTGAACGGGACTATTGTCGCCTTAAAAAACCTTCAGTGGGAGCGAATTATGTAAGCGGAGCTGTGCAACGCGATCGGCAGACCCTGCCTCACTTCGCCTCCTGTAATAAGTAGCATCAGGGCATCAGTTGGACAGGGCGCGCTGCTGGCCTGCTGCGGTCAAAATTTTCTTGGGCAGTGACGGTTAAAACCATGCCGGAGCACGCCACTGTTTAATGTCGGTTGTCTAGAGCGCCGCGATATTCGCAAAGCACGATACCATCAGCTGGTGTATCGCCAACTCCCAAAGTGTCCACATCTACCCATTTCCTCAACGACCAAGTCGGACTTTTACATCGTGAATACTACATCGTAAAGTGTCTGGTCGCGTACATAGCTACATCATACATGTCAGAATACACCAGGATCTCTAAGTTTTCTCCTTCAATCGTTGCTCCACCTGTGCCTTCTTCTCCTTCAGAGCAGAGAGCTTCTCCTCCTTGGTCGCATCGTACGCTACCACAGTCTGATTGAAACTATTGCCAAATGTCAGTCAGTATCAAGGGTAATTTTCTGCGTGTGACTGCAATAACTGACGGGTTCTCTGGGGACTTCTGAAACTGCTTGTACAGCAAATCCTGTAGAAATAGAACATGTACCGCATCAGAAGGCGCGATCGTCGCAACGGATAGAAGGTTCGAGATTTGACAGACCTTGTACTGTTGTAGTCGTAGGCCCGGATGCTGTTAAAGGACGGTTTCAGATACACGGGCATACCGCCTCCAGCCCCAGTAAGCACCACGTACCTCCACCTTGAGCTTCGGTAGTTCGCGCTCCTGGTATGCTTCGAACGCAGCCTGTGTAATGACAAAGACGTGATAAGCATACCGCCTTGGATCCGAAGGCGGTGCACGAATCTCACCTTGAAGCGTCGCTGAGAAAGTGCAAGTGGGTCACGGTCAGATTAGCAGGAAAACATCAGGGTGGGTTGCAGCGCACCTCTGGATGCCGCTCAATGCCAGCGGCCTGCTGCCCAATGCTCGCCTTGTCCATCTTCGCAGTCACAACCTCCAGCAGATCAAGCGCATTATCAATCCCCGTCGCCGCATAACTCTCCACCTCCCTCTTCTCCGGTGGTATCTCAGCTTTCGGACTTAGGTCGCCTGCAGCAGCGAGACCGCCGCCAGCAGCGATAGCGCCGGGACCAGCGGGCTTCTGTGCCGCTGCTTTCGCTTTCGCACCGGCCTTGGGCGGAGCCTTGACCTTGGCGGGCGCAGCAGCCTCTTCCTCGGCAAGTAACCGTGCGTTCTCCGCCTTCCGCGCAAGCTCAGCCTTGCGCTTCTCCTCCTTTGCTTCCTGGCTGGTCTTGGGGGTCTTCGAGCCGGCACTCCACGCCTCGGCTTCTTTCCTTTCCTATTTGCCGTGCGGTGAGGCGGTGGCGGTGTGCGCAGGATGGGCAACCCACCTTTTCAGCTGCTGCTTGGGCCTTCTTGTTCGCCTCGTTCTCGGCCTTCTTGGCCCGCCCGCTCTCCTTCTTCGCGTTTGCTCCCTTCGGGGGCATGGCTAGTGTCCTAGCTTTTGGACGGTATGAAGGTACAGGAAGAACAGATCGACTGCTGATGCAGATAATCGAGCCAGAGACTGTTGAGTCAGATGGGAACTTCATCTAATCTGATAATCTCGGACGGATCGGAGCTGGTGCAGGTAGGCTCTGGGGTTCCGTGCCGGTCATCGCTCATCGGCCGAGTGGCGAAATGGCATCGCGTCTGACTACGATTGATTTCTTCGCTGTACTTGTGTATCGGAATCAGGAGATTGCAGGTTCGACCCCTGCCTCGGTCAAGAAGGATTTGTGGTTCCAATTGTAATTTTTTATATATCATGCATCGCCTGCTTTACAGTCCGGAACCTATGCAAGAAAAGACTACAGCATTTACAGTCCGGAACCTATGCAAGAAAAGACTACAGCACCATATGACGCCGTCCGTCTACGTCGGTAAAGAACCTCGTTTCAAGACATCCCCGACCTGAACTTCATGCATCAGTCTGGTAAGTGGAGCAACAGACTCCGAGTCGGAATCGGTCGTGAGCACTTCTCTAGCGATGGCGCTTCACAATGCTCATGAGACGCTGCGTCTCGGTCTCCGTGCGGGGCCACGCTCTATGTAGAGGCAGACCGTATGGCGACTTGGCATCACGATGTCCCCAGCTCGGAGATAACTAGTAAACCGCAGGTTCGACCCTGCCTCGGTCATACCAAATCTGTTAGGTGACGAACGTTTTTATTGCATGCTCGTCACGGCACGACTAGCGTGACTGTCCCGGAACGGGGACCTCTTCGTGTACCAAGGGAGGATACAGTGACTAAATCACCGAAAGACAGAAACTAGACTGCCTCGCCAACTCCCGCAAAATCGCTACATCCTCCTTCAACGGCGTGTCCGCCGCGACGCTAAATTTCATTGTCTTTAGGACCGGCTGGCGTGAAATTACCATCGTCGACAGCAACCTGTCCGAGGTGACACAATCCGGCAGGACAAGGCAGCGGAGATCGGGAAGACGGCGTGGTGCTCCGGGTCTATGCGCGGGCGTCAAAATCTCGATTGTGCGGTCGGTGACGCGGCTTACGAGGAGCTCGAGGTGGCGGAGGGAGTGTAGATGCGGGGAAGTGAGCAGCGGGAGAATCTCGTCCTCAGGCAGGTCGGGGTCGTAGATGGAAAGTGTTTGGAGCTTGTGTGAGCCAGAGCGCACGAGGAGCTCGGTGATGTATGTCGTGGAAGAGGGGACTGAGGACGTCATGTAGTGAAGGACGTCGAGTGAAGTCAGGGCGGGAAGTGTGAGGCGGTCCAGTAACGGCGCTGCGTCGCGTCCGCGTGCGTGGACCTTGAGGAAGCGTAGGTTGGGTAGAAGTAAATCGATGGGTGCTTGATGAACCGTCGCAAGATTCGCAAGCGACGTGAGGAACTGCGCGCGGTCATACACATCCCTCAATGTCCGTGGTTCCGGATTTGGTGGTCTGCGCAAATCTGCTGGCAAAGGATGGGCAGTAATCACGTTGGCGTTTCCCGCCCTTGACTGAGGCTCCAGGGGCATCGTCATGGCAAGCTCGAGATCCTCGAGGTGTACACAATAGAGCATAGCTCGTAACAGGTCATCCACGGCCATACCCGAAATGCGCGGCAGTTTGACGTGAGTGAGATTCCACCACGGCGCGAACTTCACGATATTCAATTCGACGCGCGAGACATCCCACGAAATCCTCCGGAGGGAGGGCACCTTGTAGAATTCTGCCCACGCGTCGTCGTTCTGATCGTGAAAGCCAAGCGCCACAGACTCCAGTCGCGAGAAACTGTTGAACGGGAGGCGATGAAGCATGAGAGGGGGAGACAATCCGCAGCGTTGCAAACCGAAGTGCCTCCATTGGGCTGCGTGTTCCGCGAGAAGCGATAGAAGATCGTCAATCGCTCTCTCGTCAGGATCAGCGAGCGGCTGACTGTGCGGCTCGTGGATGTAGATGTAAAGTGGTGAATTTCCTGAACGTTTGAGCCAGAGCTGAATCGCTTCCAGCTGCGAAAATGTCGGCCGGTACACCGCGAGCGAGGACCAGAGGCCTGGCATTGCGAGGGAGAGCCTTCGCCATGTCCAGCATACTCGGCTCAAAATGAATGGACTTGCCGGCGAGGAGAGAGTCGATGTGAGTGCCGGTTCCTGGAGAGCCGAATGGGTAGAAGGCATGTCGCTGGGGCCTTCAGAGTGGACGTAGAAGTGGAACACGTCTCCAAGAAGCTCTAGAGGTAAGCGATGGATGTAGTTGGGTCTGAGCGGCTTGTAAACTTCCGGTCTATCCTCGAGCTTGACGCGGCGGACCTTGTTGGGAGGTGAAGACTCATCCTGTCGACAACTTGTAGGTTCTGCTGGACGTGACTTGAGGTTAGAGAGTAATTCGAAGTAACAGCCTCACCTCGAGAGTAGAAGACCCGACAGAATCTCCGCGACAACGAGATCATTGTATGGGCACAACGGGCATTCGGGAAAATCGATTGGGAGACCCGTCGATTATATACAAGGCGCAGAAATTTACAAGGTCGGGTCGACTGTGTTTCACGTTCTCAGAAGCGCCGTAGAACCGTCGCTTCTCGAGCAGAGTACAAGGCACCTGGATTACACGCCTTCCAAGGCGCGTCCGAACGAGCATGAACTTGTTCCGCTTTTGGACAATCTTTATTTGCACCCACTGATTATTATTTGGCTTCCACACAACAAAGATGCCATCACGTGACCTCCAAGTTGCTATTGTTCCTCGCCGTCGAGGCCGACCCTTTGTTCGACGCAACGTCACAAAGAGCATCCTGATAGAGGAACAATGGTTGCGGGCACTAAGGAAACTAGGGTTATATGGCGCAGCGCCTGATTGGGCTCCGACAAGCGTCTATTCGATCATAGTCGCTTTTGCACCCACCACCACTTCCCATCTTCTTCTCTCTTTCGTTGACGAACCTCGTTATGTTTTCGAGCTTCCTTGCTATTCCCATAACTTTGGGCACGACAGTCTGTGAGTAGAGTGCATGACGGTTGAGGATGCTTGCTCATCGAGGTTTCTGTCGACAGTCGCACAATCTTCTTCGCCTTCTGTGGTCTGTGTTGCCGGTCAATGTCTACAGGGCTTTACGAACACCACCAGTACGTCGCCGTGATTTCAATTGTTTTGCATTGATTCTAAACACCACTTTCTTACAGTTGGTGCTAAACTTACAGCACAGGGTGCCCCTTCTATTCAACTATTGCCGGGACAATACACTTCGACGACGAATCCACAACTATTGCATAATCTCCTCACCTCGTCTTCAGCATCCTACACCCCTTCGGCGGGATTTGCAAACGCTACATCTTCAACTTCCCTGCCACTGAACCTTGCCCTCGAGCCCGGCCTCGCGATCTACTCGGAAAAGCTATACGGCGGCCAAACTGGATTCTCAGAACTCCCATCAGCGCCTTCCATCAACTCCTCGACACCACTGACCGCGAGCTCTCTCGCCATCGCCAGCAATGTCTGGGTAGCTGTCAGCTCCGGCGCGAACGACCGCGTTATCCTATGGGATGCCATTCCTGACATGGCGCAACTCCCTGCTGGAACACTGAAGTCCCTTAATCTCCTCGAAATGCAGTCTTCAGCATGCTCCCCAGCGTGCTCTGGCAACGGTGTCTGTTCCGCCGCTGGCGTCTGCACTTGCCCGTCTGGCTTCACTGGCTCCGCATGCGAATCCTGCGCGTCCGGGTTCTTCGGTCCGACGTGCCAGCAGTGTCCCTCGGATTGTGCTCAGTGCGACGATGGGATTTCCGGCTCTGGGAGATGTTTGAAACCCGTCGTTGCGAATGCGCCGTCGAAATGCAATTGTCTGAACGGCCAATGCGGCTCTGATGGCCAATGCACTTGCAACGCGGGTTGGACGAAGGCGGACAATGGCACTGAGTGTGCCAAGTGCGCACCTGGGTTTTTCTTAACCTCTACCGGTGACTGCCAGGGTACGTTGCTCACGCATCTTCATCCTATCGACCGTAGCTGACATGCAACTCTCAGTCTGCCAGCTCGGATGCACCCAATGCGCGGATGGTACCGGGACGTGTATTGCTTGCAAATCCGGCTTTACTCAAGACGCGAACGATAAGACCAAATGCAATGCCGTACAGAGCGCCACTAGCGCAGGTACACCCTGCCCCGATGGCAGCTTCGCCAACGGTGCCACTTGCAGCCTTTGCTCCCCCTCATGCAAGACGTGCACCGGGCCGACTTCCAATGATTGCGTTATCTGTGCAGCAGGCCAGTACTCGTTCAACGGGAATTGCGTTGGCACAAACAGCGATGGTGTTTGTCAAGGCTCCAACCTCATCGCTGATAACGTTAAGCATGAGTGTGACAGTAAGTGCCCTAGGCCCGTCTGCGGTGATCCTGGCTAATCCTTTTCGTGCTACCGATAGCTTGCGGCGCTAAATGCACGTCGTGCAAGATTCCAAACTTTAACGGAGCGTCGACTGTCAACCAGCTTCAATGTACGGGATGTCTACCCGGGTTTGTGCTTTCGCAAGGCAAGTGCGTCGAGAGCTGCCCCGCTGGTACATTCCTCTCGCCCCAGGATAACTTGACTTGCACACGTGAGTGATCTGTGCTACCGTTACGGCATAAGCTTATCGAATCCGCTCTCTAGCGTGCGACTCGTCCTGCTCTACCTGCAGCGGTGCCGCCAATTTCTGCTTGACCTGTGCGGGCAATCAACTAGCCTCAAACGGGAAGTGCGTCAGCACCTGCCCGTCGAACGCCTTTAGCGCCTCGGGGTCGTGCGTGACGTGCCACCCTGACTGTGCCAGCTGCACGGGACCCTCATTCAACCAGTGCTCACACTGCCCCCAGGACCGCCCGGTGCTCTCAAACGGAAGGTGCCTCCCAACTTGCAGCCGGTCGCAATACTTCGATCAAACCTCCTCCACATGCCAATCCTGCGACTCCAGCTGTGCAAGCTGTTCCGGACCTGGACCCAGCAATTGTCTAGCATGTTCGAGCTCGAACCAGGTGCTCCGTGCCGGTTCGTGCGTGTCCGCGAACTGCCAAGGCTCGTCAAGCGTCATCCCTGGTCTCGGAGTTTGTCTCTCGGAGCTAGTACAGGTGCCCACCACCACCGGAAGCGGGGCACCAGCACTGCCCTCCATCACAGGCATCTCGAATCCCACGACGATCAATACCCGCAGGCCGCTGGCATGGTGGGAGATCCTCCTCATGACGCTGGGGTGCGCGTTCATCTTCCTGATGTTCGTCTGGTGCTGGCGCCGGCGAGCACGCAAGCAGCGCGCCAAGCGGACGGCGAGGTTCGCCTCTGCGAAGCAGCTCGATCGGAAGATGGACTGGCGCGGGAGACTTGTGCGGTTCGGCGAGAGACTGTTTGGGCATACTCCGAGGCAGCCCATCCTGCTTCCCACACATACCCGTGACACGGGGGAAATAAAGCTGCAGAAATTGAGGGAGGCCGAACGGCGCGACTCGGATCTCGAACAGTTCATCGATTCCTACGCCTATTCAAAAGCCGAGTCGAGGCACAGCCAGGCGCCGTCGACCCTCCCTGCACTCGACGAGCACCAGGCCCCCTTCAAGGCCCGTCGCAAGCCACCTCCTAGCATCTCGAGCGGGCTGTCTGGGCCCTCGCTTTACTCCCAGCTGACGGGGAAGCCACGTCAGATGCCGGAGCCGCGTCAGCCTGTCCGGAAGGACCTCCTATCGGCACGGTCCTCGACCAGCACCCTGAGCTCCTTGCTCTCGATCAGGGCGCAGGAGCCCAATCGGGTGCCTGCCCCTGCTGTGAGTCCGACTGAGGCAGAGAAGTACGCGCGTTCAGTGAGACCTGCGCTGGCTGCCTCGCCTCCGTTGAACCCTGGCGCTTACTGGCTAACGCCGACGCACACCGGCGGATCATCTCGTAATCCGTTCCGCCAGCTCTGAGGCTGAGATCTGAGGCCCCCAGACTTTTGACTTCCAGGTTCATGCATACCTACTACACACGTTTATACATACATCATGGACTTGTACACGATTTGCACTGGCCCCTGCATTATATACGCACTAATTCGCATACCATCCATTCCTCATGTACATTCATGCACTGCTATACCATTCATTCCATCCTTCCGCGTGTTGCGGCTACGTGGGGAACCGGATCCGGGATGACGTACGGTGTAGGTCGGGTGACCAGCATGCTGCGACAAAGCTGTCCATTATTCGTGATGCAGCGATGCAATGTGACTGCCCGGAGCGACAGATGGATCTAAATTATCGCGGGCGAGGAAGGACTGTACAGTTGCGACCACGTGGGTGGTAGATCTAAACCCAATTTGAATTTCAATATTACCTTTGATAACTTTAGCCCGGAGTCTGCATATTATGATGATCGTATTCGCGTCTTTTTAATTCGCCTGTCCGTCCAGACGTGGGACTGCTCCTCCATCTCGGCCCATCTGTACGCCACCTCCTCTCTCCCTCCCCCTCGTTCCTCACCACGTCCTTGCTTGCCTTTCAAAGTGGTCTTCTGCAGCAGTTATCTCGCGTCTGTGCCTCCCTGGCTATGCTCGTCGAGCGCGCGTCCTACAGCTGGGCCTACTCAGAAGATATCCCGGGTTCTAGGTGTGGACCTGAAGATGGGCCGTGGCCGCGTCCATACCAAGTTCTTACGGAGCCAGAGCTGTGGCGGGAGTTGCGGATCCTTGCGAAGCCACAGACGACCGTGTTCGATGCTCGGAGAGGGTGGAGAGCAGATAGTATAAACTTCCAGCCGTCGCCCACGACGAAGACCCAGGATCGGTATATCGTAACCCAGCTGGATATCGGTGGGCGTATGTGGACGTTGACTGGGGTATTCGACGGTACGTCCGCAACAGTCCGTCTTCGCGCACGTCGCTTGGGCATATACCCACTCGGGCCCCATAACAGGTCATCTCGGAGATGTCACGGTCGAACACGTCGCATTTCATCTGCCAATCATTATCCGGGATTTCTTGCGGAACGCGCTCGCCGACGACCCGTCGGCCATGTCGGGGCCCGCTCTCATCGCCGACCTCTTCTCCCGCTCCATAGTTGCTTTTGATGATGCGATTGCTAATGACGTGCTGGAACTGTTCGGAGGACTCGAGGGACTTGACAATTTCTCTGATGCCGAGATACGGAATATCATCAATGACCAGCACAAAGGAGGCGCGAACTGGAAGAAAGCGCGACTTTGTATGTACGGAACCACAGCCCTCGTCGCTCTCGTCGACCCGGACCACCAGAACCTCTGGGTGGCCAACCTGGGGGATTGCCAAGCCCGTGAGTGGTATCACTAAGCCTTGTACCTGACGCACGTCATCCGTGCGTGCTGCGTCAGCAGCCCGAATGCTGACGACGGTCCTACCCCCTTAGTGATGGTGTCCCCGAACGAGGATGGAGACGATTGGACCGTCGAACGCCTCACGACCGATCATAACGGCGATAACGACGCAGAGGTTGAACGTGTTCGACGAGCCCACCCAGGCGAACCGGAATGTGTCATCGACAGACGCGTCCTCGGTGCCCTCGCTCCATTCAGATGTGCGTGCACGAGCTATAAATAACCCTGAATCCGCGCGAATCGTCCTTAATTTACCCATAACCACCCTACACCACAGGTCTGGGCGATATACCGTTCAAGCAGCCGCCTGCGTTTACACGGCGGATACTGTACAACCTGTTCCCCGGTTTCCACAACACCTCGCCATGGGAGGAGTTCCTGGTGCGTAACCGGACCCCGCCGTACATCACGGCGCAGCCCGAGGTGACGCACCGCCGACTGGACGATCCGGAGCACACACGTGCGCTCGCGCCACGCTTCCTGATCCTCTCTTCCGATGGCTTCGCGGACCTCTGCACGGGCGAGGGGCAGCAGCGCATCGTCGCGAGCTGGGCGCGGTCGATCGTGGAGCAACCGTTTGCAGCGGGTGGTGGGGCCGGCGGCGGCGGCTCGGCGAGAGATGGGTCATGTAATATGGCGCTGAGGCTTCTCCGCCGCGCGTTGGGCGACGACCGGTATAGCGTGTCGCGCGTGTTGACTTTGGATATGGATGTGGCGTGGATCGATGATACGGCCATTGTGGTGCAGACGCTGTGATGCCACTGGGGGCTGCGGATGTATACTTCTCCCTCTCTTGCTCTTTGTGTTTTGCTCCTCTCTGCTCTTCACATCGGTGTTCCACTTGCATTGTCAGTAATGTTGGTTTTTTCACGCACATGGGTTTTTTTGTTCGAACATTGGGCTGCAATCGTTGTACCAACAGTGTACGATTCATATCCGTGGACGTACTTTCACGTCCTTAATGACTATTGTGTTTGTATTGCTCTGCATTCAGGCTCCACCACCATACAGGGAAGACATCTACATGTGTGCCTGCGGCCATGACTCGGACGAGCAGCACGACCTACCGGATAACCGTCTGCAGCCAAGCCCCCAGATCCTTCAGCTCCGCATCATTAGTTGTGTGCTCCAAGCCGTCGTATCTAATAAACCGGAGGGTTTCCTTCTGCTCGATCGTGTCACGGAGGAATGCAATGCCATCCTCCGCCAGAGCGATAGGTATTTCGGTGTCGGCGGTTCCGTGGCACCAGAGGATAGGACATCTCTGAGTCGAGTTCATCATCTGTTTTGCAGGAGGAAGAGTTTGATCATGAGACCGCTGGGCCCTAGAGGTGTGAGAGAGAACCAACCGATGACCTGGCACGCGGAGGTATCCATCCCGACAAGCTCGCGAGCCCGCCCAGATGATGCCGAGTCTGCAGTGCGACCATCATGCTGAGGGCGGCACCTTGACTGAAGCCGGCTAGCACGATCCGGCGGGAGTCCATGCCTTGGTGGATCTGCGACTGGATGAGCTCTTCGATGGCGCCGATCGACTTGGAGATGGCCTGCTCGTCGTACTCGTCTGCGCGAGGAGGTAGTTCTTCAATGTCGAACCAGGCGGGGCAGGGTCCCTCTGGATGGTAAGTAGTTTGGTGCTTCGATCTGCGGTTTATGTGTGAGAACCTGCACTGGTAGTGGGTACGTTATGCGTACGCTTGAGGAAAGATCCACTGGACATGCGGAAGGCTGGGAGCTATCGACTCGGCGACCAGTGCTTGGTAGGTCAGGTTAGATTTGTTATAGCCCTGGATATTTCAGAAGTCGATGAGACAAACAGCGAGCGAAGGACGACTTCAGGACACCAGCGCTAGCCATGCTTACATGGATGAAGATCACGGTGGCGGTATGGGCTTGAACTGCAGGGATTGTGATGATTCCTTCGCATGCTGGAGTATCGTCCATCGTTGAGTGAAAGGTTTCGTTCAGTGTAGAATCTATCATCAAAGCTCATTTATAGCATGGACTTCAATGACGGTGATCCCGCAACAGCAGTGCGGCGAAGGGCCTGGGGGGAGAGCGTCCGATGGTGATGGGTGATAACGCTCGCAGTTGTAACTTCGCATGTGCAGCTGGTGGGTGACTTAGCTGCGAGATTTTTATCAGTCGCAAGGCGACTCGTAAAGACTACAAGAGTGCCAGTATGTTCCTGTGGAGTTGTGCTAGAGGCTAAAGCTAAAATGTCGCATCAGAAGTCGAGGGACTCAAGGCCTCGCGAGGGAAGTCCTAGTCAAACATGCCAGGGCTATGTTGCTCATGATTCATGCAATGCTATCCTCGATATCGATGTTTGGAAAAAGATCTCATTGGGAAGTCCCAGATCTCATTCGACCCATTCTGTCCTGATTGTTGCCTGATTGCGCAACATCGAACGCCTAGAACGGACCGGGTCCTCGACACAGCTGATACAGCCCATCAAGATGAGTTCACGCGCTCGGTCGTGCAATCTAGCAGGCGGAAACCGTTCGTGTGACTATGGCGTTTCACCCCCGCTATACGACACTAGATTCATAGAGAGAAGAGGGTAGGACCAACTTGAAGATGTAGCCTCATCCAACCTGTGAGTTTGCAGCTCCAGTTCCCCGAAGACCTATTACATGTGAAGTACTCATCGACGAGCTCGAGGAAATATCGCGTTATCGGACGACTCGCCACCAGCCAGCCGCCGATCGAAAGGCGTGGTAGACCGCATGGCGCTGCCGAAGAGAAATGACAACCAATCGTCAGTGTCGCACAAACCATTCCATAGCATCGAATGCTAGGCTGCAGGCCGGGGGATTCCAACGATGTCGCCGCCAGATCGTATATTACGAGTGGTGTGGCTACAGCCTAAGTGTTACACCAAGGCGTCAGTAGGGGGTAAACGCGAAGCAGGGTACAGTACTGGTACAGACTTATACACAGCTAGTCATCATCAAATACATACATAAAGGGAGTCCGTGAAAGGGTCCATTAATCCTAAGCGAAGATACAAACGAAGGGCACTTCAGAGGGCGAAGTGGTAGGAGGCTTCAAGAAAGACACACAGGAAGAAATAAGATTACAGTGCCTCAATGAACTTCGAACCTCCTGGTAACGTCCGCATGACAACGCCAGACGGTGTGACGTACTGGCGGCTGTCGTCATCCAAGGTCAGAGCACTTGGAATGGGTTCGGGCGACAGAGTGCGTAAAAGGACAGGGGAAGAGGATGCCGGGGAATACGAAGGCGATGATAGTTGCGAATGAATATTGGGAAGAGTCGAATGCGGTGAGGGGCGCCGCTCTGGGTATGACAGTCCGCGGACTGCGTGAAAGTCAAATCGAACGCTTGACGTGGTGGTGGAACCAGACGTGCTCCGAGAAACGGGACCAGGCGATGGCACCTGCCTGTTCTGCAAGGATACTGGGCTGGGAGAAGCGCTCTCCCGCACGCGCGAGGGGCCCGCTAGACCTTCACCAAGATCTGGATTCCAGTCATGATCGTCGGTGGACCCAGCCTGGATCCAGCCGTGCTCGCTACCGCCCTTCATGTTGCCCCGACTCCGGTTTTGTGGGCGGGCCCGACGCGGGTCATTCGAGCGGCCAAACACGGCCGCTAGCCGCGTCAGCGGTGTACGGTGAGAAGTTCCTTCGAGTTCATAAGACGGGCTATGGGATCCGGATCTAGTTGCGTAACGATTCCTTTTCGCTCGGCGCGCTTGCTCCTCATCGGAAGTCCGCTGATCACGCAGCAGGAAGAAGATAGCTATACAACATATAATGATGAGGAGGCTGAGGCACACGACGAGCGCAACGAAGCCTGCAAACGTAGTCGATAAGGATCTTGAAGAAGAGGTGCTGATTGACGTACCACCGAAAGAACCGCCTATTCGCGGGACATTATCCCGCTTCCACTCTGGCGCCTGGGTCCTCACAAGACGCGCTGGCCCCTCTCCGTAGTTGACTGAGGGGCTATCATACATCTTTGCGATCCTTCAGATGAATCTAGCAAGTGGTTGTTCTAGAAAACCTCCTGAAATCTGGAGCGTGGCTTCAATGTGGCCTTGGAAGGCCACGACTGGACAGAAGACGAGCCAGAGCGGTATTAGTGAGGCTTCTGCAATATTCTGACCCAGCACGACGAGTAGATTGGGGTAGAGCTGACGGCGGCGCCGTCTGGAATTTGCACACGGATGCCGGTACGAGTGGTGGGACTCGACAGGAGGATTCTCGGTTTAGCAAATGCACGGCTGTCCAACACGTGCCAGGTTGATCCTGATCCATAACCCCGACCACCTAGTGACCTACGGTGATACATACCCTCGACCAGTCCCTCCGCTACCCATGGGAGGTGGTTGGCAGATACCGCTCTCAAACGCGTCGCTGGCCCATCTATACATTGTCTACCGACTGAAATTCTCCAGTCAACTTTCACCGACGCCGCCTCGGTTGCTGACCAGGAATTTCGCGCCAGCGTGAAGCACGGTTTTTGCTTGCTTCAGCAACATCCCTGACGCCCTTACGAATGCCGCTGTTCGACCGAGGCAATAGCCCCGCGTTCAGGCGTGCAGGGTGACGCGTTTTCGAACCGCTTCGGTTCCCGTATTCCATCATAGCCGTGTGCCGACGCTGGCGTGATATTCTGGAGTCCATACCCAGTTTTGGTCACGTATCCTCGTCTTTGTCGATGCGCGCCCTACTCCGTGCCCCCGAGTGAAAACAGTTGCGGCTTTCAAGAAACCGAGAACTGGAAATACTCGATGTCCGGCGACCCGAGACCTATGCAGTTGTCGATGTCGGTGAACATGAACCCTCTGCCGCGCTGTCATCGACCTCCTGATGCCACATCTCGAACGTTGTAGCTCCATTTAGTTTGATGTTCTCAACACGTCCTCCCTTTCCTCCATCCTGCGCGACCTGCGCGGACAGCCCATGCTCTGACCAAACCCGTCCTGCGGGCTCGCATTGAAGACTGGAAATGTTCTAGCGATTGGAGCGCGGCATCCTCGCCACCTTTCGACAAAGGACACCTCCGTTTCCCAAACCTCATTGGACATTGATATTGTTGGTCGTAACTTCGTGGATGCCTGTCTGAACATGCCTTCCAGGCAGTCGTCCGTAAGCCACATATCGGAGAACGAAGGCCTCTCTATCAGACTCTCCACTTTTTCCCCGCCAACCTTCCAGGATCGCCAGTTCACTATCGATCACTTTCTGACATTTACGGCGCATCCGCTGCGGGCTCAGTAGTGCACAAGTGCCACTTGCTTATAGCCTCACTCTGCAAGATATTGACCAGTACGAGAGGAATTTTAGACGGCTGGGAAGGCTCCTCCTTGCACGTTATACGGTGTCCGAGCTTTGACGATGCTGCGCTGGAGACTTTCGCGCCGGATTACGGGAGAATGCTGTCGCTCGATATCCAAGACTGCGAGGGGTTTTCTGTTTTGGGCCTGATGGAGACGGTGAGGGAAATGAAAAGAGAACCTCGGACCATATTCGCTATACCCTTCGGGTTGGCGCTCTGGAAGTGTCCGGCTTGGGACCACGCCGACCCTCGGAAGAGGAGAGGCTGTGGCTCGAGGAGGACGTTGAAGACTTTTGTTGGGAAGCTCTGCATAGGCGTAGGTCTCGCCATGGCTGACGGCATTGCATCCAATTAGGACATAGGCAATCTGAATCTAGCGTCATCCGGCAAGCCCGCTCGAGGATACAATGAGTCCCTGGAATGAAGCGTGCTGTGTACACTGTGCGCGTCGAATCGCCTGACGTGGAGCTCGCGCTCGTTATCAATCCAGGATCTCTTTGTCCTTCTCCTGTCCCCCAGATACGAAACCTCTCCTCGAGGGTACAACAACTGAAGACAATGGCCGAGAGCAAAATTTTCCATGTTTTCTCCAATTGTGCAAGATTTCAGATCGCTCGATGATCATTGAAATGCATTTCTCTGTGCATCTCCTATCTGGCGATCAGGCACTTGTGTCGATGACGCGCCACATCCTCTCTGCTCTGCTTTACTCAACCGCCCGTCGCTGTTACTGCCGGATCTTTATGCTATATTCTCTCCATGCCCTTCCATGCCGCGCTAGTGAATCCTTTCATCCGGCCACTATGAATGTTCTGTGCGTATAAGCCCGACTACCTGACATCGAGCGCTTTTGTTCGAGCCTGGCCGCAGCGGGTGTTCAGTAGAAGCATATTCTAGAACAGAGCGATACTGCAAATGGACATGTCCGATGCGATGGTGCGGTGGGCTCTCAGGTTCGCGTTGTCTTTCCTCGCCCTGACCTCATCATGGGAGTCCCTGCAAGCAAACTCGAGCTGAAACCTATGGATCTGGGGTGATTTTTCTAGATGTCTCGCTTCCTAACCCCTGTGTGGACACCGTGGTTTTGGCTGTTTAGCTGTCTTGTTCGAGTGTACTTCAAATGGGATAAAAAAGTTGGCGCAAGATTGATTTTTGGGATCGCAGTTCAGTGCATTGCAAGGACTCAAGCCCTGTCGCTGTGGGTTTGTCTTCATCAGATCAACCCGTCGGGCCTTTCCGCGCACTCCGTGTCCGACATTTTTGCCTCGTAAGTATGGCGAGTTGGACGCCTCATCGGGCGCTCAAGGGTCCCGTATTTGGAGTCATCGCGGTTGTAAATTATTTACTATGTGTCATTATTGTGTCACGCGTGTTTTCCCCTCAGTTTTCCACTTCAAATCCCAGCTTCATCGACATCTTTCGTTCACTTTCCGCTATGCTATAGTACCATGAAATGGGTGGCTTGATGCGTCCTACTTCTTGGTCACTTGCGCCACCCTAGCTCTCGCTTCCCTCAAATAACTATGCGTCTCTCGGAACTCGTAAATTCGACGCAGTGGCTTCGGCCCTCAGGATCCGGACTCGCTCTGTGTTATACGCTAACAATACTGCTCTAAATCCCCCGAATGCGCACCATGTGGAGCTCGTAGCTAATTTCGTCGAGGCTGCCTCAACTGCCTCTATTAGCTTGATCTTTTATTTGGCGCCTAACCTGTCCAAGCGCTCGCGCCGGCCCGGGTCGCTCCCACCCTGTCAAGGTTCAACTTGGTCATGCTCTGCCTCGTCATCATGCCACCACGACTCTGTGTACGCTTTGTCGGACAATGGCCAGTGCCTATCGTGACATCCTGTCGATGCTGGCCACGGTCAAAGCTGTACTTGAATATTTAGCTGTGAGCTCGCGCGTTCTTCTGGCCAATCACTCTCATCCTCGAACATTCACTTCTACCCAGGCTCAGTGGCGCGAACACCCCAGTTAGCATGATTTCAAGCGTTCAATTGAAGCGCTCAGTGGAGCAGGTGGGCGAAGAACTCTTCCAGCTGCTTTACCAGCACTTTGAGGCTATGGTGAGCACCTTTGTCGTTCGGCGAAAAAGCCACTCCTGATGAGCACTTAGCCCGAACATGCTACGCCCGAAGTTATCTGGAAGATGATGGCCGAGCTGTCTAACAAAATTATGGGCGTATACAAGCTGCTCACGCGGATCGCGGAGGGCGTCCCTCCTCATGTATCTTACCCAGGTACAGCAGGCAACGTGGACAAGGACGACGCCGTTCGTGTATTTCTTGATATTCGCGCCTGCTTACTGATGTTTTTGATATTCAGCTAATCCAATCAAAGCGGATGCTCACTAGCCTAGTCCATCGTATTAAGGCTGTGCGCAATGTCGCCTTCTCAAGTGCCTGTCGCGATCTACCACCCCCAGTCAAGAACACGGATCCTGTGCGTACCACAGAACGCTCACTTTGCTTTGCTTCTTATCCTCGGTCCTTCACAGAAGTCAGCCCGCCGTGTCTTGCATGAAATGCTCTTTGTAGCGACGGATTGCTTCGTTGAACTTGGGCTCGTACAGCCAGGAAAACACGGACGGATATTCATATTTCGCGAGGAGCTTAAAGACTGGCTGATTTCAGCTATAGAGCCGTTTCACGTGGTTTACCAAGATCGCAATGGGACAAGGACGCAGTATGGGGTGTACAAAGCCATGCTGCTTCCGGGAGCGGACATGATTGGGCCGGAGTTCGTGCAGTTGTCCGATAGTGTATTTCAATTCCCTTTTTCTTCACCTCTTCTTCTGACTTATCTCGCTAGACGCGTGAAATTATCATCACACATATCTCTCGAAGCTACCGTGGTTCTGAATCGTACGAAGCAGTGTATCAACATCTTGTGCTTTCCCTGAAGGCGCTGCCCTGTATCTTGCTACAATGTGTGCAACTCCCGCCTGGCACCTACCAAAATTCGGTCGCGCATTCGACGAACACCTTGTCAAATTCAATCAAGATACAGCCACAATCAACAAGACGTCCATCGCCACGGCCACCGGGGCTGCCTGTGCCTCCAGTACTCATCCTTAAAAGAGGGTCAAATCCAGCGTCTGCAAGCCTGGTGAATAATAATTCGGCCCAAACGTCCGACGACGCGCGAGCATCGTCAGGTGGTCCTGAGGCGCAGCCATATGCCGATTTCCTTTCTTTAGCACCGACGTCGCGTGCAGTTCCTTCCGAGATCATTGATAGCCAACACGCAAAACATTGTCAGCCGACAGGAAAGCCTTCCAAGCCATTCGGACCCGAAGTCAAGGTCGACACCACATCGAAAGCTCGCGCCCCTGCTCCCTCCTCCCGAGCTCTCGTGCAAGCTGTGACCCCATACTCCGGGAGTGGGGATCGCCAGACAGCCGTTCGGCCTAATACGAGCGCTACAGCGACAAGCTTCTTTTTTCAAGACCGGTGGCACCATGTCGGGCTTTCTAAGAACACCGCGGAAGGCGCACCGTCGGCTTATCAAAACTGGCAACTCGACAACTCGCATCAGAATCTGATCCTATCTGCCGAAGCCCAGCCTCAGATCGTCCCGCCATGTCTGGAGCCGATGCCGCTTCAGTCTGGTGCGCGTACCAATCAGCAGTATGCGCCTCAGACCAACCGCCACTCCAACAGTCGCTTCGCTCACAAAAACACCCCAGATTCGCTTTTGACCCAAACGCAGCTCCCTGTAGCGGGTGCGCTTTATCGCACCCCTCACACGCGTAGAAGCGATTCCCAGATTCGAGATCAAAACGTAAATCCTATATGGTATTCCACTGCGGGGAATCCCCAAGTGGTTGGGACGTACGGCCCACATCAGAACAATGGCGGGTCGTTCTTCACCGCGTCTATCCTTCAATCCACGGGCCACCATGGCGGTGGCGCTCCTCAAAATGTCCTTCCTCCACGTTTTCATACATCCACATCCTACTCTGGCTCCAAGATGTAGGATTGTCTCTAGTACGCTTGGACTTCTGCACCTTTTCCTCTCTTCAAATGAGTGTACCTATCGGCGGACAAAGTAGTTAAAATTTATGCGGAAATATAGGTTAAGGTTATGGCCTCGAATCTAAATGTGAGGATCTACCTGTCTTCGAGTGATGAGATGTGAAACGTTGCGAAGTCACACTTTAGTAGGAACAGGAAACCTGAAAGAAGTGCGCGTGATGTCTGGAAGAATTGGAAGGACACAGGGGGAACATCATCCACGCTCGCGTACGGCGAAGAGTTGACGTCGAGCCTCTCGATGGTTCCGTCGGTCGATTACGGTGAATAAGCTCGCCGAGGACAGAGTTGCCCTGGCTTCATGGCAACGAAGGCTCGCAATATATGAGAGTTATATGAGGGGTCAATATGTGGGCTGGCCATACGTGGTCATCCTGGGGCAAAAGCAAGATGATCCGAACAAAATTTCATAAAATCCACCCCGATGGCCTTTGAATCAATTTGATATCGCGACCCAATGCGTCGACTACGGGCCATGTGAGTTGTTGAACGCCTCGGAGTTTTGACGAAAATCCGCCCCCAAGACGAATTTTAGTGGTGCTTTCGCAAGGCTGGAGACTTTGGGCGATTTCCTAAACCGCGCCACGAAACCCTGATGGACAGTTACCCAGTTCTGGGCAGACACTTCTTGAACACCTCGGCATCCTAATACGGGAATGGATCTGCATCGAGATGGGATCGCTTGGTCCATACATGCCTTTATTGTTCCTCAGCTGCATCTCAGCGCTCGAGCCATAAACAGCCATATCAGGAGATTCTCGCCCTCGATTTCATTTGCTTTATGCTTCAGCAGCAGCAGGTGGGTACTGTACTTCGATCGTGATCGAGATCGCTTTAAAAGCGTATCGTAGATCTCGCCTAGTACCATGCCACTCATGACAACAATGCAAGTGGCCGTCTAGAGAGCTGACGAAAGGCTTTTTAAGGAGCTCTCCTGATGAATGAAAGCTGACTGGACTCACTACCTCCCGAGCATGCCACCTCTCTCGCGCATTTTTGGGTGGATGCCCTTCAACGGCGAGGAGTACGTCGAGGTACCCGACCGACCGGATCCTCCCCGCCCCTCACCGGGCTTTTTCACTTTTCAAACTTCGCAATCGGCAGACAGTGGAACGCGGCATTCTACTCCAGAGGCATCTTCTCCCGCCTCGACCAGCTCCTCGCTCGAAGGCGGCTTCCATTCAGAGCCATACATGGAACCTGTTCGTCGCGGTGACCCAGCTTGGGTGGCACGTCCCCGCAACCCTTTCATCATCTTCCGTTGCGAGTATTCCCGCGAGCACACGAATCAAGGGAAGCGGGTGAGGCGCCCGCCTGGTTCCCAGGCCGAAAAAACCTTGTCGAAACGCGCTGCGGAGGCCTGGCACCAGCTCTCACCGGAGGAGAAAAACCGATTCAAGGAGCTCGCGGAACTGGAAAAGGAAGAGCATGCGCGGTTGCACCCAAATTACCGTTTCCGGCCGCAGAAGACGAAGAAGGGCGAGCCCAAGAAAAAGCCTGCTGCTTCACGGTCGAGGTCAAATTCGCAGCCGCTGACATCGCAGCCGGCAACCGAGCCTCTTGTCGCGGCGCCCATGCCACGATACCCACATCGGCCTACTGCGCCCGCACCTGCACCCGCGCCTTCTCCTCCACCTCCGCCTCCGCCCCCACCACCCGTCGACATGAGTGCCGTCAAAGCCGGCCGCCGCCGTTCTTCGTCGGTCCCCTCTCTCCCAGTAGGCCAATACCCCCTCGTCGCCGGACAATGGACCGCTCAACGCCCGAGACTGGAAATGAAGCGTTCCCGGTCTGTTATGGCGAATCGACCCCCTCCCCTTCGCGTAACAAATCTGGCCTCGCCTTACGAAGGACAGTCTTTCGATCCAATGCTGCTGGAGGTAAGTGCCGGTCTTCCATCCATCCAAAAGAAAGGAAAAAATGACCAGTCCCTCGTCTCTCGCAGAGCACTTCGTCGTCGGGATATTACATTCCAGAGGAGTCGTTCGGCACCGTCCAGTCTGTCTCATCACTGGGCGAATTCTCCTTTGAAGATCACTTCTCGACTCCAGGCACCCCTGCCGTTCTCTCCCCGCCGCCGCAGGTCTCCCCGGCGCCGTCGATGTGGAACGCGGAAGCACCATCCGGTATCGAACCCACAACGGCTTGGACGTCGCCGGAACTGGACTCCAACAGCCATTCACTCCAGTATCCAGAGTACTCGAACTCGGCCGACGCTGTCCTTGCGCGCTATACGCCTAACGACCCTTGGACGTCTTCGGCAGCCCAATATCCGCTCACGATGACTGCGGTCGACGTGTCGGATAATTCGGCAGGATTGTTCGCTGCTTCGAGCGCCTACGAAACGCCCGCCGACGGCTCATACCCTTTGCAAGATTACGGACATACGTTGGACCCCAACTCCCTTGAAAATTCCGCAGATGCGATGTTTGCGCTCGATATAAACGACCTATTCCAGCAGCATTACTGATTATGATTTGGACATTAAGCTTTATGGGATATTTAACAGAATCCGACTCACTTTTCTCATAGTTGTGTACGAATACGTACGATGGTATACCCACTCTGGATATTTTCGCCCTGTAGCTAGTTACCGACCTTCTGTATCTTATCTTCGTGTAGCTTAGCTTACCTTGACGTGAAGTGGTCACGACCTCATGCCAGTATATAGAATTGTATTGAATATGTCGCATTTCAAAAGTTAGTACGGAAAAGCGAGCAAGATAGACCTGCAACTCTACATCCTTCGACCGTAAGTCGTTCAAAATGTTACTTAGGTCGCCTTCCGCAGGGTGAGAGGGGTATCGGTGATCCACTTAGTGAATAAATCCTAGAACGCCGAATCGTTAGGTACCGTGCTAAGAAGAACCTTGAGTTCCCATACCACAGCAGCCTCTGGCTGATCATAAGGCACCATATGTCTATTGTGACGCGCATGAACTCAATTATGGGTAACATCACAGCGAAAAAACAGGAGACACGTACCCTGCTTCATAGACATTCACGAATGTGACGTTGCCCGCGGTGAATCCACCTCCACCGGCACTGCGCACTTCTCCTGCCACTCTGCCGGAATCTGCGTGGATCCAAGGAGTGGACTCAGTGGCCGAGAACTCCTCGTGGAATTTGGTATCAAGCTGTTCAACCCATCGCTCGTTACCCTGGTCACCAAATCAGCGCATGACGACAGAACAAGCAGGACGGAGAGAGCGAACCATGTAATTGCACATCATATCTGCCGGACAATTTTATTAGCAGCATTCGAGCTGATATAGGACCTAACGAACCTGCATTGCCAGCGTAAACCAGCAGCCGGACGCCGTCATTGACGAGCTCGGGTAAAAGGATGGCACTGTTGTGCATTCCATCACCTTGCGAGGCGAAAGCTCGATTAACTTCAAAGTTGCATGACGCGAAGGTCTGGTCGGGATTAACACCGAGCGCCGCTTTGGTCTTCGGATCATTCAACCAGGTCTCGACCCAGAGGAGCTGCTTGTAGCATAGGTCGCCGTCCTTCGCCCGGTCGCACTTGCGGCGGACATCATATGGATTGAGGCCGGTTTCTAGCACGAACTTGAACGCGTGCGCAGATCAGAAAGGACTACACGTACGCTGCAATGAACCGAAGATGGTGCTGCAGTAGACCATAGCCGGGAAACAAGTGAACCTCGAGTTGAATCGATAGCATGACTGGATGAGGCGTTGGCAAGTCGGGACTTTGGCTCTCAACGACTGGCACTCTGGTCCTTGAGGATCCTTGTAGACAGGATACGGTCCTTCACAAACGTAATCCGGAATGGAAGCGAACTGGATATATGGGTCGGTAAGTCCGTTAGCCAGCACAATCGACGCCAGGTTGATATGCTTGAGGTGGGGAACAGGGGCAAGACCGAGCTTCTTGTTTTCCTGATATATTATATTCGCGAAATTCGGGGCGTATGTTCCTCCATAGCTCTCGGCCGCGATGTGGAAGGGCTGCTTCGAGTATTTGGGGAATCGATCGAGGAAAAGCTGGAGGAAGGCGTAGACATCCTTGCCAGCAACAGGACTAGTGCTGACCGTAGTCCCGTCGTCTGCGTACGAATATCCAACGTTTACAGGTTGATCAAGGAAGATGATGTTCGCGTTGTTGTTCCAGCTGTTGGGATTGTGAGTCGTGTTCTTTCCCTGATTCGCGATGCTACACGGTCCAAGCTCGAACAATAGGCCTGTAGAGGAGCTGCATCCCGGGCCTCCGTTCAGCCACAGAACGAGCGGATCTTCTGCTGGGGAAGAACGAGATTCGAAGAACCTAGAACGTCATTCATCATGAGTGACGTTGAACGGAACGGTCTTGGGAAGGAGTACCGGGCGTTGCACTTCCGGCGAGTCCATCAGAAACGAACTCACCAGAAGAACAGGTGCTTATCTTCGGCCACGTCAAGATACCCGGAGTACTGCTTGACGGAAGGGTCACAGAGATCAGGCTCCGTGATCCGCAGTTGATACTCCCCGAAGGGCTTCATTGAGACAATTTCATCTATCGTCAGGCAGAGCTTTAGTGTTCGCGAGAGCTGGCTTGTCGCGAGTCACTCACACAACAGTCCGTTCTGCTTGATGAACTCCTTCCCATCATGTATCCACTTCTCCAAGTTATGCTTTCCTTTCAGAATGGCTTTCTTGGCATCGCTGAGAAACTCTGACGTTGCAGACAATTCGGCCTCGAAGCTTGGAAGTCGGAATGGTCGTTGAAAGGCCTCGCTACCCCCTAGTACGACTTGATCATGACCCAAGATTGGGTTTGCCGCTGCAGAGCGTATGGTATACGAGAGACAGGAGATAAGCAGAAGGCCAAAAGCCTTCATGGTTGAGCCAGGGAGGTTGAGTGCTGCGGGGTTGGTTACTGTGGACCCGCCCGCCGACAGCCACGTGTCACTGTCAGTACCTCCCATGACTTCCGCTGGCAGCCAAACAACACGTGGATAAATCGGGAAGTGTGGCGGTCATGGACGCAAAAGGTGTATGAAAGGCTTCATGGCCAGTACGAAAAGAATCGGACCCGGGGTTTGCCTGGTGAGCCTCAACGGAACAGGGTGCAAGTGCTATCAAGAATCAACCCGGTCTTGCCTTCAATAGAGTACGTAGTTCCAATTACACGAGAAATGGACATACCTGGTGGCAGGCATTCTTTCAATCTCATCTGTTTTAATTCTCTACTTACTTGTCATCCTGCTCGTCAATCATAGCAACATCGCAATCAGTGCCAATCACCCAACTTGTCCTGCTCCCGCAATCTAATCTACATCATCCGCTTACAAATAAGGATCGTGACCCAGATGGTCCGTGCGCGACAACTAAAGCTATATAAGGCGCGCTCGAACATCGTGATTCCTTACCACTCTGGCCTTTTGGCTTAGATCAAGTGTAGTATCTGTTCTTAATAGTTTAACCACTATTATGGAGGCACCGCCTCCATTCTTGGTTATCTTATTTTTGCCGCCCTTGACCTCTGTGCTCTGCTTGCAACACAGGGGCGTGATGACCTTGCCACTGCACTACCGGCTTGTGTCGTCGGGGGATCCCTCCTATCTTTTTCCTGGTATTTTGGGGCCTGTCATTTGACGGTGCAATGAACGCCAGGAAATGGATGGTTGTGGACTAAAAATTCCAATTTTTCATGCCTGCGCGAATGTGCTGCTTATGATCAATGGATATTATGGTCATTGTTAGCTACCATTGAACTATGTATAGGGGGTTATGTTTGTTACCTTAACGTTCGAATTTGTCTCAGTCAAAAATTGCGCCATGAAGTTGCTTCTTGAACCTTGCACAGTGTCCGATCCTTGAACATAATTGCCGCATACCAACATTGAGACCGGTAGGGAACCAAACGTGTGACCTGATATCCATTGCGGCCTTCTTTCGCTCCCCAAGCTGAAATAACCTCGGTCATGTCTGACTCTCCTAGTACTAAGATCCTTGACCATATCGTCCATTTGACGCCACCGGGATCAGTCGAAGCGACGTCAGAGCAGTTCCGCAGACTGGGATTCAAGTCAGAATGCATCTGGCCGCACGTATCTATGCTGATCTCGTCCCGCATTCAGCGTCATACCCGGCGGAACGCACACTGACGGTCTTACAGCGAATGCGCTTGTCGTGAGTTCCCATCTTTTCCAGGCAGTTCCTCCAAACCCATCTCGTTCCTCGCTGCACAGATCCTAGCAGACGGCGTCTACATCGAACTAATCTGCTTCACCCATCCGCCCTCATACTACCCTCCCGGCTCTCCCGAACGGCACGCTCGCGACTCGCATCATTGGGCTTCAAAAGCCCTTGGCTGGATCGATTTCGCCTTCGTCGGGAACGGCTCGCTCGCGACGCGCATTTCCGACGTTATCAACGCGCGGGCGAGGCGGGACGGCAGCGGCGCAGTGTACAGTCCCGAGGTGCCGGGTGGGCGTGAACGTACGGACGGGAAGGTGCTCAAGTGGCTGATCACGGCGCCGGAGGATGACGCAAAGAGGGGGACGCTGCCGTTCTTCTGTGGGGATATCACGCCGCGGGAGTGGAGGGTGCGTGCGTCCTGTCGTTGTGCTGGTCCTAATGGAGCTCATTGAGTAGCTGCAGGTCCCCGTCGATCCTCCATCGAATACAGAACACCCGTCGACGGCACAAGGTGTCTCGCATGTCGTTATCCTTGCGTCGCCTGAAGACTTCTCGTCGATCTCGCGTCAGCTCACTTCGGTTACCGGGGATACTCCTGTCTCGTCGAACGGCGCGGAGATCATCTGGCAGTTGAATTGCTCGAAGACGAGGGAACGCGGTCCGAGGCTCTTGCTCAGGTCCGCAGTGAGTGACGCAGAAGTAGAGTTCGTCCGGGATGCAGGGACAGGAATCTACGAGGTAGGATTGTTGGTCAAAGTCGGGGGGAGGCGAGAAGACCGCAGTACTCCGTACGGGAGGATTGTTTGGTGTCCTGCCTGAATCACTGAAACAGTGACGCGCCGGTATCAGTTCCTTGCTCCGACATGCCGGGACAGACATACCGAAGCTCTGTCTTACTTTGAGCCAGTCCAAGGAACACTAGCATAAGGTATGTACTTACATACAGCGAAAGCAACATTTGTTGTATACAACCGGAATAGTATCACATCCACCTCCACCAGACACATCAAATACCCTGTGACGCCGTCGCCAGCATTCGCGAACGGTCCCCGTATCCGGATATACCCGTGAAAGAAAATTAGAAGTCTTAGTCTCACTGCTGTTGCCGCGCACGCGAATCCCTTGACGTGGGCGGTGACTCGCTCAAAGCGGGAGCATATGTTGTGCCGTCGTAGGCACGATTCGGACTCGTACTCAGGAGAGGCATAGTCTCGTCTCCGCGCTGTGAGAGGACTGATTCTGCCCGCCTTTCGCGTTCGACGATCCTGTAACGAGTGGTCGGTGATGAGTAGAGAAGCGATGACAGGTGCGAAAGCCACGCACCCTCGCATTATGGCTGAAGTAGTCATGCGTTTGGCGCGTCGCTTACTCTGGTTGTCCTCGTATCGATCGGTTTCGTCGACGATTTCTTCGGAAATGATTTCCTGCGAGGTGGTTGGTCAGACCTAGATATGTACGCAGTCATTAACTAGATCGTACCTCAATGATGTCTGTTGTCATTTCAAATGATGAGACGATGCCGCCGGTAAAGAACTTCAAGGAGCTCGCTTACCTTCTAGTGTAATCACACCAATGGCACCTCCAGCTCTCCCTGGGGTCTTGCTAACAAGCAAGAGATGTGCGCGACCAGTCTGGCTACATAAGCGACGGTCAGCTTTGGGGTCCTCGTATCAGATGCAGAACGGAGAATACAAATAATCCAAGGCCTGGAAGCAGTTTATAGTCGGGTGCGCTTCTGGTAGAATAGAAAGCGGGAAGGCGGACACCGGGAGCGCTTTCGAGGGATCGTAGGTCAAGAGCTGCAAGAAAAATCAATGGTCCCCTTCATGTTGCGCGAGTCGCGGGTCATACTTTCTTGATGAGCAAAAGGCCGACGAAAGCCATTGGGTCGCCAGGAGCATGCACCGGAAACCGTGAATAACCACTGACGAGGCTAAGGGTCGACCGATCAGAAGGCTAGGACGAGCTTCACGAAAAACGCGGCTTACATCGAGTCCACCTTGCTGTGATCTAGGATATCATCTGTACTGAGCGTCACCGTATCCTGTGTAACATCCGGTGGGCAGCAGCACAGCAAGGTTCGAGCCGAGATCTACCTGCATAGGCGTCATGATGGTGTCGACCTTTTTGGTATTGAGTTCGAGGACACCGTTAAGAATGGCAATCTCATCGTCACGTAGAGGCTCCTCGCCTGTACGGTGAAATTGTAGGAATGACTTGAGTTCTGCTTTCTTGTAGGTATGTGCCTCGTGTCCGCCAAGAGCCCAGTCGAGGAGCTTTGCCATTGGCCACGCGACCGGTGCTGGTCGGGCGTCAGAGACGTGTAACCGGGGTTTACGAGTCGGGAAGACACTCACCTAGTAGCCACATGAGACCGAGGACTAGAGGAGCGCACTTGGCACCGATGGCAAGTCCGTAACGGACGCATACTGCTTGCGGAATTATCCTGTCGAGGGTTCAGTGGCATACATTGGGCAAAGAGGAAAGGTACGCGTACTCTCTGCGGGGAACGGAAACTCGTCATTCAGTTTAGTGCACGTTTGTAGCGACAGTTGTGCATACCCGAATATGACTGGACTGATAATCAGCGACTTCAGCCTAGAAAATGGTACTCTGGTCACGCACCGATTGCAATAGTAGAAATAACTACAGCTGTAATGCCTCCACCAATCTGACATTCCACATTTAGCAAGACGACACGAACAAATCCATACAAACGTACCGCGCTGTCGAGGAATATCGGCAAACTTTCGTTTATGATCTGAAACGCGAGCGGATCTTCGACTTGCGCAAGTAAACAGGAACATGACGGGACTGACCACATTACACAATAGTAAGACCTACGTGGCACGGCGGTCAAATGATTGGAATGCCTCAGACGCGTTGCTAACTACTCACGACGAGAATCCAATGCCGCCCTCGCTGCAGCAAGTTTAATACTGCCATACGCTCAGCCCCGCAACAAAACGCATCCTGATGCATCGCACCTTTTCTTGCGTTCTCCTTCTCCTTCGGATTTGAGGACGACGTGGCAAGGACACGAAGATGCAACTCATCCAGTCCCATAAGCCCAAGGGTCAGACTATGGGTAATGTAAGCGCGATTCAATACGTAATAGAAAGAGACGTACCCGGAGAACACACCTCCTGCGAGGACTAGTGCTGCGCTAACAGCCAGTTTATACCAGAACTCCGGCGAGCCGCGCTCTGGCAGGTGGCGATGGCTGCCATGGCCAGGGACCCCGAGCACGAACAACGGCGTCGCAAATGCCGCCTTTGCCAAGAAGAGTGCTGTTGGGTATCTCATGCGGGGATAGCTGGGAAAAGGGGAGGAGGGGGCTCGGATTTCAAGTTACACCAACCCCGCAAGCGGTCAGGGATCTTGGTACACCGGAGTTATATTTCAGACTTCATTACGTAATGGAGTGCAATCATATGTTGCTGTGTGTTTGCCAAGACCTTCTCGATTTTGGCCGCGGCATGCTACGACTGAGACGACTGCTCTGCTCGTCTTCCTACATTGCTCGATACCATACTCCTCCTCCTCGTCTCGTAATCCCTGGCTATCTTGCTTTAACCACCAAAAACAAAATGGCTGAACCAGCGCAAGCTGGTCAAGTTCATACCATCCCGGAGTCCGAGCTCGAGTTGCCATCGGGCAAGAAGCCCAGGCTGGTATCGAAACCTGGCTCCAAGAAAGAGTGCAAACGAGCGAAACAACGCCGAGAGAAGAAGACCGGTCTTCCCGAGCCTTGCTCCTCAGAAGACGTCCTGTGGCGAGACATTATCGCCGTCCTTGGCAAAGATGTTGTGAGCAAAGCTCTGGAGGATGGTACAGAGTTCGATTCTCCCTTCGAATTTCACCAAGAGGTCGAGTTGGAGATTGCGGGTCTCTGTTCTAGCGGTGAGTGTGCGGTTTCTCATCCGTGACCGCCTTCGAGAATGGCGTATCTCTGAAAGATATCGTATCGTCGGTCAAAGTGCCAAGCGATCTACCTGCCGGCTCCACCTTTTGGCTATGCATTAGTCCGAGATAGAAGCCACAGACCATTATAGCTCAAACGTTTTCTCACAGGGGAAGCTATCGCACGTTCGTCTGACGACCAACATCCATGGACGGTCATCCTTCCCTTCGCACTGCCTGGAGAGAAGGTTCGGGCGCGCATATACCGTAACGCGAGACTACACTCCTTTGCCGATCTCCTGGAGATAGTTACGCCCAATCCTGAGCTCCGGGATGACAGTCGCATACAGTGCAGATATTTTGGAACGTGTGCTGGGTGCCAATACCAGGCGAGTCATAGGCCTGCTGCGGCATTCTTCCAAGGCTTACCATGTCATTAGATGCTCTCTTACGAGACTCAGTTGGAGCTTAAACGGGAGGTTGTGGTCAAAGCCTATAAGAATTTTTCGGGTATGTCGCCTTCTCCGCCAGAGGAACGTCATTAACACGTAGCAACGTAGAACTCCCTGAGGCGTCCGTACCACCCATCCTGTTCACAGTTGGATCACCACTGCAGTATGGATATCGAACAAAAATAACGCCTCATTTTGAGGCACCTCCGAAGTCCGCTCGAAAGACTCAATCTACCGAGACCGAAGGCAAACCTGAATGGCTCAAAATCGGTTTCAACCGCATGGGAACTTCTAAGACCATGGATATCGAGGTAGGTTTGGGCGGTCTGCGCTGCCTCTGACTTTCAGAGCTGACTGCAACGCGTCTACCAAGGACTGTCCCCTCGCGACGCCCGTCATAAATGACACGTATCGCCCAACACGGGAAAATATCATCAAGTGAGCCTTGACTTTTTTCTTCAATGAACTTGCCTAATGACACATGTTCTAGAAACATCTACACGTACAAAAGAGGTGTTTCCCTGCTATTCCGCGATTCTCTGGACCCCACAGTACCCATACCCCCACGGGAAGACAACGATTCCGTCGACGCCCTCTCCTCCGCCCTCGAAAAGCACGTCTGCATCACCGACCCCAAGGCCACTGTCCGTGAGAAGGTCGGCCGGTGGATTTTCGAATACCCCGCCAATTCCTTCTTCCAGAACAACAACTCCGTCCTCGTACCCTTAACAGACTACGTCCGAGACGCCTTCCCCTCCTCATCCGTCACAACCACCTCTTCCGATGGGGCGCCTCCGCCTCCCACGCACCTCGTCGACGCGTACTGCGGCGCCGGCCTCTTCGCCATCACGCTCTCCCCGCACTTCCAAACGGTCGCTGGCATTGAGCTCTCCCAGGACTCAATCAAGTCCGCCACGCATAACGCGGAGCTGAACGGCATCCCGAGCGACAAGATCACGTTTCGCGCGGGGGACGCGGCGGACATCTTTAAGGTCGTCGGGGAGTTCCCTCCAGAGCGGACGGTGCTGCTGATTGATCCGCCGCGCAAGGGGTGCGATGATAATTTTATTCGGCAGCTGGTGAATTTCCGGTGCGCGACGGTGGTGTACGTGAGCTGCAATGTGCATACGCAGGCGAGGGACGTGGGGAAGATCTTGAAGGCGACGGAGGGTGAGGAGGTGGGGAGGAGGTATGTCTTGGAGAGCGTCAGGGGGTTCGACCTTTTCCCTCAGACGGCGCACGTCGAGTCGGTGGCTGTACTTCGGTTGGCGTAGGAATGACGACGTTTGTCCTTTTCTTCCCGGAACACCATGCAGTTGCTCTCAAATCAAACACGCCTCGTTCCAAAGTGCCGTCTAGGCCTTCACCTCCACCCGTGTTCGGCCTGGCCTTCTTGAAGAGTCTTCTCTTACATCAGTTGCCAAGCCGCTGTGATTCTCGACGTTGGATGGGGCTCGCCCCTTTCCTCATTTTTTTGCAATCACAGGCACCTTCGAGCTTCGACTCCTGGGTATGAGTATAAAAGGAGAGCGAGCTGCGGTCTTAACCCCCCTACAATTCACCAGCCACTCACCAAAAAATAAGCATCATGCAGTTCCGCACCATCGCGCTCTCCGCCGTTCTCGCCTTCGTCTCCTCAGCCCAAGGCGTCACACTCTCCTACGACAGATCCTACGACAACGGTAGCGCCTCCCTGAACACCGTCGCCTGCTCCGACGGCGCCAACGGGCTCATCACCCGGGGTTTCACCACCTTCGGCTCGCTCCCCAAGTTCCCCTTCATCGGTGGCGCGGTGAACGTGGCCGCCTGGAACTCACCGAATTGCGGCACATGCTATGAGTTGACGTACACCAATTCCACGGGAGGGACGAAGAGCATCAATATCTTGGCGATTGATGTGTCGAAGGCTGGGTATAATATTGCGCTTGGGGCGATGGAGGTGCTGGTGGGCCCTCAGGCCGTGGCATTGGGCAGGGTTGAGGTGGCGGTGAGGCAGGTTGGGGCAAATGTTTGTGGGTTGTAGGCTGTGAGTATCTTCTTCTGACTTGGAAACATAGCTCTTCGTGCTCACTCGGTCCCCGATATGTCCAGGTGTACTGATCGGCTCGAGTAGAAAAGTGGGGTACTAAGCCGTGCGGTTTCGAAAAAGGCGTGCTCAGCTATGTTGAAATCATCACTGCGTTGCAACTGCAATATAGTCTTCATGCGAATGCAATCTTTCTCTGCCGAGATCACCTTGTGCGGTGAACCGATTGGTGTAAGATGGGTTGTTTCCTCCACACTCGACTTCATTCTCTTTATCCTTGTCTTACGAAACGTCCGACTGTCAGTCCCAAAGCCGGGAGCGAACTCATTCGGTGCTTGGCCGCAATATGCTATCGCTGTCTCAAACAATGTTCGGCTTTCTGGAGTCTGGAAATAGTTTGGACTCTTGGAGAAGTTCGAGGCTCCCAGTGTTTGAAAGCCAACCAACGTAATGGATGTGCGGAGAAATTACATCTGATAGTCGCCAAATTCCGAAACTCTTGACCTGATAGTCCCAACGCCATCTGCGAACCGCAACGCGAGACGAGCGTGTACGTTTCTGCAATGAATTGGTCGCGCTCAGCAGGTGGTAGCCTAGATATCGATGTTGAGGTTGCCTTGCTATTCCATGCAACAGACGCAACAATGAGTTAGGAGCATCCGACGACTGGGAAGTATCAGGCTTACGAATGACGACAAGGCGCTCCTCGCTGTGGTAGCAATATCCAATGCGTTGACACCAACGGCTTCACAGGCTTCCCTATCGGGAACGGTCTGCAAGAGGTGCAGGGTCAATACAAGGCTTGCGATTATAATGTGAAGGCGTTACCCCTCCAAATGCCGCCGTTTTGCAGTAGTTTGCCGGGTGCGTAGCAGGGCATCTATATATACCTGGCGGTTGTCGTTTGTCTCCTAGTGTTTGGAAGAAAGGACTTACGCATCGATGATCTTCACCTTGATGGTCCTGCCAGAACAAGCTCCAGAAGTCTCGCCGTCCAAGGAACCGGTGCCTTGCCAACATAAAGGTGAGAGACGAAACGGAGTCATGCTTCAGAGCGGCACGTACATCGAACGTTGAAGCACTGTCAAGAGAGCGTAATATCAGTACTTTGGCCATCCGCAGTGCAGGTGTTCATCGGTGCTCACATGTCCGCACTGCTGTTCATTAGGGCAAGCGGCTGTGTATGAATCTCGTCAGTCAATTTGTCAATGCCTTCAATTCCTGACAACGCACGTCCAGCACAATTAATGCAGCCACCATGGCCGTTGCTGGGAGTCGGTTGAATCCGAGACTATAATCGAGCTAGTAAACACTTGAGGATACTCACCAATTACTGGCGGACTTGGTACCCTGGCAAGGGGAGCCTGTCCAGAGTGGGGACAAGTCGCTCATTGCGGCGGCAAAAATGCCATTTCCTTGCGAATTGCTCGGGGAAAACCCTGCAAAGGACATCGGCACTAGGTCAGAGCTCATCCGAACGCAACTGTTATCAGCGTACCTGGGCAGGCGACGGTAGACTGGGTGCCGTACTGGGAGGCAAAGTTAGCTACGTATTCATGTGCGAAATTTGACACCTACATCGTTGAAAGTGGTGACACCGGCAACAGCATTCACCACCGTGACTTGGGATATCAAGCCTAGAACGAAACCGAGGGAGAGTGTCTTGTACATTGTGGAGAGCAAGATTTGGCGATGTCAAACGCTCTCCAGCACACGTCTTCTTATACGCAAATCTACAGGAAGTCATGTGGATAACGAGCGAACAAGGGGAATAAATTAAAATACGGAATACAGGCAAATACTCACGTAGTCATTTTGATTTTCCAAACAGACCACATGTCAAAAGGCAGACAAAAGACCCCGGGAGAAGCTAAGTATCAAAAGAGCTCAAACCGGGAGTCGCGACGGTCCGAGCGGTCGCTGAAGAAGTTGCCAAAAGTATGCAGCGAAACAGCCAACGCCCGACAAAGTGCCGTAGAGGATCCTTCGTTTGGTGTTCCTCGTCGTCTGCTGCGGCAGCGGCGAGCAAACGAGTGCCGAACATTCGCCGACCGTAGAACTTGAGGTATGGTCGACCTGTGGCAGAAGGAGAGCGCGAGAAGCAGCGGGAATATTGGAGACCTCGACGATGTTATTAGTGGTACATTGGGTTCTATACTGGTCGCAGCAGGACGCAGGTGATGAGCCCGTTCGCTATCAATGTCAATAGTTTCCTCGGACATAGTATGATCGTAAGCCTTGGCTGGCATGGGAGATGGCGTACCAAAGGGTGAGGTAGATCAGTGGAACGAAACTGTCACGCGGACGTAAACGCCGCATCGTCTTCACTGTGGTTTAGCATCCATGTTGGGCTGCATATCGATCGAAATCAGCCCGTACTGGCAGTTATCCATCAATAAATACAACATAAAAACAGGACATCACACAGCTGGAGACGGCAGAATCCATGGTCCAACAAAATACGCCAGCAAAAACCCAAACAGCATCAACCACGCATTCAACGCAAAGCGCGGCACATCCCCATAGCCACAGCCTCCTCCAGCGCCTCCTCTATCCCGCGCGCCATCGCGTCCATACCAAACAACTGCCTTGCCCGAGCCTTCGCCCTCCTCGACAGAGCCTCCCGCTCCGCATCGCCCATCGACACAATCTCAAGCAGCGCATCGGCCCAGACGTCCGCAGCAGGCGTGCGCAGCCACCCCGTCCTCTCTTCGGGGGGACTGTCAAGCACGCTCTCCGTGGGCCCGCCACTGTCGCACGCCAGCACGGGGACACCGCATACCATCGCCTCCACCGGGCCAATCCCGAAGTGTTCGTTTGCCGGCGTGTAGAGCAGTGCGAGTGTCGACGGGCTGGAGAGGAGGGCAGTGCGCTGGGCGGTGGTGAAGTTGAGGAGGAGTAGGACGTCGGGGTTGTCCCGCGTCATGTTCAGAGGGGGGATTTTGACGGGGGTTTTGGAGGAGGAAGGGGTAGTGACGAAGTAAGTGAGGGAGAGGGATTTGGTGAGGTCGATGAGGGAGTAGAGGGTGAGCATGTTGTCTTCGAGACGTGGATCGTAGCCCCCTACGAGGCGTGGCGTTCAGCTGGGATCGTTTCCGGGAGATAGAATCTTACCTGCAAGGACGAGGCGGAGCGGTTGGGAGCACGAGGATGAAGCCAGCTTGGCTTTGAGGGCCGCAAATGATTTTATTGCGAGAGCTGCGTTTTTCTTTTGCTCGAAACGGTTGAGTGAGACGAGGGTTGGGGTATCCCTGCATGCGAGGTCGTTAGTGCTTGGATGCGTTGCGTCAATACAGAGGACGCACGAGGTAACAGCAATGGTATCTGGATCATTGCAGTCCACAGTCGACTCATACGCCGAGATGTTGATGCCGGGGTATACCACTCGCGGCGTTTGCCCGATCGACTTGAGGTGCGACCTGGTAACACGGGCGGTGAATTTTGAATTCGCGAGAATAACGTCCGCTTGTCCTGCGAGAACTGTGAGCCATTACAACAACAGAAACTGTGGCTTGACGTACGCGTCGTAATCTCCTCCAACCAGTCCATGGGATACCGATACAGCCGCTTCAACAGCCCTCCCCGTCTCGTCGCTTCGACGCCTTCCACGAACGCCCCATTTGCCAACAGCTTGTCGGGGAAGTGGCAGTAGAAGACGACCCGCGTGTTACCCAGCGTCCTGAGGAACGGAATACACGTCGACAGTTGGTCTACGAAATAAACATCGTATTTCGGTGCTGATGGTCGTAGGAGATGGGCGGTAAGGTGCAGCTGCCGCGCGTGCGCGAAGAATATGTGGAATTTGCCCTTCACTGAGCGAGGGAAAGGCGGAATGACGTGGTGGACACGAAGACTTCCTGTCGACCACCATCCGTGTCATTCGCGTAAGCCGTGGAGAGCAGGAGTATTTACCATCTTGTGTTTCCTCAAAGCAGTGATTTGGGTCGTGGTGGGACGTGTAGATGTCCACCGAGTGGCCGCGCGCTTGAAGACCGAGTGCTGCGTCCACGACCAGACGTTCCGCTCCACCTAATGGGCAATCCTACCGTTGAGCACATAGTAGCTGAGAAAATGTTGGACTAAGCACCAATTCCGAGGTCTGGGTGAGTGAACGCAACTCTTAATGGTCGACTCGATGGCATAGCAGTCGGGATGGAGGAAGAGATGTCCGCAGGCCGATCATTTCCCCGCACTCCGGTCCAGAAGATACTCCACCACTAAATCCATTGCCTCAAATTCTACGAACTACAACTACAACGACGAAAGTATAATTTACTGTACCACTGCAAGAACGCGAGTCGTAAAACGATGGTGGCGTCGGTTTTACCGTGTATTTGTGCCGCGGCGCCCATGGTATGCTCATCCGGCCATCAGACAACGTCATCAGTGAACTTACCCAGCCGGCCGAAAGGGCGACAGGAGACAAAATCACAGACATTCGTAGACACGCAGTTGCTGCGGCAGCATACGTGCATGTTCTCTGACATATTTACTCTACCTGCGACTCCTCCTATCTGACCACCCCGCCGATTGTACTTCCTGCACTTCCTGCCGCAACTGCAATCTTTCTGGACACGATATCCTGTATGGCTGTTACCCTAGGCCTTCGACTCTTCGGTTCTCTAGCTGCAACTCTAACGGCGTATGGCTTATACCGGGGGCTCAAAGTGATCTACGAACAGATCACGTCTCCGCTGCGTCATCTTCCAGGTCCCAAGAGCAAAAGCTGGATCTATGGCAACTTCAAGGAGATTTGGGAAGCGGTGTGTACTTCGTCTTTCGAGATCTTTACCCATGTAATAATATTATTTGAAACAGGAAAATTCGGTCCTGCATGAGCAATGGATCCAGGAGTATGGTCCCACCATACAATACGCGGGCATTCTCGGGGCAAGTCCGTTCGATCGCGTGCACAGACGCGTTTGGGTTGACGCGAGACCCTTTCCAGATGAGACGGCTATATACCACAGATACCAAAGCTTTGAACCACATTCTTATGCACAGCGACATTTACGAGAAACCTGACGTTGCACGATATAATTTGAGTCGTGTCCTCGGCGAAGGTTCGTATTGCACCACCGGTACCTCACCATTGTCGTCTCACTACGCGTCTTTTGCAGGTGTACTGGTAGTTGAAGGAGATAAGCATAGGCAACAGGTAACAGCATTGATTTTCCGTGCTGGGACTCACGGGTTGACCGAGACGCCCGCAGCGTAAAGTCATGGTACGAGGATGATCTTCTCGATGGTCAATTATACGGTACCCATTCCTCTCAGAATCCCGCATTCGGCCCATCCCAGGTCAGAGAGCTCACGGAGATCTTTTTCGCCAAGGCGATTCAAGTACGCCCTCCTGGCTTCGAGATACCATTCCGAAAAACTTATGTCCGCCTAAGCTGCGAGATATTTGGGCGGCAGATAATGCCAACCAGGGTGGGGCCAGCCGGGTCGACGCTCTTTCCTGGTTAAGCAGAACAACTTTGGATGTCATTGGCCTGGCTGGTGCGTTTCCTTTCAACTAGCATACTTCATACAGCAACCAAGACTAGTACATCAGGGTTCAACTACAACTTTAACGCCCTGAGCGAAGATCCTGGACAGAACGAGCTTAATGCCGCTTTCTCAGTCATGTTCAAAGCTGGTATCAAGCTGTCCCTGATCCCTCTGCTCAGGGGCTGGTTCCCTCTGCTTCGTTTCCTGGCAAGTGCCTCAGTTACACGCCAGTCCAGGCACCTAACATTCAGCCCAATAGCGTACTGAACAAGATGCGAAAGCCGACGAAGCTCGCAAGACCATGAACCGCATTGCAAATCAGTTGCTGCGCGAGAGCAAAGCCTCGATTCACGATAAAAGTGAATGGAAGACTCGCGATCTGCTCTCTCTGCTGGTCAAGTCGAACATGGATACTGCTATTCCGGAAAATCAGCGGATGACTGATCAGGATGTCCTGGCGCGTACGTCGCTGCTCCCCTCCCTCCGCCGTCAGTGCGTGATACTCACATCTCGTCAGAGGTCCCTACATTCCTGGTTGCGGGTCATGAAACCACCAGGTGCGGCGTCTCTGACACTTCGGCATTTGCGTATCAATACGTGTTTTCACAGCACTGGGACGACGTGGGCCCTATATGCACTCACGCAGGACAAGCGCGTCCAGGACAAGCTGCGACAAGAGCTCCTCGCAGTGGACACGGACACCCCAACGATGGACGAGCTCAACGCCTTGCCGTATCTCGACATGGTCGTACGCGAGACCATGCGTGTTCACGCGCCCGTGGCATCGACCATACGGTCCGCCGTCAAGGACGATATCCTGCCGTTGAGTAAACCCTTCACGGACCGTAAAGGTGTGGTGCATGACACAGTCCGGTCAGTACTGTCCTAGTCATCTCTTCCATTTGTTCTGACGCGCCTTTGTGCGAAGGGTGAACGAGGGACAGACGCTTTTGATTCCCATTCTTGCCATAAATCGCGACAAGTCTATATGGGGCGAAGACGCCATGGAGTTCAGGTATCCCTTCTCGATTTTTTTTTCTCATCCACAATGCATCGCTTAACATCCGTATCGTCGCAACTAGACCTGAACGCTGGGAAAAGGTTCCGGAAGCCGCAGCCGCCATCCCAGGCGTGTGGGGCAACATGCTCACCTTCCTCGGCGGTCCCCGCGCGTGCATCGGATATCGCTTCTCCCTCGTCGAGTAAGCACTCCCGCTGGATCGGCGAAAGTCTATCTGACGCGTTGATATTTCCGAAGGACGAAGGCCCTCCTGTTCACTCTCATCCGCGCGTTCGAGTTCGAGCTCGCGGTGCCGGTGAAGGATATCGTGAAGAAGTCGTCGGTCGTGCAGCGGCCTGTGTTGGTGACCGACCCAGAAGGCCGTAACCAGATGCCTTTGCTCATCAAGTCCGTCGTAAGGGCATGAGGAAATGCGGAACATCTGTTGTGTTGGGGATGTGATGAAGAGAAGCTGGATGCGGTATTTATACATGGACTGGATATTTTGTGGTATCTTAGTGTGCTGATTATACGTTTTGTAAGACGTCTGTATACAGTTCTGGAGCCCTTGACCACATACGGCGTGGTTGTTTTACGGTACAAATTCTGGAGTGTGCGTGGGTCGGATATTTGATCAAATCTCATCCCACTCCACAGTAATCCACACTGCGACCGGGGGACTGCAAGGTCATGCCCATTCGTGAGGCTGCCGCAGCACTGGCATCGTCGGATGGAAGACTGGCACGAACGATGACGTGCGAATGCAGGCATGAATCTGCTTACTTGGGCTAGTCCCTCCCGTCCTCGTGCGAACGACGTGCTGCGGCTAGTTCGCAGCGATGATGACATGAGGAATTGGCCTTCCCTCTAGCGCAAGATCGAAAATAATTCTGCCAGACAGGTATAAAAGATTTCACGACGCAAAGCATGCACGAAAGAACGCCTTGCCATGTACTTCTCGTCCCGGCTCGCTTTTCTGCTCCCTCTCGCGGCCCTCGTCACTGGACAAGACACGAGTCTCAGGACCGTGAGGCAAGCATTCCAAGCAGCTAACGTGAGTTCGAACCTCCCCCGCATTTTGGCATGAACCAAGAGAATGTTAGATCCCAGAGGACTTGAGCATCACCTTTAACCCCAGCGTCTTGCTGGAAGTCACCTTCCCTGAAGCAACCGGACGCGCCATAACTCTCCACGCAGGCGTCCAACTCCCGCGCAACGGTTCGTAATCACCTAAGCCTCCTCAGCGCACAAACAACATTGAAAAACTGACAACTCACTTCCAGCGACGGCCGGCCCTCCTACCTTCAGCGTCGTAGGCGACGCCGGAAACGGCCCCTTCGTCGTCGCAGCCGTCGACCCCGACGCGCCAACGCCACAGGCCCCGACCTCCGCGCAAATTCGCCATTTCCTCGGGCCGAACTTTTTTGCGCGTAATAGTGACTCGACCAACGCAGCGCGTCCACTTGTCAACGCGACCGCAGCGATATCTCCGTTCCTCCAGCCAACGCCTCCTGCGGGGTCGGATGCGCACCGGTGCGTCTCCCTTCTCTCTCCCACGAGTTTGGAGGCGAGATTAATATTCTAAATGTGCAGGGATTAGCTATGTGTTCTTGCTCTTCAGGCAGCCGGCAGGGTTTGGTGGACAGACGCTGGTGACACCCACGACGCCGATCAGCTTGTTCAATCCACACGATCATACATATAGAACATCGCGTGGCCAGTGGGATGAGCCCATTACGAGCGGTTCGAGCGAATGGTTTTAGGAGCCTGGATAAATGCTAGATTACATGAACCTGAGAATTCCAGGCTCACCTGTACTCTGTATACTTGCCGTATACTGTGTTCTGTCAAATCAGGCTCCAATTCCGCAAATGATGAAGGCTTTGTGGCGCGATCACGTGGTCACGTTGATCCCTTTCAACTTTAGTTTTCAAGTTCGACTTGGTTCCGCCGACCAATTCGACTCCGCTCACTGCCAACGGCACTGCAAGCACATTCTGTCGTTTATTCTGAAATCAGTGTGGCCTCTGAACCCAGAAGACCTGTCTACTGTTACACAAAAGGAGATCCCATTGAAAGGTAAATAAATCTCCGTGGCATTGTCAAGGCATTGCGTCGACTCATCTCAAAACAATTGTGGGTGCCTCGTTGATGCCTCGTGTTCAGTATCCGAGCGGGCGCTTGCTTGATTCTGTGAAATCGATAAGATAGAAACCACTTATAAGCCTGTGAGTACAGCACTGACTCTCCTTGTTCTCCGCACCCATTCTCAATGATTGAACCCCTCTTCAACCGGACATCCAGTGCGGGCTCTCCTCTGCGCAAGATCAAGAGTGGCCTGAGTCGCACGATGACCAAACACACCACCAACGACGTCAAGGAGCGACTTTGGCGTACACTGCCGCGTCGCGGAGGCGAATGAATTCTTGAAGAAATTGCTACCGGTCCCAGACGACGTTATTCAGAAGGTACCCGATACCATGGTCGATAAAGGCTACTATGCGAACAAGAGGTGGGAGGGTTTTCCGGTACCAGGCAAGGTGATGGACAAGGCGGAAGGCAAGGCTGCAGGTCGTCGGCGACCCTTGGAGAAGGAACTATACGGTGCTTTTGTCAATATCGCCAACGCCATTCATGAAGCCGCAAAAGAAGCCACGAAAGCCGAACACCAATCTGCTTCTCACTCTATCGGTGCTACGAAATGGGTCGACTACCATTCGAGGTCCCCAGAATCTCAAGATGTCGATGCCGCAGAAATACGCCCGGATTGCCTCAATGTAATGATTCCGGTGCAGAAGCACGCGGAGGAGATGGAATCGCACAAGGCTACTAATGCTAATAATAAGGTACGAAATTCTCTATCTTTCAAAGACATCAACGATTGGATGCTGAGTTTCCGCCGCACAAGCAGAACGAAGTTGCCCAGGTGCGCCACGAATTTATTCATCATCACGAAACACCTGACTGGCCCTCATCCAGATGGCGATCTGGTGGCTGCAAATTGTCGCTGCAGTTGAGATGAAACGATCTGATTCGACTACGTGGCAGGACGTCGTAAAGCAACTTATCGGTTACCTTCGCCAGATTTTGCGCGAGCAACTGGATCGTCGATTCGTCTTTGGTTTCACTCTGGGACCCTCCCGGATGAGCGTATGGATGCACGATAGATCCGGCGTCCTAGGAACGGAAACAACGATAGATATTCACAAAGTAGAGCCATCCGTTCAAACTCATGCTTGACCTATGGCTGACATCTGTTCCCACTTAGGAACCGCGTCATTTAATTCGCCTTATCGCTGCTTTTGCTGTCCTTCCCGCTGACAGACTGGGCTATGATCTTACCATGAGGCTATATGTCTCACCAACTGAAAGTGTGCCTTCATTCCAGCTTGACGCGAAGTCTGTGGCGGCATATCGTGCCAATCCTTATGATACACGCTGGGTCATCCGTCTGAACGACGGTACGGAGTATTTAACGGTCAAGACCTTGAGCATTGCTCGCGCTGGAATTATGCGAGGCAGAGGGACGATCGCTTGGGTAGTGGTCCCTGTTGATCAAACGGAACAGCAATCGGAGGTGTGTCCCTTGCTTGAATCTCATCAGTCGTTACTGAGTCAGCCTTTCAGATATTCGTTCTGAAGCAGTCTTGGCGACCCGTAGACGTTCCGAGCGAGGGAGTGCTCTATAAGGCGGCGATTCCAGAGATCTCTTCCGGATGCAGTTTTGTTGGTGAAGTATGTCGATATGAGGACGTTGAGATCCACCGCAAGAAGGATGAAACTGGGACGCTGATAAGAGAAGGCTTGATCGCTGCCTTTCCATCGACTGCGGCTGCCGTAGCAGGCAACAAGCGTCAAAGGTCGGAAGGACAGGAGCCTTGGCTTCACATCGACTGCACGGATGAGGACGAGATTCAATCATTCACGGTTCGTGATGCTAAAGAACCGGTTTCCCGAGTTCGCACACGAGTCCTCCTGTCAACGTATGGATGGCCTGTCAAGTACTTTAGCACTCTCAGAGAGCTCCTTCAAGTATTTCGAGATGCTATCAAAGGTGAATGTTAGCCCTTTCAAATAAACTCGGCGCGTGTGGTCTAATAGTATATGCAGGTCACCAATATCTCTATGATCATGGAGTTCTTCATCGAGATATCAGCCCGGGCAACATCATTATCGAATGGCTCGGTGACCACATCAGCTACACTAATTCGAGAGGCCGTCTAATCGACCTAGATCGCGCTAAGGAAGGCAACAAGATCAGCAAAGCTGCAGTCCCCGAAACGCAGGAGGTGGATCCTGTCGACTACAGCGACGTGCGAGCCTCGACACCATTGCTATCCCGTCATATCAAGAAATCGACGGGTGTCGCACTCCAGGTTCAGAAGCTCGAAATTGAGCCTGACGTTGTCATCCGAGCATTGGAGGCGAAGCCGAATGTCCTGGAGGCGCAGGCCTACATGGTGGATGCTGTTTCCCATACCTTGAAATTCGGCTATCTTCCTGAGGATGGCACTTGTTCCCCCGAGGTCCTGCATTGGGAAAAGGTCTGTGCAGATTATGATTCCGCCTGACGCGAGACTGATGTTCTCACTATCTGACCAGGTTTCGAGATCTTATAACTTTGTATTTGCGGCTAATAATTTCCAGCGAGGGTCAAGGACTGTATGTATACTTTTCACTCTGCTACCAAGTACCCTCAATAATAGCCTAACTGATATTTTCATAGGGGACGCCACCTTACACCAGCGGCGAGATTCTGTCTGGCATCCACTACTTCCAGGAGCGCCGGGGTCCCGTCAACCATGATGCTGTTCACGATCTGGAGTCCTTTTTCTGGGTGCTCGTTCACATCTGCATGACGCGCAACGGACCAGGCGGAGGACGTCGGATAGAGCTCACAGACGACCTTGAGGATGTGCAACCGGCCGACTTGGAGACGTACCAGAAACTCCGGACTCTTGTTTACTGCTTGTTCGACAGTGAACAATCAACTCTGCTCGCGAACAAACGGGAAAGCTTCAGTTCTCCTGACGATCTCGAGCCATATATCTTAAAGAACTTTCACCCTTACTTCGATCCCCTCCGACCTCTCATCGAGGAATGGTTCAGCCTTCTCCGACTTGCCTACAGACATCACGCGTATGAATATCACGCTATCCACGACAGGGTGATCGCCTTGATCACAAAAACGTTGAATTCCATGCAAGATTCTGTCGCTGACCCCCTCGATGACCCGTTGGCAAGACAAGTGCTGCGCTCTCGAATGAAGGATATCGAGCAGATCCGTAGCGAAGCTGGGCGCAAAGGGCCCACGGGTAGAGATGATTCAGCGATGATAAGCTGGGAGACATCCCCAAGAGGTCCTAACCTGCTGTCGCGTCGGACCCACGCTACTGCGGTCGATTCGGATGGTAGTCCGAAGGGGAAGAAGATCAAGCTGCCGTAGTAGCCTGAATGCCGAAGAAGATGAGTCGATAGATCGGGAAACGAGTTTGAAAGCATGTATAATACCATAGGGAATGTTGTTCAAGTCCTCAAATTATTATTGTCACCCTCTGGGAGCGGTGATGTCTCCACAATAGTATGTATGCCGGAGCTTTGGGCTCCCTTCGCAAGAATCACGAAGAACTTGAGACACATGACTCCTCGTCGTTGCCCCAGCACATGCATACAATGGGATCCAATTGTATGGAATGTCGAAGCGCGGCGAAGTATGTACAGCGAAACGAAGATCGAACAGTTTTGGTCCATCCCAACATGCCGAGCTAAAATGTCCGTTTGTTGTCCCATCCGAGGACAGCGTAGGATTTCGGCGGCGACCCCGTAGTGGTATTCCACTCCGGCCCCTGCGGAACCGTCCAATCACCGTAACAATCATACCTCCAATCCGTCTCTGCAATAATCTCCTTCTGCGCCTCAACGAAAGTATCGACGGGACACATCCCGTCGCGCTGCTCTGGGCATCCCTTGATCCCCGTGAGCGGGGTGACGCCGTCGTTGATGATGATGCGGATCTGCTGTCCCGGTATGGAAGCGCATTCCAGAACTATTGGGGGGGGTAAGCGGGAGAGGGAGGGAGAAGGGAAGGGAAGGGGGACGTACGTTGGAATTGGACATTAGTAGCGAAGGGCGCGAGGCGCGAGACTTCGAAGGCGCGATCATGCGGTATGTGAGTGTAGGGGAGAGGCCCCGACTTGGCGAAGTTGGTCAAGTTGAGTGCGGTGAGGACTGGTTCAAATGCTGTCAAAATCAGTCGGAAATGGACGGTCAGGGGACTCACCGTTAAGCACGACGACTTCGTGCGTAGCATCGACGTAGAGGCTGTGTCCGAGGGGGAACGTCGTGGGGTCGTCATCGAGCGTCGCGTTCGTTGACGTGTTGTGCTCTTCGATCCGCGTGTGCGTCAGCCGGGCGACGAGTTCTTTGACCCAGCCGACACCTTGCACGCGAGCTACTGGAGAACCAAAAGCGGAGTCATACCTTGTGCGACGTTCATTTAGACCACATTCAACAGTAGCTCAGGAGGTCAAAAAACTGACCAGAAGCTGAGGTCAAGGCTAAATAGCGCATGAGATCAACGATCGATATATATATATGGTTGAAAGACTTACGCATAGTTGAATCCCTCCCACTCCTCCACCGTGAACAGTTCGCAAAACTTGGAATATCCGATAGCGACGGTCTACGATGCGTCAGTATCAGTGCGGAGTCCGAGGAAGGCTAGATAGTCCAGCAAACCTCGTAAGCACACATCTGCTGCATCGTGTAGACGTCCTCAACCGTGAGCTGGTATCCCTCAATCTGCGGTTGCAAACGAGCGATAGCGTCCTTCAGGTATCGAGCTGCCCATCGCTTCACGTAGAAGAGACTCCGACTGGCTTTGCTGCGATCGTTGGCGTTGGGGCACCTGAGTCAAGCTAGTTAGGACTTTAATGCTTTGAAGCACAGAGGGAGACCGTACGTTTTATATGGCGCGAGAGTATTGTTGAACTATCGAAAGGAGACTCAGTAAAGCTGGATGAACTTTGAGTGACAGACGTACCCCGTCGGCTTCGATTGTGATACTCTGCTGGTATTTGCCATCCAAGGGGTATCCGAAGAAACCTAACGCGAAGTTTAACGCTGACTGAAGCATTCGATGTCTGGACAGAGATTATGTTAATTTGGCATCGCCGCAGCAAGAGATCATTCATACTGAGATTCGGTGCGGAAGACGGGTATGGTGTTGGATTCGGTGAAGTTCTTGAATGGTTGTTAGTACGGAAGCATGGCGGAGCGTGAAAGGGCGCACCTTGAGGAGGAAGCCATACTTCAGCCGCATGGAGATACCGAGGTCATCTGAAACGCTGGATGAGCTGATCACGTCGAGCACGATAACCCGACGTTACTGACAAAGTTGTTGGCGTCCGAAGGGAGTGAGTACTAGGAAGTATTCAACGTTAACGTTCGAGACCAGGCAACACGGGACGCACTCTCTTCTCCGAGCTTGTAAGTCCTTCATCACACATAAAAATCATGCAACGGGCAGCAAGCATTATAACACACCAGTCATTCAAGAACTCAAGGTCGCCTGACGCGTTCCAATGTTCCGCCACAGCATTCAACCTTCGCGCCAAGTTCGCGGGTCCTCCGTACGCAGCTGCAGATCTTCAATGTCTCGAACGTGCGAGCAAGCCAGCCTGGAACCAACTCACCCCAAGATGTGGGATACCGCGCGCCATGGCGGTGCAAGAAATGCAGCCCGGTCACCCGACATGTCTCAGGAACGTCGGGGCTCGAGTCCAGTCCAAACGCACCCCTTTCGTTGCTGTACCACGGGGACAGGTTGCCCCATTTCTGCAGCAGATCGAAATCTTTGTCCTTGTTGTTGTGGTGGTGCCCCTTCTTGTGCCCCAAAGAAGAAGGCACGACGAGATGGGCGGCCCCTGTCTGCAGCGGGTATGCGGGGGCGGTCTGGACTACGGCCGCCTCGGCGCCGGTGGGCGTGGCGCCTGCGTAGCCGACACTGGTGGGGAAAAGGGTCGGGTTTGCGTTGGTGGGTGAAGCGGGTGGGAACTTGTGGACTTCGGTGGAACCGACGTAGGGCGGGGCGAGGTTGACGTTGGCACTGCCACTCTGGCTGTGGCTCGCTTTGCCAGGGAAGAAACAGTTGGTCCCGCAGATGGCGAGCTGGGTTACACCGCATGCGAGGGTGCCCGCGAGGAAGGCTAGGACGAGGTGGAGAGCACCGAACTGTTTCTTGGTAGCACATGTTGACGACTTTGGTGGGAAAGGCTCGCGATCGGCTCCCGACGTCGTGGGCAGCAATGCTTCGCGTTCGTTGGCAGCGCCGTCGTAGGCGTAGGGCTCTCCGGCCTCCACGTCTGGCTTGCTGGCCATGGTGGTGGTGTGACGGGAGAGCTTCCCCTACGTAATTGATGACTGTTGTCAACTGGCGAAGGGTTGATCCAAGGTTGATCAACTCTTTCCCGTACTATCTCTACCAACTCGTGTTACAGCTTTATCTCGTTACGCTGGACCTCACAAAGAAGACATTCGGGGGAAACAGCATGTAGGCTGCATGTGCCCTCTCTGGCACTGGATGAGAAGCAAGCGCAATTACGAAGTTGTGTAACGACGAATTTCAATTCAGGCGGTTCCATTACCCTCGGACGTACACATTTACCTCGATACCCGGCTACATTGCGACTGAACGTAAACGCTGCCGCTCATGCTGCTCCTCAGCAAGTGACGTCGGCTCCTTATGTGGAGTGAACTTACCATTCGATCACTGCTCCCCACGCTGAATTTCGATAATTACGTCCTGATAAGTATGCACTGCAGTAGTTCGTCTAGCCAAGAACAAGAAGAATCGATAGCGAGATGTTGGCTGAATGGCAACCTCAACGATAAGATAAGATAACTAGAGTGTATTAGTTAAGGAAATTTCAACACTTTTTTCTCCCTTGTTGGGGCCTGTAAGGGGACGTCCCTCTCCCTTCCTTTTCCTTCTACTTCTTTTCCTTTCGCTACAATACTTTACTTACTTCTAGATGTACTCGACCCGGGCGGCTTCTGGATCCCGCCCGCTCATCCCGCCGGCCTCCGTGCTTCCCCCGCCGGCCTCCGTACTTCCCCCGCCGGCGGCCGTACTCACTCCGCCGGACTCCTCGTTCCTCCACCGTCGGATCCCGGATTCACGGCTCATCGTTGCGCCACGAGTGCTGCACATTACTATACAGTTTTTACAAGGTACTGTACAGTTTTACCAAGCCACCCGATCGTCGTACATACCGCGCGCGCACCAGGCAAGGGCTCCTTAGACTTGTTCTCTTTGGATCTCCCCTTGCCAGGTGCGCCACTTAGCTTATCTACGCGTACATACTTTAATATACTTTGGATCTCCCCTTGCCAGCTTCGTGTGAGTCCGCGAGCGTTCAAGGGTCGCCCTTACAGCAGAACAAGTCTCCAAGAAGGTCCGGAAAGTCCGAGATCTCTGCCCCTCGACTGCCGCGCATCGATATTTCGCAGCCATCTCCCACTTCCCCCACCTTCTCCTCTCAGTATGCCGTCTGCATCGGACGTAGCACCCCAGGACCCTGCGGCGGACCCTGCGCAGGAAGCCTGGCGCAGGCTAACGACGATTGAGGCGCGTCTGGAGCACCAAGACGGCCAAATGGCTGAAATCTTCAACACCTTTCGCGAGTTCCGGCTCTACCTAGAACAGCACAACACCCCCACCGTGCCCCGTGACTCCGGACCCGCCGCGGTCCAACCCGCCGACGCTGCGCAAACCCCCGCGCAGTCGGACCCCCTCTCCGCGCAGTCCTTCACGCGCGGCGGAGATCGCTTGCGGCCGGCGCCCCCCGACTCCTTCGACGGCGAGAGGGAGAAAGGGCGCGCTTTCATCAATTCCTGCGATCTCTACATGTCCCTCACCCCCGACGCGTTCCCCGACGAGCAGACCCGCATCAATTGGGTCCTCTCCTACATGAAAGGGGGCCGCGCCGCTCGTTTCGCCCCCCGCACACTCCGTCATCCCAATTCCCATGGCGGGGTCCCCCGTTTCGGCACCTACGCGGAGTTCCGCACGCAGTTCATTGCGGAATTCTGCCCCCGAGACGAAAAGCGGAAGGCCGCCACCACCTTCGAGACGTCCGCCTACCACCAGGGCTCCCGCTCCGTCGACGAGTACATCGACGAGTTCTGGGATCTCGCGGAGGAAGCCCAATTCCCGGACGGCGCGCAGCTGGTGTTCCGCTTCCGCCACGGTCTCGATCCCCGGATTGAGGCCAAGGTTGCCAACATAGTGGAAGGACGTCCCTCGGACGAGCGCGTCCAGGAGTGGATCGACGCGGCGCGTCTGGTGGACTACAACACCCGTGCCCACCAGGACTTCCGCTCCGCGGTGACCAAGCCGCGCACGGCCCCGGCTCCCGCCGTCCGGAACCCGGGAGCTCCGGCGGTCTTCCGTGCGCTCCCCGCTCCCCCACCTCGTCCGGTCGCCGCAGCCCCTTCTGCTCCCACTGCTCCAGCCAGTCGCCCCCTTCCCTCTGGCGTTCCGATGGACATTGACCTGTCCCGCCAACGTTCCGGAACCCCCATCATCTGTCGTCGATGCAAGAAGCCCGGGCACATCGCTCGCAACTGCCCGGACCAATTCGACATCCGCTCCATGACGACAGAGGAACGCGACGACTGGGTCATGGGTCTGCTGGCTGACCTGGACGCCATCCGCGCTGCCGCGCCCACCGAGGCGCAGGCTGAGGCCCCTGCCGCTGCCGAAGAAGAGAGGTCCGAAGGTCCTGAGGAGGGTTTTTAGTTGCGCCACGGGTGAACAGTACGCCCCCGTTGGCAAGTTCGAATCGGTTTGCATGTCTGTCTATAGAGTCTGCGGAATCAATCTCTATTGGTGCCCTCTCTATGTGTGAACCCCGTTCGGACCAAGACGTACCCCCCTCCTCCACCGTCACCAAATCCAGCCTTGGACCTCCCGACTCTGATGTGCCGGAAGTCACCATTAACGTCCGTTGCCGCCGCGGTCTACCGCGCTGGGAGAAGCGCCTACCACGCAGCTTCACCCTCGCCGCCACCCCCAGTCGTAACTCCTTGATCCTCGGGGTGGAAGTCGAGACCACCGACACTCAGGAGATCCTAGGCCTGAAGGCTCTCCTGGACAGCGGCGCTTCCGGACTCTTCCTGCACATCCGCTTCGTGCGCGAGCACGGCATCGCCACCCGGACTCTCTCTCGGCCCATCCCCGTCAAGAACGTAGACGGTACCGCGAATGCCGCCGCGCCATCACCGAGGTCGTCGACCTAGTACTCCGGTACAATGGTCACTCGGAACGTGTGGTGTTCGCGGTCACCGATCTTGGCGAGCAGGATATGATCCTCGGGTACACCTGGCTCAAGGAGCACAACCCAGAGATCGACTGGGCCGCCGGCACGGTATCCATGAGCCGCTGCCCGGCCCGCTGCCAGACGTGCCGAGAGGAGGTAAAGGTAGAGCGCAAGGTGCGGAATAAGACCCGTGCGGCTATCCGCGCCTGCCGCTCCGGCGGCGTCCCCGCCCCCGAGCCTGAACTGGACGACATTCCGGAGCTGTACCCGGATCCGGACTGTGAGGATGACCCTCCGCCGGAGGCGAACCCGGAGACGGACCCCGCTCCGGACTCCCGGGAAGCCGACACCATGGAGGAAGGTGATCGACTGCTTGCGACGGCTCTCTTCGGTTACCCGGCTGCTGAGGAGATCCGCGCGAGCCAGACGACGTCTCAACGCCTAGCGGAGGCCTTCGCGCGCAATTCCGCGCCGAAGGACTTCCGCGACGCCGTCCCCGATTACCTCCACGACTTTGAGGATGTATTCTCCAAGGCCGCGTTCGATGAACTCCCGGAGCGCAAGCAATGGGACCACGCTATCGAACTCGAACCCGGCTCCACGCCTAGCTCGTGCAAGGTCTATCCGCTCGCCCCCAATGAGCAGGCCGAGCTAGACGCGTTCCTGGAGGAGAATCTCAATTCCGGCCGCATCCGCCCCTCCAAGTCTCCCATGGCGTCCCCGGTGTTCTTCATTAAGAAGAAGGACGGCTCCCTTCGTCTACTTCAGGACTACCGAGCGTTGAACGCGATAACGGTGAAGAACCGCTATCCCCTTCCCCTCATTTCCGAGCTCATCAATAACCTCCGCGGTGCGCGATATTTCACCAAGTTGGACGTCCGTTGGGGCTACAACAATGTCCGCATCAAGGAAGGTGATGAGTGGAAGGCCGCGTTCCGGACGAACCGCGGGCTCTTCGAGCCGCTGGTCATGTTCTTCGGACTCACCAACAGTCCCGCCACCTTCCAGACGATGATGAACGACATCTTCCGCGACCTCATAGCGCAGGGAGTCGTTTGTGTGTACCTCGATGATATTCTAATCTACACGAAGACTCTCGAGGAGCACCGGCGCATCACCCGCATCGTCCTGGACCGCCTCCGCGAACATCGCCTGTTCCTGAAGCCCGAGAAGTGCGAGTTCGAGAGGACCGAGATTGAATATCTCGGCCTGATCATCTCGCACGGAACGGCGTCGATGGACCCGGTGAAGGTCGCAGGAGTAGCGGAGTGGCCGGTTCCGAAGAACAAGAAGGAGGTGCAGTCCTTCCTGGGCTTCACCAATTTCTACCGGCGGTTCATCCGCGACTTCTCCCACCACGCTCGGCCGCTCTTCGACCTCACGGCTAAGGATGTTGCCTGGACCTGGGGGTCCGGGCAGCAGGACGCGTTCGACTCCCTCAAGCGTGCCATTACCTCCAAGCCCGTCCTCATCTTCCCCGACGACGACCGCCCCTTCCGGGTCGAAGCCGATAGCTCGGACTTTGCCACGGGCGCGGTGCTATCCCAGCAGTCGCCGGAGGACGAGAAATGGCACCCGGTCGCGTTCTACTCCAAAAGCCTGAACGCCATCGAGCGGAACTACGAAATCCACGACAAGGAGATGCTTGCCATCATCCGCGCACTTGAGGAGTGGCGGCATTTCCTTGAAGGTGCACGGCACAAGGTCGAAATCTACACGGACCACAAGAACCTCCAGTACTTCCTGACCGCCAAGAAGCTCAACCGGCGGCAGGCCCGGTGGTCCCTGTATTTGGCCAACTTCGACTTCGTGCTGCACCGCCGTCCTGGACGTAGTATGGGCAAGCCTGACGCACTTTCGCGCCGACCGGATCACGGAGACGGCAGCGCTGACAACGCGGACATCGTGTTGCTCCAGCCAGAGTTCTTCGCCGTCCGTGCCCTGCAGGGTCTCATCGCCGCCGGCGAGGAGGACAAGATCCTGCGGGACGTCCGCCGAGGCAACCGCGAAGGTGCGCAGGAGGACGTCGTCGCCAAGGCCGCTGCCGCGCTGAAGTCTGCCCGTTCCGGGGTCCGGTCTGTCCGGAGTGCAGAGTGGTCTGAGGACCAGGGAGTGCTCATGTTCCGGGGCCGCATCTACGTCCCGAACATCCCTGAGCTCCGCCGCCGGATCGTCGAGCAGCACCATGACTCCCGTGTTGCCGGGCATCCCGGTCGCTGGAAAACTCTGGAGCTCGTCTCCCGGAGCTACTGGTGGCCGCAGATGTCCCGGTACATCGGCTCCTACACCAGCACCTGCGACCTCTGCCAACGGACGAAGGTCCGGAGGCAGCTCCCGATGGGCAAGCTACACCCGCTACCCATTCCGGAGGGGCGCTGGAGCGTTGTATCCGTGGACTTCATCGTGGAGCTCCCCGAGGCTCACGGCTACGACGCGGTCATGGTTGTGGTGGACTCCGTCGGCAAGCGTGCGCACTTCATCCCGACGCACACCACTTGCACGGCTATGGGCGCGGCAAACCTCTACCGCAAGCACGTGTGGAAACTGCACGGGCTTCCAGACGCGTTCATTTCTGACCGCGGACCTCAGTTTGTCGCGGAGTTCACCCGGGAGCTTTATCGCCTTCTCGGCATCAAGCTCAGCACCTCCACGGCGTACCACCCTCAGTCCGACGGTCAGACGGAGCGCGTCAACCAGGAGTTGGAGCAGTACCTCCGGGTCTTCTGCAACGAACGGCAGGACGACTGGGATGACCTCCTCCCAGAGGCGGAATTCCAGTACAATAACCACGTCCACTCCGCCACCAAGTTCACGCCGTTCATGCTGGACACCGGGCGGAACCCGCGCATGGGCTTTGAGCCTCGGCCGCTGAACTCCAACAACGAGACGGCGAACGAGTTCTTCGAGCGCATGAAGCTGGCCCAGGAGGAGGCGAAGGCGGCCCTAGCCAAGGCGAAGGACGACATGGCCCGGTACTACGACCAGCGCCGGATCCCGGCCCCGGAGTACAAGCCCGGCGATCGTGTGTACCTCGACGCTTCGGACATCCAGACGACGCGTCCCTCCAAGAAGCTCTCGCACCGCTATCTTGGACCGTACACCATCGAACGCCAAGTCGGCCCTCTCGCGTACAAGCTCCGCCTGCCCCGCTCCATGAGCCGCCTCCACCCCGTGTTCAACGCCGTCAAGCTCCGGCTTGCTCCCCCGGACCCAATCCCCGGCCGCCGCGCTCGCCCGCCTCCGCCTCCTACGTTGATCGACGACGAGGAGTGGTTCGACGTCGAGGACATCCTGGACAGCCGCTTCTTCCGCCGCAAGCTCCAGTACAAGGTCAAGTGGAAGGGCTACGGCTATGAAGACGCCTCCTGGGAGCCTGTGGAGAACGTTGCGCACGCCCGCGACCTGGTCCGCGAGTTCCACCGCCGGCATCCCAACGCCCCCAAGCAGGTCCGCGGGATGTTCCCTGTGGACCCGGCAGCCCTGCAAGCCGCGCGCGCTCCGGTGCATCGGGGCGCTGCACCCTAGAGGGGGGTGATGTAAGGGGACGTCCCTCTCCCTTCCTTTTCCTTCTACTTCTTTTCCTTTTGCTACAATACTTTACTTACTTCTAGATGTACTCGACCCGGGCGGCTTCTGAATCCCGCCCGCTCATCCCGCCGGCCTCCGCCGGCCTCCGTACTTCCCCCGCCGGCCTCCGTGCTCATCCCGCCGGACTCCTCGTTCCTCCACCGTCGGATCCCGGATTCGCGGCTCATCGTTGCGCCACGAGTGCTGCACATTACTATACAGTTTTTACAAGGTACTGTACAGTTTTACCAAGCCACCCGATCGTCGTACATACCGCGCGCGCACCAGGCAAGGGCTCCTTAGACTTGTTCTCTTTGGATCTCCCCTTGCCAGGTGCGCCACTTAGCTTATCTACGCGTACATACTTTAATATACTTTGGATCTCCCCTTGCCAGCTTCGTGTGAGTCCGCGAGCGTTCAAGGGTCGCCCTTACAGACAAGATCCTGCGGGACATCCGCCGAGGCAACCGCGAAGGTGCGCAGGAGGACGTCGTCGCCAAGGCCGCTGCCGCGCTGAAGTCTGCCCGTTCCGGGGTCCGGTCTGTCCGGAGTGCAGAGTGGTCTGAGGACCAGGGAGTGCTCACGTTCCGGGGCCGCGTCTACGTCCCGAACATCCCTGAGCTCCGCCGCCGGATCGTCGAGCAGCACCATGACTCCCGTGTTGCCGGGCATCCCGGTCGCTGGAAAACTCTGGAGCTCGTCTCCCGGAGCTACTGGTGGCCGCAGATGTCCCGGTACATCGGCTCCTACACCAGCACCTGCGACCTCTGCCAACGGACGAAGGTCCGGAGGCAGCTCCCGATGGGCCAGCTACACCCGCTACCCATTCCGGAGGGGCGCTGGAGCGTTGTATCCGTGGACTTCATCGTGGAGCTCCCCGAGGCTCACGGCTACGACGCGGTCATGGTTGTGGTGGACTCCGTCGGCAAGCGTGCGCACTTCATCCCGACGCACACCACTTGCACGGCTATGGGCGCGGCAAACCTCTACCGCAAGCACGTGTGGAAACTGCACGGGCTTCCAGACGCGTTCATTTCTGACCGCGGACCTCAGTTTGTCGCGGAGTTCACCCGGGAGCTTTACCGCCTTCTCGGCATCAAGCTCAGCACCTCCACGGCGTACCACCCTCAGTCCGACGGTCAGACGGAGCGCGTCAACCAGGAGTTGGAGCAGTACCTCCGGGTCTTCTGCAACGAACGGCAGGACGACTGGGATGACCTCCTCCCAGAGGCGGAATTCCAGTACAATAACCACGTCCACTCCGCCACCAAGTTCACGCCGTTCATGCTGGACACCGGGCGGAACCCGCGCATGGGCTTTGAGCCTCGGCCGCTGAACTCCAACAACGAGACGGCGAACGAGTTCTTCGAGCGCATGAAGCTGGCCCAGGAGGAGGCGAAGGCGGCCCTAGCCAAGGCGAAGGACGACATGGCCCGGTACTACGACCAGCGCCGGATCCCGGCCCCGGAGTACAAGCCCGGCGATCGTGTGTACCTCGACGCTTCGGACATCCAGACGACGCGTCCCTCCAAGAAGCTCTCGCACCGCTATCTTGGACCGTACACCATCGAACGCCAAGTCGGCCCTCTCGCGTACAAGCTCCGCCTGCCCCGCTCCATGAGCCGCCTCCACCCCGTGTTCAACGCCGTCAAGCTCCGGCTTGCTCCCCCGGACCCAATCCCCGGCCGCCGCGCTCGCCCGCCTCCGCCTCCTACGTTGATCGACGACGAGGAGTGGTTCGACGTCGAGGACATCCTGGACAGCCGCTTCTTCCGCCGCAAGCTCCAGTACAAGGTCAAGTGGAAGGGCTACGGCTATGAAGACGCCTCCTGGGAGCCTGTGGAGAACGTTGCGCACGCCCGCGACCTGGTCCGCGAGTTCCACCGCCGGCATCCCAACGCCCCCAAGCAGGTCCGCGGGATGTTCCCTGTGGACCCGGCAGCCCTGCAAGCCGCGCGCGCTCCGGTGCATCGGGGCGCTGCACCCTAGAGGGGGGGTGATGTAAGGGGACGTCCCTCTCCCTTCCTTTTCCTTCTACTTCTTTTCCTTTTGCTACAATACTTTACTTACTTCTAGATGTACTCGACCCGGGCGGCTTCTGAATCCCGCCCGCTCATCCCGCCGGCCTCCGCCGGCCTCCGTACTTCCCCCGCCGGCCTCCGTGCTCATCCCGCCGGACTCCTCGTTCCTCCACCGTCGGATCCCGGATTCGCGGCTCATCGTTGCGCCACGAGTGCTGCACATTACTATACAGTTTTTACAAGGTACTGTACAGTTTTACCAAGCCACCCGATCGTCGTACATACCGCGCGCCACCAGGCAAGGGCTCCTTAGACTTGTTCTCTTTGGATCTCCCCTTGCCAGGTGCGCCACTTAGCTTATCTACGCGTACATACTTTAATATACTTTGGATCTCCCCTTGCCAGCTTCGTGTGAGTCCGCGAGCGTTCAAGGGTCGCCCTTACAGGGCCACAAAAAAACCTTGTTGGAGCGAGTCATGCAGTCATTCAGCCCCACTTGCACCACAGACGCGTCGACCCTACCTCCCATGCCATTAAAATGTCGAAAACTCTTCGTCTCATGGCTTCAGCAAAATGTCGCCTCAGAAGAACTCGGATACACCGTGCACTCCGCCGACCCCCAACTCGTCTCAGCCTAGCCAAGCTTCTGCTACGCCAACGTCCTACGAGAGCATGACATTCCCTTTGTTAGATGCATATCTCGCCCGAGCGGCGCAGGGCCAGGCCGCTTTGACGCGTCGCGACACACTGGTTCCCACTGCAAATTCTTCTTGCCCCGGGCAACTTGAATGGCAAGATGCACCCCGCATCCCAGGACAACCTCGTCCCATTCCACCCCGCAATGAGCCCGTCGTTTATCTCCCTCCAGCAGCTATGCAGGACCAGCTTGAGGGAGGCAATCTGGCCGACACAGGTCACTCAGACTCAGATTCCAAGTCTGATACCGAAGGAGAAGAACAACGCAACACGCGCGGGACATACTCGGGCAGGGAATACAAAGTTCTCGCCAGCGTTGCCATCGACGTCAATCCGTGGGCAGCCGGCCATGGTCAGAAGAAAGCCCGATGGCAACAGGTCGCTTCCGAAGTCAAGGCGGAGGGGTGCTTCAAGGATTCTTCGATGGAGACTATAAAGAGAAAGATGAAAGAGCTTATGGATTATCAACGGGTATTTCTTTCTTACACGAATGACCATTTCGGATGGTAACTTGCATATTTCAGGACCCTGATTCACGTTCGGGCTCACGGATCGCGCGTATTCTGAAGGGATCGCATGCCATCAGTATTGCCTCACTCCTCGATCGGGCATGTCATCTCGAGGATTGTGCCAAGAACAAGACCGAGGATGAAAGACAAGTTGCACGGAAGGTATTGCTTGTTTCTGATGACTGTACTTTCAGGCTTACATTATTCGACGTAGCGGGATGAGGAGGATAAGGCTGGGGGTAAAGCCATTCGCGATGCCTCAGTCCGCACCATGGGACTCAAGCGAGAACCTTCGACGGAGCCGGATTCCGACCAAGAAAATGTCGAACCCAAATCCCACAAGCGGTCCAGGAAATCGACGAAGAGTGACAGTCTGGCGGAGTTACGAGAAATGCGAGAAATTCTTGCGAATTCCGAGACTCAACAACAGAACTTCCAGAAGGACATCATTTCCGCCATCAATGAGACGACGCGAGTCTACAAAGAGAGCCAGGACAACCTTATCAATGTACTCAAGAACTTGAACTAGGAACAGGGATTTATTCACGAAGAAGACTTCAAACGCACAGGTCGCACGTAGTCTAGTAGATATTGTATAATTGTACACAAATGCTAATCGTGAAAGTATTCAGTTATTTCGGGTGGAGGACAGTTAAGGCGCTGCGAGACCTGGTTCGGATGTAGGCAATTCATACCGTTAACAAGGATGACTGCAGTGCGATAATACGTTCCGACAGGCGAGCGGAAGAGTTGCATTTTCCAACCGGCATCGAGAAATGGAAATATCCTGCTGACGATGCCAAAACCATGTTCAACTTCGATACGGACCTTCGACATCGCATTATTCCATGCCGTTTCCTCCTCTGTTCGTCCATGCAAGCCAGGAAATGGACTCTGTAATACTGGACTGATTCCATAGGCAGGATCACCGAAGAGCTGGAAATAATGCTCCTCGTATGGCAAGTCTTCATCGACGTGCTCGCGGGTAGTGTGAATGAGACATTGGTCCAAGAGCCGGCTCTTGGCGAGAAGGTGGTTATCGTTATGTCGTCCGGGTTCACCTCCAAAAAGATGACCGAACATCCCGTTCGGAAGCATTACCGCTTGGAACTTGAGCGCGTGGTATTTCTTGTGCCCGCTGTAAGCCTGTCGTTGCCATTTAATAGGTCGGCATATGCGGCGAATAGTGCAATCGATGAAACCCCAACAGCCTCGAAGCGGTGCTCCAGCTGCATGGATGGCATCTGCGTAGCGTTGAAGGTTGTTTGCAGAGAGGAGATGTTCGTGGTCGAAGTTGAGGAGATGGCCCCAGCGTTCATCGACCCACGAGACCGTCCAGTTGACAACCTCGGAGATGGCACTTTCTGCACGACCATATTTTGCGGAAAGCTCGTACAGGTCACCAGAAGAACGAAATCGCGCCAGCGTCAAACAAAGTGCTTCGAGGGCCGAGAATCGACTTCCTCCACGGACGATGATGGGTTCAGGCATATGAAGAGCTTCTAATAATGCCAAAATCTCGTCTTCTTTAAGGCTAGAAGAATAAAAGCTCAGACAATCGTTCAATTCATCCAGTACTGGGAGGTCGCACGCACCGGAAAGCCCATAGCAACACGGTATCATCCTGTTCCTTTAACCACTCCTCAGTAATCCGTTCTCCCCCGATCTCTGGACGTGGACGTCGAAAGACACGTCTCATATCTTGTACCATGGCCATAAATTGCAGATAAGGTGATAATCGGTTTCGTCCGGCTGTTGCAGTGACTGGTATGAGACTCATGAGGCGAGGGAGAGGGTCTTCCATGAGGACTGGAACGAGAGCAGCTGAGCGACGCCTAAATTCTGGCATGATCCTCCCCAGTATCGCACAGGATGAAGAGGGGGACGCGCCTGCTTGCTTGCTCCACCGTGTTTTTTCCAAAGCATGACCGAAAGCTCCACTACCAAAATTTCCTTGTTACGGAGTGAAAATTTACTTAAATTTGTTGAAATTTTCTTAACTAATACACTCTACTATCGCTGTTCTTGCAGAGTCACGTGCCTGTCGTGACCGACGCGATTGAAACTCCGACTCGACGTTGGCCCTGTTGTGATTAAGTACATTCTCCGCCTACAAGCCTGGCTGGCGGCTGACTCGAAACCAAGCTTCATCGACTTTCGTCCTTTTGCCAGAATAACAGATGAAGCGCCGGCCATGGATCTCCCAGTCTCATCACAGACTAATTCGTCCGATTACTACGACGACGATGATTCCGCGTTTCTTGAAGCCCTGACAACGGCTGTTCTTCCTGGCGATGTCGTTCCAGCAGAAGAACCAGAAGGAACCTTTAGCACGCAGACAAGCCAGGAACTAGAACCTCCGCCACCCACCCAGCCTTCCCTGAAGCGCCAGCGGCTCGAAGCGTACGAGGAGCGGGGCAGGTCGGCGCAGGTCGACAAGGCCCAGGACGACGATATATATGGCGCTCTGCAATTCGGTGACTTTGGGGAGTATATGCGGCGGAAGCGTGCAAAGTTGCAGGTCCAGAATGCCGATCTTGAAGGCGGAGCTGGAGATGGGAGTAAACTCTTTGACGGCCTCGCCATCTATGTGAGTAATGTATTGTGGAAGTTACGGCGAGGCCTGACGTGGTGCTTCAGATCAACGGGTATACCCAGCCTTCGGTGCAGGATCTTAGAAAGCTGATAGTCAAGCACGGCGGTACATTTCAACCATACCTCGATAGGAAATCCCTAGCGTACGTCATCTACCGTCCTTGGAATCCTCCGAATCCTATTTCACGTTTCAATCAGGACGCATATCATCACCTGCTCCCTCACCGCTACCAAAATGCGCGAATTCAAGAACATGAAGGTCGTCCGGCCCGAATGGCTCGTCGAAAGCGCCGCACAAGGCGTCCTGCTTCCCTGGCGCGACTTCATATTCACGCCAAACGAGAGATCAGAGGCCGCACAAGGTCTGAAAATCAAAGCACCCAATCTCCTCGAGGGACCGTTCTCCCCGGTGGCTGCCCCCGCGCGGAACACGACGCGAGACTCCATCCCACCGCCTGTCACACCTGTCAAGCAGACCGGCAAAGCATTCTCCAACCTCGCCATTACCCCGGAAAACAAGACTAATCCAGCTCCAACGTCCGACCAGCCCAGGAAAGATGTTTCCAAGCACACCATCCGCCCCAGCAAGCCTCCATCGAAGCAGGGCGGGCAGCAACAAGATCCCACGAAAGTGACCAGCCCCTGGAAGCCGAAGCCGAGCACCGAGCCTAAGAAGCCCGAGGAGGCCGCGCACCCCGTCGCCGTACGCGTCATGGCCAACCCCGAGTGGCGGAAAACCCACACGTCCGCCGCACCCGACTTCATCGAGGGGTATTACAAGAACTCAAGGCTGCACCACCTGTCGACGTGGAAGGCGGAGCTGAAGGATCTCGTTCAGGAGGCGCAGGAACGTGCGGAGGCGGTCGGTGCGGCGGAGTGTGTGGGCCGCGTCGAGTCTGAGTCCGAGACGGTGGTGGTGGAGACGGAGACGGACGGGGTGAGCATGCGAGGTGCGGCGCTCGTGATGAGGTCGCCTGCTGGGAAGAGCAAGGGCAAGGGCAAGGAGAAGGCGGTGGATGATCGTGTGATTATGCATTGCGACTTTGATGCGTTCTTTGTGTCGGCGGGATTGTTGAGTCGCCCGCACTTGAAGGGGAAGCCGGTGGTGGTGTGCCATTCGCAGGGCGGCGCGGTGGGGAGTACGAGTGAGATTGCGAGTTGTAGTTATGAGGCAAGGAGCTTTGGGATAAGGAACGGGATGCAGTGCGTCATTTCTTCTGTGTTCGTCTATCTTTGGGCCTTTTTCCCTGACTAGGAGATTGTCCAGTCTTCGACAAGCCAGGGACCTGTGTCCCGGTGTTATCACTATTCCTTACGAATTCGAGACGTGAGTCAATCGTGCTTCCACCTTGTGCCATTCTCCTAACATCTATCGCAGATACAAGCAGCTGTCCTTGAAGTTCTACACGATCCTCATGAGTCATGCCGACGACCTGCAAGCCGTCTCAGTCGACGAGGCACTGATAGACGTAACCAGCGTCGTTACGCAAATGCGATCCCGGAGTTCACAGGATCCCACTGCCGTCGACCCTGCGAAAGACATCGCTGAGACGATCCGTGCACAGGTGCGGAAAGCCACCGGGTGTGAAGGTACGTCCTGTCGCCGTCCAATGTCCTCCGCTTTCTTTTGATGGATATGCTGTCCAGTGAGCATTGGCATCTCGCACAACATCCTCCTCGCGCGTCTTGCTACTCGCCATGCGAAGCCTGCAGGCTCATATCACCTCGTCCCGGAGGAGGTCGCAAACTTCCTGGCCCCCTTGACAGTTAGCGACCTTCACGGCTTCGGCTCGTCGGCCAAGCAGAAAGCTCAGGAGAAACTGGGTACTGCCATTCTTGGCGAGCTCATGGACAAGAGTAGAGCCACTTTGTGTGACGCGTTGGGGAAGGCGACGGGCGAAACGCTGTATAATGCTCTGCGTGGGATTGACGATAAGAAGCTGGAGTCGGATAAGCCGAGGAAGTCTGTCTCGTGCGATATCAATGTGCGTATCTCTTTCTCCGTTTACGTTACGATGGAATGCTGATGGTGAGGCAGTATGGCATTCGGTTCGAGAACGCTGAACAGGCGGAGGCGTTCATTTACCAGATGGCCACGGAAGTCGCGAGACGGCTGGATGATATTGGGATGGTCGGGAGATCTATCACGCTCAAAATTATGAAGCGCGCTCCCAACGCTCCTGTCGAGGCTCCCAAGGTGCGTTTCCATCTTCTCCTTCTTGTGATCTTTCTTGCGAGGTGCTGAAACTAAGCCTGTTGGTGCAGTTTATGGGACATGGGCAATGCGACTTGTACAACAAACAAATCTCGTTGATCGGGCCTGGTGGCCGAGCAACCAGCGACGAGAAGGTCATCGGGGAACATGCCTATCGTATGTTGAGGTCCTTCAACTTCGACCCGAAGGAACTGCGCGGGATCGGAATTCAAATCCAGAAGCTCGAAAAGCCTTCGTCAGGAGGTGGTACTGTTCAACAGGCGATGCTGCCTTTCCAACGAGTCCCAAGTCCGAAGAAGCCAGCCCCGCCACCTCAGATTTCCCTCCATCCTCCGTCTGATGACGCTCTGGAACCTGTGAAGCAAGAATCTCCAGTCAAACCCCCAGCAGCTCTCGACCTCCCGTCGTTTTCCCAAGTCGATATGGAGGTGTTCAATGCCCTGCCCGACGATGTTCGCAAGGAACTCGAGACAGAGTATCAGCGCCGCTCGACCTCGCCTTACGTCGCAGGACCGCCTCCCGTCGCTGCTCGGTTGGCTGCCCCCGCACGGAAGGACATATTTCCCCAGAAGAAGATCATGGTCAAAGGCGTCAACGCTCGGCGCATAGTCCGGCAACAGCGACCGCGCACCACCCGCCCCGCCATCTCACCAGCAAAGTACCCGCTGTTCAAGAAGAAAGCGCGCGCAGGAGCGGTGAAGATGTCCGACGATGCCCTGCGGAAGCTCGACATTGACCCGGAGGTGTTCCGCGGGCTCCCGCCTGCAGTCCAGCACGAGCAGCTCACGATGCTCCGGCTCCTCAAACAGCATGGCGGGAAGCTCCCCTCGCCGCCGACGCAGCGCAAGATCCTGAAACCAAAGAAACGCAAGCCCATCCCGCCGCACCTGCTATGGCGCGCGCCGCCGCCACGAGCGCGGTTCGTTGCGCCGCCCATCTTGAGGCAGCAGGTGAAGGAGAAGGAGACCGGGAAGAAGGCGAAGCTGCTGTTCACGGAGACGGGCGATATACAGACTGCGATTGAGGGGTGGGTGAATAGGTACCGGCATTGGGCGCCGAAGGACGGGGATGTGGCGTTCTTCACGAAGTATCTGGTGGCGTGTGTGGATGCGAGCCAGCACGGGGATACGGGCGTGGAGAGAGCGGTGGCGATTTTGAAGTGGTGGCTTGTGTTGTTGAGGAGGCATTGGGGCGGCTCGGAGTTTGTGGAGGATGATGAGGATTATAGGGATACGAGTGATGAGGATCCGGTTGGGATGGCATGGTGGAAGACTTTCAGGGAGGTGAAGGAGAAGATGGACGTTGTGGCTCGTGAGAAGTTCGGGGGCAAGTTGTCGCTCAGGTGATACGAATGACAAGAGTATCCATCGGATGCCAGGTTCTCCAGTACTGGATTCCCGGACATTCGACCACGTCGTTTTACAGGCCACTAGACGGGCTGTTCATCGTAAGAGCGTGCTAGCTTTACACTTGCACTGCAATTAGATGTGGCCGACCGTGCCCTGGCTGGAGGGCGATGCCGTCTCCCGACTCGTCGCACTGTCTTGCCGGTTAATTGCCAGGAGATTCGCGCTCCGGAGCCTCTCTTCGATACCTGCTCGGATAGGTGATTCCGTAGCCTTTGTGGTATTGGTCGCTCACGAGGAAAGCATTCTACAAGGGATGTCCGTGTAGACGTGACGATGGTGTATGTAGAAACGACGTATGATTTCCTTTGCCTCGTATAGTCAACCACAGATCGTTGGTTACATTGAACTTACTGGCTGGCGCGGATTATACACCTGGCTTTATACCTTTCGCGATGAATAACTTTGCGTTGTTCTTATCGACCAGCGCGTCCTCGAAGCTAAACGCCTCGAGGCCTGCACCTTCGAACGCCCTGCGCATGTCTGCTTCGTCCAGACCACCTCGGTGAGGGACCAGATGGTGAAACTCTTTGGGAATCGACGGATGGTGTTGAACATGATGGTCATGATGATGGTGATGGTGACCGTGTTCACGGTCGTCTCCGCGTGCGTGGTGTGCACCTTCCTGATGATGATGTTCATGACCGTTCCCGTGCGTGTGATGTGCGCGGTCATGATGACCATGTTCATGGCCGTTCCCATGCGTGTGATGTGCGCGGTCATGATGACCATGTTCAACACCGTCTCCGTGTGCGTGGGGTGCATGCTGACCAGTGTGCTTTGCGAGATCGACAACAAGTAAGGTTCCTCCTGGCTTGAGGAAATACGCCAGAATACGAGTGACGTCGTCGATCGAAGTGAAATGGTGGTAGGCCGAAGCGCACTTCAAAGTAAATGAGGGGTCGGTGACTCGGACGGTTCTAATTGGCACGTACCACGATCACGTCGAATTTCTCGTCTCCGAGTTCGCCTTGTTCTCCTTTGAGCTCGGCGCAGACCGCCTGCATCTCTTCCAGTGGAATTCCCTGGTTGCTGACGCGTAGATTGAATTGGTCGACCATGCCTTGGCTGATATCCACGCCGACGATCCGTTTGGCATGAGGAGCCAGCTCTCTCGACACCAAGCCTGCGCAGTGGCCTGATTTCAGCAACTTCTGATGATAGCCACGATTACGCGACATACCTGTCCCGCAGGCATATTCCATGACGGTAGTGGAATCCTCTTTGAACTCGTAGGCCTTCCTCAGCGCCGCAGCTGTCCTTTGGTCCTATTCAACTTCGAGAATGCGACTCGGAATCATATCAACACACCTGCGAGCGCGCTCAGCTGCATGCGGTTTGTCGTCGTACTGGTGTGCGATGGTGTCGAAATAGGTCTTGTTGGCCTCAGAAAACCCCTCAGCCGTCGTGTGCGTAGTCATTGTGGAGGAAAGGGGGGAAGAGGGAAGACGAGAGGAAGTTCATGCCTTGATAAAGAGTGAGATCATTCAGATCCGGCGGGTACAGGGGTATGAGGACCCTCACAGTCACGGGTAATTTGCCGATCATTGCGACATGCCTCGGCTCAACTTACTGTAGAAATCTCAGCGCCACACAGGACTTCGCCTACTTCTGCGGCCTGGTTGGGGTTTCACGAGCTTCAGGCGTGGAAACCACGCGTGGAGGTACAGTATGTATTTGCAAGCGCATTTACTCTCAAGAGAGACAAGGAAGCGAGAAGACAAGCTAAGGAAGAGGGTGAGTCTGCAGGCGCACGATTAAGTTGCAAGAGGAACATTGTTGTCGAGGACACTCACCAAACACGCAAGGTGGATCAGTCAAGTAAGTCGCATGCCACATCATCGTGCAAAATTGAAGTCGATCTGTATACCGAGGCTGTTACATACATAACGTCGTTCGATGTACCATACGGCTGGAAGAAATATCCTGAATGCTGGGTCTGGGGTTCCATAAGGGCTTGTGCGGGACGGTTGGGATTAACACAGAGTTGATTCACTGCGACTCGCCTCTGCTCAAGCGATTTCGACACCACACAGGGCACGATCTCCTCACTTCTCCGCAGTGCGCACACCGATCGATAACTGATCAATATGAAATACACTCGCGTATATTCTGTTTAGATCCAGCATACCATGACCAAGGAAATGCCTCGCGCACGAAGACCGCTAGTAGACTGATCGAGTAACGCTATTGCCGGCCAGCCCACCGCTCGGCAACGCAAACTCCGTTGTCTTGCTGCGCTTCCAGCCGCCCTTCCACCTTGACGGCGGTGCCCCGGGTCCCAAGCTCAGCGTCACCTTCACATTCGACAAACTCTGCGACGGGTCGGAGAGCGTCACCACCCCATCCCGGAGCTTATATATCAAGGCTGCATTGCCATCCACCGCCACTGTTAGCGGCGCACACCCGCGCTCAAGTTCGAGCGTCACATTGCCGCCAGGTGCATCCCAAAACACCGCCATGAGCGTCTCATGCTGCTCATCATATATCGCCGAGACATGCTCATCGCTCCGCACCGTGCGCACCTGCAAATTGCGCGCCTTCTGCGCGAACGAGGCAGCCGTCGTACCCGGAAACACCGAATATTTGAGCGAGGAGGCGTCAAAGCCCTTGTGCACGATCCACGCCGCGAAGAGGTCAACCGTGACGGGCGCCTGCGTCGACGTCCCGATCGTCGCCCAGTCACCCGTTTTCGTCGCCACACTGATGCTCAGCGCCGCGCCCGTCCCCGAGAACTTGTATCCGACCCCGCCGTGGAACAGCGTGCGCGCGGCAGTATAGTTTGCCGCCGTGCTGACCGACTCGTCGACGATTACGGGTCCGTTGCGGCGGCGCTGGTCGAGCACCGAGATAAGCGGCGCGCCCGGGCCGGAGGTGCTGGAGAGCCCGGAGACCATGACGTGCTGCACGTCGTTCTCGAGGTAGAACCATGCCTTCTGCCACTTGAGCGCTTTCGTCACGGGATTGGTGTACCGCATCGCCGCGACACCGACGTGTCCGTCTGAGGCGCCGCCGACGAAGGTTTCGATGCCAAGCAGGTGCGTGTTGGCGCAGGAGAGCGGGGTCGCGCCGTAGTCGGTGGTGATTCCTGGAATGAGGTTCCAGTCCCAAGCGGCGGAGATGTCCTCGTATTCGTCCCCCCGAATATAGTTGTAGGCGACGCCGTCCGCGAGGTGGAAGCCGAAAGGCTGTTCAATGCTGTCAGAACCATCGTGACATAACATGATGAGCATCGAGCTTTCTTACATTTTGCGAATTGGTGCATTCCGAATCTCTTGATCGAGTGGACCACATTTTGAGGGTTGACACATAGTTTTGACCACGGTGGACCTAGCGCCAGACAGTCACTTTGGCTGACTGCGAAAACAACCAGCAGATGCGGAGCATACCATGTAGTCGTTAGTATAGAACATGCGATTCCCGGTAAGACCGCCCGGATTGACGTTGGACGGCGCAGACAGGCTGGTCGCGAATTTCGTCAGCTGCTTAGAGCCCCAGAGTTGTCCAAGCTCGCCGACGGCTGAGACATTGATGTTGATGCTGGCCGTCGCTCTGGCAAATATTCCATCAGTGGCAGCGTTGCCCAAGCAAAGCAAGGAAACTCACTGTAAGTCAGCTACGGGGAAAGTGATGAAGCGGCCAAGTGCGGACTTGTACGCCTATCAGATCTATCCATCCTACAAACGGAAATGGCGCTCACGAAGTCCCAGTGCAATACATTGGTGAGGGTGTTTCGGTATATCATCCAGGTGTCTCCCTCAAACAGGGTTCCGAAGGCAGCTTGCGACGCAGCATTGGCAGCGTAGGGGCTGCCAGCGGCTTCGATCTCTGACCCGAGGAGATCGTTCGAGCTGGAGGGCGCGTCAGTACGCGCATAGAGAACCCAAAACCATGCGACGACGCACTAGTCCTTGCCTGATAGATATACCGTTAGCCCCCTCGTACCTAGTTAACGATGGAAGATGAAGCTTACCGTAATTTCCGTTGTACAGCATTCCGTCGTGTTGTCCTATCCACATTCATATGAATGACACGCCTCCGTCAGTCCGTAATTGCTTACCGAAGGCACCGTCAGCACGGATGCCATCCGCCTTGACGTCATCCATGATGATGAGCTCTTTGTGGGATCGGTTGTACGCGTCGGTCAACAAGGTGACGTTGTTGGTGATCAGTGCTTGATCCATGGCGATCCTAGAAACGTCGAGGGCGTTGGCGCCGGTCATGCCTTCGACATTGTACTCGTAAGACCTCGTCGCCATGCGATTCATGTGCTCCAGCTGTGATGATGATAGTGTGTTTCCAAGAAGAAGCGAGGCAGAAGTAACGAATTTTGGTATAAGGATCACCTGTCAGGGAGGGTCAGCAACTGAAAGTGCGGGATGAGAAACTTGGGATGGAACGAACATTGGAAAACCAATTTGTATTCCTGAGTCGTTCGTTAATGAAGGTTTTGCGAGATGTATTACGATGCGGACACGCACCATAGAAGATTCTCCGGGTTGTCACAAGTGCAGGTCGAGCCGGCCTTCCCTCCATCGGCTAGACAGGCGATATCGGTAAAGTCGCGGCTGAACCAGTAGTCCATGGCCAGGGAGGTAGCATTCCGAAGAGTTTTGCTGCCGACGAACTCCTCAGTGCCAGAGAGCCCGCCATGCCAAGCGGAGGCCATTATGACTGCGGTGGGAGTTGACAGCGAATGAGCTTGTAGGTCAAGAACGAGATCGATGAAGAAAGTGCGCACCGATACGGCGCCAGTGTTCTTGGGCAGGCCAGTTGGCGCGGCGAGCGGGACAACCGGTGGTGTAATCTACCTCGGAATCGGGCCATTTGCCATTCGCGTCGAGAGTCAGAAGCCTGGAGACACGTTAGCTTCTGCATTTCCGCATGGAGTACTGCTGCATATACCAGGCTGCAATATCGCGAGTTCCAATGACACCGCTGATGATGTTCGTAATGCGGCGCTCGCGAATGGTGCTGAGGGCGTCAGCTCTGGCCTCGACCATTCTAAAATGACTGCGTGGGTATATAACGGCGCCATTTCTGGAAGCAAGCTGGCTGGCATGTGACGAGGGCGTGGCGGCGACCACACATAGCGAGGAAAGCAAAAGAGTGTGGGTATAGTAAATGAGTGTGAGGAGTGAACTCTTCATCGTGTCCACTGATCCCTCAAGCGCGGGGAAGCGGGGAAGATAGGCCGGCCATTGCGTTGGATGAGCGTTTTATAAGTTGGACTGTTTGGACTCTGAGGCTGGCATGATGCCGTAACCCCTTGTAACCCCTGTATGGAGGTTATGAGCTTCGGGCCGACTTGATTCCCCTGATGGTACCTTCCCCAGCATGGACGACCTCGTTGACCCCGCATCGGCTGAGATTTCCATGTCGCGAAGTCAAACTTGATCTAAGAGGCCTTGGACGCGTTCTGACTACGCCTCAATGCGTCGATGACTTCACCTGGTCGCTTGAGTCACCAAATCCTTTTTCACTCTCGGATTTACTCGTGTGACTATCGATGAAAGCTTTGGATCATCCCCTGCTCGAATTCAAAAACTTGAATACTTTGAATATGTCAAGTTGATTTCCGTACGGACCGAGAGCTAACGTTCACAGGTTCAGCCAGGAACTTGAATCGAGAGCCATGATGAAAGACCAACGATCGATCAAACTTTGCCGGTCCGGTCTCCCGTTGAACTTGAAGCCGTTGCCCTCCATCACGGCAAGGAAACAAGTCCACATGACGTGAAGAGCTCAGACCCTCGCACCGTTCACAGCTCAGCGCTCAGCGTCCATACTCGACTGGGCTTCTTTATGATCAACCTCTCGACCCCTAGGTTTGCAGCGATAATCTCTTCGGCACGTAAACCTTGTAAACAACAATCTTCATATGGATTGGTATAGATCGCGAATAGCGGTGCACCGCTGATGGCAACTTGCCAACGACTTCATAATAATGCACTCTTTATCCATTCCACGACGCCGCCCATACACGTCCTCCCATCATGGCTTCAAACGCCGCTCAAGGTGAATCGTCAGCCAGTCGGTTCAGACTTCCTGGTTTTGGCCTACCGTTGAACTTCACTCCTCGCCTCAAGGACGGCGACGGCCGGGTCCTTTTCAGAAATGCGTTGGACGGCAAGGACTTGCTGGATGGGGTTGCTCAGTACGTTCATGATATTTTGAAAAGAGCACATTAGTAACTGCAGTCGCCGGAAGGTTGCCGCTCACGACGCTGCGTGAATTCACGATGTTGCAATTTATGAATTACATCACGGACAAACCTGAGTGGCACAGGAAGGCAAGCCTTTCTGCGACGCTCTCAACGATGGGCACGGCGATAATTTGAGTGCTAGGTATTCGATGAAACCATAACGTCAAAGTGGAAGGCAGAAGCCCTCTCGGAGGACGATCCGGACATGGACATGACAGAGAAGATGGTCGATTGGTGCATCGCTGAGGTCCAGTACAAGGCCGAACTCTTCGAGAAGACCGGCTTCGTCACCGTATACAACGGTGACGTCGTGAAATCCGATAGTGCGATTCCCGACACCCTCAAAGAGGCTTTGCGAGCGGCGACCGCGCTCTTGGAGCAAGTCCCTGACCGAGAGAAGGACTGGCACCCCAATTCTGACGATAAAGTGCTCGACCTCGTTCACCCTTCACTCTTCCCGCTGGTCTATGGCCGCAGTCGAATCCTGTCAGATAGCACAGTGGGTCTCGACGATTGTGTCAAGCGGAGCGGAGAAGGCGTGACCATTCCCGTGCCTCCAAAAGACGAAACTTCACCAGAAGGCGAGCAAAAAAACCTTAGGTGGCGACGCACTTTCACCACGCCGTACAGTCGGAAGTTCCAATGGTTGCCCTGCGATGTCGCTCTCTCCCCCCAGGATCGTCGGGCCAAGTAAGTGCGAGAGCTGCCAGTAATCCCATTCTCGCTCATGTTCTCCGTAGGATCACGAGCTACATAAACAGTCTCCACCCCGAAGTACACAAGGATCTCTACAAGGTCATTGAAGAAATTATCACTCGCACGATTCCACTCTGGAACGCGACACTTACGCCTCTGAAAGATGGATCCTTCCCTTATCATCGCATCAAATACACTGAATGCGTCTATGACCCAGACCCAGAGTCATGGGATGACTCCGAAAAACCGCAACAGGAGGACGACGAGGACGAAGATGACTATTTCGAGCGCTTGACTGAATGGTACGAGGAGACTCGCGTTGTTGTTAAACCGGAACCGGAAAGTTTCGCGCCTCCTCCTGATCTCGACGACGCAGCGAAGGTGGATATTTGGAGAGATTACGCCGATCGAGGGCTTCAAGTCATTGTCAAGCTCGCAACTATACACCTTACCCCCGACAAGCCAACGTACGAGGGCGGCTCGTGGCACGTCGAAGGCCAGCTGGTAAGGCTTTATCCCCAGCTTGTACCACTACCACCTCTCATGCAAGCCTCAACACCTAGAACGAACACATATGCGCTTCCGCGATATTCTATTACTCCAACGAGAACATCACCACGAGCCGGCTCGCATTCCGCCAACAATCGCGCGTCTACAATCACGACATCAGCTACGCGCAGGACCACCACGACTGGCTCGACGATGTCTTCGGGTGCCAGCAAGACGAGCCGGGTGTGCAAGACGTCGGGTCCGTCGACACCCGCGAAGGCCGGCTCCTCACGTGGCCCAACACCCTGCAGCACCGGGTGCAGCCGTTTGAGCTCGAAGACCGCACGAAACCCGGCCACCGCAAGATCCTTGCGCTCTTCCTGGTCGACCCGAATATCCGCGTCATCTCCACAGCAAATGTGCCGTGCCAGAGACGAGACTGGTGGAGTGCCCTTATACGGAGGGGCCAGAGCGCGGTTGCGAAGCGACTCCCGGTCGAGCTGCAGGATAAAATTTTTGAGGAGGTGGAGGACTTCCCGATTGGGATGGAGGAGGCGAAGGAGATCCGCGTGCAGCTTATGAATGAGCGGAAGAGGTTTGTGTATATGCATGACGAGGCTTTCAGGCAGCACGAGTTTTCGCTGTGCGAGCACTGAGTCGGGATGGGGGTCGGCTAGTGGCCGCGGCAGTTGCCTTGTCAGTGACAGTAGTCGGGGTCCGTCAGATTGTAGGTTATAACTTGACTCGTCCGTAATGCAAGGCTCGTCGGCTTTTGTCCCGCATACTAAGCTGCCATCAATGCCTTCCGCTTGGTTTGTCTTTCGATTCAGCTGGTTCTTCATGCACTGCGGGTCGACTATTTCTGACGCTCCTTCGGAATAGCCAAGTCGGTCCCGTGTCCGGTGACGCGTTACGGGCGTTGCCTGACCCAGCACGTCGGCCTCTATCCGAGAGGACAGCCGTGCTGTCCTTGAAGTTGAAGTAATCCTGAGAAGCCCTGATAAAGTTCAGACAGTCCGGTAGGCATGACGGGCTACGTGAGTATTCTCATGTCTCTGCTAGTATATCGGTTAGTACACGCGCCTGTCATCGGTGAACTCGTCGAGCTACTCTTGGCCGCGCGAAAGCTGGGTTCGACTCCCAGGCAGAGAGTTATGTTTTTGGTTCAATTCCTACCCGAGTGCAGCGCTCGATGTGCATATCATGGTCAGGAGCTGTCCAATAACCTGAGAAGATATTGGTACACTATGCAACGAAGGGTACTGAGGACATCAACATTACCTCTCATCCCATATCCAAATACTTATACGTCCACCGCAGAAGATTGGGTCCCTGAACCTGCATAAGTCACATGGACGCACACCTCTGTTTTTCTGGAATCTCCCTTCACACACCCCGCGCTTACGTGCAGCCGCTCACCATAGTACGTCGGTCGTTAGTAGAGTCAACAGTCCGTCTGTAGTCCAGCAAGAGACCACTAGGACGTCCCATGTCGATGGACGCGCACGTCCCTCATTGCGGGCGCTTGCGAATTGAGCTTGTTGTCTCTCCTAGACGGTCCATCAATTGTGATACTCCTCTGAAGAGTTGAACGGGATCTGGACTCTCAAACTTTGGAGCTGTGTCAACGCAGCACCGTGCTTTCAACCTTTGCATCACACAAACAGCAGCGGGGTGTCAGAATGGTATATATACAGCCAAGTGTAAGGGCGGTTCCGAATCGACGAAGTATGAAACAAAGGGATATTACAATACGCAGCGAGAGAGAGTGTGTGTGTGTGTGCGTGAAAGGAGGAGGAAGGACGAGACGAACGCGATGTATACATACATACACCCCAAGGACATGTCCCACAGATGCCCGCAACTTGGACGACCCGCAACAACATCGCCCCTGCCCCTCGCATCCCCACAACCACGGGCGTGTGTCTAACGTTTAGCAGCAGTTGCCGCCTTGCTTGGCGTTGGAGTCTACGCTGTGCCCGACGCTGATGCTCTCCTTGGGAGGCTCGATGTTCGTGGTGGAGGATTCCAGTGACTTGCTGGACACGATGCGGTAGATATCTGGCAAAAAAGTCAGTTCAGCAAAGAACCGTCGCGTGAACAGTGATCCATCGTGAACATACCGGTGAGAATGGTCTGGAAGGCGCTTTCGACATTCGAGGCGTCCAGCGCCGATGTCTCTATAAACGAAAGCCCGTTCTCAGCTGCAATTAGGGGGCCGCGTCAGCACCGACTTTGCGACATAAAGGAAAGATGAAGAGAAACGCACTCGCAAATGCCTTTGCCTCGTCAGTGGGAACAGCCCGCAGGTGCTTCAAATCGCTCTTGTTGCCGACGAGCATGATGACGATGTTCGAGTCCGCGTGGTCACGCAGCTCCTTCAACCACCGCGTGACGTTGACGTAGGTCGCATGCTTGGCGATGTCGTACACGAGCAGCGCGCCGACTGCCCCGCGGTAATATCTGCATATACCGAAACAGCCAATGAGCTTTCAAGCATAAACGATCCTCAATGGTCCAGGACTGACGCTGATGTGATGGCACGGTACCGCTCTTGGCCGGCTGGCAGGAAGGGGCAACAGTATTAGCAAGGTGTATACTTAGGAGCGCGGCGAGTGGCCGAACAACCCGCCAACTCCTTTGGCGGAGAGCGAATAGCTCACCTGTATCCCAAATCTGTGCCTTCACGGTCTTTCCGTCGACATTGATAGATCTCGTCGCAAATTCGACGCCAATTGTGGACTTGGACTCGAGGTTGAATTCATTACGTGTGAATCGCGAAAGCACTACAGCAGGTCAGGGAACGCGCTCTGGGTCGAAGGATGGAAGAGCCTCACAATTGCTGTAAGCAAAGACAGATGAGCCACCTCATCTCGAATCAAAGGGAAAGAAAACGCACGATTTTCCGACGCCGGAGTCACCAATAAGAACGACCTGCATGGGTCTACTTTTACGCCGCTCTTTCCTGGTTCAACGATAGCAGACATACCTTGAAAAGATAATCGTAGTTGCTGCCTTCAGTCATGATTTCTCGTATATTTAGAAGTTTGTGAGGGGGATGGGCGAGCGATGTATTGGAGGGTGCGGTGTTTCGTCTCAAACGTCTGATGAACTCAAGGCAGGGGCGGAGTTTGAAAAGTCATGCTTGTCTGTGGCGTCCCCTGTCCTCAAACACTCCCTGTAAACGCGTATCTCTAACAGTATCGCGCTCAAGCTCCGGATATGCTGTGTATAGCGTAACCGCCACACCAGTCGGTCTTGGAGCTGAATCTTACCTGTTTTTCACTGGACCTTGACGCCCATTGTCAATTAACGTGGCAGCCTGAGCGAAGCACCTACAGCATTACCTGGATGCTCCAGTTGCGGCTGCGGATTCATTCTTGGTGTTCTGGCGCGTCACTCGGCGCTTATATTCTCGCTCAGGAAGAGTCGCATCGTGATCTTTTGCCATGCGACCACGAACGGGCCTTTCGGGCCGCTGCCTTTTAAGCCTCTCTAGCTGGTGATTGCAGCCTGAAACCCCCGCCGTCTGAATCGCGAACGTTTCTAGTGAATCGACACCCTGGTCATCCCTCCCTCAATATCCATTATTCAATGCCTAAGCGCGTCTGTCAAATAATCAAAGTCCGTTGTCACCTCTTGGTCGGCTATCCGTCATATCCTGACAGCTCTTCCCACCAGCTCAAACCCTCCGCAGAGGCAGAGTACAAAGCAATCCATGCCGCAGTCTGGCCTGGCGTCCTTGCTGCGCTGGAGCGCGCCCACATCATCGATTACTCGATCCATCACTACCCACCTCTCCAGCTGCTGATCGCGACATTCAAGTATACTGGACAAGATTATCAAGGCGATATGAGGAAAGTTGCGGAGGACCCTGAGACGCAACGGTGGTGGCAGGTGACTGATGGCATGCAGGAAAGCTTCGTGGAGGGCGCGGAGGGAAGCGGGAAGGATATACCTTGGTGGACGGTACGCCTCGCCGTACGTGTTCGAATATTCAGCTGACCTCCAACGGCAGGAGCTGGAGGAGGTATTCAGATGTGAAGGAAAGGCCTAATTTAGGATTTTATGGATACTGCCTCTTCCGACAAACAATCTGCTTCATTTGGTGGTCTTTCAAAATCCCTGTCTGGTGCTCGCTGGCTTCTGCCGCAAACCGTCGCCCTTCCATAAACGTCACCATATATGTATTGAGTACAAGAACGAACTCTGCTCCGAGGATCGATGTCATCGCACTACTAATACGTTGGCTGACTTTTGAGTTTCAGATGCAGATCTGCTGGAAGTAAGAGGCCACGTTGGTCATTGGCAGCATGTCCGTATCGCCTCCCATCGACGTGGGGAAACTTGGTTGCCTCTGTTTTGCATCCAGCGCGTCGATCCGAGGTACAAATGGCGTTAATTTAGTGTCAGGGCTCGTCACTAGCGTACGTTTTAATAAATCCCGTTCCTGAGCGGTCCTCCACTCATAAATTCTCAGCACCGAGCTGAACTGCAGTTCTCCCGCTTGCTTAACGCCGACGACCTCTCAGACTCGCCTGTGCAACTTTTATGGCTGCAGACCGTCATGGAGACCACCACCAGCAGTCAAGACCCGCAGCCAACGAAGACTTCGCAGCAACTTCAGCTTCTCGCTTTCCCCGACGAGATCCTGCTTGCTGTCCTGTGGTTTGTGCCTGCCTGGGATCTGTTCACACTCGCCACCTTGTCGAAGAAGCTACATCACCTCGCCCTCGCGGTATATCTCGAGCTCCATGGCCTTCCCTCCGACGCATCTGGAGACCTGGCGCTTGACCCAAAGAGCCTGCAAGGTCTTCCAGGCCTGCAGATTGTCCTTTCCCAGTTGACGTTCCGACGCCTTACCTGCACGTTCCCGACCACCCAAGACGCGTTTCTAACCAGTATAACCGGGCTGCGCGGCCTCGTGAAACGACTCACTCGGTTGGAGGAAGTTATCCTCGAGTTTAACCCCATCGAAACTGCAAGTGGTAGTCAAGAGCTGGATCCGTTGTCTTGGACCCAGCCTCTCGAACGCTTGATGAGCGGAATAGCGAGCAATGGATGCACCTCTGTTATCCTGCGAGGCGGACTGACTTCGGAAGCGTGGCTTCAATCCCACGTGCCGCCTTCTCCACCTCCCCCTTCCCCGGCGAGTCCTACCACCTTCCTTTCGAAAATGCGCTTCAGCGGGACTATAGCCAAAAAGCTGAAAAAGCTCGGAAACCGGTCTTCTTGTCACGTTCTTCTCTGCGTCTCCGAGCGGATCGCTGAGGACCCAATTACACCCTCCATCCTAAACCTCGACGTCTCGTCCGCCATGTTCTTCTTCCGCATCTTGCCCGAATGGACCCTGCGCACGCTCAACAGCGCCCCCCTCACCGCTCTCTCCCTGCACAATATAGCTTACCCGGACCCCAGCGACTGGCACATCGTTCTCAGCTCTCTCACCGTGCCCTCACTGCAAATTCCTCAGCATCGCCTCCTGTCCCATCACCTTCCACACCCTCTCAGACCTGCTCAACCGCCACCCTCCCTCCGGACACTCACTATCGACGACCTCTTCGAGCACCGCACCGGCGACGCATGGTACCCCCTCGGGCCCGAGACGCACGCGCCTGGGCTCAAGGCGCTCATCGCGCCCGTGCGGTACATCCCGCAGTTCCTCTCGTGCGAGCGCATCGCGCCGAACCTCAAGCAGCTCACGATATTAGCGGCGGACGTGCACCGCGCGGGTGTGCCTGAGCTCGCGAGGGTGTGGTGGCATGTGCTGGACCGTGTCGCGGAGCGCGCGCAGGGGTGTACTTTGAGGATGGATATCACGCTGCCGTATTATGATGGGTTCAAGCATCTGCTTATAGAGGGTGACTCGGCGGTGCCGTATCTTGCGAGGACGGAACGTCTGGCTGTAAGGCCCTGCGCGTGTGGGAAGTACCTCGAGAGGGGGAGGTGGGGGAGGTTCAGGGGTGGTTGGACTGTTTCTCGTTCCTTGGTGAGCTGGAGATTTTGGATGGGGAGGGGGAGCATGCGGTGTTGGGGGATGAGGAGAGAAGGGCGTTTGTGCATGAGATGATGCCGTTCTTTGTGAGGATTGCGAAGGTTAGGTTGGGTGGGCGGAGTTGTGGTGATCTTGGCATCATTAACAGTTCGGTTCGCGTTTAATGTGTAGAAGCATCTTTGTACGATTCATACTGAGCGTACATTCCTTTAAACCCTGCGTACCGTACAGAATCTGATAATCAGTAACTAATCGTAGTCAAATCCTCCTTCGCAGGGCAGGGCAATGCCATGGAGACAGTTTTCGGGTGCATGCGTTCCCTTTTTGTTGACGCGCTCGAGTTTTTGTTTACGCGTCGGCATTGTTTAGCCAACCTATTGTTTAGCAAACAAAGGCGGGACGCCAGTGGCTGTGCTACCAACTTTGCCTGTTCAAGCGAGCCCTGAGGCCCGAGGTCGAGCATTCAGGTTGTCGCTGGTTGCCCAAAGAAGATGAAGGCGGAAGGACGTAAAGATTTACCCTGGTTCCCTCCGCCGCCCCTCACCCGTCCCTTTCGGAAATTTCCATAAATTTTCCCTCCGAATTGCAAATCTCTTCCGATACTACTCGTGACGTCGTGTCACGCGTCCTCATTTTCATCCGCAGAGCGCTCATGCGACCAGCAGAGAGGTTCAAGGCGCCTGCGGAGGTTCACTCTACCGCTCTCCGAAGCTTCATATTTCTTCTTTGAATGGAGCGTACATTTTATGCAAGATAATCAGTCAACATTCAACATTGATCAATCTCGGCTTCCCGGCATGCATCTCTACTTCCTTTACGATCGTCACAGTCGAGGTGGAGTTCGCTTTCCGCAGTTCTTCAACGTCTACATCCTCCGGAAGATCATACGATGTACCCCAGGCTCGCATCCGCGTGGGCCCCTCGGTCGTCGGCACGCAACATGATCGCGCTGTCACCAGACACCAATGGTACGTACTGCGGCAGGTCGAATTACTGAAAATTTGCTACAGCAAAACACCAGGAAAAAAAGCAGCTCCGTAGATGGGCCGACGTTCAATTTTCAGCCTCCTTTCCCATTCATTTTTGCAGGATGCGAGCTATTCTTGCCTGCGATAAGATTTGCATTGGCCTCGACGGGATCAATGGACCCTTTCGGGGACCAACAATGATGGATCTGAGATCGACTTGTGCCAAGCTGATGCCCTGGCGGATATAAACCAACATTCCTTACTGCCACCTCTCTCGTTCTCCCCGCTCAGTCGGTCTTTTCTCTTTCTTCCGTTGTCCGAATCTTTCTTTCCAGGCTTCCTCAACGACTTTCTTTCATCTTACGGTACTCAGTCTACTATTCATCATGTTGGCACAAAAGACCATCCTCGTCGTCCTCGCCGCCATCTCCTTCACCAGCGCGCTGCCTCATGGCCGTCGCTCCTGCCGCCCTCATTCTTCCATCGCGGTACCTTCCGCCGTTCCTTCGGCCATCCCTGATGTCAACGGTGGCAGCAACAACACCTCTATTGTCAAGGATCCCAGTTCCACGGCCACGGCCAGCCCCAGCGCACCTGCGAAGCCGACCAAGTCAGAATCTTCTCCTCCCCCGGTGAAGACCATGGACGTTGCGACTAGCATCGGTGCCCTCTTCCCGGTTTCCGGATACAAGGAGTCGTGGTCCACCGCTTCCGGCGCGCCCCACCCTCTTCCCTTGTCCGATAGCACCTTCCGGCCCAACCACCTTCTCACGTCCCTCTCGCACGACTACGTCGCTGCTCCCGACGGCAAGATGTCCATGAAGGCACACTACCCAAAGGGCTCGTACACGTTCACCCACAACCCTCAGGGTGGTTTGTCCTTCTACGCTCCCGGTCCTGCTAACGTCGACCTGAGCACGGCCAAAGAGGCGACTTTCGGATACTCGGTCTTCTTTGAGAATGGCTTCCAATTCCAGAAGGGTGGCAAGCTGCCTGGCCTTTGTAAGTCTTGACATCGATCTTCGTCTGAGGCTCTATTTAAAACTCGTATGTTATGACAGATGGTGGAGACAACGACGAAGTTGCGATCAGCTGCTCTGGCGGTCGCCGCGACACGCGCTGCTTCTCTGCGCGTCTCATGTGGCGCGGTGAAGGTGCCGGCGAGTTCTACACTTACCTCCCGCCCTTCACCGACCCGCGCTTCGCTGCCAACAAGAAGCAGTGCAACGTCCCGCCTCTCTCGGACTGCAACCCCACGTATGGCGCGTCCATCGGTCGTGGCTCGTTCCACTTCCCCACCGGCCAGTGGACTACCGTCAGCGAGCGTGTGCGCCTCAACGACGTAGGCCAGGCGAACGGAGAGCTCGAGCTGTTCGTCAACGGCAAGAGCGTCGTCAACGTTGGCGGCCTCGTCCTGAGGGACAGCTCCGCTGGCAGAATCCGTGGTATCCAGATGCAGACCTTCTTCGGAGGTGGGTTTATCGTTGTTTGCTTTTCGCCTTTCGTCTTTTGCTGATCAACCGTCCTCCAACTCGCAGGCTCCCATCCCGACTTTGCATCGCCGAAAGATCAGAACGCGTACTTCTCTGACTTCTCCGTCGCCATCACCGAGACCCTCTGAGAGATCCCCCGCATCCACACTCACGCCCTCCCCCCAACTCGTCCATCACTAACCGCATCACCACTGACGCACTCGACGCGCGCCGGTGTCGACATTCTTTCACACGCACATCCCACACACGCATCGGCTCGGCTCGGCAACTGTATCATTACTACGTATCATCTTCCCACTTTCCCTTCCCTGTTTTTCTACCTCGCTTCCTCGTTATACTTCTGCTTGCTTGATCGCTCTCGGGACCGGCACTGGGTTCCTGTCCCCCGCGCTTTCGACCAACATCGACCATGATCATGCAGTATTGGCGTCGCTGGCATGTTTGGTCTTTACGTACAATCCCACTCGCTCGATCCACATAAGGTGGAGGTGGAGCGTGGTGGGTCTTGACGACCTGCTTACGTTCCTCCCGCATGGCTTTGTACGCTGGCTATATCGAAGAGATCCCAGTTGATTATTTTCTTTACTCAAAACAATAAAATGACCAACTCTTCCACTGAGCATCGTCGGTTGTGTCCTTGGGAATAAGGGACCTTGAGGTTGAAGTTTTCTCTGTCTCTAAGTATATTTGATGCGCATAACTGTCAAGACCTCCGATGACGAGCAATATGGAGCCTTCAAGAAGCGGAGTGCATCTCAATGCACCATCACGAGCGGGACATGTAAAGGTGCCTGAGGCATAGCAAAGCCTTCCGACTCCAACATGAAAACATTACAACTTTGAACGGAAGATGCTGCGACAATGGTCAGTGTTCGCAAAGCGAAAACTCATGCTGCCTGAAGGCTTCGTCATGCTTAACCACGAATACTTTCCGCTCCTCCATGAGCTTAAGCCGCAACTCCTTCGCGTCCTCCAGACTGATAGGGAACTCCTCCACCGCGTCTAGGACATGGTCCTGCAGCTCGGCCGGAAGCCTGGAAACGGCATGATCGCCTTTCCGAACCTGCTCGCTCCACCAGTCGCGCCGCTGCGGCGGCACATTGGCAGTGGAGATGATTCGAGTATTGGGATCGACGAGGAAGAGTGCAAGGATTTTTCGATGGCCTGGCTTTGTAGGGTCCTCGAGCTCGAATGGCTGGACCCGGTGCTGCAGTATGTTGGGCCAAGTCAGGAGGCGCCCTTCGGGCGTGTCGACGGTCCCTATGTCTTGCACCCCTGGGCCCTCTTGTCGGCATCCGAAGATGATTTCCAGCCAGTCGTGCTGTCCTTGCCGATAGCGAATTTCTCTGGCCTCCGGGTCTGACTGCTGACGGAAGGCAAGCCGGCTGGTCGTGATGTTCTCATTGTCGTAATAATAAATCGCGGAAGCACATATGTGCTCGTTCTAGATGTCCGCAGGATGGTCAAATGCCAGGGTGAGATGAGAAAAGCTAGAACTCTAGACTCACGAGTTGACCTTCGACATGCCAAGTGCCGCCTTCGTATGAGGGCTTCTCCGGTGTCAAATGGATGTTCGCAAGTTTGACAATGACCTGGAGGCCACTTTCTGCATAGTCCCTCCAGATGTCTACGGATCTCGTCGGCTCCGGCGGAGGGACGAAATCACCAGGCTCCGGTCGAACGACGACGCGGGTCTGTTGATACCATTCCTCCCTTTGTTCGTAGTACTCGTCTTCATCCTCATAGTCTTCAAGCTGGGGACCTTCCGTTTCCGGCCCATACTCGGGATCTGGATCGTATTCGCATTCCGTGTACTTGATGCGATGGTAGTCGACTTCTGGGTTTCGCAGCGGCGTAAGTGTCATGTTCCACAGCGGAATCGTGCGCGCAACGATCTGTTCGATGACGCCATACAGGTCCCTATGCCTGTCCGGATGAAGGTTGTTGATGTAGCTTGTAATTCTACACAGATGTGAGCGGAGTTGGAGGGAGGAGAAGTGACCACATACCTGACACAGCCCTCGCCGCCAGAGATTTTGACATCGGAGGGCAGCCACTGGAATTGTCTGCTGAAGGGTGTCGTATAGGTGCGTCGATTCCATCGGCTCACGTAGCGCCCGTCAGGTATGATAGTCTCTTCTTCTGGCGGTACCGGAATGACTACTCCTCCTCCGCTCTGCCGCGGACAATCGTCAAGACCAATCGCGCTGTCCGGAAGAATACGACTGCGCCCATAGATTAAAGGGAACAGGGACGGGTGGACGAGATCAAGCACTTTCTCGTCCGAGCCGGGGTGCCAATCTTTATCACGAGCGGGGACATCCTCCAACGAGGCAGTGGCCGCCTTCAGTGCTTCCTTCAGCGACTCGGGGATGGCAACATCAGATTTCACGACGTCGCCGTTGTACACGCTGATAGCGCCGGTCTTCTCGAAGATCTTGGCCTTGTATTTGACCTCCTCAATACACCAGTCGACCATTTTCTCCGTGATATCCGGCCGATCGTCCTCGTTATCATCCTCGTCTCCGTCTCCGTTTTCGTCTTCGTCTTGGTTTTCGTCTCCGTCTTCGTCCTTGTTCTCTTCCTTGGCTTCGTCGTTGGCTTCATCCATGTCTTCGTCCTTGTTTCTGTGCTCATGATCGCCGTCGTCTTCGCCCCACTCAAGGGTTTCGGCTTTCCACTTCGACGTGATCGTTTCATCGAACACCTGCAAAAGATGTCACCATCGTTGCAACTGTCGAGACGGCCCGGAGAATCTGACCTTCTGATGCCAGTTCGGCTTGTCAGTAAGCTGGTTCATGAATTGCAACATCGTGAATTCACGCAATGTTGTCAGCCGTAGCCTTTTCAACGGTTAGAAGACATCAATCAGGACCCGTCGTCCCTCAAGATAAGAAACACTGCTACGGACTGAGCATATCCGTGGTATAGGTCCCCGCCATCCAGTGCACTCCTGAAGAGGTCGCCAGCACCAGACTTGGTAGGGATGGAGTTCAGCGGCAGACCGAAACCTGGGAGTTGGATTCGATCCTCGGAAGACCTTGGTGCATCCTTCACGCCCGACGCCATGCTGTTGAGAGCGACACGCGAAGATGTCCTGGTTCAAAGTGTTATGTAGTTAGAGGCCTCGTTATGGACTATCGATCTGCCGTCTGGGGTAACTGCCCATTCCTACCAGCACGATCGATATCAAGGCAGTGCTTCGAGCCCGTCAAGATCTGTCAGTCGTCACGGCATAGCTCTCATGGAATTGAGCGCTCGGCATCAGCAAAAAGTCACTAGGCTGGTATCTCAAGGTGATCGTGGGAAGGACCGACCATCTTGGTGCAACTTGGTATCTCGCCGATATGTGTGGCTCTGGGTATACCAGCAGATTTTCTTGAGATTTTCAAAAGCTGGCAAGTGCTGAAAAGTTGGCAAGCCTGAAAGTTAAAGCCGCCATGCACTGCTTGAATTCAACCTTCGACCTTGTCAAGATCTATCATTCAGTGCGTCACGACTCACAGTATCAACCCCCGGTAACTGCCCACTCAAACAATCCACACTCGACTTCTGCAAATGGACCAGGAGCCGTCAGGATCGAAGGCTTGGAAATCTGATGCCAAACTTGTGTAGCAGCTCAAAGCACCCCTTGAGTCGCCTGGAATGCATCTATCGTCGACCTGATAGGATTTCGCCTTCGAACGCACCGAGGAAGAGACGATCGATGAGTCCACAGGCATAGGAAGCGATAGCATGAAATCCGCTCGTAAGTTAGAGGAGCAAGGGCTCGTTTGGCGAGATGTGAAAGACGGGGAAGCCGATGATGTGCCAGCGATTATCCTCGAAATTCGTACGCGTCAGGTTCGGTATCAATGAGTCAAGTAGAGGTACGACGGATGCTCAAAGTCAGTATTTCATCACGCCGGGCCCCACCACGGGGTAAAAGATTCTTGTGGTGGATACTTCCCTCTAGCCGACTTGAACGACTGACCTCGTCATAGTACCGTTTTAAACAATCCATACTAGTGACGCGCTCTACCACTGAGCTAAGAGGGACTGCAGAACCCCGAGTCCACAATCTTTCACAACTGGTCGTTCGCGCAAGTCGCAACGTGACCCTGTTCCCCTGCACCGTGACCAAACGTTGCCCTACTACTACTGCAGCGCACAAACGAGACGGATCAAAGTGTCTCGGGGATCAACTGCATTGCACCCCAACCGAATCGAAAGGCCGACCTCGTTACGGCTGTAGACCTGAATCGATCACGTTCCAGTGCCAGAAGAACGCCGTGCTCGACCACCCGAGCGAGGGGGGACCCTGAGAGAGAGCCTATGCGTCACCACGCCCCATGACACGAAGCCGCTGGCGCTAAGGGTCCGCTTCCCGCGCCTGCTCATGTCCCGGACGGGATTTGTCCATGGAGAGTGACAGAATCAATACAGCACGGATCCGGAACCCTTGACGAGGCAATTCCAATGACACAGTACTTATGTATTGACGGAGGCAGGGAGCGGAGTACCTGGCACGGCGCAGAGGTCAGAGTGTTTACAGCTGCCATGCATCACCTGGTTTTTGGGGAGGAGCGAGCACGGTCCTGCCAACGGTCGGCCGTGTATCGAGCCGCAACCACAGAATCGAGGCGTCCGTAAGGTCTGCTTTGAATGCGCGTGAACTCGAGAAGCGCACAAGCACCCAGCGCGCAGCGCGCAGCAGGTTGTGATTCTTATCGCGGGGTTTCTCGCATCGCGTCGCATATGTTAGTTGAGGCACGCTCGAGTTCGTTCCTAGCTAGGTTAGGAACGCTGGCGATGTGATGTCCGCGGCCTTTTGAGGGTGGTGCGGACCCGAGGGGTACGCAGCCTCACATGAATGCCCCCCGTCGAAAGCCAGCAATGGTCGCGTCGCAGCCGTGTAGGAACTCTACAGTGCGGGCAGGGAGATTGGCAAGCCTGGTGTGGCATTGACATGGACATGATAGAAGTCAGGTATTGGCGTCAGGAAGCATCATTGTCCTGCGCAGCTGACAGCACGCCTGGAATCGGACGGGGACAAACCAGCACTGTAGATGCGTACCCTGCCGCTTGGTAAATGTTGAACGCCCGGACAGAATGCAACCGGTAAGCTCAGTGGCGGATGTCGTAGTGATACCCGGACTCCGCGCCGTGTAGAGTTGGAATGGAACGAGCCGTGAGCAAAATCGCCTTAGCGGGGTACATGTGAGGGTAGAGTCGACGTTTTGATTCGGCTGTTATCCTGCTATCGCTGAGATTCAGCTGCATAATGAAGGCCGAAGATAAGGCCGACGCACCATGCGTGTACGATAAGCATGCGTCGATGATAGGTTGTCGAAGACACGGCTGCAAGTCCGCGCCCTGGATTCGCGGATGTACTCGAGGCTGAGTTGCTGCATGGAGATCGATGAATATCCGTGTGACGTGCCGACGGTAGTGAAATCTGATGCCCAAATTCGAGAGGCGCGCAAGCCGTTGCAAACCCGCGGAGAAAGGAGGCGCTAGCGCTCACGCGTTTGACGGTACCGGAGCGGGATAGCTGGGACTGACGCTGCAGGGGCCTGTTTAAAGTCAAGGGTCTGGACTTGCATTCAACTTCAAGAGGCAATGCGCGATCGCTCGATGACGAAATAGCGTGGCACGTTCGATCATCGCGGTGCGTCATCGTCGTGGGCAACCTTTCTAGCGCGTTCCGGTGTCATTGTATGGAAAGAATACCCTGGCTCCCTGAAGGCACGTATACTACCGAGCCTCCGTGTTTAACGGACAAGGTGACAGCAATCCGCGTCATGGTCTGATATGTTCGTGAATTTTCACGTCGACGTGGATAGTCGTTAGGGGAACGACGAATCCCGAGAGGTGTAAACGTTCGTACTTGCCCAGGTCAAACGGAGGTAGTGTTCTGATAGCTGGTATCGTCGGAATGGGGTGATAGCTGATCATCCTCTCGTGACGAGGTCTGTGGGGGTGGACATACGCATATCCCAGACATGGCACGGTATCGCCGCAAAGGGGTGCATGGTGCATGGAGGTGCATGGCGAGATGAATGTTTGAGTTTAGCTTTGCGTGAGAGCAAAAGGATTGATAGCCGATGGAATGGAGGGGATGGGTTGGTGTTCAATGACATCGGGCTTACCTTATCTCGTCGTATAAGCCGGTACGACGCTCGTTTTGTATTGCATGATAGCGTAGATCGCCCACATATAATTCTTTCGGAGATCAACGTCGCGCAGCTTAGTCCGCTTGCTTCCCATATCTCAGCCACCCTTGGCCTGCCGCTGCGTCCCTCCCGCAAAGTCCGCACCTGCGTCCGCGGAGGCCGTTCTCGTGATCGCGCCCTGGTGACTGTCGTCCGCTGCTTATATTGTCCTTTATACATATTATTCTGAAACCCTCTCCACAGCGTTTCCTCTCTCTAATGATTGCTACGATCACGACCCATGCCCAGTCACGCTCCATGTCGCCTCCTATCTCCCTCAATATGAACTCGGCGGGCGCACCCCTCCCCCTCATTCCCCGCCGCATAACGTCTGTCTCGCGCGCTCGCGCACGCAGCGCCCCGTCCTCGCCCCCAGACAAGCCGTCTTCGTCATCGTCCTTGACGCCCATAAAGGTCGTCGTGCACCATTCCACGCCCCCGCTCGGTGGCGCAGACTCAGACACGAGCAGCAGCAGCAGCTCCTCCTCCTCCTCGCCACAACCGGACCCCATGAACCCGCCCCGCCCAAAACGCATCCGCGCCGTCCGGTCCGCCGCCGTGCGCCCGCCAGAACAGTCCACGCCCACGCCGGCCGTGCATGAGGCCCGCCTCGAGCACCACCGTGCCGGCCAGCCACTTCCGGCCACGGCGGACGACACGACGCCCCGCCGCCCGGCCTCGATGATCTACACCCCCGGCATCTCCCTCCGCCTCGCGACGGAGCACCTCAAAAAGCCCCGCAACGTCTCCGAATCCTCCGCTTCCTCCACCACACTCACGACGTCCCAGTCCCAACCCCGCCTTATCCGCAAAAAATCAGGCCAGCTCGTCAAGTCCTCCCTCAAGTCCTCGAAGTCCTTATCTGTCGTCACCTCTGCCTCGACTTGCGGCACCCTTGCGAGCAGCAAGAGCGAGCCCAACACGCCCAGCGCGCACGCCAAGGCCGTACACTTCGACGCGCAGCTCGAGCACGTCAAGCTCTTCCTCGCCGAGCAGAAGCCGCTCGCGGTGTCCCGCGACGGGTCGCCCACGGAGGACACCAGCGGCACGGACACCGACTTCCCGTCCTTCGTCTTTGGCCAGGATACGAACATGAAAGCGCAGGCCCAGCAGCAGAGGAGGAATCTGGTGATGCACACGCCGAATGTCCCGCGTCACCGGAACCTCAATGCGGACGTCGTCCTGGAGTCGCTGGCCCTTGCCCCCGAGGCGCTGAGCATCCTCGGCCACGTGCGCGTGCGCAACATCGCGTACGCCAAGTCGGTCGTGGCGCGCTTTACGTTCGATGCTTGGCAGACTACGAGCGAGGTGTCAGCGCGCTATGCCTCGTCGCCCAGCCCGGAGGTGGACGTCTTCGTGTTTACTATTCGGATTAACGATATGGTGTCGAGGATCGAGGGGAAGAGGATGTGGTTAGCGGTGAAGTATGTCGTGGGGGAGAGGGAGATGTGGGATAATAATGCTGGTAGGGACTATTTGGCGGAGTTTGAGGTTGCGAAGGCTCCTGCGCCGATGAGGGAGCGGGAGAGGGAGAGGGTGGCCGAGTGGGAGAGGAGCATCGAGCGGGGTAGGGAGCGGGGTCTACCGAGAGGCAGGAGCAGCGACGAATCCAGCTCCTCCTCGTCCTCAGCAGTAGCCGAAAGCGACATCGCCGACCTCCGCACCAAACTCGAAAAAGTCGTCGTGCGGCCCATGCGGCCCTCCCCTGCGCCTTCTCTTTCATCCACCACCTCTACCTCCTCCATGGTCGCACCCATGACGACCCTGCGCTACGACTTCGCCACCGGCGCCTCGTCCGCACACACTTGGGTGCCCCCTATCTCCCCGGCGCGCACCCATGGTCACTCGCGCCAGGGCCACGTGCGCACCCAGTCCTACCCCGCCTCATCCTACTCCTCCTACTCCTCCCCGCAGCGTCCCGCGTTCCATCCCACCATCATGCCTTTCAGACCAAACTCGATCCCGTGGCCGGAAAAAGGTGTACCTGCCAAGATCATGACGCCGCCGCTTGGCTCGCCCCGCGATATCGGGGAGGACGGCGGTGCGGACGCGCTGTTTGCGGCTGCGAAGCAGGGAAAGTTGGTTGGTGGCGCCGCGGATGAGGATGAGGATGTGACGTTTGTTGTGGCTCCGATTGAAGGAGGAGGGGGAGGGAGAGAGAGGAATCACCGCAGGGGATACTTTGCCTCCGCCTACCACCACCACGATGGGGAGGTGAAACGGACGCTGTTGGATGAAGGCGGCGTGGAGACGGAGACGACGCCGATGCCGGGCCGGTTCTACTCGTTCCCGCAGGCGCATCTGCATCCGCGTCCGAGGGGGCTGGGAATTGACTTTAGCGCTGCGGCTGTGTATGGGCCGGGGCTGGGTGACTCGAGTACGGCGAGCGAAAGCAGTGAGTTGTCGACGCCTTCGTTGGGGAGCTCGAGGGAGACGAGTCCGAGTCCGGAGGGGATGGAGTTGGGCTTGGGGTGGGAGGAGAAGAAGGAGAGGGAGAGGGAGAGGGAAAGGGGGATGAGTGTGAGTCCGAGTGAGAATTATAAGGAGTTCTTGAGCAGGTGTGTTTTCTTCTGGCTTCCCCTGGGATATTCCGCAAATGGGATGTGAACTGACTGTGCTTTCATTTCGTCGGGATTACAGGTTCTGCTTCTTTACCGGCTCGCACCAGCTCCCTCCTTACCCTGACAGCACGGACTCCGATTCCCTGAACGCACATTCACGCGCGCACACCCACCCGCACCCGCACCTCACGCGCAAGACCTTCATCGACGTCCCGCGCTCCCTCCAGCCCCAGCCCCAACCCCTGTCGCCATCCAAAGATGTCCTCGTCGCGTCCCCTTCTGCGCTGAGCCCGAGCCCGAGTCCGAGCCCGAGCATGACGAGTCTGGCTTCGATTCCGAGCCCTGGAAGCGGCGACGCGACGCCGACGATGGCATTGTCGCCGTCGTGCTCCAACGTCGGCGTGAATGTGGTGCCGGGGCCGATTACGATGCCTGGCTCGGTGATGTTTGGACCGAAGGCTGTGGCCGTCTAGCGCCTCCCTGCCGCCTGTGTTGTACGGGTCGCGTTCTACTACGTCCGAGGTGCCGTTCGCGGGGTTCCAGGAATACGCGGGTCTGGGGCAGTCCACCTCCGGCTGAGCCTGCTTCGAAAACTCTGGCTGTCTCTTCATCCGTTTCAACATTCACCATCTTCAAGTTTCGACTTTCGGTTTTCCTTCCTCCCCTCCGTTCGATTTCTGGGCGGCCACTTTTATCTTTCGTCGCCCTCGCCCCGATAATGGGTCCGGTTCCGGCTGTGGTTTGTAAAATGGTTCAAGCGTGACGCACTGTACCTTTGGTTTCCCCGCACAACACAACACATAACATTCTTCACGCATTTACCACCATTACATTACACGTTATATTTACGCCTTCGTCACGGACGGTCCTCTAAGGCCAGTTGTACCAATAATACTATCGACATACTTCTTTATCGTTTTTGTATCCTCACCCCCTACCCCCACCCTCCCCGAACCCCTCTTATTTTCTTTTTTCTGGGCCTCTCCGAGTCGTTCATCTGTAGTTGTACGGTAAGAGCATTCTAGAAACAGCGCGTGGGTACGCATTTACACACTATTTATTGTTTAAAGATTTTTTTACGACGACATGTAGTTCTACTTGTACATTACCGCCATACGACCATTAGATCAATACTACGCCTCTGACTGCACGCGTACGCAGATTCAGCAACGCCGCCGTATCACGGATTCCAACCATACATACATTAATGCCAACGACGGCCGTCGCAGACATTGACGATTCAGCTTATCATGCATGCTTCATCGCTGATCTCCTCCTGGTCTTCCCTTCCATCGCACGCACGTCGTGCGCAGCTACCGAGCATTCGTCCGGATCATGCATGTACGGACAAGATTGACATCTACCCCCCTCCCGTACGTATCTCAATCGCCAATCGGCAGACTCGGAGATAGCCCGCGGCTTCTCGCGCACTTTTCTTGGTTCAGCCGAGCGCCACCGCCACAGCGATCTCCGCCGAGCCGATCAAAGGTGACCCTGGTCCGTGCAGTAGTGAAGGACTTCGGCGGAATGTTGCCGTGCGACTGACGATGCATATGCTAGGAAACCAAGATCACTCGTGCGCTGGGAGCCCGACGGTCATCGACACTCGAAGCATCGAGCTTCTCGATAGAGAATGTATCTCATCACCAGCGAGGCCGACATTTCATTCAGCTTCCGGCGCTGCCGACGTTGCCAGAATACTAGTGAGCGGATCACGGAAGTTTTGTACAAGTTTTGCATTCCCTCTTAGCTCAGTGGTAGAGCGCGTCACTAGTATCCCATTTGAATGGGACATCCTATGACGAGGTCAGTCGTTCAAGTCGGCTAGAGGGAATACCTTGCTTCGTTGGTGGGAGATCATTTTTCACGACCTGTCAAACGGTATCTTCAGCATATTTATCGCGGTCTTTCGCAGTCCTTCTTATCAATAACAGTCGGCGTTGCGTAACAGCCGCGACGGTCACTAGCATTGCGTACGCTTACTGGCGCTGCGTCTTTGGGACTTGAAATCGAGGGGAAGACTGGGCCTACAGACCCTCTGGCATGCAATCATGCGAGCGAATGAGCGGGATAGCTAAATTGACGAGCATGTGTATACTGCCACAAGAGCTTTGCGAGCAGGGCTAGCTCTTCCTGCGCTGCAAAGATTGCAAGCAGCGCCACGACACCCCGAATACCTAAGTCGTAACAAGCCCTGCGTCCTAGAAACGATCTTACATAGCAAACTCCGAGTCGACTGTAACCCTGGTCCACGAGGTTTGGTGGAATGTGGTGGCGCGGCCGAGGATGCTGGGAGGCAAAATCACCTCTAAATTCGGGCTCCCGCAGCAAGGACTCGGAATAATTTTACACAGGTCTAAGCAACAGGTTGAAGTACACTGGCAGGGATAGCAGATGGGCCACTGCTTCCCTTCGATTTCCGACCAGAAGTAGCTGAGCGCAGGCTCATACAACGATCGACATGTCCTCAGCAGAGCTACGAGGCAGCTCAACCTCTCGGCGGTCGTCGACTGAGTGATGGCAAACTGTCAAGCAGATCAAATTCACGATTTCGGGGATTTGGAGACAACAGTGCATGGAAAAGGCTGGCGGGTACGCGCGACACGAGGCCAAGTCAAGTTGACAACAGCAACGACATGCCTAAAGACTTGTCCAGGTTATTTATGTAAGGGAAGTTGGGCGAGTGATCTGGGTAAGTCGACGGTGATCGTCTGGAAGCAGGCGAAGTACACTATATATCCAGTCCGTAATCCCAACAAGCCTGACATCTGCGTAAGAGATAGTATTACAGGATCTGTGCAGATGTGCCCCTCAATATCGACCGCCTCTACGCGGTCCCCACCGCCCTTGCCGGCCACCTCCGTCTCCTCGACCCCAGTCGTCACGTCCGCCGCCGCCGCCGCCTCCCCTACGATCCCAATCCTCCGGGCCGCCATACATGTCCTCCTGCGGAGGCAACGGCCCACTTTGTCGCCCCGCAACGCTACTCTCATGATGTGCCCCAAGCCCAGGAATGAAGTCGTCGGTAGGTATCGCATCCCCATAACCGCCCCCCCTCACCCCGCTCTCGTATTCGCGTCCACCGCCCTCCTCATCCTTGCCCCACCACTGCCCGCCACCCCGCCCGCCAGCTGCAGCACGACTGGCGGCCCCCGCCATCGCCGCTGTGGCGGCATACCCAAACCCAGGCACCATCGCATCCTCGTCGTCCTCCATCCCGCCCGCGTCCACCACCTCCGGGGGCTTCTCCCCGCCACCCGAGAATACAGACGTCGCGTCGCCCGGACGCTCGCGCGACCAGAAGCGCGTCGTGTGGTCGTTCGAGGCGCTTACGAGGAGGTGGCCGAGCGGGTGGAACGCGAGCGACCACACGTTTGAGTCGTGGGCCTGCGAGAGCGTCGCGCGTGGCGTCGAGACGGGCTGTGCGTATGTTGGGTCGGGGGTGGAGAGGTCCCAGTGGATGATCGCGCCTTCGGAGCCGCCTGAGACCAGCAAAGGGTGCACGGGGTGCCAGGTTACCGCTGTTCGGGAGGAAGAGGGTGAGGATGAGATGGGTAAGGAAGGGAAGAAGGGGGTGGACGTACAGCAGACTTCTTTTTTGTGCCCTTTGAGGATGCGGTATTCTTTCATTGCGCGTATGTCGAAGACACGGACGGTTTGGTCGCGCGAGGCGCTGGCGACCATGTTACCGTTGGGGGACCAGGCCAGAGCTTGGATGGTGTTTTTGTGTTGATGCCTATCTTTTTTTAGTCGTCTGGGACGAGGAACATAGGAACTAGGACGTACAGTGTTGAGAGGCAGGTTCCTGTCCGAGGGTCCCAGAATTTGATCTGGTTGTCTTTACTTCCAGACACGAGGAGACCTTTTGTTGGATGCCATTCAACGCATTTCACATCCCAACCATGTCCTGGGACAGGTCAGCCTCGTCCTGCGCTCAAGAAGACCTCGTGACTGACCTGTAAGAGTGCTCTCAACCCTGCTATCCTGGAAAGACCATATCCGCACACTCGAGTCGTCACTGGCCGTTGCAAACCGGCGGTCGTCTGGGCTAAAGCTCAAGCCTCGGATCGCTTCTCGTGACGTAGATCCCTGCCATGCAGTCAAGTTGTTCATGTTGGGTTCGAAGTATTTAATGACGCCGCTTTTGTCGGCAGATGCGAGATACGCTCCGGAATGAGTGAATCTGAATGTGCAGATGGCGGTGTCGTGCGCTTGCAGAATCGTCTCGAAGTTGAATGTTAGCCCGTTCCAAAGTGTGAACTCTCCACTTGTGGAGCCTGTCAGCACTCGTCGGGCCTCCGGCGTCCACTATATTCCATGTATAAGTTCAGCTGGTGTTTCGACAAACGCTACAAGAAGCGATTTACTGACTGTGACGACGTTCACGGGACATCTGATCTTGTTCGTCGAAGTGTGCACAAACTTGGTGCAAAGTGAAGTGGAGGAATTGTCGGGATATGCTTTCGGTGGTAATAGCTGCAGCAGTGGGAATTCAGTCATGCAAATTGCATTGCCCAATTGAAGAGAATTATACATCAATAATGTATGGCGGCGCAGGCCGCATGTAGGGGACATAGCGCGGATTCGGTCGTAACTTCCGTAGCTGTAAAATGTCCAGCTTTTACCGAAGAAATGCGGCGTTTCGAGACGTACCAGCACCCATCGTCCCATGCCCCCGTTGTAATCCACAGTCCGCCGCGGCCGCGTCTTCTTAATAAGCTTCCCGTCCAACATCTGTCGAGCGCTAGCCAATTCCAGCTCTTGGATTTTCCCGTCATCTTGTGGTGGTGGTTGAGGGGCGGTGAGGTATCTTCGTGGTTGCCATTCCAGATGAGAGGTACCAGGCTCCTTGGGAATGGCACCTGGAGGAAGAAGGACGGGTAGGCCAGTGGTCATGGAATTGTTCCAGGGAAGCAATGTCGGCGTCGACGTCGCGTATGCCAGACTTCGCGGTCCGCGTCTTGCAATATCTTGAGCTCTGTGATCCAGCGTATTGTTAGACTCGGCTGGTAGAATTGCATTCAAAGTCGTTGACAAACAGGCATCAACAAGCTGGCACCTCGTCTGTGTTTGGGGCCTGGGCCTGCAACGTCAACAACGACACCGCACTGTCCGACAACATTGGCTGGCTCTAATGGCAGACGAATACCCAAGTCTGTTCCGTACGTTTTCTAGTAGTCCTCTTCTGTGTACCTGAAGTTAATATTATGCATAGGTTCGGAACAGATGAGCTTGGTACAGCTCTTTGTACCGACTGAAGTTGCCCATGACACGGTTCATGAGCTCGGTGAACTAGGCAATGTCCAGTTCAAAGATGTCCGTACACCATTTTCCTACTGTTATAGCTGAGCTGATGAGTCCTATCCGCTCAGCTTAACCCCACAGTCAACCCTTTCCAGCGCTCCTTCGTCGGGGAGATTCGGCGTATCGACGAGATGGGCCGTCGCGTCCGTTTCTTCGCCGACCAAATAGAGAAGGAGAAGGACGTGGTTCCCATTCGTCCCCTGTATGACTCGGCCCCGCTGATTACTGTGGGTCCCCGTGCTGCCCAAACCATTGACGAGCTTGACGTCACTCTGGCTGAGCATGAGTCGAGGCTTGCAAAGATGAACGAGAGCTACCAGACCCTGAGTGAGAGGACGAGGGAGCTCATCGAGGCTAGACATGTTTTGCGAGAGACCGCCGTGTTTTTCGAGAAGGTTCGTACTCTGGCAGGTCTGCTATAGCTGCGGAGTTCACCATCTGTCACAGGCCCAACAAGATCAGACCAGCATTAGGTCTTCCTTTGACGACAGCTCCGCTCCTCTGCTTCAACATGATGAACGTGACAACCAGTTCTCTTCCGTTTCTAATGTCCAATTCGACCTTGAGTTCGTCACACACGTCATACACATTGACCTTGGGTCTTCGACTGACCACCCTGCCATAAAGGTTTATCGCTGGGACCATCGACCGTGCGCGTCTCCCCACCTTCGAACGCGTTCTCTGGCGCGTCCTTCGTGGCAATCTTTACATGAACTACACCGACATCGCGGAGCCTTTCGTCGATCCCATCACAGGGGAGGAGACCCGCAAGAATGTTTTCATTATCTTCGCCCACGGCGATGTTCTCCTTGCTAAGATCCGCAAGATTGCTGAATCCATGGGCGCCACTCTGTACCCCATCGACGCAAATGCGGATAAGCGCGCGGCGTCGCTGCGCGAGGTGACAGAGCGGCTGGAGGATCTCCAGACCGTACTTTACAATACCGGTGCGAGTCGCCGCAAGGAGCTCCTCACGATAGCCGAACGTCTGCGTAGCTGGCAGGACGTTGTCCGGAAGGAGAAGTTGATCTTCGAGACACTTAACCTCTTCAACTATGATGTCAGGAGGAAGACTCTCATTGCTGAAGGATGGGTGCCTACTAGAGATATTACGAACATCCAGCTTGCTTTAAGACATGCAACGGTCAGTCCCGTGCCTTTCCACGGTGGTGTGGTTAGCTGACAGCCTGCGATTGCAGGAGGAAGCTGGCACCAACGTCCCGCCGATCCTGCACGAACTTCGCACCAACAAGACTCCTCCCACTTTCATGCGCACCAACAAATTTACTGAGGGCTTCCAGACCATCATGGACAGCTATGGAACCGCGGCCTACCAAGAAGTCAATCCTGGTCTCCCCGCAGTCATCACCTTCCCCTTTCTCTTCGCGGTCATGTTCGGCGATATCGGTCACGGCTTCCTCATTTGCGCTGCCGCGCTTTACATGATCTTACGTGAAAGGAAACTTGCAAGACAGGACCTCGGCGAGGTAAGGCTGCATTATTCTTGGATGCTCGGTGAAGTCATGCTCATGTGCATTCCGCTGTAGATTTATGGACAATTCTTCTTGTGAGTTATTTTGCATTACTACTGTCCCTGGCTTCTCTGAACCGTTATCGGTACGACAGCGGCCGTTACATCATTCTCATGATGGGCTTGTTCTCAATGTACACGGGCTTCATGTACAACGATATCTTCTCTCGGACGCTGCGTCTGTTCCCCTCCGGCTGGAAGTGGCCCGATACAGACGAGGCTACCGTCGTGGCCAGGCCGACCGGACGTGTGTACCCCCTCGGTATCGATTATAGATGGCACGAAGCGGACAACAGCCTCGTGTTCATCAACTCGTACAAGATGAAGATGTCGATTATTCTCGGTGTGATTCACGTAAGATTTTTGGCCAGTACATACACGACGTAGCTTTAACGAGATGATATTCATCCCTGTAGATGACGTTTGCGCTCTGCCTCCAGGTCCCGAATCACCTCCGGTTCAAACGCCAGCAGGACCTCTACACCAATTTCATTCCGCAGATGATCTTCCTGCAGGCCATCTTCGGCTACCTCGTGGTGTGCATCATATACAAGTGGTCTGTTGATTGGACACAGACCTCCTGGGAGCCGCCGTCGCTTCTGAACATGCTCATCTCGATGTTCTTGTCACCCACCTCCGTCAAGCCGGAGTTGCGTTTGTACCGCGGCCAGAGTATCGTACAGCCCGTCTTGCTGCTGCTGGCGATTGTGTGCGTACCGTGGCTGTTGATCACGAAGCCGTATTTCTATTATCAGGAGATGAAACGGATCGAGTGCCAGGGATATCGGGGGTTGACCGATGCTCCAAGGCACGACCCTGATGAGGTACTCGAGGCCGAAGAGGAGGGTAATGGAAGGGCCGTCGTGGAGGAAGCGGAGGAGGAACATGTAAGCACCGCGTTGTTATTGTTTTTGTTATGCCTCCCTGACACGTTATATCCGACTCGCAGGAACAGCATCACGACTTCGGCGAGGTAGTAATTCATCAAGTAATTCATACGATCGAGTTTTGCCTGGGCTGTATCTCGCATACCGCTTCCTACCTGCGGTTGTGGGCGCTCTCGCTTGCGCATGCGCAGCTTTCCGAGGTGTTATGGACTATGACGCTCGAACCAGTTCTCCCCGCGACAACCGTGCTCAGCGTGATCGGACTTGTCCTAATCGGCATCTTTTGGTTTGCTGCGACGGTCTTCATTCTGTGCATCATGGAGGTAAGATATCATTGTTTGGATCTGCTAGTCCTGCCTGGTGTTGATGTGGTTCTCAGGGCCTCTCGGCGTTTTTGCATGCACTCCGTCTGCATTGGGTAGAAGCGAACAGCAAGCACTTTGAAGGCGGTGGATACGTGAGCTTCTCTGATATCCGCTTATCTATCGTGATTGCTAAGCCTGCCGTGATCGCTCTCTAGGCCTTCACTCCTCTCAAATTTGCCGATGATGGCGTGAAAGAATAGTTCGCTCGCTCTCTCTTCTGTAGTAGATAGCCTCGGTATACCAACGCTCAATGTTTCCCCTGATACGTCTCCACGATAACCGGTTAGTGCGACCCGACTACCCCGCAATCAACGCGGCGCCGCCAGTCACGGGGAGTGATCGAATCGCACTGCCGAGCACGTTTGCAAATTTTTAAACTCCGACTCAAGACTTAAAAATGTGCTATTGGAAAATACCTGCCCTCTCTTCCTTACTTCCACCTTTCCTTCTTCTCTTCCCTCTCCGCTTAGAGGTAAGCGAGCCCTCGATCGCCTCGTTGAAGCCAGGAGCACTGACAGCCGACCTGCAGGCATTTTTGCCACCCTAGATATATAGAGCGTTCTTTGTTTCTTGCTCGCCTTCGTCTGCCAGTAACGACATAGACTCTATCATAGACTCGCCCTCGTCAAAGGTGCGTCTTCTCCTCGTTTTATCTCGTCGCAATCGCTAACTTCGCTTTCCAGATACCAGTATCAGACATGCCCGCTGTTAGCGCTTCCACCGCCGCAACTCCCTCGCCTGCCTCCCTGAAGGCTGCCGCAAACGCTCCCGTTGACGGCCAAATCGACGTCGCAGCTCTTTTCGTTGCTGACAAGGCTGCCCGCGAATCCGCAGCGAACTCCCTCGCTGCCGTCGCTCAAAAAGAAGGCCCCTCGGCTCTACAATCTGTTGGATTCGCCGACGCCGTTCTCAAGGCTCTCGCTGACAAAAAATTGCCCGCTGCCCGTGAGGGCGCTGCTGGTGCCATCCTACTCCTCGTTAAGGCCGGCGCCGTCAAGGCCCTCGAGCCCACTTTCATCGATTCTGGCATCTACAGTGCGCTCCTCGAAGCCTTCGCCGACAAGACGCCCGCTGTCAGGACAGTTGCCGTTGAGGCGGTCCGTGAATATGTCGCTGCTATGAACCCATGGGCTACTGCTCTCATCCTCCCCGCCCTCCTTCACGAAATCAAAACTGCCGGCAAATGGCAGATCAAAACCGGCGCGCTGACCATCCTCAACCAGCTCGTCGTGAGCGCCCCCGCTCAGACCGCCAAGCTCATGCCCGACATCGTTCCGGTGCTGTCTGAAGCCATTTGGGACACCAAGGCTGATGTGAAGAAGGCCGCTCGGGATTCGCTGACGAAGGCCACCGCTCTGGTGTCGAACAAGGATATTGAACGCTTCATTCCGGCTCTTATCAAGGCTCTCATTAATCCCGTCGAGGAGGTGCCTAATACCATCATGCTCCTCTCGGCCACGACATTCGTTTCCGAAGTAGACTCCCCTACCCTCTCCCTCATGGTCCCTCTGCTTTCTCGTGGTCTCTCCGAGAAGCTCACCGCCACCAAGCGGAAGGTCGCTGTGTACGTCCTTTCTTTTCAACCGCAGCTATCGGCATGGTTACTAATCAATATTTGTAGTATCGTGGACAACATGTCGAAACTCGTCGACTCCGCAGTCACCGTCCGACCTTTCCTGCCCAAGCTCCTCCCTGGTCTTATCAAGGTAGAGCAGACCATTGGTGACCCTGAAGCCCGCGGGGTTGTCAACAGGGCCATCAACACCCTCCGCCAGGTCGGTGAGGTCCCCACCGGCGATGCCTCCGATCTCCCTCCCCTCAAGCAAGCCGAGGCCGGTTCTCTGGGCCAGTCTCTCGTCGCCATCTACAAGAAGCTTGGCACGGAGATCTCCCCAGCCCATGTCGCCATCATCTACGCCTCCAACCTCGCTGCGAAGCTCGTCGACGCCAAGAACTTTGACGTTCCCCAGTGGGAGACCCTTGCTCCCTACCTTTCCTTCGTCGCCTCTACCCCTGAGTCTGTCGCCGTCACTCGCGAGTGGGTTGTCCGCTCCGCGAGTGAAGGTCTTGATGAGCAGGAGGCGCTTGACGATGAGGAAGAGGGCGAAGACCTGTGCAACTGCCAGTTCTCGCTCGCTTACGGTGCCAAGATTTTACTCAACACTGCGACTCTCCGTCTTAAGCGCGGCCACCGCTACGGTCTGTGCGGTAAGAACGGTACCGGAAAGTCTACCCTCATGAGGGCTATCACCAATGGGTACGTTTTTTTCCCATCGTCGTTACATTGCCGTTTGCTGACTATTCTCGCCCCGCAGCCAAGTCGAAGGCTTCCCCTCGCCCGACGAAGTCCGCACCTTCTACGTCGAGCACGATATCGATGGCAGCGAGGAAGACACCTCGGTCCTCGAGTTCATTGTGTCCGACAAGCGTATCCTGGCTTCCAAGGAGGAGATCGTCGAGGCCCTCGCCTCCGTCGGTTTCTCCGATGAGCGTCAAAAGCAAGCCATCGGCAGCCTGTCTGGTGGCTGGAAGATGAAGCTCGCCCTTGCTCGTGCTATGCTGTTCAAGGCCGACATTCTGCTCCTCGACGAGCCGACTAACCATCTTGACGTTGTCAACGTCGCTTGGTTGGAGGGTTACTTGACCAGCCTCAAGACTTGCACTTCGAGTAAGTCGATTAGTTGAAACTTTTTTTCCGGCAGTTGCTGACTATCGTTCTAGTCATTGTCTCGCACGATTCCGGCTTCTTGAACAACACCATCACCGACGTTCTCCACCTGAACCGCTTCAAGCTCCGCAGATACCGCGGTAACCTCGAGAAGTTCGTCGCCCAGGTTCCCGAGGCCAAGTCGTACTACACTCTTGAGCCTGCTGAGGACTACAAGTTCAAGCTCCCTGATCCTCCTCTGCTCGAGGGTGTCAAAACCAAGGAGAAGAGCTTGCTCAAAATGCGCAAGGTCGGCTTCCAGTACCCGACGCAACCCGTCCAGCAGCTCTTCGACATCACCCTCCAAGTCTCTCTATCCTCCCGTGTCGCCGTTCTCGGCCCCAACGGTTCCGGCAAGTCGACGCTCGTCAAGCTCCTTATCGGCGACATGGAGCCCAACAAGGGTGGTGAGATCTGGAAGCACCCCAACTTGGTCATCGGCTATGTCGCGCAGCACGCCTTCCACCACATCGATAACCACCTCGACAAGACTCCTCTCGAGTACATGCTCTGGCGTTACCAGACTGGTGAAGACTTGGAGGAGATGATGAAGGCGAACCGCCAGATCTCCGAGGAGGAGGCCCAGAAGATGAAGGATGGCTCGCTCGTCATCGTCGAGGGTCAGAAGAGGTTCATCGAGGAGATCACCAGCCGCAAGAAGCTCAAGCAGTCCTATGAGTACGAGGTCTCGTTCAAGGGCCTCTCCTCGTCCGAGAACATCTGGCTGCCACGTGACGACCTCATCAAGCGTGGTTTCGAGAAGAAGGTTCTCGAAGTCGACACCCGCGAGGCTCAGCGCCTTGGTCTCCTGCGTCCCCTCGTTCGTCGGGAGATCGAGAAGCACTTCGCCGACTTCGGTCTCGAGCCCGAGTTCGTTTCGCACAACACCATGCGCGGTCTCTCCGGTGGTCAGAAGGTGAAGATCGTCCTCGGTGCCGCCACCTGGCGTCGTCCCCACGTCATCTGCTTGGATGAGCCGACTAGTACGTTCCTTTCTTGCCTTAACTAGGGATTAGTAAGCTGACTCTGTCGCATAGACTATCTCGATCGTGAGTCGCTCGCTGCGCTCATTGAGGCGCTCAAGGTCTTCGAGGGTGGTGTGCTCGTCATCACCCACAACCGTGACTTCTCCGAGTCGCTGTGCAAGGAAGTCTGGGCCATGCGCGATGGTCGCCTCGAGGCTTCCGGCCACAACTGGGTTGAGGGCCAGGGCTCCGGTCCTCGTATTGACAAGAACGAGGGCGGTGAGGAAGATGTGTACGATGCTATGGGCAACAAGATCGATACCAAGAAGCAGAAGAAGATCACGTCGGCGGAAGCACGCAAGCTCAAGAAGGAGCGTATGGCACGGAAGAAGCGTGGTGAGGAGGTCACCGACGACGAGCTCTAAAGACCTCGTACACATGTACTCGTTGTCTCCTCGTTGACGTTCATATTCCCGCATCGTACATACCACACTTTGTTTATGGGGTTTCATACGCCCCTGGTGCACCGCATAGTTTCTTTCTCTCTGTTGTCTGTACTCTCGCATAATCTTCCTGTTTTATACTGTGTTCAATTCACGAGTCTCTTCACGATCTCGCTGCTGTGTGTTGCTCAACCACATCAACCTGTTGTGTAAGAACGGACCTCCAGCACACGGTGCTCCTGGTCTCGATACCCCAGGTTGAATCTAATCTGATCTCCACCCAGCCCTTCGCGGGAATCAGGAGGAATAGCATGTCATGGCCAGCTGCGGGAGGAACCATCGAGGACCACGTTGACCTCAAACCACTACATCCCGGCTCGGTTCCCCGCACTGAGGACGTGAGGAGTCGAGGAGATCAGCAGTGTTCACAGTATGAGTTCTCTTCGTCCCTCAATCCAAGCCATGGCTGAATCACAAACAGTGTACCATGCGACAGCCGACGAAACGTGTGCACGGAAACCCTCAACGACAGTCAAACCGCTGACGTTCCAGAAGACATTGTACAGACCTCCAAGCCTGCGCCAGCCCGCTCCACGCTTCGCCCGGCCCTATGGTGTCCACACGATCCGCACTTATGATCACGACGAGAGCTTCCCGGGCTCGGAGGACGAGAAGGATGAGGAGCCGTCGCCGGAGTTGAAGCGGCCATGTCGATCTCGTATTAGCTCTTCCGGATCCGGTGAGGCAGACGCCGTTGCATCGCGCTAGAGCCGCAGTAGCTGATGTATGTTGCGGGTATTAGGGAAACCGGACGCGCCTCCCCCTCGAGTAGTCCTCCTTGACCTACCAACGGAGATCCTGGAGCTTATTGCTGCATCACTGCGGTGTCAAGTCCCGGTGCTAGAGGCCGCAAGTCGCTATATCGATGATCGATACTCCGACTTCTCATATGCGCGTTTCACGCTTAGTGCGTTCTCAAAAGCATGCTCAGCACTGAGGAGTACGGTTGAGCGCGTCCTTTATCGAGATGTGCAACTTGACTTCACTGGCTGGAAAGGCCGGAAGCATACGAAGTGGCCTGCGGCCAGTCTGCACCTCCTTCTGCGCACTCTAGACTTGCGTCCTGAACTCGGGCACTTCATACACGGAGCAGCCTTGGACTTCCAGTTGTCCAGCGAATCGACAGCGCTAGAGCAAGGCCTGGGGAAATTCCTGCAGCTTACTCCGAATCTGAAAACATTATTAATCGGGCAGTGTCCACTCGCCCTCTGGGACTTCCCCCTGCACCGGGCTACGACGTTTGCCACAACATTCGCCCCTGGAATTCTTCCCTCTATCCTGCGTCATTTTCCGAACCTCCAGAACCTCTACCTTCGGGACTGTCACATCATGAGTTTCTCAGTCGACCTTCCCCCGCATAATCTGAAGGCCATCAGATTCGACAGCAATCACGAGCATGCCGAGGCGCATATCTCTCGCGCCCTCGTGGTGTGCTCCGACACCGTGCGACATCTGGACATCCGATTCATTGGTGGGCTGCTCCACCAGTCCCCGATATTCATGCCGCGAATTCCCAACATCGGCACCGCCACCACGACGAATCTTCGCAGTCTGCGTCTCGACAATATCAGCGTGTTCAGCCACCTCGACAGCGCGTACATTCAAATTCTACAAAGTCTGCCGGCGCTGGAGTACCTGCACGTGTCGAACCACAGCTCCTTCTCTCCCAATGCATTCACCGTCCTGCCATCGTGCCTTCAGGAACTCAGAATATCTGACTATTATGGTTACTGGGAGCGGTGGTCTATGGATATGAAGGCGCAGAACAAAAATGAAGACTTCATGGCAAAGTTGGCGGCCTGTATCACGTTGTCGACGCGTAAGATAGTTCGCGTTATTGTGTCAGCGGGAAGCGAAACCGATGAGTCGCTGCAGCTGATACTCAACGCTTGCCACGTCGAACAGGTCCAGCGTACTGAAGTCGAGGGGGATGAAGCATTCATCGAGGTCAACTGTGAGTGCATTTCGTCCTGGCAGGTTATTTGGTTCTAAGCCTTCGTCAGTTTCGGAAGCGTAAAATTTTGGCCCCTCAGAGGGCAAGCGATCATTTTGCTGGCCAAACTACTGCTGCACCAGCTTTCATGTCTGTAGTCATCATTGACTCCGGGTCCAATGCAGCCCCCTCCCGAACCAACCGAAGATCTCGATGGCATTAGCGCCCCACAATGTCCGTAGTCCAAAGTAATGAAATCTGATTGGCAAATACCTACGGATTCCATGCACACAACGTCGGACAAGTCGGACCTAGGTTCTGGACAGCCACCCATCGTCACGGAACACGGGCCCGGGACTGCTGAGACTCCTAAGTAGCGTGTCACGAGTACCTACGCTGATGACCTTGCATATGGGGCTCTGATTCTGATACCATTCAAATGGCGCTTTCCATGAATTAAAAAATCATCTAGATTCTTTTCAGTCAGCTGGCTGCGGCGGCGGTACAGTTTAGCATCTTGACCCCCTAAGCTCTTCCTACTCCTGGACTTGAGATTGGCCTCCTGGCAGGTATCGCGAAGTCCAGCTCTGACGGACGGACTACTATGCCGTTGCCTGAGTGGCATGCTACCGACTGTTTTATATGAATCTCGCTTTGCTGCCAAGCAGCACGCGGGGTCACGGTGACCTCTGCTGAACATATCAAAGTGCACATGGACGAGCCGACATCTATAAATCGGCGATTGAGAAGGCTGCTGATATATAAGGAGCCCACGATAGCGTCTTGCATGCCATTGTTAGAATGAGGGCTGTCGGTGAGCAATTCGCGCCTGTTGCGTGGATGCGGCGATGCCGATTAACATCTTGATTTTCAGGTCAGGTTCTAACGACATTTCTTTGCGCCGCCTACGCAACTGGGACCATTATCCAGTCTTACAATCCCGTCCCAATCTACACTGAATCGGGATACTTTTCCCTTCAGGCGAATGGTGTGAGGGTGCCCGTCCACGGCAAGTCCACAAAGCACTGCGGCGCCACGACCATTTACTGAAGATCGTCCATCTAGCATTTGATGGATATGCGTACGCACATTTTTCATTCGGAGATGGCCCAGTGACTTTGAATATCACCTCAAAGCAACAGACTTCGATATCTTCGTTTTCCATCAGCCCCACCAGGCTTGGACTCGACAAAACGGCGGTCATCTCTGCAAATAGCATCTCAGTCACACTCGCAAAGCCTGAATATCTCATAATCCATTCCTCAGGAGTCGAGGAGCTGATCCTCGCCGCAGACCCTTTAGAAACGAATGTCCCACCCTCTTCGGGAACTGGGATCTTTAACGTCGTTTCGCAGTATGGTGCCGATGCTTCCGGAACCAAATCAAGCACGACAGCATTCCAGAACGCGATCCGGGCGGCCGGCGCCCGTGGGCAAGGCAGCATCGTCTACGTCCCCCCTGGAGTGTACCCCGTTGGTAATCTGGTCCTACCTTCCGATGTTTCGTTATACCTCGCGCCCAGCTCCTCGTTGCGCTTCACAGCCAACAGCTCAGAGTATACCACCGACTGGAAGAAAACATCGCAGAACCTGAATGGGACTGAATGGATCCGCACGGCACCTGGGTCCCGAAATATCAAGATTTTCGGGCGAGGGACGATTGACGCTAACGGTAAATATGCGCAGCAGACGGGAAAGTTTATAGCACACGCTGTCGTCCCACTCAATACGACGAATTTCGTGTTCGACGGACCTGTCATCCGGGATGGGGGGTCTTGGACACTCGTGCCTACAAGGTCGAGCTATGTGACCATCAACCATGCCAAGGTTTTCAATAGGATGAACCTCGGGGAGGTATGTTTTCGTTTTCGCACACACTGTGGGCGATAGCTTACGGGGACGTATGGACAGAATGATGCAGTTGATGTTCAGGAGTCTCAGCAGTGAGTCAAGCGAGGTGATTGCACAAAGCGCTTTCGCTCACCCTCGCGCCGCTATCGCAGTGTTGTCGTAAAAAATACGGTTGCAATCTCGCTCGACGACCCATTCAGCACCAAGACGTGGGATGCAACCACCGACATCGCTGTGTCGTACCCAGGCGTACCCCAGCCAATATACGACGTAACATTCTCCAATTGCTTGGCATGGACACATTGCTATGGCTTCAAGGTGGGCCAAGGGACGCTACAAGAGCAGGCCAAGATCCGGTTTGAGGACAGTACTGTGTATGATGCAGCTGTCGGCCTCGGAGTGCACCATAAGGTCAGTCTTTCTGCCCGGCTCTCAATCGGCAAATTGATTTACAGGCCTTGTTGCAGTGGGGCTATGCCACTGCGGAAGACATTCAGTTCAAGAACATGGCGGTCGAGAAGCTCCATGGTAACAACGACGGGCATCAGACATGGCTCGCGGTTTTCGTGCAAGAAGGCCATCCTGGGGAGATCGGCACGATATCTCGCGTCAATGTCGAGAATGTCAGGGTGTTGACACGAGGAACGACGGCTGCACTTGTACAGGGAGTGGATGGTGCACTTGTATCGAACGTTGAGTTGAGGGACGTGTGGTTCCAGGATCTCGAGCGTGTTGCAACGACGTTGGCGGAGATGAGTATCACACAGACGAATTTCTCGTCCAATGTTGTTGTGAAAGGCTGATAACTCCAAGTCAAATAGGTCCTGTAGATGTTATACAGATATGGATAGCAGCCTAAAGCATAAGTATAAACTTGATCGACCACCAGCAGACTGTCAGTATGACGCTTTATGATCCACCGGCGAGGACGACAGGATGTCGACAAGTTCCCAACTCGTATGCTGCTGTTCCCCAGCAACGCGCTTCACGACGCCGTCGTCCTGCAGCTTCCGCAGGTGCAAGTCCACGCCATGCGCGGCGGGCAGCCATAATGACTCCGGGTATGCAGCATACAGTTGGGTGACGATGGTCCAGGTGGTCCAATGCGTCGGCGAATCGGGAGAGTCTTCAGCGACTGGGGGAGGGGTCTTGAGTACCTCGAGAATCTGTGCTTCGCGCTCCAGACGGTGCTGAATGTAACCGCTGATTAGCTCCTTGCCCTTGGGGACGACGGGGCCGTGCCCTGGGTACAGTAAGGTGTACCCGTCCCCTCCGTTGAAATTCAGCATCTTGTTCAAGCTCTTTAGGTAGGAGGAGAGGTCCTCAAACACTGCAGTCCCCTGGCCGAGGACTGTGTCTGCGGTGTAGAGCGCTTTGTCCTGAGGGATATAGAGACAGATGGAGTCCGAGGTGTGTCCGGGTGTGTGAAGGACGTGGAGTCCAGCAACCACCTGGGTGTCGTGGAGATCGTGGAACGGCCTCCCTGATAAGGTAGGGCTGAACGCATCAAGGGGGAGGGCACTGATGATGGACGGCAGAGTGGTCGATGCGTTGTGACCTTTGAGAGGATCGTCTGGGAGGTTGGGGCATTTGTGCAGGCGCGGGGGCCTGAAAGGGAGGGTAGGGTTTCTTTCGACCCATAGTCGCTTTAGGAGGGACAGCACTGAGGGCAGGCCCCCAACATGATCGCCGTGCCAATGGGACAAAATGATGTCAGCGACATCGGGCTCGTCAGGTTTGGAGCATTTGGCGGTCTCGCGCAAGACGGATTCAAGAAGAGGAATATACTCGTCGCGGCCTTCTCCCGTGTCGATGAGCGTGTATGGGTTTTCTTTGCCAATGACATAGGTATTCGTTCCTAGTTACGGAGGCGTGCTCAGGTTCATCGTAATCAAGGTGATCTAGAACATACCTTGCAGAGTAAACTTTCCTGGATTCTACAGAACCCGTCAAGATGCGCAATTCGGAACTCCGGCTGCAACTATACCTGACCAAGAACCCTCACAACATGATCGCTCAACTGAGTTGAGGTTGATTCGAGTCGGACAACGACTTGCATGATCACTCACCCTGGAAATCGATGGCAACACTTCGAGTTGTTCCATAAGACTATTCCCAAAGGATCTCGTAGCTGCGGAAATGGGGAGAGGAGTCTGACTCTTATTGCGGATCCATGGGATACAAGGCGCCATATCGCCCATGTGATTACTAAGACTTCGTGACAAGGCTCCGAGAGGTAATCGCAGCATCTTGTCAGCTTATGGGCCTAAAATCTTTCATCAAAGGGTTGACTTCAGGCCATTAGATATCCAGCTGCGAAGACAGAAAAGTGGAAGACGAAGTTGGTAGGAGCAGAGGAGGACGTCTTGCCATAAAATGAAACTCCAGAAATGGACGTCGAGTGAGCCAAACAAGGACAAACACCTTCCTCCACTGTTCCACCAACAGCGGCCAGTCCTTCCAACATGTCGGCGGCGGTGATGAACCCTGTAATGGATATCGACGGTGCTCAGAACAAGAGAAAAAGGTTCGTTCATGATCTTTTGTACGCCAAGGAGTTGCTAACGAAATTGCAGGTCTCGCTCTCCGTCACCCAAGGCCGACGGAGCACCGCCTCCGAGTCGTAGGAGATCCTATTCACCTCCTTCAAGAGGGCTCCCTGAGCTACCAAAAGTCAACGACGTTGACCCTGTCCGCAAAGCCGAACGAGAACGCCAGCTCGCCGCGCGTGTCGCAGCAATGGAGCTCGAAAAGACCGACAAACCAAAAGAGAAGGAGTTCGATGCTCAAGCCGAGTTCGCGAAGCTGGTGGGGTCACGGTCAGGCGGTGTTTACGTACCCCCGCACGGCTGCGGGCCCTTCAACAAGCTGCTGCCGCGGACAAGAGCAGTGCAGAGTACCAACGGCTTTCGTGGGATGCTCTCCGCAAGTCCATCACTGGTATTGTCAATCGTGTCAACATCGTCAATATCAAGCAGGTCGTCCCGGAGCTTTTCGCAGAGAACCTCGTCCGCGGCCGAGGCCTGTTCGCGAGGAGCGTGATGAAGGCGCAGGCATCCAGTTTACCATTTACCCCCGTTTTTGCTGCCCTAGTGGCCATTATTAACACCAAGCTACCCCAAGTCGGTGAACTGGTGCTGACGCGCCTCATCAGTCAGTTCCGGCGGTCGTTCAAGCGAAATGACAAGGTACGTCACCGTGGCTTCTGTGTTCAAGTTACAGACCTGATTATCGTCACTCAGATCGTATGCCACTCCACGACCACATTCATTGCTCATCTCGTCAACCAGGCAGTCGCCCATGAAATTATTGCTCTCCAAATCCTTATGCTTTTGCTTGAGCACCCCACGGACGATTCGATCGAAATCGCGGTTGGGTTCATGCGTGAAGTCGGCGCTTTTCTCACAGAAAATTCCCCAAAGGCCAATACAATCGTCTTTGAGCGCTTCCGTGCTGTGCTAAACGAAGGCAGCATCAGCCATCGTGTGCAATACATGATCGAGGTCCTGATGCAGGTTCGGAAAGACAAATTTAAGGATAACCCAATCTTGCCGGAAGGTCTGGACTTGGTCGACGAGGACGAGCAAATCACGCATCAGATTCAGCTCGAGGAGGAGCTGCAAGTGCAGGAAGGGCTGAGTGCGTAAACTTCTTTTCCGTGTTTCGTGACTACGGGACTTACATGTTCGTTTTGATGTTTAGACATCTTCAAGTTCGACCCTAACCACCTGGAGAACGAGGAAAAATACAAGGCAATTAAGGCTGAGATTCTTGGCGAAGGCTCTGACGAGGAGGAATCGGGATCCGAGGAAGAAACGAGCGACGAGGATGAGGACGAAGAAGGTATGTCGTTTGATAGTCCCGATATCGTCTCAGGGTTGACGGTTTTGTTACAGTGGCAGAAAAAGAAGGTATTGAGGATCGCACGGAGACCAACTTGGTCAATCTTCGTCGTGTGATCTACCTCACGATCATGAACGCCCTCAACTACGAGGAAGCTGTCCACAAGCTGCTCAAAGTCCAGATTACGGAGGGCCAGGAGGTACGTGCTGGCTTTCACATCGCGCTCAAGCATGCTGACTAAGTCAACAGATTGAGATGATCAACATGATCATAGAATGTTGCTCCCAGGAGCGCTCGTACTCCACGTTCTATGGTCTCATCGGAGAGCGATTCAGCAAGCTCAACCGCGTTTGGACGGAATGCTTGGAGACCGCATTCGGAAATTACTATACCACAATCCATCGTTACGAGACAAATCGCCTTCGCAACATCGCGCGCTTCTTCGGCCATCTGTTCTCCTCTGACGCCATCTCATGGATGGCGTTCGAGTGTGTAAAAATCAACGAGGACGACACGACGTCCAGCAGTCGCATCTTCATCAAAATCCTCATGAACGAGATGATGGAAAGTATGGGATTGAAGAACCTGGCAGAGAGGTTTAAGGATCCGGAAATCCGTCGCGGGTGCGAGGGCATGTTCCCCATGGATATACCCAAGAACACTAGGTTCGCCATCAACTACTTCACGAGCATTGGTCTGGGTATCATCACGGAGGAGATGAGAGAGTATTTGAAGGTGCGTTTCGTCACCGTGCTAGCAAAAACTCAGTTGTACTGACACTTATTTTCATAGAACGCACCGCGGCTCATCATGGAACAGAGACGAGCCATGCTGGAGGCTGAATCGTCGTCGTCGCCAGACACGGATTCTTCGGACTCGGACACCACATCCGACACCAGCTCTGACTCCGACTCAGACTCGGAATCTGACGTATCCTCGCGGGGCTACCGTCGTCGGCGATCATCCACCCCTCCTCGTCGTCGAGGCCGTGACGAGTCCAGAACTCCATCTCCACCTCCACGCCACAAGCGCGACGACTCCAGGCGCAGAGCCTCACCGCCACCCCGTCGTCGTTCACCCTCGCCCCCTCGTACCCGATACGAGCGCGAGCGCGATATCAGCAGGGATCGCAAGCCGGATGTTTCATCGCGCCGCGAATCGCCGCCTCCTCGTCGTGTGAATGGAGGTCCTCCGCCCCGAGATGCGTCCCTTGATCGTCGGGATCGCGACCGCGATTACCGTGCACCGCCTCCTGCCGCGAGGCGTTCTGGACGGTCGATGGAGAGGTCGCCGCCTCCACATGTTGCAAGGAGTGCGCGTCGGTCGAGGACGCCGCCTACGCGGGGAGACGAGAGAAGAGGTGACTCGAGGGAACGCGGTGGCGGATATAGGGATCGGGCGGAACGGGAACGGGATAGAAGCAGGGAGAGGGAGAGGGAACGAAGGAGATCACCACCCCGAAGAGACGAAAGAGAGAGAAGGGAATCGGAGAGGGATAGGGAGAAGGGGAGGGGCTACGACCGCCGGCGATGATAGCGCCGACATCGTGGCTCTGGGTTCAACGATGCTTGTACTAACTCTTAAGTATCTATGTAAAAGATGAGTGTGGATAATACCTGTTTGAATGATCACTTAACCCCTGGCATGTGTGGCTTTTGAAGTGCAGTTTTACTATTCCTCAAACTAGTTTCCACCGTGTTGCAAGCCTGAAAACGCCACGGGTCCACCAACGCTGAACCGCTAGCCGAGGGCCCGTAGCTGTCTCTCTACATCCGTCTGTTGCGGGAATTGATTCTGCACATCGTAGTGATTGTTTCTCTCGAAGCGGGTGTGCGTTATCTGGGTCAGCCACACACATTCTATGAAACATCAACTTTTCAACAGTTCAAAGAGATACGTTGCAATTGATAAGCCTGTCGCTTCTTCTCTGCTGGGCCGGGCTTTTCTACGATGCGCGGGAGCCGTGACCCGGAGTGCCGAAGGACGCCTTGGTCAATACGCTGCGACCGCCAAGTCGCAGGTGATGCAGAACGCCAAAAATTTTCATGTTCGTCCGTTCAAATGATGTCTCTTGTTGCCTTCCCATGCGGCCCTCGAGCGAGTGACTATTACCAGTGGACGATAAGAAGCTATCCTAAACCACGGATTTGTTTGGTAGCACCGACCTACTTCCTGTGTACTCACATGTAGCCTAAGGCTCACGGCGCAGTAGTTGGTGAACTTGCACCACGCACTGTCACTGACACATCATGGACAGTCGAGGACGTTACTGTGCGCTTCCCGGGACCAGGCGGCACATCTAACTGAGCCTAGAAAAACCTCTTGAATCGTGATGGCAGTCAGGCTTTTCGGGGCGGACGAGAGGGCTCCGGAGTCCGCAGAACGCCACACGAAGTGGCAACTGTGGCAGACAGAGACACGTTTGCTCAATCACTGCGCCCAGTTTTTTTGCGAATTCAGCAGCATGAGCTTTTGGGCCGCATTTACCTACTCACGACAAGGTTTCTGCTCGTCTCCCACAAAGTCCGTACTGTGTGTAATGCAGGAATATTACCGAATGCCCGGAAACGCTAGCAAGCAGCGCTGCTTACATTTATCCTCCGTCGTTCGGCTGCAAGTGCAGAAATTGGGGACTGAGTCGACGTCTCAACGGATCGCTCGACGAAAAATGCCGATTTCATTTTCAGGGCCGGGATCTAGCTCTGCTGATCATGTAAGCTGAGAAATCCTCGGAGGATGGCTTCCCTGACTACAGAACCACTGAGGATATCCCGACGGTCCGGTGAATTGAGGCGCGCCCAAGCTTAGGTTGCCGAGTATCCCGACCTTCTTCGCTAGCTCTCCTTTAGTTGCCGGGGATCCAGTTTCCATGTCATCTGCAAGTCATTTGGCTAACTCTCACGCAACAGCGATGACTACACCTCCGTGGTGGTCATGCTTGCATTATAGATACGACGCTTATATACACTACATGATGACTGGGTATCATAGGTGCACACGAAAACAACTGCTATTGATACAAAAGTGCGCATGGCAGACTGAATGACTAAGTGCGGGGAAGACGAAGAAGACGAGTGCATGTCCATGCAAGCAGGGTCGGACTAGCCACGAGCTAATTCAACTTTTAGGGCAAGGTCACCTGTCATGCATGAAACCTCATCAGTCAATGGTGGCCTCCTGGTTTCAAGCACGATACGTACCAGACAAAGGACAATACGCCCCATATGTGGTCAGGGCGTGACTGAGGACGTCCAAGCCGCTAGTGCAGACGCTGACAATATTGCTAACATCGCCAGCGAAGGCATCCACCTTGGCACTCATTATGGCGCATATGAACATTTCTGCAACTGTAAACCAGCAGACCTAGAAGAGAAAACCTCGTTAGCTGGTGAGCCTCGTGGGCAGTCGGGCATTACGTACACTGATGATGGGATCCAGATACTGCCAGTCGGCGTCCCGCAATTGGAGTATGAGCTGGACAATTGAGTTTCCTGCCTTGAGCGCCCGCCCATCAAACAGCACGTGGCGCTGGAGATGGACGAACGAAGTGTAGATCACCGTCTGCACCATGAAGTAATCGCGATCAAATGTTAGCGATGGGATCGTCGAGGAGAAGCGCTGCACCGCAGCTTCTGCGAAACAGTACGCCCAATCATTCGGATCGGAACCTTTTCAATGGCACAATCAGCAATCATCAGCACTGCACGCCCGTTTGACGCATACTGCCAATCAGAAGACGTACCAAACGTCTTGGATCGAGATGTCAACTCGTAGAGCGCGGCTGCTTTTGCTTTCAGAGCGGGCATGAATTGTTCGGATGCGCCTAGGGTATCCAGGCCATCGAAAAACGATTGAATGGGTGGCTGAAACCCATCGTCGGGCTGTTCGAACCTCAGTCAGACAGCTCTGCGGCCGAGATGGGATTTTGCACTCACCCAGTGTCCCAGCGCGGATGGCCACCGGGTAAGGATACGACACTGCGGGGTATTTTTGTCTGGCAAAGCGAGCGGCAACCCGTTGGCGACCGACCAGCAACGGTCAATCATGAAGACTTGCCAAAAGGCAAAGATACGATCGCTCAGCTCTCTCGCGTCTCGTGGAGGCGCAATGGGTATAAGGGGCGTCTGTCGAGGATATACCTTTGCGATTGTGTTCGAAGTGCTAATTTGGTGCAACCCGAGGCCGATCGCAAGTCGTACAGCCGAGAATGTGTGGCGGTAGCCCTCCACGACGCGATTGTTCATGTAGAGATAAATCGCGAGTAGTGAGGAAGCCTGCACGATATCGGCGAGACGGTCTGAGGTGTCCAACGCCGCGTTGATCTCGTGTTGTGTCTGGACGAAAAACGCGGGTATCATTTCCGAGTAGAATGGCATGTGCGCGAAGTGGCAAGCGAGGAGATACATGGCGTTGATGAGAGCAGGATGTGGTTCCTGGTTCAGCGAGGAATTCAGGAATCGATCCATGCTGGCATAAAACCAACACTGATGTCTGTGGTTCATGAAAACGTCCAACCTTAATGGATGGATAGGGTCGGCGGGTGATGCGAACGAGGAAAAGGTAAGCGCTCACAGATACCGCCTGGCACGAGGAGACAAGGACACCCTGGGGTCTACCTGCGACGGCGCACCCAGGACAGAGTTTGATGCCGAACTCGGGCGGCTACTCTCTGATGGCAGCCAGTACTTATCTCCAGGATGGAAAAGTGCTGACTGGTTGGCCAATCGTGACCCGGAAGGCGTTGGTGACGGCGAAGTATCAGACGACGAGGTGGCGTTGACCAGGGAATATTTTGACGACGAAGCTACGGGAGCATCATTAAATGCCTCGAGGCCAAACGATTCAAAGTCGTATTGGAACGGAGGAGACGGCGGAGCGGCTGCGAGAGATGGTAAACTACATGAAGGAAAGAGATGCACTTGAGCAGACGCACGCGAACTGGAACTTGATTTCGATTTCGACTCGAGTTCGTGCAATCGGCGTTCCAGCTGGGAGAGCTGCTCTTTCAGTAGCTGTGTTCGACTCTTCCGCTGCTTATCGTCGTACTCGCACGTATGGCCGCGATTCATCTTCGTGCATTGGCGGCAGACTGGTCGTGTACCGTCGCATTTCTAGAGAGCAGAGATGACAGCAAGTTTAGACGCTGGACAATGATTGATTCGAGGATCTTACCAATTTCCGCTTGCTATCGATATGGTCACATTGGATAAAGGGAAACGCTGGGCAATGTGTGGTGCTCACCGGCAGGATAAACAGGCTGTGCCCCTTCGTAGCGTGTTTTCACTCTTGTGGGGAGGCATGGTGTCTGGGCTCGAGGTCAAAGCCTAAGTTAGCGTCTAACAGAGGGTCGCGACTTTATATAGGACCCATAAGGCAAGATGTCAGTGTTCCATACACGGCACTCAGACCCAGCCGATATGATGAAGATCATAGAAGTCCCCAGACATTCAGCTCAGGGTCCCTCTCGTAAGGAAGTGACCGGAAAAGATCGTCGAAACTCTGACAAATCACCGACCGACCTTCCAAACGCGTCCGAGTATTTTGCGTGATCACGACCCTCACTTCCAGGGACATTCTCCGCGCTCGACGATCTTTTGATAGCAATGCGACTGAAGCCTTGACGAAGGGTCCGAACGATGGTCGAGCCTGTGCAGTCAGGTTCAACGAAACATGGTGATCAGGATCACGGTGAGTTTGCGTTTGCTTCCTTTGTCCCTTTGCTCGGTCCCCGCTTGCGATGGCCGAACCATGGGGCGCCTTCACAAAAACTTGAATTGCACGACCGCCCAGGGATATATCACGACGGCTTGAGGAGGATCCTAGATTTGGTCTCGCGCTTCACCAGAAATGATGATTTGCAATGAAAGGCATCTATTCCTCGGAGGCCGCGGTACTCTAGCTCTATTGCCGTTGTTGTTTGCAGGCGATGAACACCTTTCGCAACTGGTCCCAGACAACATTCGGGGCCTGTGCAGCATCGACACCGTACCAGAGGCCTTTGCGCTTGTAGTAATCGACGACGGGTCCCGTCTGCTTGTGGTATGTGTCGAGCCGCTTGCGCAATGTCTCGACGTTATCGTCCGAACGCTGAATGAGGGGCTCGCCAGTCACGTCGTCCTTCATAGGCTTCTTGGGCGGGCTGAGAAATGCAATTAGGTAAAGTATGTCTTGGAGAACTCAGAAGAGCAACAACTTACTGGAACTCCCTGTGATACGTCCGGCCACTAGCGGGGTGGATCAATCGGCCCGTAATTCGGGAGATGAGGAGGTTGTCGTCAATTTGAAGTTCAACAACAGCGTCGAGTTTCTCCTTGCGCTCTTGCAGCATAGAGTCAAGCTTCTCGGCCTGAGGGACCGTGCGAGGAAAACCGTCAAGAACAAATCTGAGGCGCCAGGTTAATTCGACACGCATATTTCGACAACACGTTCGCGTGACGTACCCGTTTCTGCAAGCTTTGTTGTTTTCCAGCTCGTGTCTGATCATGCCGACCATGATCTCGTCGGGTACCAGAGCGCCAGCATCCATAACTTTCTTCGCCTCGACACCGAGGGGCGTTTTCTTGGCCACCTGCTCACGCAACATGTCGCCCGTGGCCAAATGACACACGCAGAACTCCTCGCGAATTCTGGGACCCTGCGTTCCCTTTCCTTCGCAAACATTTCATAAGAAGAACACAGAAGCTAATACGCTCATCGCACCTGCTCCAGGAGGACCGATCAAAATTGCTCGGAGCTGCTCAACTGGCGTTTTCGGTGGCGCCTTTGTCTTCGCCTCCAGAGCGGATATCTTCTCGTTCAGCTGCGAAACGAGGGACTTGAGGTATTCCAGTTCTTCTTGTGCGCCCATGGTGAGAAGATGAGGCAGAGGGAGAACCTTAGTCGACCGACAGCTTGACCTGTTGGCTTAAAGTCTGCCACGGCGTTTGCTGGTTGAATTTGGTCGGACTTTTTCGGAGTTTGTTACGCGGCGCCAACCGACGTCGGCGGTCCATTGGGGCCTGGGACCCATTGTTTGTTCTGAAAGCCCGTGGCATACACCTGTCCAAAAATATCGACCGCGACGTGGAACTGTCCGCAGTGGGAACCTCATCAACGCGCCTTCATCGTCAACGTCCAAGTCCTGCTCTGAGTCCAGGCTCAGATAACTATGGGCTTTCTTCGCTCTTTATTCTTTCTCGTTGCGGCCCTTGCCACCAGCATAAATGCCAAATCTAGTACAGGAGACTCGGTACTCGTGATTGTCGAGCCAACGCAACAGGACAACTACTCGTTGTTCTTCGATGGTTTGAGAGGTCCGTGATGCGCTCCTTTCTCCGATATCCTCGTTAACTTGCGCATCTCATGACAGAACAGGGATATGATCTGACATTCCGTGCGCCCAAGGCCGAAACACCTGTGCTAATCGAATATGATGTCCCAACGTTCAACCACGTCATACTCCTTGCGCCAGAAACAAAGGGTAAAACAGTCCTGGTATCTGTCTCTCGTTGAGCTAAATTGTTTCAGTCTTTGCCAGGGATATTACACCTCAGTCGCTAGTTGAGCTCTTGGCCAAAAAGACCAACCTCCTCATCACCCTGTCCCCCAAACAGACGCCGCTCACCTCGCTGGCTGCAGAATTCGCTCTCACCCTCCCGCCTCCCGGTACTCCTCTGGTCTCATACTTCCCCGAACGCGAGGAACCACCAACTGTCATTCCCGTCCCTGTGCCAGCCACCCATCCCATCCTCTCCCCGAATCTGCACCCTGTCTGGTTCTCCGGCGTTCCCCATGCCCTTGGAAACAACCCTCTGCTCGTGCCTATCCTCCGTGCACCCGCTGAGAGCTTCGCTGCCGAGACGGATGGCGGTTCCGCTGATGCTTTGGTCGATGCGGCTGAGAGAGGCGGTGAAGGTCTGTGGGCGGGGTCTCAGCTTGGCCTAGTGACGGGTTTCCAGACCCTCGATGGGTCTCGAGTTACCTGGGTAGGAGGTGCTGAAGTCCTCAGCGACGAGTACGCCAGGAAAGAAATCTCCAAGTATGTTGCACTCGAACTAAGAGTGACATTGACAGTTTGACCGAAGCTAATACAGGGGCGTTCCATCCGGCAACTTGCAATTCAACCGTGATGTTGCGAAATGGACATTCCAAGAAACAAACGTCCTCCGCATCGACCGAACTGAACACCACCGGGTGAACGAAACTGAAGCGCGAGAGCAGTATACCACAAACGACAAGATCGTACGTTTCAAAGCACTTCGAGCTGAAGAACATACCTAACAACTCTTTCAGGTGTACAGCGCGTATATTTCGAAGTACGATCCGAAGACCTCCACTTGGGTGCCTCATTCGGGAATCAAGGACCTGCAATTCGAATTTACCATGCTGGACCCGCATATCCGTACATCCTTGCCACCTGTCCCAGGCGTTCCGGGAAAATACTCCGTCACATTCCGTGCACCTGACAGACACGGTGTCTTCAAGTTCGTGATTGACTGGAAGCGCCAAGGGTGCGTGCCCTGATTGTTTCCGGAGGCGTAGGCGCGCTCACTAAGGTCCGAAACAGTTTCAGCTTCCTCAAGAGCTCCACGACAGTCGCAGTGGTCCCGCCTAGACATGATGAATACCCTCGATTCCTGAGCGCCGCGTGGCCGTATTACACAGGCGCCATCAGCACCAGCGTCGCGTTCTTCCTGTTTTCGGCTTTGTGGCTTGCAGGAGATGCACGCGAGAAAAAGGCAAAGGGGCACAAGGCTGAGTAGATTTTTGTGACGCTCTTGTAAAATGTCCAAATGTATTGCGGCATAGCCTTTACAGTAATAACCAGCTTTTGAGTGCCGAATCGTTTGGTGTTAGGCGAGTGATCTACTCACCCTGATGCTTATAGCACATGTACGGTGGCACCTAGTCGATACTACTACGCTGTGTCCAGAAGCTAAGGCCCGGCTGATTGAGCACGTTTTTATCGTACATGATGAGAGGTCTTAGAGCCCTCAAAATACATCACAGCGCCGTAAACATGGCGCAGTATCAATGACAACGACCGCCGATGAGCGTCCCAGAATCTGCCATTGTACAATACGACCTGACCCATCGAAAGTGGGCCAGAGCGCGCCCCAGCGCCCTTCGGTGGCAAACTTCGGAGCCTTGACCCCATGAGTACGAGGCCGTCCACGGGACAGGCGGAGGTATGGCCGTTTTGAGGAGCTTGCATAGGTTGCTGTTGACACATCGAAGTTGAAGCATGCGTTGCACAAATATGTACCAGGTGGTTGTTGTGTGACCCCTAGTCCCTTACAAACGTTTTCATTTGGCAACGTGTTCTAGTTGTTGCCGAATCAGGACAGTCCATCTGTCCAGAATTTTGATCCCTGCTGCTCGCGGTCGACCTCGCTTCTAGAATTGGCTTCCAAGCTCGAAATGAAAAAGGGTATCAGGAAGGACAACAGAGTCGTTTCCGACACTTTGCCCACTTCAACGAGACAGAGACGAGCTGCGCACGTTGATTTTGGGACGATTCGAAGCAGAGACCTAGACTGACAGGGCCGAAGGACGAACGGACGCAAGATGTGACAGCACTGAGCTGAACACTGAACGCTGTTTTGCACAACACGATCTTATCAGCAATTTATCTCCCCCAAGTTCTATTTTTAGACACTACCGTTCAACCGCAATCATCACGCCCACCATAGTACGGTAGGCGTACTGCAGTTCAGCGGCTCACGGACTCCGAGTCGTGCCCTCTTCCTTCGAACTTCCCTTCCCTGACTCTCTGACTTTCCGACCAGTTCCTTGGGGTCAGTGCCACACTTGCAGCACTATATAAAAAACCTGCGTACCATTCGGAACAAAGCCTTCAACGTTTGACTTGATAGACGCACTGGCGCAGCTCTCCACTGCAGCCTAGCTGTCAATGGAGGCGTCTGGACGTGATTGACCGACCAGGAACGCAACTTTTGCACGGGCTTTCGACGGCTATGGAGGCGTTAGTAGGCCGCTCAACCCCGAATGCTGATGAACGCCCTGACATATAAGAAGAGCACGAGATGGCCGACTATGTAGGTCGATATAGCACTCGCTCGCCATTTTCGCCAATGCTCTCCTCTACAGTTTCCAATCTCTTGTACTCCTTGGTATGCATGATGCTGGTAGATGAGTTGACTTCGACTCACATCATTCTCCTCAGGCACTTGCCTGCGTCGCTGGTGCGGTAGCTATACAAGACATATCATCCCGCGATTTCCCTCCAGGACTGTCCATCCCCGACGACATCATCCTCTGGGGACGTTATAGCTATCTGGGATGCTTCACGTAAGTCCTACAGTTTATGGCCGCCTCTGAAGTGGTCAATCATCAAATGCTAATCTCCCTGACGGACAGCGACAACGCAGGCTCCCGGTCTCTCACTGTGTTAAGTTCGAGTGCCGGTACTATCGAACGCTGCCTCGATTTTTGCAATAGCCAGGTTGGCTATTACAATCTGGCTTATGTCGGGCTCGAGTACGGCAGTGAATGCTGTAAGTTATCCTCGGGATGAATTTCGCCTCCCGGATGCATTGGTAGTTGAAGCATAACTGACGTACTTACCCGCAAGACTGCGACTGGGTCCTGCAAAACACAGCAGTCCAGGTCGACGATAGTGAGTGTAATGTGCCATGCGTGGGGAACGCTTCCCAGCCTTGCGGAGGCGCAAGCCGCCTAACCATCGTGGCACTAAGCGGCGGTTCTCCAACAAGCGCACCTGCAACGATCAGCACAGGTGGGAAACAGTGGGCTTACGAGGGCTGTTACACGTACGTTGTCTACGCTTATTTTTGCGTCGTACCATGCTAATCGAGGACCATACTGACTGATTTCTTGTTCAGTGATTCTCAGACGGCCAAAGTATTCCCATACCGAGCAATCGTAGACACTCGGTTCTTTACTTTGGAAGTCTGTGCGGACGCCTGTGCGAAGGCTGGCTTCTCCTATGCCGGTATCGAGTTCAGGAATGAATGCTGTAAGTACCTATCTGAGATCCATTTCGTCCCTTCTCGGTCCCCCTCTCTCAGCACGCGTGTTCTGATCACGCTCACTCTACTAGGGTGTGGTACTTCTACACAATTGCAAAATTCTGCCATACGTCCTGACAGCGACTGCGGCATGGCCTGCATCTACAATTACTTTGAACGTTGTGGAGGTCCCGATAGGATGTCGGTGTACAAACTGACGTAGGCTTTCTGGGTTCATTCTTCCATGTTTTCTGTGCCGTTCAGTGCAGATTCTCGGAGGGCAAGCCACCGTTCTGTCCGGCCTCTTTGTACTGAGATAGACGTCTGCAATCGTCTTCGAAGCCATTGCCCTATTCGCTTTCCTACAGTTCATGCAACCTTCAGTATTCATGGAGACGTTCGCGTCTTTTTTGCTCCTGCGTCTATTCTGCAGATACACCATCGTTATTTCGCACTGAACCCTCAGTTGTGTAATTCTATGAAATGGTGAACATCCGTAGCGTGCTTTCTGCCCCGGGTCACCCAAGCGGGTAGTACAAAAAACACGGACCACAGCTCTATTAACTAGTCTACTTTAACATGATAACAATACCGGGACACATGTACAGCGTACACACAAATGCTAGCGCAAGTGGCAATACACAACATGGACACAACTTGGGGCAAAAGGAATACAGTAATGATATCAGTGCGTATGTGTATAGCGGGGAAGAAGTAGAGGGAATTGATTATGACAGAGAGGGAAACCCGGGTCGATGACGTTGCTGCGATGGTATGGAGACGTGGTATCAAGTGGCAGACGTGGTGGTGATGATGTGGAATGGGAAACAAAAAAAAGGGATTGGGGTATCGCTCCAAAAAGAAAAAAAAACAAAACTGTACCGTGGTTTGAAGGACGGCATGGACGCCTCTTGAAGGCGCAGGATGAAGGTGCGCGCCACCGTCAAGGCGCATATTGCGACTGAACTGCGAACCGGGCTGGGTTCCCTCACACCACCTCCCTCCTCGCAATATCATCGATCGAATCCTGGTCGACGAGCCACCCGAACTCATCGACCTCCTCTTCCACCTCCGCCAGCGCACGCTCCAGCTCCTCTTCCCCCATCTCCATCTCGTCTTTCTCCCCACCCACCACCTCCACATCGACCTCGTCCTCTCTCTCCTCCTCCTCACCATCCAGCGCGGCCTCAGGGGACTCCCTCCCATCAGCTTCAGACTCGGATTCACCCCCGCGCGTAGGAGGAACTTGCACCTCCCCATCCCCGCCCATCCACACGTCCCTCCAAAGCTCCGCCACCCTCGCGCGTTTCCTCGGATCCCGCACCAGCAGCCTCCCCACAATCCTCTTCGCACCCTCCGACGCAGCCAGCGTCGGCCCCATCAACTCTTCCCTCCCCTCCTCCCTCTTGCCGTTCTCGTTCCCGTTCATATGACCGTTCACAGCAGGCGGAGGCACCTCAGGCCACTCATACTCGCCCCTCGCAATCCGCATAAGCCACGCCCTTCTTGCCATCCTGCCCTCTCCAGCACCCGTCCTGGTTTCCCCCTCCCGCCCAATGCCCGCCCCGTTGCCGAACCCAGCACCAGCACCAGCCCCGCCACCAACGCCCTCTCCGAACGGCAACCGCCGCGCCACGAGCGCATACAGCACCACGCCGCACGCCCACGCGTCCGTCTCGCGCGCGTCGTACACCCCCCTCGTTCCAGGCGCAGCCCCGTTCACTCCTGCACGTTTCAACTGCGCCGTCCGAGTACGGCTGCTGCGCGCGGAAGCAGCAGGACCGCCTGTGACGAGCTCAGGCGCGGCGTACGCCTCGCTCCCGCATCGCGTAGACAAGAGCGGGCCGTCATCTTCGTCATCTTCGTCCTCATCTTCGTCCTCTTCTTCTTCTTCCTTCTCCTCTTCCGACGCGCCTGCCCCATTCACACGCCCGTTCCCGTTCGTCATCTTCACTTGTCCCTCAGCAGCATCAGCCCTTCTTGCCGCCCTCCTCGCCTTCCTATCCCTCACACGCTCCTCCTCCGAGCGGATATCCACGAACCGCGAGAGCCCGAAGTCCGTCAGCTTCACGAGCGGCGCGGGGGGCGGGGGGAGGTCGTCCAGCGTCGGAGCGGGCACATCTGCTCCGGCGGCGGCGCGTTGCGCGAGGGTGGTGTAGATCTCCGTGGTCAGGAGTATATCTAGCGTGATCAAGCGTCGTGCCTTAGTTCACAGTCCGCAGAAAGAGGGCAGAGGGCAGAAGGAAGGACGACGGAGGCAGGGCGTACTCACTCTCGAGCTTGATGTCGCGATGCACGAGCCCGACGCCGTGCATCCACCCCACGGCGCGGCACAGCTCGCACCACATGCGCTGGAGGACGCTCTCGCGGAGCCGCGTCCACGCGCCGTCGGTGTTCACGAGGGCGAGAAGGTCGCCGCCGGGGAGGTACGGCAGGACGAGGACGTGGTGCGTCGGTGTCGAGAGGTGCGTCAGGAGCGGGGTGATGTTCGGATGGGAGATGTGCTGTTATGTGTGAGTTTGGATGTCAGTAGGGTTGTCGCCGAAAAAAGTGGAAGCATAATGGACAAGGAATGGATCTGAAGCATAGGAAGAGAGGGAAGCATATATAGATACAGCAACCCCTATAAGGCTGCTTGAAGATCTCACACGAGATTTTTCTTGTGTATCCTGCGGACCCTGCAAACGACAAGTGATCGGGCACGAGGCAGGGTCCAGTGTGATCTTGTATGCGAAAAACTCGCCGCAGCCCATCTCAAGCGAAGGGGCACGGCATCTTGCCAGCGGCACGCCAGGTGGCAGGCCAAGGAAAACCGAAACACAGCAAAAAACTTAAAACCGAGAAAACCGAACTCACACGAAGCACTTCGACCTCCCTCACGAACGCCACACGGGTGCGCTCCTTCTCCCTCTCCTCGTCTTCGCCCGCGGCCACGCCCGCACCGCCGCGCACGGTCATCTTCACCGCGACCAGACGGCCTTTGACGCTGTTGCTCCTGCTTAGCCCGCCACTGCCAGGCGGTGGCGACGTCGGCTCCGTGATCGATATCGTGAGCGCCCGGGGCTTCGTCGAGCTCTCGGACGAGGACGTAGACGAGGCGGAGGACGCGCGGGAGAGGCTCGATGGGAGGAGATCAGGTGCGTCTGTGCTTCCCGAGGAGGCCGAGTCTACGAGGCTGCGGATGGGGCTGGTGCCCGGAACGCGAGCACGGAGCTTGCGCAGGGACCCTGCTCGGGAGAGGGACAGTCTTCCTGGGGAGGCATTGGAGATCTTCGCGGGCGGGGGTGACTTGAGGGAGGCTTGGCGGCGGAGATCCCGGAGGCTGCGGCGGGAGCGGAGGACGAGTGGGACGGGTGAAAGGTCGTCTGCGAGCCAGACGCTGGAGAATGCGCCGCGGCCGAGAAGTTTCTGCAGGCGGAGGGTGGTGTTTTGCGCGGCGGGCGGGGAGCACGGCGAGAGTGGATATAAGGCTGCCGAGGTCGGGGAGGGCTGCGCGGCGATTTGGTTCTGCGATGAGATAATGGAGCCGGCGGTGGGCTCGTTGGGCGTGGGTTGCAGCCAGAGGTTCGTAAGGTCGGGCTCGAGGTCTTTGGGACGCGGCGTTGGCTCGTTGGTGGAGTCGAGTTCGACGATGGACTGTGTGGTTGGGGTCTTTATTGTCGGCGTAGAAACATCAATGGTCGGGACCGCGAAAAAGCTGTAGGTCTTGGTGGATGGCGGGGGAGGTGCAGGCGTGGGCGATGGTGGTCGCGTGGGGAAGGGCGACGCGAAGAAAGCGTGTGTTTTTGAACCCGAGTGTGGCGGGGAGGGCAGCGACGACACCGAGATATCGGAAAAGGTCGAGGATGACGACGAGCTGAGGAAAGACCAGCGGGACTGGGACGAGCCGGAGTGAGAGGAGGACACGGACGACGGCGGCGACGGGTGCAGCATCGTGGCCGTCGACGAACTCGAAAGCACAACGTTCCACGTCCACCAACGTGCAATTATCTTTCGGAACTCAATCTCCACGTGATCCCATGTTATACCGTCTCCACTTCTGTTTTTCCACTCCACCTCCGCTCATCGACGTGGCATTGTGTTGCGCCATTCGCCTTGTCCATCCTATCTACTCGGCTTCAACGCCTTCAACCGAATGCCGGACTATACTCATTGTACGGCGCCAATCAACAACTGGTCAAGTCACCAGCTCCATCGGATCAGCTTCCTGTCACCAACATGCAGCTCATCTTCCGCACCATGTGGCGCTGCCGAGTAGCCCCTGCAAGCTCCGGTGGAACAACTTCAACCACGTGCGCTCCATCATGACATCTTGACCTTCCTCCCGCACTTCACGACGCAGGAGCTGCTCAAGGCCATGTCATCCCGCGCACGCATCTATCCTGGAGATGTGCGCGTCGAAATCCTCGCCGGCTTGAGGCAGTCTCGCGGCGTCAATGGAAATCGCAAGCACGCCGCTGCAGCTAGGTGTCGGTGTATCATCCCTTCGTTGACATGATCCGATCGCGAAGGAACCGCAATTACAGTCTAAGCGGCCTGCATGCACCGCTGCGTCACGCTGCCGGACCATGAACGATCTTCTGGTCGCCCAGAATAATCTCCTCAAAAGGTCTCATTCCGCTTGCTTCGGTATCTCTGCTAGTATATCGGTTAGTACACGCGCCTGTCATTGTAGTTTACTTCGAGGGTTCACAGCGACGCGCGAAAGCTGGGTTCGACTCCCAGGCAGAGAGTTGATTTTTTCCATTTCGATGCCTTTTTCTGGATACGCGAAGAGGATTCCTTGGCTTACTACGTCACCTTCTCTGCTAGTATATCGGTTAGTACACGCGCCTGTCATTTAAATGTGAAGGACAATCTATCCGCGCGAAAGCTGGGTTCGACTCCCAGGCAGAGAGCTTCAGTATTTTACCCCCGTTCCTTTTTATCACCGCTACTTGTCCCGTACTGTATACAAGTAATTGTAAGATTTCCAACCCAGCGAGCCAGGCATCTGTAATGGGAAGGTCACTGAAGTCGTGAGGATCGCGGACAACAGTGCCTGACTACACCTCGCTCCCCTGCCTCCTCACAAGCTCCCACAACGACATCCGAAGCTTCGAGCACCACTATCGACCGCGACGACACGCCGTTCCACGGTGTCCCCTAGTCAACCAATAGCAATGAGCTCCTGGGATGGCCTGTTCCAATTCCAGCACACGTGGAGGCAGAATGGATAATTTGGGCCAGACGCAGGGCCGTCAGATAGGCTGCATTCCCAAGCGTCCTCACACGACGTCTCCAACTTCAACCAGACCAACGATGCTACCGAAAGATCCTCCTGCACAGGGTTTGCCAGCTAACGAGAAAGGTCTTGCCGCCATGGCCGGTATTACTCTGACTGCACTACCTCTGGAACTCGTCACGAAGGTATTAGAGGAATTGGACTGGTACTCCCTGATGAACGTCCGCAAGGTAAACCCCGCACAATCTTCGCTTCCATCGCACCTCACCCACCCTCTTCATCCAGACATGCAAATACCTCGCCAACATCTCCAAGCTCCTCTCAGTCTGGCGCAGCCAACTCCAGCGCTACCTTTCGCGCCACCGATACACCCCCCGTCTCGAATCGCCCCTCGCCGCGTTCTCCGCATCCGATCTCGAGCGCTGGGTGACGCAGCGAATAAGCGCCGACGCCGGATGGAAGTCGTCGAACACCACGAAGCCCACGCGGACGCGATACATCCGGGACCACACTGCGTCGGGCGTGTGTCTCGTCCCGGGCGGCCGCTGGCTCCTGGTCGGGAGCGACGATGGGTCCGTCGCGGCGTACGATCTGGATCGGGATTCGGCCACTTTGGATGATGACGGGAGGTTCTTATTCCAGCTGCCGGACCGTAGGGAGGTTAACTATATTTGTGTTGATGTGGATGAGGACGCGCCGAGCCTTGCTTTCAATGTGGCGCTGTCGCCGGCTTGGCAAGATGGTGGGCATCCCTCTTTTTCTTTCCCCTTGCGTCCGCTCTGGTGTGCTGACTTGAACCGTAGCTGACTCGGAGAAAGCGCTTTCGATCCACGTATGGCGCGTCAGCTTGGTGGGCCATGGCCGCAAAGCATACCTCACGGCCAGCCCTCTTCGCTCGTTCGAAGCGCACGTCACTGCAGAAATCGCCTGTCTTACTCTCCATCAACACCTCCTTGGCCGACTTATCCTCACGTCTGACCGCATGTTCCGGATCGAAGTGTTTGACTGGACCAAATCGACGACGTCTCTGCATTGCAAAACGGTGATTTCTTCGGGGGAGCACCTCGTGAGCGCAGATCGTGGCCTCTTCCTGCCCGCCACTGATTTGTCTTCAGGACGCCATACGGCTGCTCCCAGGCAAGCGACTGCTCGCCTTCTCCGAATCCTTCCTCACGATCTACGAAGTCGCTCCCGTTGTGCACAAGGACGACTCCCTCCCCTCCGCTCCCTCACACCCGGTCGAAGTCGAACCACGATGGAAGCTCCCATGTGCGCTCCGAGATCGAACACGCCGCGGCGGCATCTCACCCGCTTTCACCGACGCTCACGCCACCTACTTCTCATTCGTCGCCGGGAGCGCCGTGCACGGCCTCGTCATCCCGCACAACACTCAGCATCCACCACGGACGCTGGAGCTCGCGCGGTTCGCCGAGGCCCCGCGGTTCCCGGATCTGGCGCTGGGGTTTGAAAAGATGTTTGCGCATCATCATCGAGAGGCGGCGGTGAGACTGGGGTTTGCCTGGAAGGAGGAGAGACGTCTGGGCGTGAGGGAGGGCGATGACGGGTACGCGGTGGAGGCGTGTGAGTATTCGAGGGAGTGGAATGTCGTGTGCCCGCCTGTGTTGGACGAGGGGTCCGGACGGATCGTGCAGGCGCTGATAAACGGTGTACTTGTCATGGATACTGCGCTGTGCTGTAGTGTAATACCCCACGCGGATGAGAAGGTCTAGGCTCTAGCAGCGGATGTTCGGAATGGTAGTACAGTCCAGTTACACGGTGTAGTGCCTATCGAACAGGCGGTCGTGAGTTGTCGCACCAAACCTTGTTTCGGTCTCTGACACGAAATCCGCAACGACGTCCACGGCAGCTGGAACATGTCCCACAAGTCTCTTACGTACCCCGGTGGTCAACTCCGCGTCGTCGTAAAACCCGAGCCAGAGAATTTGGATGCGTCGAAGTTGGGCGCTGAACGGGGCGTTGCTGAGAACCTGAGTCAAGGCATACCAGTGGAAAGACTCGAGCGAGACGCGTTCGCCGTGATCGTCGCTGTAGGCGTGAAGGGTGATCGTATGGAGATGCGGCGAGACGACCTGGGCCAGGGTGTCTATTACCCATTGACCGTCAGAGAGGACGACGTCGTGAAACCATAATGCACGAAGCTTGACGTTTGCTGAGAGGTCAGCGATAGCTATGAGACAGTATACACCGTTGAATAATGATCAGGACGGGTATACATGAGTGCGGCATACTTTGCTGGTCGTCACGAAGATCAAGCTCGTATAGGTTGGGACCGAGTGCACGATAGATCTGATTGACTTCAGGAGAGCGCTGTGCGGCATCCGAAGCGACGCGAAGCAGGCTGTGCGAAGGCCTCAAATCCAGGCGGGCTATTGACACGACTTTGCGCTCGAGCAACCACCAAGCGAGGTCAATGTTGCGTCCACCCAGAATCAAAGAGTTCAACGAGGGAAGGGCTGCGGCAGATGGCTCAGTATCCGCCTCCATTGATGAGAGACTTGGATCGACCCAAGTTACACCATTAGCCAAGCAGAGGTGTCGTAGGACTTTGAACTCTAGTAATTCCGTCGCGAAATCGGCGAAAGAGTCAAGCTTGACGGAGTATAACACGAGCTCGACGAGCTGGTGGACGTAGCACCGCGTGTACGTTATCAACTCCTTGACAGGGACTAGGTACGTCGCTGACAACAGCAATGACTCGACCACTGGAAGGCGGTCCCCAATGAACTGATTTGGACGCACGGCCTTGCCTGCACGAATCGCGAGGCGGCGGACAGACAAGCCGAGTGTAGCATGAGGTGCTTTGAGAAGTCTGCGGAGGGTGAGTGCGTTCCGTCGGCGAATCTCGAGGGTGGACAGGAAGTGGTGGCGTGCCGCTCTTAGCCAAGCGCGGCAGACCGTGCTACAGGCCATAAGAGTCGACCGATCGGCGTGAAGGTGGTCGATGATACGGTCATGGAGTTCCGGTGGGAGCTCGAGGCGGCCTGGAATACTCAGAGAACGAGGCTGTTGCGACTGGTCTAGGAATGTCATGAATTGTTTCCAGGAGGAGAGAACTGAGGTGCCGAAGGTTCAATACTTGATACGAATCAAGACCGGAAGTTCGGGACGTGTCAGTCATAGCAGTCGCGTAGCGCGTGATGCAAGGCGTGATGGGATGTTGCAGCGCGCCGTCACGAATGCGTAAGCTCAAGCGCGACGTATATCTGCTGCAAGCGCACCAAAGCTGACTCGCACCATGGCCGACCCCTCCACTCCACGCGGAACTGGACGCACCCTTCGCCAGAACGTGTTGTCATGTCTTACCACACTCTCCCATGGAACAGCGCCGTTCATAACGACATTTATCCTGATCCATCTCGCTGCCCCGGCTGCAGCAAACCTCGGAGGCGCTTCCTTCGCGTCACAAACCATGGCATGTCCACTTTCCATGATGCTGCACCACCGCCTTCAAGTTTAACCATGCCCTCAGCTACTCGGAAGAGAGTATTACCAGACCGACTTCGGCGAAAAATACCTCGTCTTGGCTCCTCTAGCCCTCCACGCCGTCGCCGGGACTGCGAAACGCCTCCTATCGCCTCGAAAATCACCTCCACGGCCACCTTCATCCCTCCTCAGCTTGACCGGCTACTCCGCAATGCTCCTCTTCCTCCCGATCCATTTCCTGACGCACCGCGTTTATCCCAGCGCCGACGCCGCACCCATATCGAACATCGGCCCCTCCGAACTTGACTACGAGTTTGTGAAACTAGGACTCCAGAAATGGCCTGTGACCAGCTGGTTGCTTTACGCGGGCCTCGTTTGCTCTGTGGGCCTGCATATGGCAGATGGCAATGCCGTTATGTGGAATAGATATTTCAGGGATACTGCTGTCCGAAGCTGGGCTGCGGCTGGCAAGCTCAGCAAACGGTTCAGCGCACGCGCGAAAGTACTCGTTGGCCTGGTCCTGCCCGTGCTCTCGGGGCTTTACTTTATATCAAAAGAGCCCCTCATGGTATTCCCGTCGATGGTGCAACGATTCGAAGCCGTGTTCAGATCTTCTTGGATATACCGCCTGTAGGTAAAATGCGTAGTATATTGGTATCTAGATGGGTTCCAAATTTTACATCACGATAAGTTCATGGCATGGTCGTCAATACGTCATTCTTTTTCCTCCACATCTCTATTTCGCCTTCCTACTCCCGGCGGAATCGTAGGTCAGTGACGTGACCGCATACTCATGGTCCTCATTGTCGGGACTGTACCAAGATCATTAACCTCCTGGAGCGAAAAAATATAATTTCCTGATACTCACACATCATCAGGCCTTTGATATCCTTCACTCTTGAACGTTCCATTGACTTCCGGAGCAACAAAACGCGTATCGAGGCCCAGACGAGGAGGAAGCAGCCGAATGCCACAGGAATGAGCCAGTACAGCGGAGACAGGTGGTACGACCCGCCAAACACGACGTGGAGGGGCGGCGTGTAGATGATGAATACGCCAAGACATGCACCGGCCAGGATACCGACGAAGTTCCACTTGTTGCTGACGGCTTGTCGGCCGAACGGGAAGGATAGTCTTGCTTTCACAGCGAAGACCTGAACGACGTTATGGCTCGATTTTTTGGCAGACGGGCGCGAAAAACTTACATTGAAACACTGAGTAATGAAAATGGACAGATAGAAGATGGACTGCGCCTGCGCTAGAGCATCGATCTGTTGGGAGGCTGTGATAACTTGTCCTCGGCTGTTGATGAAATCTGGACTCGAAGAACTAAAGTACTCTGCGATAACCAGGCAGGATAAGTCAACGGAGGTATACACGCCGCAAAGTTGCGTGACGCACTCAATTCCTGCGCGGCGAAACGAAGGTCCCTTGGCGTGAAGCCACGTTTATAGAAGACCACGAAATATGAAACCATCCTGTCAAGCCGATGAGCAAGGTATCATGAAAGAGGAAAGAATCACACTGACGCTCCAACCATTTCGATCATACCAGCCTCCAGGTATGCGTAGCTGAGCAGCTTCCAGTCGACCAAAGTCTCATTATCCGTGCGCTCCATCAGATCCTCCCAGAACACGCGAGTGAACGGGGCACGGAGCTTAGTGGCCCAAATAGCAAGGCGGCCGCGGCGCGTGGATCTTCTGAGGTTTTCCGAGTCACCAGTCGTTGCGTGGAGCGTCCTTGAACGGCGCAAGGCGCGTTTCTTCAAGCTCCTGACCGAGTTTTCGTTCACTGGCGTGCGATGAGACGGGCTGTCCGGTGCGCGATGGAGATGTTCCTACCTGGCTTGCGAGGGTTCATGCGCATTAGCCCGTCCTCCGTTTCTGGTCTGTCCCATGCGAATGAAAGCTGTGACGGTCGTGAGCCTCCATTCAGAATATGCCAGATAGAATTCTCGTACAGCGACGAAGAGCTCAAAGCCAAGATCTATCGGGTGATGTCAGTGAAGTGGCGACACGAAAGTCCGGGAGCGACAAACCGATCACAAGAATGAGAATGGCGGTGAGGGGTATGGGAATAGGCACGACGACATCTGCAAAGCCATTAAGACGACGGGAGCCGCAGAGTGGGCCGATGCGACATACAAAGCAACTGGGGGATGACCTCTGGTGTGCTATGTGTCAGAGTGTATCTGAGAAATATGAATTTCAGAACGAGGATCGATTCCGAGGGTACGTCGAACGCACTGGATGGATCGCTTCAAATTCGAGAATATGAGGCGTCCTTCGGCAACTCCATCTGACGACGTGTGTTAGCCTGTGGACTCTGCAGTAATTCAACAGCGGGGACTCACTAACTGTCGATGCGAAGTTATCGTCTACAGAACGTTGTCAATGATGCGAATGCTATCATTTGCGAACCACTTACCAAGGAGGATCATGTTAGCAGCTTCCTTTGAGACGTCCGATCCCGATATGTTCATGGCGATGCCCAGGTCGGCCTGGGAGCACTCCGTCAATGACATGTAGAGGACCACAGGGTCGAACGCCTCACCTTCTTCAGCGCAGGCGCATCGTTGACACCGTCTCCTGTGCTATTTGGTTATTTTGACGGTGAGCGGGCATTTCTCCCCAGATGTCTGTTGCAACTCACACTCCCACAACATGTCCGAGCGCCTGGGCACGTTTCACTGCATTCATCTTGAGTAATGTGATAGCTGGACATGACTGACAACGCACCAATTTCAAGTTTATGCTTCGGCGATGTCCTGGCGAATACAATTTCCTGTTTGCTGAAGACTGAAGTGCACCTTCAGCACGGAAATAACACAGAACTGACGAAAATATCGTACTTTGATCCCATTGCCAGCCTTCCAGACTGTCGATGTCATCTCCGTGGATCACCACAGCGCTGACTTCGTCCTCGTAAATCTCATCAATCGGTCTACCTGTCTTCTCGCTGAGCGTCTGTCGCGTGTCGCCGAGAATGAGATTGATTTTCCGCGCAATGGCTTCGGCCGTCTTCGGGTGGTCGCCTACCCAGCGTATGTGAGTCATGAGCGCCCAGACTTCGATGCAGGAAGACGAACCAGTGACCATCATGACTTTGATTCCAGCAAGTCTAAGCTTTCCAATTGCCTCACGTACACCGTGTTTCGGCGGGTCCTCCAAGGACACCAAACCAACGAAGCAGTAGTCAGAGCTAGGGTAATTGCCGTCATTCTTCGAGAACGGGTATTTGGCAGGGTATGTGTCCTCTGGGAGTAGGTATTGGGCGCACGCGATGACACGATGCCCTCTCGATGCCATATACTGGAAGTCTGCGTGAGCGGTGAACCGTCGACAAGGATGGAGAGAAATACATTGTACGCTGCGTCATACGAGGCTCTGAACTCGTCCGTGATAGGCTCAAGAGCGCCGTCCTTGAGGTACGTGGAACATTTCGCCAGGACTCGCTCCGGGGCACCTTTGATGTACGATGTCAAAGGACCGGAGGCATGGGGTTTGTCGAGCTGAGGCGAAGTGAGCAACCAAACACAGCAAGAATATGCAAAAAGCTACTCACAATGACCAGTGCCCACTTGTTGGATGAATTGAAAGGAACTGCTCGGCGTCGGTAAAACAGGCCGTCGGTCAAGTACAGTATGCGCACCTTCGAAGACCTTGGGATGATTCTTGATATGCGTGTCATAATCCGAGCTCAGCTGGCGGCCAGCAAAGCGAGTCAAACCGGTCTCGGTGGCATCGCCGAGGATCGTCCTTTGCTCGAACGGCAGGTCCGTTTTGTCGAACTTGATGCGCGAATTGAGCGCAGCAATGTCTACCATCTCTTTCATCCCCGAAGCTTCTATAGAGAATTGGGCGGTCTCGTCTTCGTCGTTGTTTGACTATTCGGCTTTGAGTAGAGTAATCAAGAGAGGGGAAGAGAGCGACACACTTGAAAAGCTGTGTACATCTTGCCGCCACTCCACAGGTTGGTTACCTGGAAGTCATTGTTGAGCTTCTGATGACACCTTGTGAGGCAGACCGACATACCGTCATTTGATTCCTAGTGAGGGTTCCCGTCTTGTCGGTCGCTAATAAGGTCAACTAAAGCGAATTCAGCACGTTGTTTGACATAGACATCGCTTCACCCACCGAACCTGTACAATATGCGTCAGAGAGTGCACATGGCTAGAAGTCGCACGGACCAACCGAGAGTCTCAACGCCCTGCAAGTCTTTGACCAGCACATTCCGCTTCGCCATCCTTTTGGCTGCGATGGAAAGCAGCAGTGTGACAACGGACGGCAAACCTTCGGGCACGAAGGCCACGAGGATAGAGACCGCAAACGTCACTGTGTGTGTCGGTTGGCCTCTGTACACTGTCGTGATTCCCACAGCGAAAAACACGATGGCGAAGAGGACAGCGATGCAAGACACGATCATGACGAAATGTCCACTGCGTGGTCAGATGTCAGTCATAACCTCTCACCATGTCGTGGTGGGTTGACGACGTACATCTCAACTGCAAGAGGACTTTCGTTACCACTCTCGCCACCGGTGAGGCTAGCAATTTGGCCTAGTAGACAGGATGAGATTGACATAGATGTCAATGACCGGTGTTTCGGCTTACCGATGAACGTGTTGTCACCCGTGCGCACGACAACTAGAAGCGGTATGAACGGCTGAAGTAAAACACGCCAGCGTTGAACGACTCACTTCCCCATGCTTCACCATTCACGACTAACGTGGAGTTGAAGACCTGACATGGCGCATGTCATGAGATGAATGCGAGGGTGCTTGCGAGATATTTCTCACTAGGTTCTCTGCTTCTGGAGGACGGGCCTTGGATCCATCGGGGCAAGGGAAACGCTCCTGGGGTTCTGACTCCCCTGTGAGACTGCTGTTATCCACTTTGAGGTCGGTAGCCGAGAATAAGAGAAGGTCTGCTGGTGTCTTGTCCCCACTGCGCTAATTTCGCGAGAGGAAGCTTGGAAAAAATGGACATACAGATCCAACCAACAACTCACGAGAAGCACTACATCTCCCTTCACGAGATCTGCCGCGGCAATGGCCATGATCGTTCCGTCGCGAACCACGCGACATGACGGGGGGATCATAGCCAAAAACGACGCAAGAATGGCCTCTGACTTCTGGATCTGGTAAAAGTCGATGCCAGCATTTATAAACGCGACCGCAATCAAGATTCCGCCCAGATACGTATTCGCGAAGTTGTTCTTCAAACAAGATCTCGTTATAAAAAGCCTTCTCAAGATTGACTATTGTGTGGAGTACCTTGAAATCTACGCCGAGAAGAACATATTCCAGGATACCGGCCACAATGAGAAGAATGTTGAACATCGTCAACAAACGATCGAGGAACTGTTAAATCCCATTCCCATAAGTGGCCACAATCGCGAGAATCAGATATGGCCCTTACCTTCCGTAACGCGGACTTTTTGTGAGGTGGTGTCAAGACGTTTGGCCCGTCGCGCTGAAGCCGAGCTCGGGCCTCTGCAGTGGTAAGCCCGAGTGAGGACGCCGCGTCTTTTGTATCAATGGAAGTCTTCAAGGTCTCCTCGACTTTCGTGAAAGGGAGACAATGCTCCGTAATATCGACATTGGTCGCGTCCGAGGGTTTGCCAACTTTGATCTTTTGGGCTTCGAGATGTTCGTATCCAGCCGCCGCAAGCTCCTTGTCCTCCTGGGTCATAGATCGCGTCATCTCCACTCCTTTGGGACGCAAGGCGGTGTGAGGCTTCTCTTCTTGAACAATGACCTCGTTAGGGAACGCGACTCCTCTGACCGCAGTGGCTTCCTCGGTCGGGGAAGCCTGGTCAGAGAGCGCTGCATCCTTAGGGGCAGAGTCGTCCGACATGATGGACAGGAGCCAACGGGCAGCAAAATTTCCAAAAGCCCCGTTGGATAGTCTTTAAAGCCAAAGGAACCACTCCCTCACAACAAAAAACAGTTCCCAAACAGAAACACGGGAGACAGAATCTCCGCGATCTCCTATCGTGACGCGCCACACGCTCGGAGCTCCTTCGAGACATGGTGCGATCGGAGAAGCAGAGCGCTGTCTAACCGACAGCAAACGGCCAAAAAACCGCAAAGAAGTTTTGGTTCAGCGGTGAGGCACGTGCCTGTCAGTTTGAACGAATCCCCATTGGCTGTGCCTCAGGCGGTAAAAAATATCCACCCGATCACAGTTGCTCCACTTCGCGACATCCAGGTGGCGAAGCATGGAGACCGTGTCGAGCGGAACTTGTGCTGTTTTCCGTGATCTGGTCCTCATATTGCAGGGCCTGGGACGTTGACGTATTCAATTGTGTCACGGGTGGGAACCACCACCGAGGTCAGAGGCTGATAGACAAAGGTCAACGTCGTGATTGCCTTGTGAAGAGGTTCTGTGTATCAACGAGTGGAGGAAGCAAAGAACGTTCCAGGGTTCATTTAGAGTCAAGACAGATATCAAAGGGCCAGAGGAGAGTCGACGGGTGTACTTCAAAACGAGAATTTGACCTCACCATCAGCCATAACGGACAGTACTCGAGTAAATCAGAGGTGGACAAGGAAGGCCATGATGATAGCCCGAAGGAAAATTGGAAAAACTCGGACGTGCATCATAGCCCATGGAGAATTTGCAGCCGTGCGTCCGCAGTCGTCCGGCTCCAAGCATTGACACCCTCTACAGTACCTGCCAACGCGAAGAAACCGCGCCATCTGGTTGTATTGTTTAGACAACAAAGGTCACTGAGTGGAGGATATACAAGCGCGAGGCATACATATCATTAGGTTATTAAGCGGCCATGTACGATTCAAATTTCAGATCTTGAACCCCAGTCCTCGCATACAAGCTATGTGGTTTTGGACGAGGTCTTTGCACTTCTCGTTGGCTTCCGAAGGGTCAAACTTCATGAAGCAGTCGTCCCGAGCAGACTTGGTTTCAGGGCATGCACAGCATCTGAACGACATGCAACGGAAGTCGGCGTCCGAGAAGAGACAATGTCAGCGGTGAAGGTATTGACGGAAGCCCTGAGGATGAAGCGTACGGTTTGAGGCCTTGCGGGTTCAAGGGATTCTGCTTTGGGTCAGTCGGATCGTAAGGCTTCGCGGGCTCGGGGGAGGGCGACCAGAAGGAAGATAACTGCAATATCATCAAGTCTCCCTTGCGGATGGCGGCGGAATGGCAACACGTACTTTACCAAACATATTCAACGATATGGCTATTTTATCAGCCGCTCACCAGCACCCAGAACACTGCACAACGCGGCCAGAACGTCGCGGAACGAGGGAGGTCAAATGAATTCTGGTCGAGGTTGCGAAATTGAAAAACCTGACGCGTGCACTCCCGGAGTCACGTGACTATGTACTACCAGAAGGGGATACTTCCAAAAGAGGTTGGCGTGATTCGTTCGCAGGAGAATCGGACGACCCTCTTGGCAAGTTGGACACACTGCTTCAAGCTTATGGACTAGGGCTTGTTCGCTTTGTGAATTCCGGCTCTCTTCAAGCTCAATCTCCACACGAGCGGTGACAAGCTGGGCTTGAGGGTGTGTCCACTCGTCCTCTGAGCTTTGCCCGTCAAGCAACTTTCAAACAGGGCGTTACAGGACGATGCGTTTCTCATCGTATTACCATCTTCCTCTTATCGCGACGCTCGTAGCAGCACAATCTTGTGAAAATTACGGTTTCCAGAATGGCTCCAGCTGTGCTTGCCCGACGGGTTTCGGTGGTCCCACTTGCTCCCAGATAGCATGTGGAGGCACTATCTTCCAGGGTTCCCAGCGCCCCTTGACTCCCAGTAACTCGAACTCCTTCGCAAACCTCACGGAAGCTGGTTGTACCTGCGAACAGGGCTGGACGGGAACGGCGTGCAACGTGTGCCAGACCTCGAATGCTTGTCAGACTGCCTTTGCCGCGTCAGGCAAAGCACCTTCGACGCCCGACATTATCGCTGGTCCCCAGACTGGCCAGAATGATACTTTGACTTGCAATACATCTCCACGGGTATGGGCTGGAAGCCAAATGAGTTGCCGAGTAGACGTACGTCCTCCCCTTATATCCCGAACACGATCTTTACGGTTCGCCAGAATCCTACCTTGCAAGCCATCTTCCCGCTCGAGTCAACCCTCAACATCATTCGCGCCCTTCGGCCTTCGCTCACGCCAATACCCAACGTGACTGCCTTAGGAGCAGCGGGGACGATCCAGGCCCAGCTGTTCTATGCCGGCGTCGAGCAGTTCTTTTGCCAGGCAGATTCGTGCAATCAGACACTCGGAGATGGCGGAGCAAGTGCAAAATGGGCATGCCAAAATCTGCACTGTACATGTCGCGAGGGAACCACCTTCTGTGGAGGCGTGCCTTCCAGCAACCTTGTGAAGACGATAAATGGTCTCAGCGGCTTCTTGGACATCGATTGCGGTACCGTCGATGGCTCAACCAATACGGCCACCTGCCACTTCAATCAGGAAGTCCTACAAGGATTGTTCCCTCCATCCGGTCTCACTCTCAACGGCTGCTCATTCGGAGAGTGTGTTCGACAAAGTGTTATCGACAATGGCGGAAACGTCACAGATACATCTCCGACTACAGATGGTGGAAAGCCTCTCAGTGGAGGAGTTATTGCTGGTTTAGCAGTCGTTGGAAGCCTGGCATTTTTGGCTTTGATCTTCCTCTTGTTCGGATGCATCCAGCAGAGGAAGGCTCGGCGGGCAAGGCTGGGTGACAATCCGGGCATTCAAGTCGGCGTAGAGTGGGACGCTATCAGCTACACCGTACCTGGCTCGGGCGCAAGTATCTTGGGCAAATTACGCAGGCGTCAGGGTGCGGCGAATGTCAACGACGACAAAGTCGTACTGGACAATGTGTCAGGCAAGGTGCAGGCAGGGCAGATGATGGCCATTCTGGGACCGAGTGGTAAGCCCCCTTCGATCTGACCCGGCGTAACGTCTCGAAAAGGCCTCGTAATTGCTTAGGTGCCGGAAAGACTACTCTTGTGGAGATCCTGGCAGGCAAGAACAAATCCGGTGTCATCGTTGGGAACGTCAAGTTCCCCGCCAGAGGCGAATCGCCAAATAACGTTGCTCCAAGGATAGGGTTCGTTCCCCAACAAGACGTTCTTCCTCCGACTCTCACGGTGTACGAGGCATTGCTTTTCGCTGCTCGTTTGCGCCTTCCGGAGAACGTCCAGGATATCGAGAAGCGAGAATTGGTGGACGAGCTCATGTCCAAGCTGGGCATCTCCTCGCTGAGGCATGCGCGTATTGGCGGCGGCAAGGCCAGAGGTATCAGCGGTGGTGAAATGAGGAGGGTCAGCATCGGACTGGAATTAATTTCACGTCCCGATGTCCTCATCTTGGACGAGCCGACATCAGGTTCGTGTAATCTGACTTTCGCCCTTGTGACCTATCTAATCCGTCTCCCATGCCATTGTAGGTCTAGACTCGGTTTCTGCCTCTCGTATGGCCAAGGTCCTTTACGATATAGCCCACGATCCTGTCAATCCCATACCGGTAATCGCCTCTATCCACCAACCTAGGTAAGAATCTTTTGTTCCTGCCTTGCCTCGTAATTCAGTCCTCATAATGAACGTGATTGTTAGTTCGCAGCTCTACCAATCCTTCGACACAATCCTTCTCTTATCACATGGTCGTGCATTGTACTCCGGCCCAGGATTGTTTGCTCCAGCTGATTACTTCGCGAGGGTTTGTCCTGGCGTGGTACCCGCCTATCCTCAAGGCTACAACGTTGCCGATTATCTCTTGGAAATTGCCAGCGACCCCCACGTGTCCCTCTTCCAAGTCAACGAAAAAGATGACAGCGCCATGGCCGACACTACCCGCGCAAGCGACGCTAATGGCGAATTCTCGGAACAGCCTCAGCACACACCGTCAGAGAAACAAAGGAATATCGAATCGGACACCGCGCTGCCGACCATGAGTGGAACGGTGACTGCACCAAGGAAACGGTCAAGCTACTCCACGACTTTCTTGACTCAACTGCAGAGGCTCGCGGGAAGGGAATGGAAAATTTTGCGGCGGTGAGAGTCGAAAATTCGAAAGCTAGATGGGACCTGATCTGTTGCATCTTGCCCAGAGACAAAACACTGTTCTTCACGCACGTAGTGGTTGCTGCGGTACTCGGTGTCTTTTGCGGTAAGCCTTCTGCGCAACATGCGCGGATGTCGGGAATATTGATGATGGAGATAGGCGGTCTCTACTTCAAGACAGACACCACTATCGCTGGCTTCCAATCCCGGATTGGTTGCCTGTTCTTCCTTGTCAGTCCTCGCAATCAGCCATGGGTCATGGACTAACCGTTACGCCATATCTTCAGGGCGCACTTATCGCGTTTTCGTCATTGAGCGCTTTGTATAACGTAGTAGAAAACCGACCTCTCTTCCTCCGAGAACGGTCGAGCATGTATTATAGGTAGGTCTACCTACCCGTTGCTGGTCATTTTAGTCACTAACGGTCGTGCTAGCCCAACGTCGTGGTTACTCTCTCGATTCTTTTTCGACGTCATACCATTACGAATCATTCCAACGATTATCGTCTCAAGCATGTAAGCCCTCTTCGCGCGGCCTGCCTGCATCGATTCTGACGCAAGATCCTGTAGTACATATTGGATGGCAGGTCTTGCCCACGACGCAGCTCACTTCTTCAAGTTCCTCTTCATCCTTGTACTTTACACCTTGGCCATGACACTTTTCGTTCGTCCTCTTCCTTACTCCGACATACCGACTCTCACATCCCTCTCCGTAGAACTTCCTTCTTGGCACCATGTTGCACAACGGTGGCATCGCAATCCTTCTCTCGGCCTTGTCGGCACTATACCAGATGACGTTCGCAGGATTTTTCGTCCATCTCAACGCCATCCCGCCAGTCCTTCGCTGGCTGCAGTGGCTATGCCCTCTCAAATATACCCTCGAAGCCCTGTCCGTCAACGAGGTCGGTTCGGGCCTCTTGATCCAAGATACCCTCCAGGGCGTGCCCGTAAGCGTGTCTGCTAGCTTGATCATGAATCTCGTAAGGCCTCTCCCGTATTGCTTGGTTCGGCATATCTGATTCTTTGCCCAATCAGCTCTTCGGGTTCGGCGCGAACAATTATTATCGCGATGTGCTGGTGTTGTTTGCCTTCATCGCAGGCTTTGGCGTTGGTGTGATTGGTGTGGTCTGGTTGAAAGTTAGAGAACGCCGATGACCGAACTTTGTCGACTCCCGTCTTGGCATGCTGGGAAGCCCTATACAATCTCCTGACCTTGTACTGTACGTCGACTTTCGATATGTTACGAAGCATCGTATATCTATGGCTCATGCGAACACGTTCATCGGCGAATTAAGCTAACGGGTCCAAACGAAGCGACACCATGCATGGTCCGTATCGAGCATTATCGAAGACCAGGGGAAAGAAGGAGGCTAGTCGGAAATCTTGTCAAGGATGAGGCAAGTGGCTTGGTGTCGCAAATATCGTCTATTCGGATCGTCTGTTTCCTGGTTTTTTGTTTCTTGCAGCTATCGATTCCCGCGGCGAGGTGCGCCTGACGATCGGTGGTCAGTCAGATCATCCTACTCAACATTCAACCTGTAGGTGAGGCAAAAGGTGAGGGGAGTGGGATTCTCGAGTCCCGAAACCGTGTGCAAGATGTTCATGCATAGAGCTTTCCTGCATAGATAGTGCCATTGCTGATATTGCTATCGTGAATGTGGAAACCTTGAAGGTCAAAGGAATCTGCACGAATTGTGTGCTCGTCACTATCGGAAGCGGCAGGCGAAAGCCGCTAAACAAGTTAGGCGAAACGGATCTGTGTGCGACTTGATACGTGGCGACATGACTGGATAAATGCTAGATTACATGATTTTGAGAAATTCCAGGCTCACCTGTACTCTGTATACTTGCCGTATACGGTATACTGTGTTCTGTCAAACCAGGCTCCAATTCCGCGAATGATGAAGGCTTGTGGCGCGATCACGTGGTCACGTTGATCTCTTTGAACTTTAGTTTTCGACTTGGTTCCGACCAATTCGACTCCAAGTCCTCTGGTGCTCAACGCCAACAGCACTGCAAGCACATTCTGTCGTCTATTCCGAAATTAGTGTGGCCTCTGAACCCAGAAGACCTGTCACTGTTACACAAAAGGAGATCCCGATTAGTAAGGTAAATAAATCTCCCGTGGCATGTCAAGGCGTTGCGTTGACTCATCTCAAAAAACAATTGTGCTGCCTCGTTGATGCCTCGTGTTCAGTATCCGAGCGGGCGCTTGATTTCGTGAAATTGATGAGATAGAAACCACTTATAAGCCTGTATGTACAGCACTGACTGTCCTTGTTCTCCGCACCCATTCTCAATGATTGAAATCCTCTACAACCGGACATCCAGTGCTGGCTCTCCTCTGCGCAAGACCAAGAGCGGCCTGAGTTGCACGATGAGCAAACACACCGCCAGCGACGTCAAGGAGAGCGTCGAGCGCGACTTTGGCGTACACTGCCGCGTCGCGGAGACGAATGAATTTTTGAAGAAATTGCTACCGGTCCCAGACGACATTATCCAGAAGGTACTCGATACCATGGTCGATAAAGGCTACTATGCGAACAAGAGGTGGGAGGGTTTTCCGGTACCAGGCAAGGTGATGGACAAGGCGGAAGGCAAGGCTGTAGGTCGTCGCCGACCGTTGGAGAAGGAACTATACGGTGCTTTTGTCAATATCGCCAACGCCATTCATGAAGCCGCAAAAGAAGCCATGAAAGCCGAACACCAATATGATTCTATCGGTGCTACGAAATGGGTTGACTACCATTCGAGGTCCCCAGAATCTCAAGATGTCGATGCCGCAGAAATACGCCCGGATTGCCTCAATGTCATGATTCCGGTACAGAAGTACGCGGAGGAGATGAAATCGGACAATGCTACTAATGCTAATCATAAGGTACGAAATTCTCTATCTTTCGAAGACATCGACGATCGGATGCTGAGTTTTCGCCGCACAAGCAGAACGGAGTTGCCCAGGTGCGCCACAAATTTATTGATCATCACGAAACACCTGACTGACCCTCACCCAGATGGCGATCTGGTGGCTGCAAATTGTCGCTGCAGTTGAGATGAAACGATCCGATTCGACTACGTGGCAGGACGTCGTAAAGCAACTTATCGGTTACCTTCGCCAGATTTTGCGCGAGCAACTGGATCGTCGATTTGTCTTTGGTTTCACTCTTGGACCCTCCCGGATGAGCGTATGGATGCACGATAGATCCGGCGTCCTAGGAACAGAAACAACGATAGATATTCACAAGGTAGAGCCATCCGTTCAAACTCATGCTTGACCTATGGCTGACATCTGTCCCCACTTAGGAACCGCGTAATTTAATTCGCCTTATCGCCGCTTTTGCTGTCCTTCCCGCTGACAGACTGGGCTATGATCTTACCATGAGGCTGTACGTCTCTCCGACTGAAAGTGTGCCTTCATACCAGCTTGACGCGAGGTCTGTGACGGCATATCGTGCCAATCCTTATGATACACGCTGGGTCATCCGTCTGAACGACGGTGCGGAGTATCTGACGGTCAAGACCTTGAGCATCGCTCGCGCTGGAATTATGCGAGGCAGAGGGACGATCGCTTGGGTAGTGGTCCCTGTTAATCAAACGGAACAGCAATCGAAGGTATGTCCCTCGCTTGAATCTCATCAGTTGTTACTGAGTCAGCATTTCAGATATTTGTTCTGAAGCAGTCTTGGCGACCCGTAGACGTTCCGAGCGAGGGAGTGCTCTATAGTGCGGTGATTCCGGAGATCTCTTCCGGATGCAATTTTGTCGGTGAAGTGTGTCAACATGAGGACGTTGAGATTCGCCGCAAGAAGGATGAAACTGGGACGCTGATAAGAGAAGGCTTGATCGCTGCCTTTCCATCGACTGCGGCTGCCGTGGCAGGCAATAAGCGTCAAAGGTCGGAAGGACAGGAGCCTTGGCTTCACATCGACTGCACCGATGAGGACGAGATTCAATCGTTCACGGTTCGTGATGCTAAAGAACCGGTTTCCCGAGTTCGCACACGAGTCCTCCTGTCAACGTATGGATGGCCTGTCAAGTACTTCAGCACTCTCGGAGAGCTCCTTCAAGTATTTCAAGATGCTATCAAAGGTGAATGTTAGCCCTTTAAAATAAACTCGGCGCGTGTGGTCTAATAGTATATGCAGGTCACCAATATCTCTATGATCACGGAGTTCTTCATCGAGATATCAGCCCGGGCAACATCATTATCGAATGGCTCGGTGACCGCATCAGCTCCGCCAATTCGAGAGGCCGTCTAATCGACCTAGATCGCGCCAAGGAAGGCAACAAGATCAGCGAAGCTGCAGTCCCCAAAACGCAGCAGGTGGATCCTGTCAACTACAACAACCTACAAGCCTTCATACCATTGCTATCCCATCATATCAAGACATCGACGGGTGTCGGACTCCAGGTTCAGAAGCTCGAAATTGAGCCTAACGTTGTCATCCGAGCATTGGAGGCAAAGCCGAATGTCATGGAGGCGCAGGCCTATATGGCGGATGCCGTTTCCCATACCTTGAAATTCGGCTATCTTCCTGAGGATGGCACTTGTTCCCCCGAGGTCCTGCATTGGGAAAAGGTCTATGCAGATTATGATTCCGCCTGACGCGAGACTGATGTTCTCACTATCTGACCAGGTTTCGAGATCTTATAACTTCGTATTTGCGGCTAATAATCTCCAGCGAGGGTCAAGGACTGTATGTATACTATTTGCTCTGCTACCAGGTACCCTAAATAATGGCCTAACTGATATTCTCATAGGGGACGCCACCTTACACTAGTGGCGAGGTTCTGTCTGGCACCCACTACCAGCGCGAGCGCCGGGGCCCCGTCCACCATGATGCTGTTCACGACCTGGAGTCCTTTTTCTGGGTGCTCGTCCACATCTGCATGACGCGCAACGGACCAGGCGGAGGACGTCGGATAGAGCTCACAGACGACCTCCAGGATGTGCAACCGGCCGACTTGGAGACGTACCAGAAACTCCGGACTATTGTTTACTGCTTCTTCGACAGTGAACAACCAATCCTGCTCGAGAACAAACGGGAAATCTTCAGTTCTCCTGACGATCTCGAGCCATATATCTTGAAGAACTTGCACCCTTACTTCGATCCCCTCCGACCTCTCATCGAGGAATGGTTCAGCCTTCTCCGACTTGCCTACAAATATCACGCGTACGAGTATCACGCTATCCACGACAGGGTGATCGCCTTGATCACAAAGACGTTGGATTCCATGCAAGATTCTGTCGCTGACTCCCTCGATGACCCATTAGTAAGACAAGTGCTGCGCTCTCGAATGAAGGATATCGAGCAGATCCGTAGCGAAGCTGGGCGCAAAGGGCCCACGGGTAGAGATGATTCAGCGATGATAAGCTGGGAGACATCCCCGAGAGGTCCTAACCTGCTGTCGCCTCGGACCTACGGTACTGCGGTCGATTCGGATGGTAGTCCGAAGGGGAAGAAGATCAAGCTCCCGTAGTAGCCTGAATGCCGAAGAAGATGAGTCGATAGATCGGGAGACGAGTTCTGAGAGCATGTATAATACCATAGCGAATGTTGTTTAAGTCCTACTCTAACTTTTATTGTCACCCTCTGGGAGCGGTGATGTCTCCACAATAGTATGTATGCCGGAGCTTTGGGCTCCCTTCGCAAGAATCACGAAGAACTTGAGACACATGACTCCTCGTCGTTGCCCCAGCACATGCATACAAAGGGATCCAATTGTATGGAATGTCGAAGCGCGGCGAAGTATGTACAGCGAAACGAACATCGAAGAGTTTTGGTCCATCCCAACATGCCAAGCTAAATTGTCCGTTTGTAATGCAATTAAATTCATGCAAGTCCAATGTCGTATCATCGAGAGCGCAGACATCAGGGTTCGTTCCTTAGCAAGTAGTGGACTAGCATCATCAGCCAACACTATGCATACCGTGATACAGAGAAGACTTACCATGCGTAATTTTAGAGTCCACAGACAGACGCAGCGACCTGCTTCGCCGCAACATCGACACGTCCAAGCTGAGCAGCCTGATTGCCCGTCAACTCATCCATCGCCTTCAACGCGATGTTGAATCCCGCTGCCACGTGGTCCATCGCAGTCACATTGATCGACTTCGACACGCCCTCGGGGTTCGTATACGTGAGCTGCCAGCACGTCCCACAGTTAAGTGAGTTCCAGCCCTCGACAGCTTGGGCACCGCCAATGTGAGGGAAGTGGGGAAGGGAACCGAAGGTCTTGAAGCGGTCAACGAGACCGTGCGGGCCGTCCGAACAGGCGACGGTGTTCATGTCGCCCGCCGGTTTGTCATATGCGGGGTCGTAAGAGAGGGTGACGGCGAGGGCCGAGGGGATGAGGGCGAGGACGGTAGCGAACTTCATTGCGTACAGCAATGAGATTACGATGACGAGGGCGAAGACAAGAAGGCAGGAGACGTGCACGAGGACCCTGAGGGCAGGATTTCCGCTCAGCGAAGAGGTCTTTTATATTCGCAGAAATGGCGGACACCAAATCTGGATAGCTTTCCCGTCGGCTCTGGACATGGCTGGACGTCGGGAGATGAGAGGACGGCGTACACTCGCACAACGGGCAAAGCATGCCGTTTCCCCGTCCTTTGGTCAGGCTGCCGACCGAGGTATGTCAGCTTTGGCTTAATCAGGAGCTCACAAGACGCTCACAGAAGGCGTCGGATGACCGAGAGAAGGCAGGAAAGCAGGAATGAGGCAAGAATATCAATGTCAAGTGCGTCATTGATCGGAAATGCCCTTGATATGGTCGAGGAAGCCCGGGAAGTCCGTCACAAGGTCATCTTGGATCGCTGAGAACGCGTTGACTTTGATCTACCCCTTCAAATTGCAGCTGTATGCTGGAAGGAAATGAGGTGCGAGTGGATCTTGAGACTCTGCAACGTTGGTCTTCAGCATTGCAGAACCCGGACCTTGATTAGACTTGACCAGAGAAACGTACCCCCGGTCAGTGTCATGAAGCAGTGATAAGAATCCGGACCCAAAGAAATGCCAGGATACAGATGAATCGAAGTCTTTCGTCCTGAAGATTACGCGGGATGGCTCTAGAGGGAACTAGAAACTGACTGCGGGGTTAGGCAGCTTCGGGAAGCAACTGAAGGAATGTGGTGTCATTTCAGTCTCCATCTTTAGTTGTGGTGAACAGCAGAGCGACCTCATAACTTACGTCGCGAAATACTCGAATGGGGAAGGCTAGGCTTACGCGAAGAGCGATGATTTCTAGACCCAAAACGTCTCCGAGAGAGGTGATTGGATGGGCAACCGGTGGGCGAGACCTCAACGACTTGAATGGGCGGTATAGCCTTGCAGAGAGCTGATAGATTGATAGTCGCAAGATCGGAAGCCGTTGGCGTAAGGCAAGTGAGTGCAAAATAGAACGTCTCATGTTCACGGCTTTCCGGATGCAAGAACTTCGCAGACTACTCCAAAGGTGGAATAACCAGAGGGCGATTACTCCTGGACACGACTGTCTCCGACAGAGGTGACTGAGTAGGCGCGAAGTGGGAATCATGGTAGCTTGAAATGGGGAGTAGGGCCTTTGAATGACTTGAAACTTCAATAGCCGCGAGCGTTGAAGTCCTTGCCTCGGGCCGGTGACCGCTGAGAGGTTCTCGGTCTGTTGCCTTCCCGGACCTAAGACACTTGACCGGTTTCGATACCTTGACAGGACGAAGAAAGCAGCGAAACAACATTGATACGCAGATGGAGACTGGAGCTTGACCTGTCATGGCACCCGCTGTAGGTAACGACAGAACCTAAAAACCCATGAGCTTGGAAGAACAAAAGCAAAAGATGAGAACGATTGTACGTACGGCGTACATGGAGTCCTCGTTTTTACGACGTGATGTCCACCGCACCCCATTCCAACACCCTGTGATGGTGTCGACATCGACGAAACGCGCCGAGAGTGAACATCATCATGCGCCCGTCTTCGTGCTGACGACCAAGCCTGTACATCTGGGACACCTTTGAATAACATAAACACCCGGATAACCAGTCAGGCTTTGGCGTGATCTCAAGCGGTGCGACGCGAGAGTACTCTGCTTGTCGAACGAAGCGCAGAGCGAGATGTTGGTGATTCAGAAAAATGGCAACCAGAAGCTGTCATGGATGATCAGCCGAGATACGAAATGGATGAGACAGGCGCGTCGTACGTGATAAACGATGGCCTCGCTGCTGTGTGAAGGCCAAGGCTCTTCAAGGCATTCTTGAGATAGCTCGTCACCTCGGTGAGGTGTAGAATGACAGGGTTTGCGTCGGACAGATCCCAGATTCCGAGCTTAGATCCCGCACTCCTTCCTGGACCTGTGAGCACCGAGCTGCGTTGACTGAGGCTTCGACATATCAAGAATCATTTCCAGGTCATCAGTCTGTAGCAACGAGACCCACTCACTCGGCTGCCCAGAACAAAGAAGATAGCTCTAGACCAGTCCGCGTTGCACCAGAGTTCCGTCGGACCCGGTGCCTGCGTTTCTAGGTCAGCGCATCAGAAGCTCGGGATGAGGGGAAGTACACATACCTGCCGCAATCCGTTCACCTGGTGCCCTTCCCGTACACATATAACAACGCCCGGGTCATAATTCATGTGACAGGCGCGCTGGCTTGATGTACTTCCCGTCATCGAGACAAAGATAGCAGTGTCAACGGTGGCGCCGAACGTTCGATTCATGCTCACATGTCAAGTGGTTTAGCCTTGGATGCAAACAAGCAACAACAGACACGACTAACGCACACGAACGGTGACTCCCATTGTTGACCTCGTCGTAGTTCGTCCGCTCTGCAGGTGCTGAAGGCTCTGCACATGTCTGAGCGATGTACTCTCGCCATACGAAACGACGGAAGGTCTTCTTGTTCGTGTGTCTCGCTGCCTCATGGCTTGTTACGCCCTCGACTGCAATCTGGCCATTCCCGCCGAAACGGTTTACTGGAAACTCTCTTATCGCCGCGGGGTCGATGGGTCTGAACGGTGACGGTCGCGTGGTTGCGTTTGGAGATTTTAATGGGGATCAATTGTGCGCCTGACTCGGTGCAACCCTTGGCTTCTTACTAACATTGTGGTCTTAAGTCTGGATGTGCTTTGGTTAGCGGCTGACCAGCAGACAATATCTGTCCACCATTGGAATCATGGTGAGGGTACATAATAGCTTTTTCCGCGTGTGCTTGACCGACCTACTCGTGCTAGCCGATTTCATATATGAAGAATCAATCTCATTCCGGCATCCTCGCCGCGTCGACAACGTCGTCCCGGGAGACTTCACGCACTCTGGAAAGTTGGATCTGCTCGTCATGAGCAGATCTCAAAACAGGGATCAGTTGGACATGACTTTATACCCAGCCTCTTTTGAAGGTGGCTTCGGTAAGCTATGCACCTGCATGAAGTAGGCAAAAGCTGACTTCTGACTGACAGACTTCCATAACCCGATAACTGTACCCCCTTCCACGCTTTCACAACCTATACCAATCGACGCCGATGGTGACTTGAAGATTGACCTTCTCGGCATGACACCCTCGTCCAAAGGCGATTCCAAAGCTCCCCTGCGGCTGTGGCAGAACGTATGGAACGCGTCGCAGCCGAATTCGCCGATGTTTGATCTGTGCGTGACTTATTGTTTCTTGCAATCGCCTGCCTGACGAAATTTGTTAGCGTAACGCCCGCATTCCATGGGCCTCAGTGTACACTGGCAAACCCGCACAGCAATGCCGTTGTTGATCTCAATGGGGACTGCCTCGCAGGTACTGCAGCGCACCATCACAGCCACTGTTTCGGCAACTGATAGGTCTGCGCAGACGTGTTCCTTATGTGCGACGACGGCAAGGGCGGGAAACCATTCCAGATATGGGTGAACAAGAAGGACGACGGCTTCTCTTTAGCACACCAAGGGGCTCTTCCATCGGGCGTTCAGACAATATCTTTCGCTGACGTTGGTGCGACTTTTTTCACAGCCCTTCTATCTTATTATGCTCACGGCGCCTAGATCGAGACGGCACAATTGACATGGTGTTCACGACCTGCTCCAGTGTATCGTCATCAACAGGGCTGGGCTCGGACTGCTATATAAATATAGCTTATAACGAACAGCTACCCCTCTGTTCCTCCTCGACGGATTCCGGAATCAAGAACGGTGTCAGGACATGTCGGCCGCATGACGATCTATGTACCGTCGACCCCAATTTCAAATATGATCTGACCGACGACCCTACAAATGATGTCAGTCAAATTCAGCTCTCTACGGAGAAGTCGATCTAAGTCCTTCTCCGCAGCTATTCGTCCGCTTCCCGGTCTCATCGCTATACCCTGACTCTCCGTCTCTCCTTGTCCAGGATGTGACACATACGCCGCCAATCCCGCTTTCCCTGAAGCTCGGGGATGCGAACCTTGACGGCTTCCCCGACTTATTGTTTATCATCGGGTCAGGGAGAGACCGTACACCGAGCCTCGTGTTCTCCGTGCCTTGCGCACCTGGCGTCGTTGGATGCTCATCAAGCGGATCGGGTCGACGAGGCTGGCAAGTGGCGAAGAAAAATACGGATGCTCTCGACGCCGTCAGAGACGCCAGATCTGTGTCTTTTCTGGATCTGGATGAAGATGTGAGTATGATTTGGAGTCGTTTCCCCTCCAACTTGGAGTTGAGCATTGCTACGTTAGGGAACCATGGATATCATGGTGCAAAGGACTGGAGAAGCTGGACGAGGACATACACTGTTCGTGCAGAACAATTTCTACTATGACGCTTTCTTCCTCAAGGCAATCGGTAAGTTATCTGACTGCCTTGTTCCGTTTTGCTCATTGTACATTTCCAGTTCTGAACGGCGCTTGCGATAACGGATGGTGTTACGCTCCCAACAGCTCAGAACGTTATCACGTAAAACACCTTGCCCGTCTCCGTTAGTCCTCCACTGACATCTATATCCTTCCAGCCGTTCGGGGTGAGCTATTCCGGTGCTTCATACAAGTACACGGTCCTCGATACCTCAGGTCACCGTTCCGCCGCACAAGGTAACACCTCTCATCCCCATAGACCGGTTTTCATCTCGCCCTAATCGTCCGTAACTTTCCAGTCGGCCAACTCCCGCAAACATCCTACCACGCCCTGCAAACGCCGTACTCGTTCTTCGGCCTCGGGCGCACAAACAACTACATCGAGAACCTCTTCGTCGGATCCACCGTCCACGCGAACGAGCACTACATCAAGATGGAAGGCGTGATCCCGAACTCGAAGGTCGTCATTCTGCCCTCGACCCAAGAGGGCGTGCCCTGGAAGCGCGAGCTGTTTTTGCGCCCTGGGGAGTGGATCCCGTGGGTCACGGTGACAGTTGTGGCGGGGATGGGGGTGCTGGCAATCATCGTGTTTGTGCTGCATCTGAATGAGAAGGTGCGTGGGTTGCGTTGGTCTAGGTCGATATGTGATGGCTCATCCTGTTTTGTTCAATCATCTGCAGCGTGAAGACGAGCTGGAGCGCAGAAGAGCCTCTCATCACATCAACTTCGATGCATTGTGATTTGAGGCGGTCGAGGCGTGAGGACTGGACATCGTACGAGATATCTGAGTTATATCGATTGTGGGCAGGCTTGGGAGTTGTATATTATCATTCATGCTCATTTGTACACTAATCAGGCGATAATTAGAGGGCACGGATCTACGACCTATGGCCTCACGTGTGAGCGAAGGCTTTTGTTCTGTTGCTGACTGTAGTGAACTCCGGTGTCAATTTGCTCCCAGCTCTACCATGCCGAGGTTGGAAGGCTGCCGTGTCTAATGGTAGCCTCACTGAGTAGTCGGTCCAAAGCTTGATAGGACCAGCGTATATTTGTCTAGAACAGAGACACGAATACAGGTGACGACGATGGGTGGATGTAACGATGATGTCAACGAGATAAGGTTTCTGTATCTAATAAGCGTCTATCAGTTTATCGAGTAAGGTTTGATGAAGTACGTAATGATCCAAGGATCGTCCGTTGTTGTGAGCCGGGCCAGGCTTACACTCCTCCCCGCTTTGAAAAGTCAGCATCCCCAACAGCCAAGTCGGCAGACGTGAAGTACCATTACAGTGGATGGGTTGCGGTTTGGCAAACCACAACGGAGACTGAAAATAATACCGACGTAAACGTAAAAAATGATAGAGTAAAGAAAAAAAGACCATGTCCATTAGTCCGAGTCTGTATCTGACTCGGTGTTTTCATCCTCAGGAGGGGGGTGACCGTACCAGCGGCAGCCGCAAGACCAGTAAATGCTGGGTACATGTAGGGAGGGTAGGCTGGTTCGTCCGTGGTAGGGAGGAGCGCAGCACCAGCAACGACAGGAACTGGGCTGGGGGCAACATAGTCCTTGCCAGGGCGTGCACCAACAGCAGGGTTACCTCGACAGTTCCAACATCCACGAACAGCAGAGAGGGCTTCCTTCTCTTCCTCTGTGGAAGGCACGTAACGAGGTGACGAGCTTGAGGGAACATTGAAGGCAGAGGTGATGAGGGGAACGGATGGGGGAAGGGAGGCTGTGGAGGCTGAGGGAAGGGAGCGTCCACCACGGCTGGAGTTGTCTGCGATGAGACTGTCCCACTGTGCAGTCATGAGCGCAATGAGTTCGTCGGGGGTCTGAGTCGTGTTGTCGATATCAAACCCTTGAAGTGCGCGCATGCGGAGGTACAAGAGGGGGTGGGCGTAGAAGAGGAAAGATGGGGGATACGAGGGATGGTACGGGTGTGTTGAAAACGGATGTCGAGGATGGAAAACGGTTTGGCGTCAGAGACGTCAGAGTCAGAGGAGGATGGGGACGATGGACGTTGGCGACGGCGTGGAGACTCCACAAGAGCGTCGAGTAAGGGAAGACCGTGATGAAGAGCGGTGTTCCGAGTGAACCGGGGTTGGTCTGGGTGGTCCAGTGTAACGAGCGACTGAACGAGTGAATAAGAAAGTCGGTATCAAAAAAAAAGTGGAAGGCTGCCGTGTCTAATGGTAGCCTCACTGAGTAGTCGGTCCAAAGCTTGATAGGACCAGCGTATATTTGTCTAGAACAGAGACACGAATACAGGTGACGACGATGGGTGGATGTAACGATGATGTCAACGAGATAAGGTTTCTGTATCTAATAAGCGTCTATCAGTTTATCGAGTAAGGTTTGATGAAGTACGTAATGATCCAAGGATCGTCCGTTGTTGTGAGCCGGGCCAGGCTTACAGAGGTTTTCAAATGCTGGCATCGTGAAGATTGTTGCCAGGCCGATCTGTTATCGTTCTAGCGATCCACAAAAGCATAAGGCACTCGCTTGTTGTCGTTATTCTGTCCCTGCCGTCATTGTTTTCTACCTCGAACTATTGGCTATAATTATACGTTGACTCGGTCAGCATACCTTTACTCACGCCACGCCTTGCAGTATATAAGGGTGGCACTGGATGGATGGTGGAAGTCTCGCCATCAACCGGTCCATTACTCTTGTCCACCACCATCCCTTTTCTAACGAGACACACTTCTCAAACACGGTGCGTGTGCTCAGTCACTGTCGGCCTGCTCCTCGAGTTTATGCAGATTATTACTAGCCATGTTCATCAACTTTCTTTCTCCGGACGTCGTTCTCCTCGCCAACTGCCAAACATCCGAACTCCTTGAGCCGCTTGACATTCTTGAGGATGAGGACTCGGTCACTACGGGCATCCATGTCTTCGACAGCTACACGACTGAGTCTCTGCTCTTCGCCGGCTCCGAGGGCCTCCCAGTGCTCAAACACAAGGTTGCCTTCTGGAGTAGTTGCAGGTCGCTTGAAGTTGACACATTCGAGACGCTCAACGATTCCCTCGTGCGCTGCTTAGGGAACGGAAACTTGGCACTTCCGGAAGATGATGCGGGTATGCTCGAAGTCGACTCGGACATCGTTGTTGCCACACCCCGCAAGAACCGCGCCCTCACGCTTGACCTTGAGAACCTCAAGAAGCCCACTGGGGCTCAAACCCGCGAGCGTACCTCCCTGCGTACGCCGACATTTACAAGGGCCAGTGGATCACCTATGGGTCGGAAGTCCAGTCTCATGGGCTCGTCGCTCAGCCCGTGCTCCATGCGCTTTCCAGTGAATCGTGTGGCGGCGGCGTGTTAGATCACGACGGACGATTCTCGAGGCCGCTGCGCCACACCAAGAGGTTATGCTGCTTGATATTTCCCTGCTACCTTGTATCTGAGCCCTGATGTCTGTGGAACGCATGGCGATGGCCATGTCTATGTATGTATACCTATCTCACTGTGCATTGTGTATTCTTGAAATAATATTTATTATACGGCCAATTCCTTGTCCACTACCACCGTAAGAAATTACTACTGCTTCATGGTCCTCATTACCTGGTTCTCCGAGATCCCCTTCCCAGCTATCAGTATTCGCGTCTGTTCAGAGGACGATCCGCGGCTTGTGAGCACGCGGGGCACAAATCCCTCAATCAGATGACGAAGGGACCCACAAACCTCTGAACTTGAAAGTGGAACATCTGATAGCTTAACAACACCGCCCATGTTCCCCCCATGGCGGTGCAGGCTGGCTGCATGCAAAGATAGGGGACACGCAAAGTACACGTCCGACTAGTAATCGGCATGAGGACGTTGCGGCTTCCGTTCCCAGAATATTCGAAATTGCTGGCCTAACCTGTGTCTGCTCAGGCTGAGAGATATCCTCGGGACGGCTGCAGCCTTCTAGCCATTTTCGATCAACTTACGGCCCACCATAAGATGGCTGAGGTCCTGGCCTGTCGAAGATCCTCGGTTTATCGAGATGACGACGATCGCGAGTACGAGTACAAGCACTGCCGTCAGTCATGATATTTCTTCGGCGTCATGCAACTTGCCACCTGGCTATCTCCCGCAATCTTCTGACTTCTCATGAGGCCCCTAAGCCACGCTGGCCTTGCCCAGATCCTCATGCGACCGTGGTATTCCGGGAATCTCCCCGGTCGCACGACGACATCGGCGCTTGTGTACACTGGATGATCATGTTAATTACACGTTGGAACCCGAATAGATGGCGGTCATCACGACCCTAATTTACTTTTTTCCCATAAAGAGTTTGTACCCCGGATATTCCATGTTCTACAATAACGCACTAGGCCAGTACTTGGCCCCCTCCTTTGGCCCCTTCGTACTACTTCCTAGCAATTTTGACCCACTCAACTACGGAGGTCGACGCACCCTACGTCAAGCAAAGTCGAAGAACGCCTTCCGACTGACATACTGAGTCTACCCCCGCACCATCGAGTGGCTCAGTACCCAATCAGCCCTGGACACCACGTCGAACCGCGATTACCTCTCCTTCAGCGACGTATACCACGTCCTCGACGAAATGACACTTCTAGAACCGATAGACGACATGCTGGGCACCAATCTGCCCCTCGTCTCGTTCCACAATCTGGGCTCCATGCTCTTCGCCGAGGACTTGGGCGTGCCCGTGCACTACCACACCACGCCCGAATTCATCCTTTGCGCCGGCGGCCGCGTCGCGTACGTAGTCACGGATGAGGCCCGCAGAACATGGGCGTCGCGTCCCCCGACAAGGATTGACGACGACCTCGTCGTGCTTATGAAGCGCCCTATTACTCTCCCCTCGCGCAGTGCCGGCTCTGCACCCTCAGACGAGACACACGGCGACAGCTGCACTATGCCTGCTCTGGCCCGGCCGACCGCCCACCGCCCGCGTGACTCAGCATTGCTCCGTGACAGATCGAACGGACTAATTCCCTCGCGCCACACTGATCCCCTCAGCTGCGCAGAGTATCACCTCGTGGGCCCTGTGTCGCAAGATCATCATCGCGAGAGTCTTCGACGCGATGGTTCGTTGAGCCCGCCCCCTTCCCTCCCCACTCCCCCTCTGTCTGCTTGCAAGAGAGGCCTCCAGTGAGAGGATTGCTACTGTAAGCCGTAACCTCTCCGGCATCCAACAACGCCATGCAACCGCTTCTCTATTCTGGCCTGCTGGTTCCCGTACCATGATGTCGACTTGTGCATTGTTTGCTGGGGCACTAGCTGTCCCCTTGCACCCGAATCTCCCGGCTGCATGCCGCTTCGTTAGAGGGGATGGCTGACTATTAACCACACCCCCTCCATTCTCGCATACGTGTTCGAACCCCATGTCGACATGCGTGTCCTTGCAGTACTGGCTAGCCCTCGGAATTTCCGAGTCTCCCAGGCTCCTCGCGGACGGCCGATGAACATTTGCCACCCTGTTTCCGGCATGCACCCCAATGCACTCCCCTTTCCCTTCCCGCGCACCTGTTCCTACACCATCACATGGGCGTGTCGTATTACGTTTTCGATCTGCTCCCTCTGCAGCAACCTATCTATCCGCTTTCCCTGTTGGACTCTCTGGATATCCCCCCTTCGCTTTGCGGTACCAGCGAGTCGAGGCAACACCAAGCCTATCTCTGGGCGGACTCCTTGGTTTGTCACCCTTCGTACTAACTACCGTATACCCCTTCGCGTCTTCGTTGTATGTGATGATCATGACTCACTTGATGACTGTGTACGTACACACTACCTTTGCAATTGTTGTACTTCCTTACCACGAACTGATACCAACACCCCCCGCCCCTCCTGTCCTATCTCTCACCGCTCTCGCGTCGATTGCTTTCTGTATGCCTGGACTTGTAGGCTCATGCTAGTGTAGCACGTCTCCGTATTGTGATTGTATTGATTTCTGCTCGCGTATCGGACTGGTGTGAGCGTAAGTTACTTCGGCACTGGTGTTGATGCACATTGTCACCAGGCCTCCGTTTCGTCGCTGAGGTGCCTTAGACCCTCGTGCGTTGACAAGTCCATCTGCCAAGGGTCCCCCCTTCCGAGATCAGTCTGAACTTGGACACATCAGACATGCAAGCTGTGACTACTGCTTCGAAAGATCTTGCGTCGCCTCCGTAACGTGAGCCCGGCGTTGAGTCAACGCGTGCCAGGGTAAACGAGCCAGCACTACCTTCTACCCAGTATGGTAGGTCTTGAGTGGCACGCGTGAGTTGGAGAGAAAACGGGCGTTATATTCGTTGCATTAGCAGGGCATCAGCGAAATATCGTGAAATCGTTAGATGCAGTATCCATCCCCACCGAACCAGATCGCAAGGTCGTCCGTGCCAGACGGGTCGTCTATTGCACCTTCGCCTTGCCCTCTACACCGAAGCAGCACTACATCAGAACAGGTCCCGCGCACAACTGAGGAAAGAAAGAACGTACTGCCTTTCGCATCCTCCACCTTCGTATGCACATTCTCAAACGCCTTCCACAGCCCAAAGTTCTTCGCCGTGCGCCCGACGAACAGCGCAGAGAGCAGCACCGCACACACCGCGCGCGCGACCTCCGGGTCTACTCCCTTCTCGCTGCTGCCGCCGAGGAGCTGAGCGATGAGCGCGTGCGCGTCGGCCCAGAAGGGCTGTGCGTGCGTGAGGAAGGCATAGAGCCCGGTGATGGCGGGGGCGCACCACAGGTCCGCGGTCGTCCAGCCGTAGGATTGCAGCTCGGGCGGCGTGGTCAGCGCGAAGGGCGTGGGTGCAAGGAGGGAGAACATGTTCGTGAAGAAGAAGCCCCCGTTGGCTGTCACCTGCGAATTCAGAAAAAGGTGAGCGGGGTGGGTATGGGGAGGAGGATGAAGAGGCTCACGAGGGAGGCGACGAGGAGCGTCCAGGGGGAGTTGGCGATGGCGGGGGAGGCGTGCGTGGTCACTGACGGCGGGATGAGGTTGCAGAGGAGGTATGCACGCGTGAAACCGTCGACGATCGAGAGGGGGAGCTCGAGCTCGGCCGTGATGTCCGGTACGCCGGGGAGGGCATCGATCAGGCCTTGCACCGCGGCGTACAGCGCGGGGAATGTGCCTGAGAGCATGAACGACGGCGTGGCACCCAAGAGCGGGGCTAAGCAGTATCTCGTAAGTCTACCGTGGCCTGGCGGGCGACAGGTGCGCTACGCACCAACCACTGCCTCGCCACCATAGACAACGGTGAGCGTTGCGGAGACGCTCTTGCCGAAGGACTGAGCTTCGACGCCGGCGACGCCCCTGGTCGAGACGTGTTTACGGTATAGCTGCTCTCTGATCTGGCGGAGGATGAGGCAGAGGCGGACGGTGGCTACGAGGTCCAGCGTGCTGATTGAGAGACCGAACCAAGTGAACGGCGCGATGGGCTGCAGACTGTATCGGAACACCTCTATGAAGGGGGACAGCAGGAGGGACATCATGACGGGGAGAGGGCAAACGGGGAGGCCACTACGGGAGGGCCGCCCAATTGAACGAACGAGGCGAGTGAGGAACGTGCATTGAGCCGAGATTGAACCGAAGGGAGGCTACTTGTGTCTTAGTAATACAGTACTTCACAAGGTACAATGGTGCAACGGCTGTAGCGGCCGCCAACCGGGAATGCGAGTGGTTACTTTCACCGGCTACACCCATCAGTGCGCTGGTTCAAGACTGTCCCCTCCAGAAAACTTGGTTTCCACAGTTCCTCGCCCTGTAAAGGGTGATCTGCACTTGGAATAATCTGTCCTTGACAGGCCAGGGAAGCGATTCCGCAACCTGCAGGATTCGCCGAGTTAGTCTTCGGAGATCAGGGCATGTCGTCAGTCGCGCAGTGGGTCGTGCCTCTCGCAAACCTTTTGCTTCGTTCATTTTATGTGCTTTTCTACTCTTTCTTTCCCGCCTGCAATTCGCGCTTTCGAAGCGCAGCAGAAAGAAAAAAGGAAAGTAAGGAATATGTATTGAAGGAATGTACAAAGACAAGTCGTAACTACGTCAATGACAGTATAAATTGCAACTAGGTATCAATGAGCGGCGTAGGAAAACAAGGATTAGAATGCAATAGCGCTACAAGCAATAGACAGTGGCGATACACAGTGGCAGAGTACATATGAATTACAGATATCAGAAGCTACTTCGGAGAAGCCATACTCAGAAATGAACAATCCAAAACTACCGCAACGTCAACGTCATCTCAGGGGTCCCCGAAGACGCCGTCGTCGACGTCAAAGTCAGCACCATAACCCGCAGGTAGTCCTCATCGTCGTCGTGCTCAAAGACGCTTTTCAACACATTCCCTTGGTCATCGTAGAACACCTCGCTAGCGTCGCCCCTCTTCTTTCCCAAGACGGGGCTTTCATCACTGACAACGCCGGCGCCCTGCTCGGTGTAGCACGAGACGCCATCGTGACAGTCGAGGTGAATCACCTGCGCGCCGTCCGCTTCGTAGGTGATCAACGGACGGCGAGCGGGTGGGCCTTCAAGTCCTGACGCAGCAGAGTACAGCTCATACGGGCACTCTTCATCCACGTCTTCGGGGTCATCACGGGGGGCGCTTTCCTCGGAGTAGACCGACACGGCGCTGGAGAGAGCTCCGAGGGACGCCGATGATGCTGTTGGGGAAGGAAGAGCGCTTTCACAGGATTCTAACGATGACGAGGGTTCGGGATGGGGATGATGGGCCTGCTTGAGGAGGACGAGCGGGAACATGTGGCCCCTGTCGAACAAGTCGCGCACGTATTCCTTCGTGAGATGGTATGAGGTCCTGTAGTTGTCGACTTTGTTATTGTTGGCTTCGACGAACCGGCGGACGAAGATGTCCTTGATCTGGTCATCACATCCGGTCGGCATCAATACAGGAGAGCAAAGAGAACCGGGGGACGTCGTACCTCTTCGCTTGCACGCTTCCACTCTTCCCTCGGCAAATACCTCTCCGTCCTATGCACATAATAATCGCCGATATACTTATAGAACGGTCCGTTCTCGATCCCAGGTACACGGGGGCCGGGACACTCATGAAAGACACGCACGGCGTGGGTCTTGAAGAACGCCTGACTGGGGACGCGTGGAAGGGCGCCAGACACACTGCGGCACGAGATGAGGTGATGCAGCGGGTCGGAGGAGATGTCGTAGAACATGAACCCGTCGTGCTTGGGCCTGAGGTGCCGGTCGCCGATGAGGTCCGTTTGGTGGATGATCAGTGGGGGGATGAAGCCGTTTTTCTAACATAAGGGTTGTCAGGAGGTGGCACTGGGTGCGGAAGTTGAGCGAACCTTGGAGAGGATCTCGTCGAGGGAGAATAGGTCAACGACCTTGATCGTGTCCGTGCTTGCGTCGGTACACTCAGACCCGAAGAGCGTCGACAGGTCCGAATCCTCGTGCACCACCAGGCCATGCATATAATCATTCGCAGGGGTTGGCGGCGGGGGCGCGGGCGCGGGGAAGGTGAACTCAGGGTCCTCAGGGACAGCACGGACGGCGGCCTTCCACGCCTGAATTATCAGCTGGTGTTCGAGCTCGGCGTTGAAGGGGCCGAATCCGCGCGTGAAGTCCGCGAGTGAGCCGGGGAAGTTGTCGAGCTCGGAGGCCATCGAGCGCATGCTGGACCGGCGCGGCGCGGCGCCCGCCAGCTTCGACGTGGGTGCTGCTGGCACGGCCGCCTTTGCCTTGCGTGGGGCTTGGTGCGCACGCAAGGATTTGGGCTTGGGCATGGGTGTGGGCATGGGCTCGTCGGCGCGCAGGAGGTTCTTGATATCAAGAAGCATGACGGGCAGATACTGTATTAGATAGGCAGGAGGATGAGGATGGAGTAGTGGATGAGATGTACAGGCGCGCCCACGCCCCTCTCTTATACGCTCTGAGGAGGCTTGCCACCAGGGAGCTGGCCAAGGTCTAAGCGGGCGGAGGTGTGAACATCGGTGTCAAGCGGCGGGCACCAGCTATGGCCTTGTCCATTGTTCGTGCAGAGAAATGTGCTTATATAGTGACGGGAATTTGGGCGTTTTGCGTCGTTCAAGTTCGGGGCGGGACGGCGCACGTTGGGCGTCGCGTTCATTTCAGGAACGATTTGTGAAAGCAAGGAGAGGAGGGTGCGGGCGGAGGAATGATGTAGCGCACGACGGGCTGGCCACGGAGGAGGCGGGCATTGTTCACGTCGACACCTAGAAGGGCAAGTGGAGAGTCAAAGCTGGCCAGTTGTCGGCAAGCGCGTCGTCAAAGGGGGAGTGGGAACGATCTAATCTTTATCTTATCTGATCTCTTGGCGCGGCCACTTTAGCATGCAGTGCACCATCCTTGGCACCCTCCTTCTCCCTCCCAACCTCCCATGACCAACCTGGAAGCCTTCGTCCTCCTCACCCTCCCCAGTGCCACTCTCTCCTTCCACGGGGCCTCCCAAACCGGCACGCTAGCCCTCGAATGCGTCACCCTCCCCGTCCCGCACGCCTCTACCCCAGTGCAGCGCGACGTTTACCTCGTACTGCGCCTCGGCACCATAGAGACACCTATTGATCCGACGAGAGTGGTGCAGAGGACGGACGGTGCGGGGTGCAGGACGTATACATTCGCTGGGACTGAGGCTGATCCCGCGGAGATGGTGGTGTCTGTGTCGCTCCCCGCACCCGGTGAGAACAACCCGTATTTCGCGGAGGACTTGGAGACGTTCGAGACTATCTTGGCACAGTACACTGAGTTGCGGGTGTCGCCTGATTCCGCGTATGCCACTCATGCCGGTGCCGTACCCTCTCCAAAGTCGGGTGCTGGTCCCGGGGCCGTCCCAGGAGATTCCGCAGACCTGCGCGGCCATCTCGTCGTGATCGACCAGGCCGACGGTGAAGTGCTGGGGCAATTCGACGATACGCAGTTCAAGGTGCGGGAAGATCCTGCGCTGTACGAGCGCGGGCACGAGAACGACGCGGTCGTTATTGAGGTGCCCGATACCCGGCCTGGGCACGAACAGGATGCGACGGCGCTGCAGATGTTTGTTAGGGCCGTGCCGCCCGAGGAGCAGGATTGGATCACGAAGAGTGCGACGATCGTCAGGTGGGTTGCTTTTTTGCAATTCGTGAGGCTTGTGCTGATCTTTCCGAAATCTTGAAAAGCCACGCGATATCGACGACGACGAACCTTCTCCTCACGACGATAACCACCGCCTCGAACTACTACATCAACCACTCCCGCTCCTCCTCACAGAGCTCCAATCACCCGCCCAGCACAAGCATCCCTACGCCGCCCTCACGCGCAGTCGTCTTCCTCACCTCCGAGCGAACGCGGCGCGGCCTCGCAGGCGTGCACGCCGTGAGCGGACAGGCAGTGAAAGTGAGCTCAAAGACCGTGTCGACGATCGACAACATGATCCGGCGCGCGATGGGCAGCGGACCCAAGCAGCCGCGACAGTTCCTCCCTCAACCCTCCGGTTCCAGTCCCAGTTCCGGCTCCGGCATGCTCGCTCCGAACGGTCATGGCACGGCGCCACCGCCGCCGCTCCCGCCGCGCACGCCCTCCCCTGCGTCGCACCTCGCGCCCCCACCTGCGTACCCTGGCCCACCACCCCCGCTGCCACCACCAGCAACGCAAGCTGGCTTCCCAGGCGACAAACCGCCCCTGCCACCGCGCCGCTCGTCGTCTCCCCAGCCAACCCCACCCCCACCTCCGCTCCCCCCGCGCAAGCCGCTGTCGAAGAAGGCGCGGGTGCTCCTCTCTGCGGATCTCATACTCTCGACGATCGACCATGAGACGAGGCGGCTCCTGGATGCGGGCACGCAGACCGTCGGGGCTGTCGTCGGGCACAAGTGCGTTTTCTCCCGATTTACCGCTTGTCTTCCCGATGATTGACGGATGAGTGTAGGTACGGCCCGGACGCGAAGGAGACCTCGCTGTTGATGGCGGGGACGGCGAGAAATATCGGACTGGTGTATGTGGATATGAGGGGGATTGGGAGGCGCGCGTTGTTGAGGAGGGCAGGGGCGCAATTCGTCAAGGGGAGGCTGCAGTGATGGGGTGGCCTGGCCTTGGAGGGGAGGACGGGAGGATGGAGGAGGACTTGGACTTGGATACCTGCTCGGATGGCGACTGGTTGTGATACTAATGGACTTGGATATACTGTATCTGTACGTGTATCAGGATACACGGTGAAGACGCGTCGATACGCGTCGAAATATCTATATCACTCGGCTGGCCCTAACGCAATGAACTTGTGTATACTAGATACGCGCCCGTGACCGCAAGACGCGTCCACACACGTCAAATCACCCTCGTGACCCGGCATCGCGACTTTTTGATCTCTTGATCCTCATCATGATCATGATCTCCTCAACTGGAGCCTGGGCGTCGTCAAAATGGCAGTCGGCCTGCTTCACAGCGCCGACCACCGCCCACGCTCCGCTTTTCCTCGATACCCCCTCATGGCGCCCAACACCCGATTCAGCAGCTACATCAAACCGGGCGGCCTTCTATCGCGGCTTCCGACCGACCTCAAGCGCGAGATCCTCGAGACGACCGCACACCTGTACCCGCCCTTCGCGCCGCGCCTCGCGCGCGTCTCGCGGGACATTCAGCCGTGGTAAGTGCACAGCGCACGTCTCACACACCCCCCGTCCACAACACAAAATAACATCGCACTGGCAGGGCTGAACGTATAATCTACCACGACCTGTACTTCAACGGCCAGGGGCAGCGGCACCCGCACCCGCACTCGCACTTCAACCACGCCTCCTCCTCCTCGTCCGGGGCAGACCCTCAGCTCCCGCCCTTCCAGAAATTCATCACGCACACGCTCCCCGCGCGCCCCGCCGCGTTCTTCGCGGAGTACGTCAAGCGCCTGCACTTCGACGGCACGTTCAGCGCAGCGCAGATCCTCCCCGTCCTGCGCGCGTGTACGGGCGTGGCGAACCTGGGCGTGTACGCCGCGCTTGACAAGGGTCCCGGTCCTGGCGATGGCGATGGCGCGCAGGAGGCAGAGGAGGAGCAGGAGGTGTGGAGGCTCGTGCACGCCTTGCCGCTCGCGACGCTCTTCATCTCGTCGGAGAACCTCACTTCCCTCCTTGCCACTCCTCCCCCTCAGTCGTCCCTGCAGCACCTCGCGCGCCTGGGCCTGACAGACGCGTGGGACGTCCCCCTCGCGCGCTTCCCAGCCGTGACGCACCTCGCGCTCGTCCCGGACGTCGAGGGCCAGGTTCTCGCCTCCGTGCGCGCGGCCCTGTCCGTCCCCGGGGAGAGGATCCAGCAGGTCGTGGTGATGCTGAATCATCTCTATGCGCCGAGGCAGACGCGGACGCGGACGCTCACGGCGCTGAGGGATCTCGCGGAGAGTGAGGGCGAGGGGAAGGGGGCGGGGGCGGGGAGGATGGTGCTGTTCACGCTGCCGGTGAGCCCGAGGCGGTATGTGGAGGATGATCTGTGGGACTTGGCGAGGGAGTTTCCGGATGAGGAGCAGCCTGTTGGTAAGTTTTCCGTTTGCGGACGTGCGAGGCCGAGGCTAAGGCTGATGGGCGTGGGTAGTGTACCTTGGGGACATTCCGGGGCCGAGGATACTTTCGTTTGAGGAGGTTGTGGCTCTGGGATTGTGAGTCTGAGCTGGAGGCTGTCGTCTTATTAATGTACCTTGCCCCGCATACCGCTGTTGTATTTGTAGTTGTAACTGTATAGCATACAAAAGAGCTCGTGTGGGAAGAAGGACTATGCATCGTCGTCGATAGTATTACACATGGAGTATCCAGTAAGGAGGGAGGAGGGTATCTGATGGAGCGAGCGCAGTGGGATGCGCGGTGTCTACGAGGCCGTGGCGAAAGAGTTACCTCTGTGACGAGCGACCTGACCCGAAACGGCTCGCCTCCATCATAGCAGCGAAATTTCCGCAGGCTACAGGATCAAAAAAAGGCACGTCAGCTCTCCCCTCCGCAAAAATAAGAAGAACTCACCGGCCCCCTTGTCTCGAACGCCAGCCAGTCGCCTGACCCTGTGGGGAGCAGGCCCATGGAGCGGCACTTCCAGAGCCCGACGGCGAGCGTGAGGAGGTTGCACGCGATGAAGACGAGTTTTTGGAGGGCGAGCGTGGTTACTGCGCGTGGATGCGGCGATTTGGAGGGTGCGTATTGGGCGAAGGCTGTATTACGGTGAGCAAGTAAGCGCTTATACGGCAGAAGACACGAGAGAAGACACGCGCACCTTCGTTCATCCCGGCGACATTCTTGAACGGCGTGAGGAGGAGCATGAACACGATGCCCATGCTGAAGATCTGCACGCCCCCGCCGGACATGTACAGCATGAACGCCTGCATCGGGAGTGCCTTTGCTGGCGCGATGGCTTGGTCCCACGCGCGTTTCTCTTTGAGGGCGTCGTACGACTCTGGGGAGGTGCTAGGAGATTTGGCGGGGGCTTTGGACTTTGGACAAGGTGGGTGAGGAGTCAGGAGAGGGAAGCAGGAATGCGTACGGAGGATGTGGATTTTGAGAAACCTGGGGGAGGGGGGAGGGTTCGCCATCTGTTGGGAATGTGTCAGCGCTGTAGGGGGTTGACTGGGGAATGGGAGACGGACTTTGAGGACAGTTCTAGGGCGGCGTAGTCTAAGCCTGTCATGACGGTCGTCCGGAAGTGCAGCCTCGGAGTTCGGAACTGAATATTTGGATACTCATACTCCGGCGAATCGCAGTCTTGTATCCGATGGAGTCACACCCCTCGGTGCGTCTTCATTCACGAGCGGAATCCGTGCTAACTAGGGCCCACAGTACAAAATCCTCGCCCCGGTTCTCCAAAAATACCCTCGCGCCGCCAGCGGTCTTTTCCAGGCATACAACGACGTCGTATACGGTAACTCACACCACCAACCCCGTCTCTCGCCTCTCGACTCACGCGAAAACAGCACAACAGTGGACAGACGTCGAGGTGATTGACCTCGAGCTCTGTGGACGCGCGGCGATCAGGGGCCGAAAACGTAACACCGTGCGCGACCACCCCTTGCTCTGATCTTAGATCTTACCGTCTCATATCTCGTACGCGTACCAGGCAGAGGACCTCCACGTCGTGCCCTGCACTCTCTCCGAAACCCTCTCCTTCGCATGGTACGTCCCCGTCCCCCTCGCCTCCCCAAACACTCACTCGGCACACAGGCTCCGCGATGCCTTTGTGCTTCTCTCGAACCCGCCCGAGATATACCTAGCTATCACGTCCGAGGACGCTTCTATCGTGTATTATAAGATAAGCCAGGGAATTGTGAAGCCCCCCGTTTGATTGTGGCTCCGCTCCATTGCAGTTATGAATAGCCAATCGTCTCAGTGCCTGCGCAGGAGTGACATCATGTCAGACGCCTGGTCTCAGATATCGCCATTGACGACCTTCCGGAAGCCTTACTGACCCACCCACAGACAGTGCACGACACGACGATGAGGTCCCCCACGAAGAGTTCGCCGAACCTCCACCCCGACGTAGAGGCTCTCTTCGCTGAAGAACGGCCAGGATGGCGCGGGTACGTACTCCTCCAGCCATCGTCTCCAACTTGCGGCGCATATACGCACTGACGATCGGGACGGGGTCAGGTATATCGAGTGGGAAGAGTACCCGGAGAAAAAAGCCACCGCGGCGCAGATCCTCGAGTCCAAACAGTTTCCCTATCCTCCAGGTCCGTCTCGCCCTCTCCCTCTCCTCCTCCTCACCGCGCATGCGACCACCCCTGGCCGGCAGAATTCCAATTCCGCCCCTTGCCCACCACGAACCCCATGCTGATCGGCGAGCGCTGGCGGCTGTACCACCGCGCCCTCGGCATCGAGCGTTTCCTCGACTACTCCTGGGAGCTCGTGCAGAAGGAGAAGCCCGACCTCATCCACATCCTCGATTTCCCCTATAATGGCGAGACGAGGCGCGACCAGCTCATGAGGGGCAAGTTGACCGAGAACAAGTATCATTTGTGCGTGAACACCATTTTAACTCGGTGGCTGGGCTGATATGCGGTGGACGTGCTGTAGTGTGAGAAACCATGGCGGTGTCCCGGATATCGAGGAGGACGCGTACGAGCTGGAGATTGCGGGGCTGGTGAAGCACAGGGTCAAATTGTCGTTGAAGGACCTCAAAGATCCCAACAAGTTCCCGTGCGTCGTTCCGTACCCATAATTCTCGGCCCCCGCGGCTCACGATCGTGCTGGCGGGACAGGCAGGAGGAAGTCACGATCACCCTGCAGTGCAGCGGGACGCGCCGCATCGAACAGATCACGCAGTACCCGGGCGACGGCGACGAGCTGATCAATGCGCCGTGGAGTACGTTCGTTAGCTGTAATACCGACTGACGATGACCAGCTGACGCGGGCCGTTTGTGGTCCCCAGGCGAAGGAGCCATGTAAGTCTCCCGCCGCACACTGTATCTACTTGCAGCCCAAGCGGCACTTTAAATTTAGAGGCACGGCCGTCTGGCGCGGCGTCCCGCTGAAGAAGGTGCTCAAGCTCGCCTGCGGAGGCGTCCTCCCCGAATGCAGGCACCTCGAGTTCATCGGGGCCGACACATACGTCAAGTAGGCCTTCTCCCCCCCCCCCCTTCCCTCCCCTCCCCTGCCAACCTAACCCCGCTCCCTTCCCACGCGCAGGAAAAACAACATATACAACTACGCCGTCTCCGTCCCCTGGCGCAAAGTCCGCCAAGCCTCCGAGGAGGTGCTGCTTGCATGGGAGATGAACGGGGAGCCGCTGCCCAAGATGCACGGCGCGCCGCTGCGCGTCGTCGTCGCGGGGTACATAGGTGCGAGGAGCGTGAAGTGGGTGTACAGGATTAATGCGCTGCAGGACCCGAGCTGGGGGCCTGTGCAGAGGCAGGAGTATTTGTATTATACGCCGCAGGTGAGTAGGCGCTGCTCGTGGGGAATATGTGAGGCTGATGTTGCGACGTGGTGTAGCTCGGGAAACAGAACATCAAGTTCTCGAATGGGTTTTCGATCGGGCAGATGCCTGTATCGTATGTATAGGCAGCACCCGAATTCCTTTCGCTCCGCTTCTGACACGTGCGATGCAGGAGCGCGATCATCTACCCGCAGGAAAAGGACGTCATCATACATGACGGCAAGATCGCGCTGCAAGGGTGGGCGTACAGCGGCGGCGGGAACTGGGTCGAGCGCGTCGAGGTCTCGCCTGACGGGTACGTTGCTCTCGTCATCCATGATGCGTGCGACTGATGACGAGTGGTGCAGAGGGACGGTGTGGTACGCCGTGCAGCCGGAGGACATGACCGAGAAGGTGGGGCACTGCCATTTCGTTTTGCTCTCATCGAGTACGACCTGGAATTCATCTCATGTCTTGTCGACGTAGCACTACCACGCATGGAGGCTGTGGAAGATCGCCGTGCCCGTCGAGGCGGAGGGCTGGCTCGAGTTCTGCGTGCGCACCTGGGACTCGTCGTGCAACACCGAGCCGACGTTCGTGCGCGACACCTGGAAGTGGGTTGTCCCCGTCCATATCTTTCTTATCCTGCCCCTCGGCTCAATTTTTTTTTCTTCCTTCTTTTTTCTTTCACGCAGCTGGGAGCTCCACGTCACATCGTCCTGCCACAGGTAAGCCGTCCCCGCCAACCTTACCGTTGGGGGTGTAGGCACTGAAGACGTGCGGCTATGACGACAGGATCAAGCTCTACAGCGTGAACAAGACGCGCCCCGCGACGGCTGAGCGCCTGGCGGAGCTCGAGCGGAGGGGAGTCCCGTTCGAGCCGCTCACGCGGCCTCTGGACTTCGGGCTCGAGGACATGGAGCTGTATGATGCGGCGCAAGAGAGGTATCCGAGGGAGCCGTTGCGTTGATGTCTTATGTACTGTATGCCCTTTTTTTTTCTACAAAGCGTCGTTTCCTGTGTTTGTGAAGTCGTGTGATTTGTGGACTTGTATAGCTGTCAAATGCAAAAAAAAAAAAAAAAAACGGTTTCGACTGTAACCTAGAATGGGAGAGAAACCGACAACAGCGCATCCATTTCGCTCAACGAGAAAGTGGTTTTCCGAGTCTGCGTGATTAACAATGCATTTTTGATCCATATAACTAGCTTACACACAACACTGAAACACGAGAAGGACGCCAGACAACACCTCAATACTGTGGCTGCGGCTGCTGTGGCGGCGGGAACGGGGATCCAAACCCAGGAGGCGGCGGGGGCGGCGCGCCGAAGCCAGGATACATCGGGACACCTCCCGGCGGAGGCATAGGCGGCGGAGGCATCGGCATGCCCATCGGAGTCGGCGGGGCCATTCCCATCTGCATCGGGGACGGCACGACCGTCTGTTGTGGAGTAAAGCCAGGCGGGGGCGGGGGCTGCGCGAGGACGCCCGCAAACTGGCCCTGGTACGGCTGCGGATAGCCGGGCATGGGCGGGTGTGCGCCGAAGGCGATGGGAGCGGGAGGGGGCCGCGCGGCGACGGGGAGGGCGTTGTTCTTGCGTGCCTGCGCTGCGAGGAGGCGTTCGGCGGACGTGCCGTGTCGTTCGCCCTTGCCGTCCTTCTTGAATGCGTATTGGACCGTGATGGCTTTGTTCATCAGGAACTGGCCGTTCATCGACTCGATTGCGGCGTCGGAGGCCTCGAAGTCTGTGTAGGAGACGAAGCCGTAGCCTTTAGAGGTTCCGGTGCCAGGGTCTCGGGCAATCTGGAGTTAGGAGGTGAGGTTGGGTGGATCGGGTTAGGGAGACACGGGGCACACCTTTGCGGTCGTAGCCATAACTCCAAATGCGCTGAACGTGTCGTATAGCAATCTCTCGTCCACGTTTTCGTCCAAGTTCCCGATGAAGAGATTGGCACCAACGTCAAGTTGCTTTTTGTCCGACGAAGCCTGAGACAGAAAGGAAAGTATGCATCAGTCAAAACCGAAATGGTATACCACGGGGCTGGAAAGTTTGCCCCCTCGAACGCGACGGCAACAGACCTTGTTCACCCGGATGGGCTTTCCCCATAGTTTAATCTGATTCATGATCTTACAGGCGTATTCCGCGTCTTCCTCTGTCAAGAACTCACAAAAGCCGTATCCCTGGTGTGCCATCGAAATACGATCTTTTGGGAGGTGCACGTTCACTGAAATTCACGCTAGGCTTTCAGCGAGCCGCTCCTGCGTTGAACAGAGGGTACTTACCGACAGGGCCTGCCTGTAACATCAACTCCCAGACCAGCGCGTCCGTGCACCGTTCGTCAAGATTTCCCTATGCATGAAAGGCTGTTCAGATAACGCATTTACACTTCTGAGAAAGGCATACGCACGAGATATACGGTAGCCTCTTGATTCCGGTCATCCTGAGGACGAGACATGCTAGGTGAGGTGGAAAGAAATTTCGAGGTTTCGTCACTGCCGCAATCTCTGTTTTCTTTTGTTTATCCCAGATTGGACCTTGGGTCAGCTTCGGTCCCCCTTACTCTCGCCACGCGCGCAATGCCCTGTCGTATGTACTAGGGCACCTGAATGGCCTTATACTTACGATTCACTAGGAATTCCTGATATTGGCGATCCTCCTGAATTCATTCCTTGAACGTCGGACAGCTTCAGTGCATATGCATCTCTACATCTAAATGCCTTCAGGTTTATGCTCTCTATCTACCGGGCATCCACAATGAGATGCTGGCTTCATTATCTTCCCGACCTATGGCCGCAACATGATGCTCCTGAATGCCGCAGCAAGAGGCAAAGATTACACGACGTGCAACAGAAAGCCTGTCCGAGAGGCAGCCCCTCACCGTATCGTCTCCTAGGCCGACGCTGGCCTCCAGTACTAGGTTTGGAGGAGATAAAAGCACTCTCTCAAAGGCGTCTGCTCGCTGCACCACTGTGTCAACCTCACTTGCATAGCCGAGCACCAGCCCGGGACCATTTTTTGCGATGCGCTGCACCAGTCTTCTCAGCCTTGCAATCATTCTCTCCACTTCGACGTCGTTCTCCTCGACTGTGCCCACATGATCCTCTGCAGAACATCCGCGCAAAACACTGAAGCAGTACAAAATGAGACGTCGCGTCTCCGACAGAGACGACAGCGGGCAGACCGCGTATATGTGCGCGGAATCCTGTGGAAGTTTTCAATCTAAGCACTGTATATGAAGTGGACTAGATAGACACCATCGAGAAGCCCATGGCCCAAGACCATCTCATTGGTGAGGACACCATCTATCAATGATGTCTCCGCTGACTCCGAGGACAGTATTTGAATGAACCAATCGTGCGGCGTACACTTGGTAATACTTACGCAGCATTACTTTGGTAGAACGCAGACTTGCTTGGCAGGGATTTAATCGGCCTAGTTTTGGTCGTGTGCAGGTTCTTCTAGGGGAATCGCCAAGACTTGCCTCTCCTCGGAAAAGTCGGCTGTTGGAAACCGCCTTCACTCTGCAAAACTCAACCAGCGCACCTGAACTTTCAGCAAATACCCTTTGAAAACGTAACTTGGTATGAGGCATGAACCGAGGGATGTTTAGGGAAGTGAGAACGGGAGAAAATACGGGAAGGAGGATATATAATCAAGGCGCGGCGTGAAAGTGGATCGTAACGGATATAAGTGAAGCAGAAAAATCCATAGTGAAGTCATCTCAGAGGATGAGGCACATCTTTTTCTTGTTCTTCACTACGGGTGGCTCGAGGGCAGCGACGATGGCCTAAGAAGATGAGAAGAGCGCAGGTGAGCCTCTGGTCCATGTGATAGACTCAATCGAAAGACTGGACTTACCTCATCGAAGACGTTCTTGAGGCCCTTCTGCGTCAGCGCCGAACATTCCACATACTTGACCGCTCCGAGCTCCCTGGCGAGCCTCTCACCCTGCTCACTCGTGACCGGCCGTTGTTTTTGCCTTGCCAATTTCTCGATCACCTGTGCGTCGTCCCGCAGATCAACTTGAGTGCCCACGATGAGACATGGGACACCTGGACAGTGATGGTGCACTTCTGGGAACCACTTCTCCTTGACGTTCTCGAACGATGCGGGGGACGTCACACTGAAGCAAACCAGGAAAACGTCGGTCTGAGGGTATGATAGGGGACGGAGACGGTCATAATCCTCCTGGCCTGAATGAAGCAAATTTCAGAGTTACGTGCGACAAGGCCACTTCAGGAGACGTACCGGCAGTATCGAACAGCCCTAGTGTATAGGGGTCTTCACCGATCATGACCGTGACAGCATAATTGTCGAAGACCTAAGGGTAGAATATCCTCGGTTTCCGTTTTCAACAAGATACCGTTCAAGGGGACGTACTGTTGGGACGTATTCGCTGGGAAATTTGTTGGTGGTGTACGAGATCAACAAGCAGGTCTTGACGGCGAAGGTAAAAATTGCTCGTCAGTTCCAGCTCAGAAAGACCACAAATAGTTCAACGCACCTTTCCAACTGCACCATCTCCGACTACTACACATTTAATTGTCTGCATCTTTGGTGAGGCCTAGGTTGTCCTCCGAGGGTGGGTTTGGGACTGCGACGAAGGGTATATAAGTAAACAATCCATATACAACACCCCCGAATCGGCGTGTCCTTATCGCCTGGTGGCAGGGAGCACGCTACGGGTTTGGCGTGGCAACAGCGCCTCGTGGCTGTGTGCCTCAAAACGAAGTCAAAGGACAAGAGGTGCACTCACTGATCTTCTGAACACACGAGCACTATAGAACCAATAACGCGCGAGCTGATGACACGACAGAAGTCGATAATTAAATCGTCCTCCAAAGCGATCAATAAGTGCTACAAGCCTGGAATGAACCTAATGGGTAGGATTTGTAACCAGCCGAACATTAGTGGACTGCGCAGCACGAACAGCCGTGACCGAGGAACGTGGACTCACAGAGGCAGGAGAAGCAGAGAGGGATGGGCAATGGAATTGGCGAGTTGACTGTCGCTGACGGTCTAAAAGGTCCTGTAGCAACGACTTGATTGCACGCAAATGAGCACGGCCCTCCCCGTTGTGCAAACCAAACACAGCCAAATCAACACTCGTTTCACGTTGTTCCCACGGTAAACAAAAAATATGTATATTATTGAACTTTAAATCACAGGAGATAAATTAAGACCAAACCGATAATTATGGTACGAATGCAGGTGGGGGACGATGTGCTATGAATGAAGCCTGTTCGAAACGAATCCTGATTAGCCAGCAAGAATACAGTACATACGCGTCGCGTCGCGTCATGGCTCGAGTTTGGCTCGTTTGGGAGTCTCCTCGGCTGTCCATGTCAACCCTTCAGCCGAATAACAAATAGCCAGAGAACAAACAACTCACCGCGTGGGGCTGCGACAGGCTGCGACCACCACGCAAGCTGCCCTGACTTCGTGCCCGTAACGAGATATCCTTCTCGATTCGTCGGACCATCGAAACTCTGCAACGGATGAATTAGCATGGCCAGTCTCGGGACAGAAACAAGATCCACGTACAGCAGCGGCCTGGATAACTTCACCTACAAGGAGAGCGCGTCAGAGACCGATGCGCGGAGGAGCACATCCATTGCGCACCTTCATCGTGCTCGAGCCCATAAACAATGGCACCCCTCTTCCGATCCCACACAAGAACACATCCCTCCACACTTCCGAACAAGACAGCCTGGCCCTCCGTCGCAAATACAGCGCCGAATCCTCCGCTTGGCCGGGCTTCCGTCTCCTTACAAGAGTAGGATTGTTCTACGGAACCCTTGTTGTCGGGCTGCCGTATGCAAACAAGTCTGGCATATCCTCCTACCGCCGCTAGGACATGGCTTCCTGAAGGCGTCAGGTCCAACGATTGACTGATTGCTTGAATCAATCTCTGTTTAGATATTCAAATCGAAGGAGAGACACTGACATTTTGGACTTGAGGAAAGCATAGGCGCGCAGTGTGCCATTCGGGACTTCGCAATACCACCTGAGGAAATTTCAACTAAAGAAGTCACGAGAGAATTGTGGCGCATACAACACCCCGTCCCGCGTCCCGCCGATGAGAGCCGCACCATCGTCAACAAACCTGATCGCAGTGACGTTCTGTCGCAGGATAGAACGCTGGGACTGCCAGGTCCCTAGGAACGATATCTGTCAGGCAGTGTCCATCAGCGAGTGATAGACGTATCTCGCACCTTTCAACCACATCCACACCTTGACCCCGCTTCGGGGGAACGAGACGGCCACACGATCACGCATGTACGCCAGACAGACCTGATCATCGTCAGACCGCCGATCATTCTTCCCCGCATCCAGAACTTTGGCCCATTGCCAATGGTTCACTCCCTATTCCTCGACAAGTCAATAACACGGCACTCGAAGAACCAGTGGGCGGCTTAGCCAACTCACACTCTTGGTCCATTTGCTAACCAAGCCGTCCTCCCCTAGAGACACTACCCCAGCGTCCCCATCCATCCAGGACACCGCGACCACCAGCGAATTATGCGCCAGCCTCGCAATCTCTATTCGCTTCCAACCGTTCCATATCCGTATCGTGCGATCAGCGCCTGAAGACAAGGCCACACGCACAGATCGAAGATCTCTTGAATTAACGTAGCCCAACCAGACAAGGAGGTACTCACAGCTCAACGCAAAATGGGTTCCGTCAGAACTAAAAGCAATAGAAAGTATCCCAAGCTGCCCTTCGCCATGGAGCCTAGTGGAATAGTTGCTATCCACCGTGGACCATCGAAATCTGCGTTTCTTCCCCTTGCCAGACTCCGGCGTTGAATCGGGGGACTTTGGCCTTTCTCGTTTGATGCCGCGACTAGAAGAAGCAGCGGCTTGAACAGGCTTAGGAGGGAGAGGATGGGTCATGGGTGTCGATGAGGTAGGTGTCGCGGGAGGTGCTGGTAGTGTGGAAGGAAGCGCTACGTACATACACGCACCGGTGAGGACTAACAAGTTAGAACTTCACGAAATCATACCAGAAGTGCGAGTCACGACAGGGGAAAGGGATGGTTTCTTGGTTTCCGTCGTGCTTCGGCGGCCAGTCACAGGGCTAGTAGTCTGCAGGTTCGGAAGAGGGGGAGCGTCAGATATCCGGCTACGCAGGTCCCGACCATTGGTTGTGGCAGGCGGAGTTGAAGGCGTAGGCTCAGTCGGCGCACCCCCCGAAGGATCGGTTATTCTATCTTTGAGCGACACTTGAAGCAAATACAAGTTGAAATTCTCCTGAAAAAATCGTTTATCATGCACGTAAAACTCACTGGGTCGTGGTTTCTCAGGAAGAGATGTCTTTCGGACTTTTTCAGCCGTCTGTCCTTTCTTCTGCTTTACATCCACCCCAGGGGGACAGGGAGTCGCTGGTGCACTGGAGGACACAAGGTCATTGGGCGCCGGGGTAGGGGCGAGGTCACCATTGACGCGTTTCCACTTATTTTGAGGGGCGGAGGCGGGTAGAGGAGCAGGCGCTGCTGCTGGTGGCGATGGTGAAGAGTATGGGATGATATTTGACAGACCTGTCGTTTGACTAGGCGCTAACTCAGGCGCGGGAGGCGTTTGCGACGGCGCAGTAGGCGTTGTAGGAGGTACAGCGGCCGAGGGCCCGGTACCATTTGTTGCCTTCACGAAAGGCCACCCAGCTCCGACGACTACGCGTTTTTTAGCAGTGGCAGGCGTCTGCGCCAGCATTTTTGGAGCGGTTGGTACTTTAGGAGTGCCGCGCGAGGCAACGGTCGCGGGTCGGATATTTAACGGATTGGATGAAGGGCCGGAGGGAATGTAAATCAGAGATTTAGGGTCAGGAGGGGGAGATGAACGTTTAGTCGCCGAGTGCGCTTGTGGTTGGAGCCCAAGCCCAACGGTCGCGGCTGGGGACTTTTCGAAAGCACGAGCGCTCTCGGGACGACAGGCCCTCGGTCCAGTCGGTATACCCTGAAGCGCGGCCAACTCGGGAATGAGCATTTCGGGAAAATCCTTTGCGCGAGTGAGCCCTCTGAGAACATATTTGCTACTCGAAGCTACTGCGTTCTGTTGTATTGAGAGAGACTGAGCGACGCCCGGCTTCGATGAGGATGAAGTCGCGGGAGGAGGTGACGGCGGCGCGTCAACTGACATCCTGTCCAACAATGACACCCCACAGGGGGTGGAAGGCTAGAAAGCCAAATTAAACAACAAAGTGCTGAGTGACCTTTACGACCAACCTTAGAGTCCGTACTTTCAACCTTGACTGGCGTCGAAACTACCGTAGGATTATCCTGAGGTAAAAGTTTCTCAACCGGAGCGACAAATTCTGTCATAAAGCCTGCAGACACAAAGGGATTACGAATGTCCGATTTGCCTGGATGTACAGCTGGTTTTGCAGGCGCCTTGGTACCCGCTACCGGGGAAGCCATACGTGACGCCGTTTCGCGCAGCGGCTCTGCAGTCTGCGTAGAACTTGCAGCAGGACTGTATAGCCGTTCTGACTCCAGGTGGCGCTGCGCGTCAATATCTTCCGCATTGGAAAGGCCGGGCTGAGCGAGGTGAATTTCCGACGCCAAAGGGCCGACGGCCTGCAACGACGGCTCGGACTCAATAGGAGACAATTGCATGTCCCGAGCTCCTAAACTAGACATGTCCAACGGCGCTGATGACTGTTCAGGAGGCAGGTCGAGTTTCGCGATCAAATCCGGAACTATCGTTGGTGAGAAGATGGGTGTTTGCCCTCCCTGCGAGGATCCGCGAGGCGATAATCGAGGCGAGTCCGGGGGTGAGTCGAGTTCCATGGGAGAGAGGCTCCGTTCTCTCTTGAGGTCCTGGCAATTGATGAAAATGTATTAAATACACGCGAAGTTGGTGGACCTACAGTCCTAACCTTGGAGAGTAGCGAGCCGGCCTCATCGTTCAAGTCAGATTCCGCAAGGGCTCCATCAGTTTGGGCATCTGAACTCATGTACCTACGAGTTTCCTTCGTTTGCACTGCCGACGAAGTTCGAATGGGAGGCAAGGGATCAACTTGGACTGAGGCTGAAACAGACGTGGTGTGTGTTTGGGATGATCTACTCGTGCATGACGGTTGGACCTGGATGCCGATTGATGAACGGGTACTGGCAGGTCGCTCCGGGGATGCTAGAGACACTTTCGATACGTAGACCAGGGGTGGAAAATATGACGTGGAACTCACATATGACCAGACTCACGTCGTCGGCCTTTTTGGTCCATGCCCTGCGCATCTTTGGTGGGATTGCCTCTCCAGCGGGTGGCAAGAAGATATCTTCTTCATCCGCTACCTGGGTATCATCCTCCCCATCAGAGGTGTCCTCAGCAGATAATAGGTCCCCTTCCAACACGACAGGTAGGTCTTTGAAGCGTCCATCAGGCGAAGCGACAGTAAGTAGGATCTCTTTGCCTGGCTTGACCTCTATCCGTTTCTGAGCGAATAGGCTGAAGCGCACAACGTTGCAGACTTCTCCATCGTCACTTGAATCTTCCTGGACCGTGACGCGTCTCAGGATAACATGAGCCTTCTGGGTGGATCCATGAGGTCGAAAGCGAAGGTTGCCTTGAATACCAAGTATCGAGGCAACGGAGGGACCCAGGGCGAACGTGTCACTGTCGGTGACGCTCGAGTCGTCCATATAATTCCAAGAATTACCGAGAGCTGGCGATCCGCGAAAGGATACTCCGCGTGCAGGACAATGTCACGACCGAGAAAGGCTTCGACGGGTGTAACTGTAAAGCATTGTGGCAAAACGCATACACGTGACTTCGACAAACCTGGATTTCCGCCACCTGCCAACAGTCTACTTAGATACGAACGAGGCGACTGCTATCATGCACGAAAGTCCTAATCTTCAATCTTCAAGACTACAGAGTGAGACAGCCCGTCTAAGATGTAAATCTCTCCCGTATCCTGTCGTCTCATCTTTGAGCTGCGTCTCCCCGAAACTGGATCTCGGGAGCCCAATACAATATGGTGACTGTTTTTCCGTGCTTCCGGGAAGCACCGACATCCTTTGTTCCTCCTTTTACCCGACCATATCCTTTACTTCTGGCACACCATCCCTCCATGTAATTCCTGACACCTTTGCAACTTCCATCGAGATTGTACGCACGGCCTGGACCTCTTCATACGTGGCTCCTCTCCTCCGAGCACCATCGAGATGCCACTGGATCTGTCGAGGACTGTCGCTTGCTATCAGAGCTGCAACTAGGGTGTAGGATGTTTCCAGCGGTGACAAGATATCCGTGTAACCGTATGTCAAGCCGTAGCCGATCGTGTTGGAGAACCACCCTGAGGATTTGGAGTGAGCGTTGGAGAAGCTTGAGTTGGGTCGCTTACCCATGTCAGGATAGACGGTGTCTAGTAAGCTTTGCACTGAGTCTGCCGTTTCGCCGTAGATACTGCGGAACAATGCCTCTCCTGTCTTCGCGTATTGCTCGATGATTGTATCGGTCCGTCTGTTGAATTTGCGTGTGCGTGCCAACTACCTGGGTAACTGCTGTGGAGGTTGGCTCACCTCATAGTCGTCGTATCGCGAAGCGCTTTTGGCATGATTTCGTTCAAGGCGACGAGACTATTGATGGTCTGGAAAACGGATTCAAGTTTCGGGGAAAGCTTTGACGGCGAGGTGCTTAGCCTCACCCTTGGATATCCCGCGGTCAAGCCTGCCTTGAAGAGGGCATCTCGGACCTTCCGGGCAAGCAGAAGCTGCTCTTCGTGACTATCGCTTTCCGCTTTCAGATCGCTCAAGGCATGTTGGAAGACGAAGGGAACTTCCTCGGGTCTGTTGCTCGAGCAGAAAGCGACAGCAGTGATGATGTACCACGGATTTGAGACTATGAGAAGGACGAAGCTCGAGCCAAAAGAGGAAGAGGAGAGCTTGACTCACAGAGACCGGACGAGTTCGTTCGAGGATAGATCGATTTCAAGTGGTTCAGAAACCCGGTCGTCGCAAGCGGCCCCATGGCGATCTGCGGGGGACGGGAAAAAGGTCAACTCCGTGTACGATCAGTATATGTAGCTAATCGTCCGGAATCAGTGATGGTCGAAGGAGGGTGCAAGTAATAGGGTTCCGTGGAGCCCATCCCCTAATCGGAAGCGCCAATCATGACAGTACGGTTGCGAGCAGGGATTCAATGTCAATGAGTCGACATGACAGATACAATGACAATGCCAGCATCTATGTTGCAAGATAGGTTCCCCTTGAACTTCACATGAGCGTTCACTGCATCTGCGAACGAAGAACGCGACGCGTTTCTCGTTCAAATGAAACATCGCGAGGTGGCAATATGAGCATGACTAGAGCATGAAAAGCGGAGAACAAAAACGATAATTAGCGATGACTGACCCAGATGCATAGCCAGATTTATGAACATGTGGCATTAATCAAGACAAGGCATGCATGTCGATCCAATATCTAAATTGGTGGACACCCCCAAGGCGTCGGCGACTTCCAGTTCTTCCTGTAACTCCAGCTCTGAATCATCGACGCAATCCTCGTATGATCCTGAAAGCCCTGCATCACCAGCCGGCTTATCCTTCCTGCAGGTGCACAGGCGTGACAGAGACTTGTCACCATCGATAGCCTGGAGCAAGACCAGAGCTCTTTCTGCGGCAGCGAACCTCGCGACAGATTGGCTGGTTGCGATTATGGGACCCGCTATGACGACGCCGTGGACCAGGACAGCCACGCCCTCCCTTTCCACACCGCCTTGCGACTTGACTTTCTTTCTGCCAAGGAAAGAGTCAACGTCGCGTATAGGAGCGAAGTAGATCATATACTGACTCAAATGAGAGCTTCGAGCAGCCAAAGGCGCTCATCCAATGAACGAGCGTCGTCACGGGGTCCTGCGCAACAGAAGGCGACAGCGCCAATACGATATCCTCCATAACATGTTCGATCACAGCAGCTGTCTTCTCGTAATTGTAGCCGGAGTCCACCAGGATGGCACCCATCACGCTTTCAAAAACATCGCTGAGCGGCTTAGGAGGATCGTACTTCCATCCTCTCCGGACTATCTCCTCCCCAGATAACGCTTGCAGGACAGGAACGTACGTGTTGATTGCCTCGATCAAATCGAGGCGGTTGACCAGCATGATTTGGTGCAAGCCTAACCGTCGGACGGCAACCCAGGCTAGCGCTGTTGCACAGATTGCTTTCGTTCTCGGCAGAGCTAGCTGGTGGGAAGTCGCCTCGGGAAATTTGTTGTATAGGTATTGAATCACTACCAGGTCAAGTAACGCTTAGGATGCACGTGGCGTGAGTATGACACAAGATTGAGTATGAAATTGCAGCTCACCGTCACCAAGAAATTCGAGACGTTGGTACGAAGCACCGCCGACAGACGAGCAAAAAGAAGGGTGTGTAATAGCTTCTATAAGAAGCTCACTGCGATGGAACGTGTACCCGAGGTTTTCCTCCAACTCCACGAATAAGCTCGAGACGGGGCACGGCACAGGGTCACGGTCGTATCGCAACGACCAAGGAAGGGGACCCCCAAAAGAAAGACCTAGAGCAGCACCAGTATGCAGGGCCATGGGGATACCGCCAGTGATGAAACTCGCGCCCAGAAGTGCTTCCATGCAGTCTTGTAGACTTCGACGAGGGTAACTTCTGCGTGCGTACCGCGTCGCTGAGGGGTCCAAAGCCTTTTCGACCTCCTCTACGTATCTCCAGACGTGGACGCTGTGTCGCTCGCTTGTCAAGTAGGTTTCTAAGCCTATTTCTTTCGCCCGCCGAAGCAGGTGGCGGTTGGAAATCGCCTGCTGTCGAAGGACGGAGAGCTGTCCTTCATGCCGATGCGGATACTTGTTGAAGAGATGGACGGTGGTGCAAAGCTCGAGAACGGCATCTCCTAACGTCTCCATTCGCTGGTTGCTGAAACCGGCCTCGGCACTGGGTAGTGTGAAAGCTTCTACAAGAAGATTATCCCTGATCGGCGGAAGGCTAAGTTCAAGCCGTGCTCTTCGCACGCGGTAAACGTCTGTGATTCGGCGGCATAGAGCAGGTAGAACTTCAAAAGCCCGGCGGATATCGGCTGACATGGCAACCCATTGACAACAGTCCTGTGGCGCCACAAGTCCGTTGGCCACGGTAAGTTCGACGTTGGCGGGTGTGGATATCTCTGATCCAAGAGTATATCTTCCTTCGTAAGAGCGGGGGAGTACAACCGCTGCTAGCAACGGTCCACCTGTAGGAACGCGTGGCTGCCATTTCTTCCTCGTCCACTTGTTCACGAAGTACTCATAGTACGTCGGGAACCCAGCTTCACGCGACCCAGGCAGTGGTGGCGACATAGGAGTCAGGTCGTGCCGGATATGTCGCAGCATCAGCGGACGACCGAACTCATTAGTGTTCATGATCATGAGATTGTCGAAATCATCGTCGGTGACGCTGGACCAGTCGGAAGATCCCCGCGGGCTCTCGACCAGACGTTCCATGGCATCGAAATCAGGTTGGTGATGTGAAGTAATGGGAACGAGGAAAAGGCTAGGAGGCAGCGTAAACGGCCGCGCTGTGATGCGGAACCATATCCCATATTTAGTGAACTCGGTCATCAGCCTTCGCTTCTGCGGCTCGTCGTCCGCGTCGCCGAGAACTAGCGGTTCACCTGGCTGCGTGCGCACAGAAATTGTGCCACGAAGCACATCAACGGGCGGAAGCATGGTGCCAGTTATCAGAGCCGCGACGGCTTGGCCGTCAATGTAGACAAGGTGACTCCATAAACGGGGACCATTGGTCCAAGGATCTGCGACTAGGACGTCCATCACAGTCGGTACCTTCCTGACATCAACGAGAGGCCGCCCATCCGTATCCTCCGTCTCTGCTTCCCTGGAACGCGCAACTGGGAGCAGAAATTCATCAAATACGTCGAGTTCGTGTAACCGCTTTACAGCCATAAACGCCACCGCGCGCTTGGCTTCCCGTTTGGAGCGTCGCGTAGGTCCTACGAATGAGAGATTCTCCGGGGGTAGAGGGATGCTGGATGGGAGGACGAGCGTGGCTTGGAAGTCACCTGAAAATTTCGGAATGTGCGGTGGTGTAAAGGCATCACAGGGAATAAGAGAACAGAGATGGTGGAGAAGCTGGATTGAGTTATCGTAGGTCAAGATTGCTCCTGACGATGGCACCACGTATCGCTCGCGTTCAACGAGATCAGCAGGATGAGTTTCATCGTCGTCGCTGTCCACCTCAATCGCATCGTCCTCGATTTCGTGACGAAATTGATAAGCCATCTTGACCTCTGGCTCCGCCGCCTTGAGGGCGGTGTAACGAGATAAATGAGCGGCATCATCTTTCTGCATCATGATAATGAACGTCGAAGTCTTGTTCCGAGCTCGTCCACGAGATTGCACGTATCCAACCATATGCGCGACTGGGTCGAAGCGAATGACTAGATCGCAGGCCTGTTTCCACACGCAGAAGTTAGAATACCACCAGCGGCCACTCAAGAATAGATTTTACTGGAAAATCAAGGCCTTCTTCGGCGACAGACGTTGCGATGACTAGAACAATCATATAAGCTAAGTACCATGGATACATAGGGCAAGCAGACTTACGAAGATTGATATCTCCCTTACGAAACGATTCGACGGCGGTCTTATGACCGCCTGGTGTGAGTTTTGCGACTCCATCGCTATTGACTCCCTGTCCCATCAAGGCTCCGCAACGGATGGACCCTTCGAGCTCTGCAATGGCCGACAAAATCATAGCGAGGCATGTCGCGGTCTGTCGTTGTTCCACGAATACAATTCCTTGAAAATCCGGGGTATAATAAGCGAGTAGAATGTCGACCACAGTTTGGACTTTCGGCGTACACCAGGTCAAGGGGACGGGTATCGGCGTCTGATAGGTTGACAAGGGGGAGGCGAAATATGCTCCAAAATCCACATGGACCTGTCGTATCTCCCAGAAGTCAGAAGGAGGAGATTTGACCTCGATTTGGGAGGGTAATTCCATCTCCATCGTGTAGTCCAAAGCTAGAAGGTTGTTCAGATAGCTGTCGTGTATCCGTGAGAGGTGTTGTCCTAGCTCAATGTGTAGGAAAAGTGATGCAGCGTAGGGCCCTAGGTTGTTCAGCGTGGAGTAGTATCGCATTTCCAAGCTGGTCCATGGTATTTCGAGCTCAGCCCAAATGGTTTTGTCGAAAACTTGAAGGCACTTCCACAGAGATGAAACAGGACAGTCATATTCTTCCGGAGGAAACGGGTACTCCTTGATGATCTACCGGGAATTAAACCAAGCTTCCATAGTCGGCAGAAGGCTTACCTCGACAGGTTTAGGAGAGTGCTCGTCCAGCTCTTCGACGTGGGTACGCACACCAACCACTTTGGAATCCATGTTTGATTCGAGAGTTGTCAGCGAACCAATGGCGTCCTTTGGGTTCCAGATTGGAGAAGCGGTCATTCCGAAGACCTTCGGTCGATGAGCCGCGTCACGTATCTGAAAGTATTCGCGCATGATGCCGTTGTAAGGATGGTTTTTCCGTGCATGGTGGCATTCATCGAAGATCATGAGGGAAACTTTGTCGATACTCCAGATCGAATGCGTTAAAAAGTTCAAAAAGATCTGCGCTGCATCAGGCATGAGTCAAGCTGGAGTAGGAGACGTGTAGACGATACAGTATTACCCGTCATGACAAAAACATCGTGATTTGCGAATCGCTTTCTCCACCGAGCTCTATCGGTGAGGTCTATCTCCAGAGCCCCATGTAGCTTGATCACTCGAAGCGGCGTGTTCTGAGCAATGAAGGTTCCTTGTTGTTCTACCAGAGAGACTTTCGGGACCAGAAAGATGATCACTTTCCCCTTCGATGCGTCAAGTGAAGATATCCATCGAATAAGCAACAGACCGATCAAGGTCTTCCCTGATCCTGTGTTCAACGCAGCGATAATGTTCTCTACGTCCGGAAATCAACGTGTGCAAGACAGCGGTACGACGTATCGCAGAAAAAACTCACCTTGTTGTGCTCTTGCGAACACTTCTTCTTGGTACCTCCGAGGTAGCAAACTTTTCGACAATCCGTCACCGACCGAACCAGCGTTAGACATGAAAATGATAGAGACTGTTTTGTAGGTATGTAGCTAGTATAGCCGACGGCCTGGCACGTATCAGTGCATTCCAGCGCGTGCTTGGACGTGTCACTGAAGCGTCATGAGAGCGGATTGAAGTGGGCCAGAGAACGCGTTTTTGCACGTCACGTGGACGGACGCGTTGGTGTCAAAATGTCGATGTCTGACGGTTGACCGCAGCGAAAGCTCGTCGACACCCGTGACAGTTGCCCTAGGCCTTACGCAGTGCGCAGCGGCCGCGATTTTCCTCAAATTCAGAGCGGAGCCAAGGACGTCGCAGACCCCTAGGATTCACATACTAGTGTCTAAGTTCTCCTCAATTTTAAGCTGATCTGAAATGGCCGTCAATCCCAACGAGGACACCGAGTTGTACGTGGTCTTCCTTCCAAGCCGGGATCGAGCTCAAGGAATCCTTCAGCAACGATGCCTTGCGAAAGCATGGGATATTACCTCCTCGGGAGCCCACACCCCCCTCTCCATCGCCTCCGCCATCACCCACGTTCGCTGACCTGCTGAATGATTTCACACCCTCGGAACTACAACAAATGAGTGAGGATGCTCGAGATGATGAGACGGAGCGAATGATTGCTGGATATCGTCGACAACGTCTGGCGGAGGAGCATAGGGAAGAAAAAAGAGCACGCTTCGGGCGAGTGTACCCTATCGGGAGAGACGACTACACTCGCGAAGTCACCGAAGCCAGTAAGGTCAGCGAGGAGGACGACGAAGAGGAGACGGGGACAGGGGTGATCTGCTTCTTGTATAAAGACGGGTGTGTTATCTCGATTCCTGTGCAAAGACATTCTCTCAAATTATCCTCCAGAATTCCACGAAGTGATCGCGCCTTCCAGCATATACGCATGCTAGCGGAGCGATATCCACGAACTAAATTCGTTTCTATCGTGGGCGACAAATGCATACCCAGTCTGCCTGACAGTCGCATCCCGATGATCATTGTGTACAAAAAAGGAGACATCCGAAACCAGCTTGTCGCTTGGGGCGCTGACCAGGAGCGACGTATCGAGGGTGAGCGCATCTCTATGCCACTGCTAAAGAATCTCATTCCTTGGTTCAGAGCTCGAAGCTATACTGCTGGTCACCGGCGCGCTTCATATGCCTGAGCGCCCTCCACCAAAGGAGCGGCGAAAGGACGACGACGATGATAGTGAGGACGAAGAAGAGGACGCATCATCACGTATGCGATCGGCTGCTACTTCGACAAATGGCAAACTGGAGAAGAACATAAGACGTAGCACGAAAGGTAAAGACGACGATTCGGACTCGGACTTCGACTTCGACCTGTAACACGTATATACCGCCACATGTAGCTCTAATCTATGTACTCTATCGAAGAAACACTACACAACGTAACAGCGACGGATCGCCCTCCCTGAGCAGCTGCAGGTGAAGTCACCGACTTTGAGGTCCACTACCGCCATACACTCCTCTGCCAAAGCAGGCATCCGAAGTCGAACGACAGGGCACTCGGACGGCTGAGTGGGGCTGCCGGGTCAGGGTGATCGTCTGCGAAAGCGAGTGTCTAAAGCGAATATCTCGATTTACAGAGTCATTCATTCCACAAGAATCACCAACATACCGGTCCTGAATATGGCTGGTCACGCATGAGGCGTTCCCATACACGTAGCATAGATGGCAACGATAGAAAGGTACTTCGGCGACGATCTGATCCACCGCCGCGCAGTAATACGTATCACCTGGATCCAAGACGAGCCAGTGCGGCGCTGGCGATGGAAAGAAACTCAGGTGGTCGATGGCGTGAATCACCTTCAGCAAACGTTTCAGACGAAGGTAAGAGATGCAAAGTACAGGGACCACCAACGCACCGCTCGTCGCCAAGTCATCACCAATCTGCCGGTCGTCGAACTCCTGCAAGACTTGCATTCGAAAAGATACGACCACTTGTCCATCGCAGCGGCTGTGGTTCTATCCGGGTCGTACCCGCACGCGGACACAATTGATCGCGCTGCGAGAAAAGCAGGCTCGTGGAAAAACACACGGTCGCCGCCGAAGTTCCAGAATTCCTGTTGAAAGTCTTCGAAGAGACGCGTCAGGTAGCCAGAGGAATATTCGCGCTCAGGGCGCCATGAGAAGGCTGCAGGGTGGACGAGAATGTCCTGCTGACCAATAGGCTCTCTGAAACCGGGACCACTGCAATAGAAGAATGTTGTCGCAAGGTTGATATGTGCCGCACTGACGTTCCAGGGCACCAATCCGGATTTGCGCATAATCTGAACGACATTGTGCTTCCTATGTCTTTGCCACCGACAGAAAAGCTGGGATATCACATGCGATGGAGGGAAACTGTGAAGAGTGATGACCTGATCCAGAGGGGAATCTTCAATGATGGCTCTGAAAGGCTCGAGCTGAGATAATTCCGAGATGGGAGCCAGGATGGCGTCACGGGGGTGGCAGCTCATGACGTATTGCGAAAATATTCGGCGCCGTCGTGTGACCTGGTCAAGGCGGTATTCCTCGCGCAGGCGCGAGGCGACTCGTCCCATGAAATCGAACAATTTTGGCCGTATCCTCACCCAGACTGCGATAATACGTTAGGTCGTATAGGTGCCGAGCCAGATGATCTGTTGAGCTCACCACGTTCCGTGAGGTCCCTGGGTATGTTGACGAGCTTGTGGTAACGAAGCAGATCCAGATCCATCTTACGTATGTCTTCCGTCCAGCCTTTGCCTTGGATTAGACATGAGCAGGAAGTCACGAGTTTCCGGCGGCGTACCAGCGGCGTTTAGGTACCGAATAACTCTGCAAGTCCATAAACGAGTCTAGCGACCGTGTTATCAAGACATACATATTACTCACGCATCCAGCCTTCTCTGGCGAGCGGCGAGAAGTTCTAGGCTGCGTTTCTGTGCTTGCTGGCGCAGCCAGCTAACTAGGCTCTCCTGTTTTGAGCTCAGCTTCGAGGCTCATGTCACCGTAGAAAAACCACAAACCGCGGTTCTTGCCCAAGCCTCGTGATCCCGTCGTGTTTCCGACAGCCACCTTTCCACCCGAGAGGCGTGCCCAGCTATGACCATGTATTCGTTGGTCAGCTTTTCAAGAAGCTCTAGATTGACGATTTGGCGACATGTGTCCCTGCTGGTAACAGGGGCAAAAGATGTGCTATGGATGATTCTGCCCGTGATCTCAGCGAATTTCCAGCACTCGGCGGGGAGGCCGGAAAATCGGGGATCATGAAGGATATCTTTGGCTTGTCGAAAGCTTGTGGGCCAAATCAGTCAAGCCTTCGCGAAGACGAATCAAAGAGCAGACGTACTGCTTCGGGAAGCATACTTTGCATGCTCTATTCCGGGTTAGCCATAGAATCGTTGGGACCGGTTCGGCACCGCAGTACTGAAGCAGGCGTTTTTAAGGGTTAATTAATTCGCAGGGTGCAAGTGTAAGAAAACCAACGTGGCAGTGGGAAGAAAACATGAGGTCCGTAAATTGGGGTTCCGACATGCCTGGCGGACAACTGGGAAGCCCCTCGAGGCGAGAGAGAGCCTGCCTCCATATCCATCTCGAGCGGCGGCTCATCAGGAAGGCGCGCATTCTTTTCCAGGAGCGTGCTAGGCGCAAGAGGTCGAGGGGGCGTAAGTGTTTGAATATCTGATCCGCACTTAAAGAACATGAACGTCAACAGAAATCAGGTGTAGGTTCACCTCGAACAGAACATCCAACGGGAGGTCGGGTAAAAGCGCCAGTCCCCCTTTCCGCCCGCGCCGCGGTTTAACCGCTACTGGGGCTGCAGGGCGTCCGGGAGGATAGGAATCGTCGCAGCGTCTGCGCTTGGGGGGATGCTCTGGAGGTGTCAGTGTTTCCATGGGATAGGCAGCAAGGTCGGTCTCCTCTCGCAGAGTGAGCAGAGTGTCAGTGTGTCCAGCATACTCGCATTGACGCAAGGGGGTTTATGAAGGAAGAGTGAGGCTACCACGTGATGTATTTGGGGGATATGCAAGGTAGCTTTTTTCCTCTTCCAGGGACGTGATGCAGGGGCAATAACGCGCCGGGGGGATGGCGGCGAGTGCAAGGTCCTCATCTCCACAAGGGGACTGATGGTCACGCTGGTGGCTTATAGTTATGCTCGTCGATGGATGTCGACTTTGTGGCATGAGAGGTGGTTGTTATCATATTGGCGACCTGATCCCGAATGATGTCAATGCCAGTATCAAGTCAAATTCTATTGGCACCGAAAGCGCCTGAAAGGGAATCCGAGTCAATCGACTCCGTCGTTTGATGGTTGACGTGGTGTATCGAATACAAAGTTACGGCTAGCTTTGACGACTTGCGGACGGTATACGGCCTCGCAAGGCTAGGGATCAACAGAGAGGTTTGGCGCGTAGTCAATCCTTGCTGCGTGGTTAATTCTCGTCAGCTGCACATATCCTTGAGACGAGAAGAAAATGAAAAGCCAGCCATACTCAGGCAATTGATGTGGAGAATACTGTAAGCCTGGCCCGGCTCACAACAACGGACGATCCTCGGATCATTACGTACTTCATCAAACCTTACTCGATAAACTGATAGACGCTTATTAGATACAGAAACCTTATCTCGTTGACATCATCGTTACATCCACCCATCGTCGTCACCTGTATTCGTGTCTCTGTTCTAGACAAATATACGCTGGTCCTATCAAGCCTTGGACCGACTACTCAGTGAGGCTACCATTAGACACGGCAGCCTTCCACTTTTTTTTTGATACCGACTTTCTTATTCACTCGTTCAGTCGCTCGTTACACTGGACCACCCAGACCAACCCCGGTTCACTCGGAACACCGCTCTTCATCACGGTCTTCCCTTACTCGACGCTCTTGTGGAGTCTCCACGCCGTCGCCAACGTCCATCGTCCCCATCCTCCTCTGACTCTGACGTCTCTGACGCCGAACCGTTTTCCATCCTCGACATCCGTTTTCAACGCGCCCGTACCATCCCTCGTATCCCCCGTCTTTTCTCCATCCCAACCCGTCCCCTTGCTGTTCCTCCAACACCGTCTCCATCCCTGCTCATGTCTGGCAAAATTGTCGCACCCTTTTCAGGTCCTCTCACTGCCAATGGACTGAAACTCTGGCTTAGCTCATGTGAGGATGGGTTTGACAACTATGAGGACACCCATGAGAAGAAAACCCTCTCTGCGAAGACCCGTATCAGGCTGACAGGTGCCGCCTTGGTTGAACCTCAGATGGCTGAGTGGTGGACCGCTTCCAAAACCGAGTTTTTGGCCCTCACAACCTGGGAGGCCTTTGTAGCGAAGCTGAAGGCTCGCTTCATGCCTGTTAATTGGAAGATGGATGCTCTTGAGCAGTTTTTTGGATGTTCCCAAGGCAAGCGTGATTTCCGCACGTTCACGGCTGACCTCGCACAATGCCTTGGTACCCTCCCCTCTGCCACCATTTCTACCACTGTCTGTAAGGGCGACCCTTGAACGCTCGCGGACTCACACGAAGCTGGCAAGGGGAGATCCAAAGTATATTAAAGTATGTACAAGTAGATAAGCTAAGTGGCGCACCTGGCAAGGGGAGATCCAAAGAGAACAAGTCTAAGGAGCCCTTGCCTGGTGCGCGCACGGTATGTACGACGATCGGGTGGCTTGGTAAAACTGTACAGTACCTTGTAAAAACTGTATAGTAATGTGCGGCACTCGTGGCGCAACGATGAGCCGCGAATCCGGGATCCGACGGTGGAGGAACGAGGAGTCCGGCGGGATGAGCACGGAGGCCGGCGGGGTCCGGCGGGATGAGCGGGTGGGATCCGGAAGTCCGCCGGGTCGAGTACATCTAGAAGTAAGTAAAGTAGCGTAGCGAAGGAAAGAGGAATAAAGGGAAAAGGAAGGGAGAGGGACGTCCCTTTACATCACCCCCCCTCTAGGGTGCAGCGCCCCGATGCACCGGAGCGCGCGTGGCTCGCAGGGCCGCCGGGTCCACAAGGAACATCCCACAGACCTGCTTGGGGGCGTCGGGATGCCGGCGGTGGAACTCGCGGACCAGGTTGCGAGCGTGCGCAACGTTCTCCACCGGCTCCCAGGAGGCGTCTTCATAGCCGTAGCCCTTCCACTTGACCTTGTACTGGAGCTTGCGGCGGAAGAAGCGGCTGTCCAGGATGTCCTCGACGTCGAACCACTCCTCGTCGTCGATCAACGTTGGAGGCGGAGGCGGACGGGCGCGACGGCCAGGGATTGGGTCCGGGGGAGCAAGCCGGAGCTTGACGGCGTTGAACACGGGGTGGAGGCGGCTCATGGAGCGGGGCAGGCGGAGCTTGTACGCGAGAGGGCCGACTTGACGTTCGATGGTGTACGGTCCAAGATAGCGGTGCGAGAGCTTCTTGGAGGGACGCGTCATCTGGATGTCCGAAGCGTCGAGGTATACACGATCGCCGGGCTTGTACTCCGGGGCCGGGATCCGGCGCTGGTCGTAGTACCGGGCCATGTGTAAGCCCGCTACGCGATTCTACTTACATGAGCATGCTCGTAACGTGATCGGAGATCACGGTCACGTGCATGTTGACTTACATCTCGCGACAGCGCGAACTGTATTGCTTTAGATTACCTTTTAATCCATAACCTGTTCCTGTTTGCGCTGCGCTTCGCCTTAGTGTCGGGTCCCCTCGGGCCCCTCTACACTTTTTTTTGAACACAAACAGACGGATTACCTGCCAGCACGACTTTCCCAACGCGTCACCTCGCTTCCTGATCCGACATCACGACCCTGATCTGCCCCGAAGCCACGCTTCTTTCAGATCCGATTTGGACCCTGATCCGCACCCCACCCTGCCTGCAATCTCTCGCCCTTTGAATAAATCGACCGCTCTGAAAGATCGCCTGAACCTCTCACTTTCTGCCCACTCTGGCGCTCGGAACTCTCACTAGAAACCAGCGCCGCATCTTGAACCTGGAGCTCGCAGACTCGCGATCTCCATCGCCGACGTTATCAGACGCTACGCCTGCCTCGCCCCCGCCGAATCAATCACCGCCTCGCCCGCCTAGCACACCCGCGCCGCCTTTGTCACCGCCGCCAGCTCCCGCATCTCCACAATCGCCAGAACGACTCCCTGATCTCTATTCTGATTCTGACTCCGACTCAGACCTCGATACCGCTCCCCGCACGCTTGCCAAAGCCCTTTCCAACATGTCCGCTCCCGCTATTGTTTCCCAGTCGTCAGAATCTCGCGCGCCAATCATGTCCAACGGCGTGGTCACTCCCGCCGTCCTGGAGCTTTTCGAATACTATTGTCAACGCTTCTTCTCCGCCAAAGCCGTCCCCGAGACCGACCAGGTTACCAAAGTCATGTACAACCTCGAACCAACCGCTATCCGCTCCTGGATCGGCAGCTCCAGGGCCAAACTCGCCGCCCTAACCTTCCCACAATTCATGGGCCGTATCCGCACCAAATTCTTAGACGAGGGATGGGAGTACGAAGTGGCGGCGGTATTGCACAGTTTCCAAAACGGGCGCGTATTCACCGAATGGGTTACCAAAGTTCGCGAGGCTAACGCGACGCTCGTCGAGTTCCCGGCGTTACAAGTCCCCACGGACAGCTTGCGCGAACACCTGCGCGTGCGATTCGACCCGGAACTCAGGGTAGAATACAACGCGCACAACGGACAGCTGCGACGCCTCGACGGAATCGCAGACATCGATATCTGGATCAAGTCTATTGCAAAACTCGACGAATCGCTCAAACTGGCAGCCAAGAGACGGGCGACAGCGTGGATGCACAAGGCTTCCGATGGAAAGACAAGAACGAGCGCATACAACGCCTTCACGACTGCCCAGACTCCCGGCGCTACCGCACACGCGGCCGAAGCCGCCAACACCGCCGCACCGGCCCACTCAAACCGTCGCTATTGTTACAAGATGACCGACCTTGAACGCGAACTGCTGCGCGACAACGAAGGCTGCACGAACTGCAGGAAGATCTACGCTGGCCATGTCGCGGCCGAATGTCCACTCGGCGACAAACCGCTCCTGCTCGCCGATTACAAGCCAGTCTTGACGCGTGAATACGTCGAGGCCGCCCGCGCAGCCCGCCTGAAAGGCGCCGGTTCAAAGGGGAAGACCAAAGCAACGACGGTGGCCGCGGTTTTCGAGGTATCGTCCGATGACGACGACACGCAGGACATCGGCAACGAGTACGTACTCCCCCGCCACCTGAAATAGTCTTGCGTCGTCACCGCCCCGTCTATCGCTCCTACCGCCGTCGTGGGCCTTATTGACCATGGTGCTCCCCCAGCTCTGATTTCGAATAAATTTGCCGAACGACTCGGCGTTCCGATCCGCAAACTGCACAAGCCTCTCCGGGTTACTAGCGCCTTTTCGTCTGGTGGAGGAGACGGACTCCCCGATATTACTTTAAATCATTACGTGAAACTTGTTGTACAGTCGCCATGCGTCCAATGGAAATCCTGCGCACAAATTTTCATCCTCTCTCCCAACCTCGCGACCGACATCATCCTGGGCCTTGACTTCTTGACGCGCAACAACATCGTCGTTGATCCCGTCGATCGATCGGCAATCGACAAGGCTTCCGGTTTTGATTTATTGAATCCGCCGGACCCGAAATTGGCACGGGTGCCTGAAAAGCGATCAGCCCCCGCACGCCGGAAGGCGGAGGCGAAGTGGATCAAGGATGGGCAGGAGGAAACACGACGGCTCCGCAAACCAGTTCATGTCGAATTGGGCGACCTGTTCGCGCGTGAACGGAAGCGCTTCGACATGGATGGACACTCGACGATGCCCGACCTAATTGGCCTCGTAAAGGCGAGAATCGAAACGCTCGCCGCTATCGACCGTCTGAAGTCACTTGATAAGAAACTCAAATCCACTTTCAATGATTGTTTCCCGCTCGACATCCCGCACGTCGACGAACTGCCACGGGACGTGTATCACCGAATAGAAGTGAAACCAAACACGCGGATTAGCGTGGCGCGAGCGTACTCGTGTCCGTGGAAATTTCGTGAGGGGTGGAAGACGTTGATCGACCAACATTACGCCGCGGGCCGCATTCGTCCATCTTCCTCACAATATACATCGCCTTCTTTCATCATTCCTAAAGCGGACCCGACGGTACTGCCCAGATGGGTGAATGATTATCGCACGCTGAACAGCGTGACCGTCCCTGACAACTACCCGCTGCCGCGCGTGGAGGACATTCTGGCGGACTGTGCGAAAGGGAAGATCTGGGGAAAAATCGACATGACGAATTCGTTTTTTCAAACGCTTGTGCACCCTGACGACGTGAAGTACACCGCGACACTTACACCTTTCGGCCTATGGGAATGGGTCGTGATGCCGATGGGGCTAAGGAACGCGCCGGCGACCCACCAGAGGCGTGTCACCCTCGCGTTGCGCAAACTAATCGGGAAAATCTGCCATGTCTACCTGGACGATATCATTATCTGGTCTAACTCAATTGAAGAGCATGAAGTCAACGTCGCGCTGGTATTGCAGGCGTTACGCGAAGCGCGTTTGTTTTGCTCCCTGAAGAAAAGCGATCTCTTCACGACCGAGGTGGATTTCCTGGGCCATCACATCTCCGCACGCGGGGTCGAAGCCGACAATCAAAAAGTGGAGAAGATCCTCAACTGGCCGATACCGCAGAAAGCGAAACATGTCCGACAATTCCTGGGCCTCGTGCGGTACATCTCTGCGTTCCTGCCTGCGCTAGCCGAACATACCGCTATCCTCACTCCGCTCACCCGCAAAGAGTGCAACAAGGACTTTCCGCCATGGCTACCTATTCATCAACGCGCCTTCGATGCAATCAAGGCACTGGTACTAAGCCGCGATTGCTTGACAACAATCGATCACGTCAATCCGGGGAACAACAAGATATTCGTGACGTGCGACGCCAGTAAACGTAGGACGGGAGCGGTCCTGTCATTCGGGGAAACGTGGGAGAGCGCACGCCCCGTCGCGTTCGAATCGCGCCAGCTGCGCGGCGCGGAACTGAATTACCCGACGCACGAACAAGAACTGTTGGCAATATTGCGCGCGTTGAAGAAGTGGCGAAACGACCTTCTGGGGTCGCATATTCATATCTACACCGACCACAAGACGCTTGAAAATTTCGACACGCAGAAGGACTTGTCTAAGCGCCAGGCGCGCTGGATGGAATTCTTGTCGCAGTATGACTATGAAATTACTTACATCAAGGGGGAAGATAACACGGTCGCCGACGCGCTTTCGCGGCTGCCGCAGTCGTACGACGAACCAGAACCAATCGCGCCCATTTGGACTTGGACGGATGATGGAGAGATGGTGAAAGACTTAAAAGAGGGATATGAAGAAGATCAGTGGACGAAGAAAATCTTGGACGATCACCGCGCCGGCCTGACTCACGCGGGCTTCGACGTCGTTGACGGTCTGCTCTACGCCGGGGGCCGACTTATCGTTCCAAAATACAAGGCGCTGCGGGAAAACCTTTTCCGCGCGGCTCATGACAATCTGGGGCATTTTGGGGGCGAAAAGTCTTACGCGTCGCTGCGCAAATCCTTCTACTGGCCAAATATGCGTCGCGACCTGATGCGCGCGTATGTTCCCGCGTGCGCCGAGTGTCAGCGCAACAAAAGCACTACCCAAAAACCTGCAGGGCCTCTCCATCCATTACCGATACCCGACTCTCGCTTCTCGTCCGTAATGCTCGACTTTGTGGGACCTTTGCCAGAGGACGACGGTTTCGATCAGCTGTGCACTATGACATGTCGTACGGGTGCCGATATCAGAATCTCGCCCTGCCGATCGAATCAAACGGGCGAAGAATTCGCCGCCATATTCTTCCGGGACTGGTATTGCGAAAACGGATTGCCGTCGAACCTGATCACAGACCGCGACAAGCTCTTCGTCGGATCATTCTGGCGTGCCTTGATGAAGCTAACCGGGATCAAGCACATGATGTCATCGTCCTACCACCCGCAAACCGATGGTCTCTCTGAGCGCTCTAATAAGACTGTCATACAGTGCATTCGATTCCATGTGGACCGCGCTCAATCGGGATGGGTTCGAGCGCTCCCTCAAATTCGATTCAACGTTATGAACACCGTGAACGCCTCAACCGGATTCTCGGGTTTTCAACTAAAGTCCGGCTTTTCCCCACGCGTATTGCCCCCGCTAGTGCCGTGCCCAGTGGTCAATGGCGCGGAGGAAGACATGGCACTGCGAGTTTTGCAAGCGATCGAGCTCGACTTTCACGAAGCTATGGACAACATGATTGCCTCCAAAATCGTGCAAGCACACCACGCCAACAGGTCGAGGGGGAAAGAAGAGATCTTTAACGTTGGCGATCAAGTAATGCTGTCGACCGTCAATCGCCGCCGAGAATACATGCAGAAGAAAGACGGGCGAGTCGCCAAATTCATGCCCCGTTTCGACGGGCCGTACGAAGTCACGCACGCACATCCTGAATCGTCTACCTACACGTTGAAACTACAGGACGGCGTCAACGTTTTCCCAACATTCCACGCATCATTACTTAAACGCTACGAAGCTAACGATAACGACCTATTCCCTTCCCGAATGCTCTCCATGCCAGGACCGATCGTCATGGAGGATGGGGAGGAAGAATTTTTCATCGACAGGATCGTGGACGAGCGAAATCGGGGAAGGGGTAAGCAGTACCTCGTACGATGGTGTGGATACGGGCCGGAGCATGACCTCTGGCGACCAGGGAGGGAATTGGAAGATACCGAAGCGCTGGACGTCTGGCTGAAACGGTAAAAATTTGGAGGGGAGTCATAATTTTTCACGGCATGGGTGGGTGTAAGCCCGCTACGCGATCCTACTTACATGAGCATGCTCGTAACGTGATCGGAGATCACGGTCACGTGCATGTTGACTTACATCTCGCGACAGCGCGAACTGTATTGCTTTAGATTACCTTTTAATCCATAACCTGTTCCTGTTCGCGCTGCGCTTCGCCTTAGTGTCGGGTCCCCTCGGGCCCCTCTACACCATGTCGTCCTTCGCCTTGGCTAGGGCCGCCTTTGCCTCCTCCTGGGCCAGCTTCATGCGCTCGAAGAACTCGTTCGCTGTCTCATTGTTGGAGTTCAGCGGCCGAGGCTCAAAGCCCATGCGCGGGTTCCGCCCGGTGTCCAGCATGAACGGCGTGAACTTGGTGGCGGAGTAGACGTGGTTGTTGTACTGGAACTCCGCCTCTGGGAGAAGGTCATCCCAGTCGTCCTGCCGTTCGTTGCAGAAGACCCGGAGGTACTGCTCCAACTCCTGGTTGACGCGCTCCGTCTGACCGTCGGACTGAGGGTGGTACGCCGTGGAGGTGCTGAGCTTGATGCCGAGCAGGCGGTAAAGCTCCCGGGTGAACTCCGCGACGAACTGAGGGCCACGGTCAGAGATGAACGCGTCCGGGAGCCCGTGCAGCTTCCACACGTGCTTGCGGTAGAGATTTGCCGCGCCCATAGCCGTGCAAGTGGTGTGCGTCGGGATGAAGTGCGCACGCTTGCCCACGGAGTCCACCACAACCATGACCGCATCGTAGCCGTGAGCCTCGGGGAGCTCAACGATGAAGTCCACGGATACAACGCTCCAGCGCCCCTCCGGAATGGGTAGCGGGTGTAGCTGACCCATCGGAAGCTGCCTCCGGACCTTCGTCCGTTGGCAGAGGTTGCAGGTGCTGGTGTAGGAGCCGATGTACCGGGACATCTGCGGCCACCAGTAGCTCCGGGAGACGAGCTCCAGAGTTTTCCAGCGACCGGGATGCCCGGCAACACGGGAGTCATGGTGTTGCTCGACGATCCGGCGGCGGAGTTCAGGGATGTTCGGGACGTAGATGCGGCCCCGGAACATGAGAATCCCCTGGTCCTCAGACCACTCTGCACTCTGGACGGACCGGACCCCGGAACGGGCGGACTTCAGCGCGGCGGCGGCTTTGGCGACGACGTCCTCCTGCGCACCTTCGCGGTTGCCTCGGCGGATGTCCCGCAGGATCTTGTCTTCCTCGCCGGCGGCGATGAGACCCTGCAGGGCACGGACGGCGAAGAACTCTGGCTTGAGCAACACGATATCCGCGTTGTCAGTGCTGCCGTCTCCGTGATCCGGTCGGCGCGAAAGTGCGTCAGGCTTGCCCATACTACGTCCAGGACGGTGATGCAGCACGAAGTCGAAGTTGGCTAGGTACAGGGACCACCGGGCCTGCCGCCGGTTGAGCTTCTTGGCGGTCAGGAAGTACTGGAGGTTCTTGTGGTCCGTGTAGATTTCGACCTTGTGCCGCGCACCTTCAAGGAAATGCCGCCACTCCTCAAGTGCGCGGATGATGGCAAGCATCTCCTTGTCGTGGATTTCGTAGTTCCGCTCGACGGCGTTCAGGCTTTTGGAGTAGAACGCGACCGGGTGCCATTTCTCGTCCTCCGGCGACTGCTGGGATAGCACCGCGCCCGTGGCAAAGTCCGAGCTATCGGCTTCGACCCGGAAGGGGCGGTCGTCGTCGGGGAAGATGAGGACGGGCTTGGAGGTAATGGCACGCTTGAGGGAGTCGAACGCGTCCTGCTGCCCGGACCCCCAGGTCCAGGCAACATCCTTAGCCGTGAGGTCGAAGAGCGGCCGAGCGTGGTGGGAGAAGTCGCGGATGAACCGCCGGTAGAAATTGGTGAAGCCCAGGAAGGACTGCACCTCCTTCTTGTTCTTCGGAACCGGCCACTCCGCTACTCCGGCGACCTTCACCGGGTCCATCGACGCCGTTCCGTGCGAGATGATCAGGCCGAGATATTCAATCTCGGTCCTCTCGAACTCGCACTTCTCGGGCTTCAGGAACAGGCGATGCTCGCGGAGGCGGTCCAGGACGATGCGGGTGATGCGCCGGTGTTCCTCGAGAGTCTTCGTGTAGATTAGAATATCATCGAGGTACACACAAACGACTCCCTGCGCTATGAGATCGCGGAAGATGTCGTTCATCATCGTCTAGAAGGTGGCGGGACTGTTGGTGAGTCCGAAGAACATGACCAGCGGCTCGAAGAGCCCGCGGTTCGTCCGGAACGCGGCCTTCCACTCATCGCCTTCCTTGATGCGGACATTGTTGTAGCCCCAACGGACGTCCAACTTAGTGAAATATCGCGCACCGCGGAGGTTATTGATGAGCTCGGAAATGAGGGGAAGGGGATAGCGGTTCTTCACCGTTATCGCGTTCAACGCTCGGTAGTCCTGAACTAGACGAAGGGAGCCGTCCTTCTTCTTAATGAAGAACACCGGGGACGCCATGGGAGACTTCGAGGGGCGGATGCGGCCGGACCTGAGATTCTCCTCCAGGAATGCGTCTAGCTCGGCCTGCTCATTGGGGGCGAGCGGATAGACCTTGCACGAGCTAGGCGTGGAGCCGGGTTCGAGTTCGATAGCGTGGTCCCATTGCTTGCGCTCCGGGAGTTCATCGAACGCGGCCTTGGAGAATACATCCTCAAAGTCGTGGAGGTAATCGGGGACGGCGTCGCGGAAATCCTTCGGCGCGGAATTGCGCGCGAAGGCCTCCGCTAGGCGTTGAGACGTCGTCTGGCTCGCGCGGATCTCCTCAGCAGCCGGGTAACCGAAGAGAGCCGTCGCAAGCAGTCGATCACCTTCCTCCATGGTGTCGGCTTCCCGGGAGTCCGGAACGGGGTCCGTCTCCGGGTTCGCCTCCGGCGGAGGGTCGTCCTCACAATCCGGATCCGGGTACAGCTCCGGAATGTCGTCCAGTTCAGGCTCGGGGGCAGGGACGCCGCTGGAGCGGCAGGCGCGGATAGCCGCACGGGTCTTATTCCGCGCCTTGCGCTCTACCTTTACCTCCTCTCGGCACGTCTGGCAGCGGGCCGGGCAGCGGCTCATGGATACCGTGCCGGCGGCCCAGTCGATCTCCGGGTTGTGCTCCTTGAGCCAGGTGTACCCGAGGATCATATCCTGCTCGCCAAGATCGGTGACCGCGAACACCACACGTTCCGAGTGACCATTGTACCGGAGTACTAGGTCGACGACCTCGGTGATGGCGCCGGCGGCATTCGCGGTACCGTCTACGTTCTTGACGGGGATGGGCCGAGAGAGAGTCCGGGTAGTGATGCCGTGCTCGCGCACGAAGCGGATGTGCAGGAAGAGTCCGGAAGCGCCGCTGTCCAGGAGAGCCTTCAGGCCTAGGATCTCCTGAGTGTCGGTGGTCTCGACTTCCACCCCGAGGATCAAGGAGTTACGACTGGGGGTGGCGGCGAGGGTGAAGCTGCGTGGCAGGCGCTTCTCCCAGCGCGGTAGACCGCGGCGGCAACGGACGTTGATGGTGACTTCCGGCACATCAGAGTTGGGAGGTCCGAAGTTGGATTTGGTGACGGTGGAGGAGGGGGGTACGTCTTCGTTCGAATCAGGTTCACGCGTAGAGAGGGCAGCAATAGAAAGTGTTTCTGCAGACTCTATGGAAAGACATGCGAACCGATTTGAACTGGCCAACGGGGGCGTACTGTTCACCCGTGGCGCAACTAAAAACCCTCCTCCGGACCTTCGGACCTCTCTTCTTCGGCAGCGGCAGGGGCCTCAGCCTGCGCCTCAGTGGACGCGGCAGCGCGGACGGCGTCCAGGTCAGCCAGCAGACCCATGACCCAGTCGTCGCATTCCTCTGTCGTCATGGAGCGGATGTCGAATTGGTCCGGGCAGTTGCGAGCGATGTGCCCGGGCTTCTTGCATCGACGACAGATGATGGGGGTTCCGGAACGTTGGCGGGACAGGTCAATGTCCATCGGAACGCCAGAGGGAAGGGGGCGACTGGCTGGAGCAGTGGGAGCGGAAGGGGCTGCGGCGACCGGACGAGGTGGGGGAGCGGGGAGCGCACGGAAAACCGCCGGAGCTCCCGGGTTCCGGACGGCGGGAGCCGGGGCCGTGCGCGGCTTGGTCACCGCGGAGCGGAAGTCCTGGTGGGCACGGGTGTTGTAGTCCACCAGGCGCGCCGCGTCGATCCACTCCTGGACGCGCTCGTCCGAGGGACGTCCTTCCACTATGTTGGCAACCTTGGCCTCAATCCGGGGATCAAGACCGTGGCGGAAGCGGAACACCAGCTGCGCGCCGTCCGGGAATTGGGCCTCCTCTGCGAGATCCCAGAACTCGTCGATGTACTCGTCGACGGAGCGGGAGCCCTGATGGTAGGCGGACATCTCGAAGGTGGTGGCGGCCTTCCGCTTTTCGTCTCGGGGGCAGAACTCCGCAATGAACTGCGTGCGGAACTCCGCGTAGGTGCCGAAACGGGGGACCCCGCCATGGGAATTGGGATGACGGAGTGTGCGGGCGGCGAAACGAGCGGCGCGGCCCCCTTTCATGTAGGAGAGGACCCAATTGATGCGGGTCTGCTCGTCGGGGAACGCGTCGGGGGTGAGGGACATGTAGAGATCGCAGGAATTGATGAAAGCGCGCCCTTTCTCCCTCTCGCCGTCGAAGGAGTCGGGGGGCGCCGGCCGCAAGCGATCTCCGCCGCACGTGAAGGACTGCGCGGAGAGGGGGTCCGACTGCGCGGGGGTTTGCGCAGCGTCGGTGGGTTGGACCGCGGCGGGTCCGGAGTCACGGGGCACGATGGGGGTGTTGTGCTGTTCTAGGTAGAGCCGGAACTCGCGAAAGGTGTTGAAGATTTCAGCCATTTGGCCGTCTTGGTGCTCCAGACGCGCCTCAATCGTCGTTAGCCTGCGCCAGGCTTCCTGCGCGGGGTCTGCCGCAGGGTCCTGGGGTGCTACGTCCGATGCAGGTGGCATACTGGGAGGAGAAGGTGGGGGGAGTGGGAGATGGCTGCGAAATATCGATGCGCGGCTGTAAGGGCGACCCTTGAACGCTCGCGGACTCACACGAAGCTGGCAAGGGGAGATCCAAAGTATATTAAAATATGTACGAGTAGATAAGCTAAGTGGCGCACCTGGCAAGGGGAGATCCAAAGAGAACAAGTCTAAGGAGCCCTTGCCTGGTGCGCGCACGGTATGTACGACGATCGGGTGGCTTGGTAAAACTGTACAGTACCTTGTAAAAACTGTATAGTAATGTGCGGCGCTCGTGGCGCAACGATGAACCGCGAATCCGGGATCCGACGGTGGAGGAACGGGGAGTCCGGCGGAACGAGCACGGAGGCCGGCGGGGGAAGTACGGAGGCGGGCGGGGGAAGTGCGGAGTCCGGCGGGATGAGCAGGTGGGATCCAGAAGCCGCCCGGGTCGAGTACATCTAGAAGTAAGTAAAGTATTGTAGTGAAGGGAAGAGAAATAGAAGGAAAAGGAGGGGAGAGGGACGTCCCCTTACATCACCCCCCCTCTAGGGTGCAGCGCCCCGATGCACCGGAGCGCGCGCGGCTCGCAGGGCCGCCGGGTCCACAAGGAGCATCCCACGGACCTGCTTGGGGGCGTCGGGATGCCGGCGGTGGAACTCGCGGACCAGGTCGCGGGCATGCGCAACGTTCTCCACAGGCTCCCAGGAGGCGTCTTCATAGCCGTAGCCCTTCCACTTGACCTTGTACTGGAGCTTGCGGCGGAAGAAGCGGCTGTCCAGGATGTCCTCGACGTCGAACCACTCCTCGTCGTCGATCAACGTTGGAGGCGGAGGCGGACGAGCGCGACGGCCAGGGATCGGGTCCGGGGGAGCAAGCCGGAGCTTGACGGCGTTGAACACGGGGTGGAGGCGGCTCATGGAGCGGGGCAGGCGGAGCTTGTACGCGAGAGGGCCGACTTGGCGTTCGATGGTGTACGGTCCAAGATAGCGGTGCGAGAGCTTCTTGGAGGGACGCGTCGTCTGGATGTCCGAACCGTCGAGGTATACACGATCGCCGGGCTTGTACTCCGGGGCCGGGATCCGGCGCTGGTCGTAGTACCGGGCCATGTCGTCCTTCGCCTTGGCTAGGGCCGCCTTCGCCTCCTCCTGGGCCAGCTTCATGCGCTCGAAGAACTCGTTCGCCGTCTCGTTGTTGGAGTTCAGCGGCCGAGGCTCAAAGCCCATGCGCGGGTTCCGCCCGGTGTCCAGCATGAACGGCGTGAACTTGGTGGCGGAGTGGACGTGGTTGTTGTACTGGAACTCCGCCTCTGGGAGGAGGTCATCCCAGTCGTCCTGCCGTTCGTTGCAGAAGACCCGGAGGTACTGCTCCAACTCCTGGTTGACGCGCTCCGTCTGACCGTCGGACTGAGGGTGGTACGCCATGGAGGTGCTGAGCTTGATGCCGAGAAGGCGGTAAAGCTCCCGGGTGAACTCCGCAACGAACTGAGGTCCGCGGTCAGAGACGAACGCGTCCGGAAGCCCGTGCAGTTTCCACACGTGCTTGCGGTAGAGGTTTGCCGCGCCCATAGCCGTGCAGGTGGTGTGCGTCGGGATGAAGTGCGCACGCTTGCCTACGGAGTCCACCACAACCATGACCGCGTCGTAGCCGTGAGCCTCGGGGAGCTCGACGATGAAGTCCACGGACACGACGCTCCAGCGCCCCTCCGGAATGGGTAGCGGGTGTAGCTGGCCCATCGGGAGCTGCCTCCGGACCTTCGTCCGTTGGCAGAGGTCGCAGGTGCTGGTGTAGGAGCCGATGTACCGGGACATCTGCGGCCACCAGTAGCTCCGGGAGACGAGCTCCAGAGTTTTCCAGCGACCGGGATGCCCGGCAACATGGGAGTCATGGTGCTGCTCGACGATCCGGCGACGGAGCTCAGGGATGTTCGGGACGTAGATGCGGCCCCGGAACATGAGCACTCCCTGGTCCTCAGACCACTCTGCACTCCGGACAGACCGGACTCCGGAACGGGCGGACTTCAGCGCGGCGGCGGCCTTGGCGACGACGTCCTCCTGCGCACCTTCGCGGTTGCCTCGGCGGATGTCCCGCAGGATCTTGTCCTCCTCGCCGGCGGCGATGAGACCCTGCAGGGCACGGACGGCGAAGAACTCTGGCTTGAGCAACACGATGTCCGCATTGTCAGTACTACCGTCTCCGTGATCCGGTCGGCGCGAGAGTGCGTCAGGCTTGCCCATACTACGTCCAGGACGGTGATGCAGCACGAAGTCGAAGTTGGCTAGATACAGGGACCACCGGGCCTGCCGCCGATTGAGCTTCTTGGCGGTCAGGAAGTACTGGAGGTTCTTGTGGTCCGTGTAGATTTCGACCTTGTGTGTAAGCCTGCAGCTTACTACAGTTCTCGCCGAACTGCTTATATAGAACCAGCTATCTGAATCAGTAATTGATTCAGATATGTGCCTTTTGTAAAGGGGTAATGACCGTCTGTGGTCTGGTTCCACTGGTCCGCTTACATTATCTGAATCAATTGGGTCAGGAGTTCAACCCCAGCTTATGGCAGTTTGGGGGCGCAAATCTGCAGTATGAACCACCTGATTCGAACCCTTGGGTTCAAGGCAGCATATAGCTTCTCTATGGTGAAAGTGCCCCTCTCGCCGAGGGGTTCGCCTGCCACGCCTATCGTCTTAACTGACACTATGGAGGAGTGTAAGCCTGCAGCTTACTACAGTTCTCGCCGAACTGCTTATATAGAACCAGCTATCTGAATCAGTAATTGATTCAGATATGTGCCTTTTGTAAAGGGGTAATGACCGTCTGTGGTCTGGTTCCACTGGTCGGAGGGGCACGCCCGCCACGCCTATCGTCTTAACTGACACTATGGAGGAGTGTAAGCCTGCAGCTTACTACAGTTCTCGCCGAACTGCTTATATAGAACCAGCTATCTGAATCAGTAATTGATTCAGATATGTGCCTTTTGTAAAGGGGTAATGACCGTCTGTGGTCTGGTTCTACTGGTCCGCTTACATTGTGCCGCGCACCTTCAAGGAAATGCCGCCACTCCTCGAGTGCGCGGATGATGGCAAGCATCTCCTTGTCGTGGATTTCGTAGTTCCGCTCGACGGCGTTCAGGCTTTTGGAGTAGAACGCGACCGGGTGCCATTTCTCGTCCTCCGGCGACTGCTGGGATAGCACCGCGCCCGTGGCGAAGTCTGAGCTATCGGCTTCGACCCGGAAGGGGCGGTCGTCGTCGGGGAAAATGAGGACGGGCTTGGAGGTAATGGCACGCTTGAGGGAGTCGAACGCGTCCTGCTGCCCGGACCCCCAGGTCCAGGCAACATCCTTAGCCGTGAGGTCGAAGAGCGGCCGAGCGTGGTGGGAGAAGTCGCGGATGAACCGCCGGTAGAAATTGGTGAAGCCCAGGAAGGACTGCACCTCCTTCTTGTTCTTCGGAACCGGCCACTCCGCTACTCCGGCGACCTTCACCGGGTCCATCGACGCCGTTCCGTGCGAGATGATCAGGCCGAGATATTCAATCTCGGTCCTCTCGAACTCACACTTCTCGGGCTTCAGGAACAGGCGATGTTCGCGGAGGCGGTCCAGGACGATGCAGGTGATGCGCCGGTGTTCCTCGAGAGTCTTCGTGTAGATCAGAATATCATCGAGGTACACACAAACGACTCCCTGCGCTATGAGGTCGCGGAAGATGTCGTTCATCATCGTCTGGAAGGTGGCGGGACTGTTGGTGAGCCCGAAGAACATGACCAGCGGCTCGAAGAGCCCGCGGTTCGTCCGGAACGCGGCCTTCCACTCATCGCCTTCCTTGATGCGGACATTGTTGTAGCCCCAACGGACGTCCAACTTAGTGAAATATCGCGCACCGCGGAGGTTATTGATGAGCTCGGAAATGAGGGGAAGGGGATAGCGGTTCTTCACCGTTATCGCGTTCAACGCTCGGTAGTCCTGAACTAGACGAAGGGAGCCGTCCTTCTTCTTAATGAAGAACACCGGGGACGCCATGGGGGACTTCGAGGGGCGGATGCGACCGGACTTGAGATTCTCCTCCAGGAATGCGTCTAGCTCGGCCTGCTCATTGGGGGCGAGCGGATAGACCTTGCACGAGCTAGGCGTGGAGCCGGGTTCGAGTTCGATAGCGTGGTCCCATTGCTTGCGCTCCGGGAGTTCATCGAACGCGGCCTTGGAGAATACATCCTCGAAGTCGTGGAGGTAATCGGGGACGGCGTCGCGGAAGTCCTTCGGCGCGGAATTGCGCGCGAAGGCCTCTGCTAGGCGTTGAGACGTCGTCTGGCTCGCGCGGATCTCCTCAGCAGCCAGGTAACCGAAGAGAGCCGTCGCAAGCAGTCGATCACCTTCCTCCATGGTGTCGGCATCCCGGGAGTCCGGAACGGGGTCCGTCTCCGGGTTCGCCTCCGGCGGAGGGTCGTCCTCACAATCCGGATCCGGGTACAGCTCCGGAATGTCGTCCAGTTCAGGCTCGGGGGCAGGGACGCCGCTGGAGCAGCAGGTGCGGATAGCCGCACGGGTCTTATTCCGCGCCTTGCGCTCTACCTTTACCTCCTCTCGGCACGTCTGGCAGCGGGCCGGGCAGCGGCTCATGGATACGGTGCCGGCCGCCCAGTCGATCTCCGGGTTGTGCTCCTTGAGCCAGGTGTACCCGAGGATCATGTCCTGCTCGCCAAGATCGGTGACCGCGAACACCACACGTTCCGAGTGACCATTGTACCGGAGTACTAGGTCGACGACCTCGGTGATGGCGCCGGCGGCATTCGCGGTACCGTCTACGTTCTTGACGGGGATGGGCCGAGAGAGAGTCCGGGTAGTGATGCCGTGCTCGCGCACGAAGCGGATGTGCAGGAAGAGTCCGGAAGCGCCGCTGTCCAGGAGAGCCTTCAGGCCTAGGATCTCCTGAGTGTCGGTGGTCTCGACTTCCACCCCGAGGATCAAGGAGTTACGACTGGGGGTGGCGGCGAGGGTGAAGCTGCGTGGCAGGCGCTTCTCCCAGCGCGGTAGACCGCGGCGGCAACGGACGTTGATGGTGACTTCCGGCACATCAGAGTCGGGAGGTCCGAAGTTGGATTTGGTGACGGTGGAGGAGGGGGGTACGTCTTGGTCCGAACGGGGTTCACACGTAGAGAGGGCACCAATAGAGATTGATTCCGCAGACTCTATAGACAGACATGCAAACCGATTCGAACTTGCCAACGGGGGTGTACTGTTCACCCGTGGCGCAACTAAAAACCCTCCTCAGGACCTTCGGACCTCTCTTCTTCGGCAGCGGCAGGGGCCTCAGCCTGCGCCTCGGTGGACGCGGCAGCGCGGACGGCGTCCAGGTCAGCCAGCAGACCCATGACCCAGTCGTCGCGTTCCTCTGTCGTCATGGAGCGGATGTCGAATTGGTCCGGGCAGTTGCGAGCGATGTGCCCGGGCTTCTTGCATCGACGACAGATGATGGGGGTTCCGGAACGTTGGCGGGACAGGTCAATGTCCATCGGAACGCCAGAGGGAAGGGGGCGACTGGCTGGAGCAGTGGGAGCGGAAGGGGCTGCGGCGACCGGACGAGGTGGGGGAGCGGGGAGCGCACGGAAAACTGCCGGAGCTCCCGGGTTCCGGACGGCGGGAGCCGGGGCCGTGCGCGGCTTGGTCACCGCGGAGCGGAAGTCCTGGTGGGCACGGGTGTTGTAGTCCACCAGACGCGCCGCGTCGATCCACTCCTGGACGCGCTCGTCCGAGGGACGTCCTTCCACTATGTTGGCAACCTTGGCCTCAATCCGGGGATCGAGACCGTGGCGGAAGCGGAACACCAGCTGCGCGCCGTCCGGGAATTGAGCTTCCTCTGCGAGATCCCAGAACTCGTCGATGTACTCGTCGACGGAGCGGGAACCCTGGTGGTAGGCGGACGTCTCGAAGGTGGTGGCGGCCTTCCGTTTTTCGTCTCGGGGGCAGAATTCCGCGATGAACTGCGTGCGGAACTCCGCGTAGGTGCCGAAACGGGGGACCCCGCCATGGGAATTGGGATGACGGAGTGTGCGGGCGGCGAAACGAGCGGCGCGGCCCCCTTTCATGTAGGAGAGGACCCAATTGATGCGGGTCTGCTTGTCGGGGAACGCGTCGGGGGTGAGGGACATGTAGAGATCGCAGGAATTGATGAAAGCGCGCCCTTTCTCCCTCTCGCCGTCGAAGGAGTCAGGGGGCGCCGGACGCAAGCGATCTCCGCCGCGCGTGAAGGACTGCGCGGAGAGGGGATCCGAGTGCGCGGGGGTTTGCGCAGCGTCGGCGGGTTGGACCGCGGTGGGTCCGGAGTCACGGGGCACGGTGGGGGTGTTGTGCTGTTCTAGGTAGAGCCGGAACTCGCGAAAGGTGTTAAAGATTTCAGCCATTTGGCCGTCTTGGTGCTCCAGACGCGCCTCAATCGTCGTTAGCCTGCGCCAGGCTTCCTGCGCGGGGTCTGCCGCAGGGTCCTGGGGTGCTACGTCCGATGCAGACGGCATACTGAGAGGAGAAGGTGGGGAGAATGGGAGATGGCTGCGGAGTATCGATGCGCGGCAGTCGAGGGGCAGAGATCTCGGATTTTCCGGACCTTCTTGGAGACTTGTTCTGCTGTAAGGGCGACCCTTGAACGCTCGCGGACTCACACGAAGCTGGCAAGGGGAGATCCAAAGTATATTAAAATATGTACGAGTAGATAAGCTAAGTGGCGCACCTGGCAAGGGGAGATCCAAAGAGAACAAGTCTAAGGAGCCCTTGCCTGGTGCGCGCACGGTATGTACGACGATCGGGTGGCTTGGTAAAACTGTACAGTACCTTGTAAAAACTGTATAGTAATGTGCGGCACTCGTGGCGCAACGATGAGCCGCGAATCCGGGATCCGACGGTGGAGGAACGAGGAGTCCGGCGGGATGAGCACGGAGGCCGGCGGGGGAAGTACGGAGGCCGGCGGGGGAAGTGCGGAGTCCGGCGGGATGAGCGGGCGGGATCCAGAAGCCGCCCGGGTCGAGTACATCTAGAAGTAAGTAAAGTATTGTAGTGAAGGGAAGAGAAATAGAAGGAAAAGGAGGGGAGAGGGACGTCCCCTTACAGCGGCAGTCGAGGGGCAGGGATCTCGGACTTTCCGGACCTTCTTGGAGACTTGTTCTGCTGTAAGGGCGACCCTTGAACGCTCGCGGACTCACACGAAGCTGGCAAGGGGAGATCCAAAGTATATTAAAGTATGTACAAGTAGATAAGCTAAGTGGCGCACCTGGCAAGGGGAGATCCAAAGAGAACAAGTCTAAGGAGCCCTTGCCTGGTGCGCGCACGGTATGTACGACGATCGGGTGGCTTGGTAAAACTGTACAGTACCTTGTAAAAACTGTATAGTAATGTGCGGCACTCGTGGCGCAACGATGAGCCGCGAATCCGGGATCCGACGGTGGAGGAACGAGGAGTCCGGCGGGATGAGCACGGAGTCCGGCGGGGGAAGTACGGAGGCCGGCGGGGTCCGGCGGGATGAGCGGGTGGGATCCGGAAGTCCGCCGGGTCGAGTACATCTAGAAGTAAGTAAAGTAGCGTAGCGAAGGAAAGAGGAATAAAGGGAAAAGGAAGGGAGAGGGACGTCCCCTTACACTGTCTACAAGTACCACATCCTCTTCTACGCCCACCCCCTCTTGTACCTCCGCATGCGCGCACTTCAAGGGTTTGATATCGACAACACGACTCAGACCCCCGACGAACTCATTGCGCTCATGACTGCACAGTGGGACAGTCTCATCGCAGACAACTCCAGCCGTGGTGGACGCTCCCTTCCCTCAGCCTCCACAGCCTCCCTTCCCCCATCCGTTCCCCTCATCACCTCTGCCTTCAATGTTCCTTCAAGCTCGTCACCTCGTTACGTGCCTCCCACAGAGGAAGAGAAGGAAGCCCTCTCTGCTGTTCGTGGATGTTGGAACTGTCGAGGCAAGCCTACGGATCCTGGTTGGATTCCCCATCAGCGTAACAACTGTCCAGGTAACCCTGCTGTTGGTGCACGCCCTGGCAAGGACTATGTTGCCCCCAGCCTAGTTCCTGTCGTTGCTGGTGCTGCGCTCCTCCCTACCACGGACGAACCAGCCTACCCTCCCTACGTGTACCCAGCATTTACTGGTCTTGCGGCTGCCGCTGGTACGGTCACCCCCCCTCCTGAGGATGAAAACACCGAGTCAGATACAGACTTGGACTAACTTAATGGACATGGTCTTTTTTGTTTTACTCTATCATTTTTTACGTTTACGTCGGTATTATTTTCAGTCTCCGTTGTGGTTTGCCAAACCGCAACCCATCCACCGTAATGGTACTTCACGTCTGCCGACTTGGCTGTTGGGGATGCTGACTTTTCAAAGCGGGGAGGAGTGTAAGCCTGGCCCGGCTCACAACAACGGACGATCCTCGGATCATTACGTACTTCATCAAACCTTACTCGATAAACTGATAGACGCTTATTAGATACAGAAACCTTATCTCGTTGACATCATCGTTACATCCACCCATCGTCGTCACCTGTATTCGTGTCTCTGTTCTAGACAAATATACGCTGGTCCTATCAAGCCTTGGACCGACTACTCAGTGAGGCTACCATTAGACACGGCAGCCTTCCAAATACATACAAATGGACTTACAGTCTTCTTATGAGGTAGCTGACAGTTACAGCCTCTGCACATGGTGGCAACGCGGACATCGAACACCGGTGCAACGCTTGCTACGCAATCCCCTTTCGTGAGACAGTTCCGCCAGTGCTGGCTTGCCACTGTGGCGGTCCTTCTGAAGAAGTAGTTCCTAAGCAAACGGCGCAATCGAACAATCATAGCCTCAGACATGATATGTACACTTCCAATCTGGTGTCAAATCCGATGTTCTAGAGCTAGTAAAATCGCGACATACCACTTATTTCCACGTCACCGCAGGTCGTCTAAGGCCCTCGCTTGCCCATTACGTGCATTTGACGCCGACATCGAAAGCGACTACGTCGGAAACTGTCATTGCTGCAGAAGTCAATCCGCAGAGTTCGCAAAGGCCGCTCTCCACATCCGCAGCTATCGTGTTACTCGACTTGGTGACTCATACGAAGTTGCCTTCCTCGGGCACGTAGGACTCGGCGCTCTTGCTCGTATTGATGATTTCCGCGAGTTCCGCATCCTGTTGTGCCCGAACTGGTCGACATTCACGTCTGAGGCATTACAGGACTGAAAATTTATCAGAAAGTTTAACACGGCCAAATTATGGAGTACATACATGACAATGGTTGTCAAGCAGGCAGCATGGGTACGCACACACACCTTATATAATTAGACCAGGCGGGACATAGCGCAGTCCCTCGATGTTCGTCCGACTTCTCCGCATACAAATAGGTCACTTCATTTCGAAATCGGTTGACGCGTCTTGTTCGCAAGTTGCTGCCCAGCAGCACGTTTCCCTGAAGTTGTCACTTTTGTCGTTGGCATAGGTGGCCCTGCAACATCCTGATTTAGGTAGCTGGACGCGTGTCAGAGCATTCCGCGGGCCCATATAGAGCCTTTCTGGCGCATTTGGTGCGATGCGCGATGAAGTGCCCAGCGAACGCTGGCCGTCAATGGCCACAATGACAGTGCCGATTCAACGGCTTGCTGGAGAACTCCAATTGTCAATCAAAGTCTCACGTGAAGATCATGCGCAAATCGCGTGACGTCATGTCGTCGCTATGGACTTCCGACCTGGCCACCAAAATTTCGAATAAATAGCGCTTCTGCTGTGTAACCAGGGCCCAACTACTCTCTGTCCTATCTCACCATCTACATCGCCGTTCTTTCCTATCTATTATGGCCGGTGAGCATGAAGCGTTGTACTCGGAGAAGCCGTTGCTGATGTCCTGATAGGAACCAAACGTGCATCTCCTGATTCTGGCGTGACCGCACGCGCGTCCAAGGTTGCGAAAACTGACGACTCACAGACTCCATCTAAGGCGAAGAAAGGTGCCAAGAAAGGAGTTAAAGTACGCCGCATTTTTGGTTTTTTAATCGTACTCACTGCTATGCACCGTTTTACCACTCCACAGCCCCCAATCCCTGCCGCTACTTTCAAGGCCACTGCGCTACCGATCCACGTCAACCTCACGCATACACCCCCATCTATCGCCGATCCAGCAACTGAGGATGTCCCGACGGCGCCCGCTGATGTAGGATTCATCGGCAATCTCACCTTAGTACCAAGCACCTTCTCCACCGGAAGTTTCGGCTGGAAGGGCAACAAGCGCATCACTGTCGAACTTCAGAATTCAGATGGAGACAAGAAAGAGAAGGTTCAGGTTATGTTGACGTACGTGCTGCTGTGATTCCGGTGGCATTGTTGCTGATAGGCCTAACCCCATGTCAGGATTAATGCCACCGTGCTCGGAAGCAAGCCAGGCAAATCTGGCGAAGAGGGTGATGAGGAAGAGGCCAAAGAGGAGGACGAATCCAAGGATGAAGAAGAGGGCGCAGCAGATGAAGCTGCGTAAAGTCCTCCCGAGCCCGAATATTTATCTATCTGTCTTCATGTCATGACTGTAACGACTCAATTACGATTTTACACGACTCACTAGGCGCCTGCTATTCAGCGATTTGAAGTTATATCGCATCTGCACGTCCATCCCCGTCAACCTGTCCCTTCGCCCCTATATCCAAGCACTACTTGCGACGACTGGCAACATTTCTAGACTCGCTGTAGATGCATACCCATGGGCATGGACATGCCGTTATCTTCACTCCGAGTTCTACCAGAAGTGTATTTGGTCGATGAGCTGGAGCGGGGTCGTATGTACTGTGTGCGTGCAGTGGATGGACTCGGGTGCACTGGAGTTGATGCGTATCATTGCGCATGTCAGCAAACGTATGTAACGTGGGTTGCTCAGCCTGAACCTGTCTATACCCTACTTCGTCTTCGGTTGCATAGACGCGACCTTAGTCCTGCAGGTGGAATGACGTCCAAGGCCGCCTACTACGGCGTTGATGGAGTTACCGACCTACCATATACCAGACCAACTGGAAGACAACCGTCACGGAAGTCCACCACCTTCCTACGCATCTTCAAATACCTCGCTCTATGCTCTGCGGCTGTAACTTTATCCAGTGTCCTGCCGACACCGTGGTCGTTCCTGCGTCTCCAGGCCACGGTGTCCAAAGTGCAGCTGAAAGCGACCTCCACCGACCCCGCGGCTGAATGGGAAGACAACGTCTGGCCCCTTCGCCAGCAGACTCCTTGGGACATCTCGACGGACTTCCCTTACCCTCGCAAACTAGAGTATGACGTCCAAGAGGGGACCTGGCTACGCCTTGACGTGCACCCCAAGTCAGGCGACATCGTGTTCGACATGGTCGGCGACTTGTACTGTCTCCCAGCTGCGGAGGTAGCCAAGCACGGGCTTACGAGGGCCCGTCCCATTCTGCTGGGTGTGCCCCACGATTCTGATCCACACTTTTCGCCCGAGGGCGATAGGTTAGTGTTCAGGAGTGATGCAGAGTTGGGCGTGGAGAACATCTGGGTGACGGCCTGGAAAGGATGCGATGCGATGGACCTCAGGTCTGCCCAGTCGGAGGACGAGGATTTGAGGGAAGCTTTGAAGGTTAAGGCGATGGAGGAGCGTTTGTTGGCCGATGGAATCAAAGAGACGCCGGAAAGGAAGTACAACCGGCTCGTGAGGGAAGGTCGTCTGGACGGTACGTCTTACAACCCTTCTATGCCTGTTCAAAGCGTGTTCACTCTTCCGGGCAGCTCAGCGCGTCACCAACGAAACTTACAGATGGGTTTCCGATGCGCGTTTCCACCCATCCGGTTCTAAAGTCATTGCCACCAAATGGTACACGTCCGGACGCAGTCTTGGTGCTGGCGAAGGCTGGGAATACGCCGTTCCGTCAATGGAAGACCTAAAGTCCCGCAAGCAGCGAACTATTGCCGCCGGAGACGGGAAACGCGTTATCAGCCGAACCCTTCCCCCTGGTTGGTCCGCAGACCAATACGGTGATCAGCAGATTGGCCCGGAGCAGTTCATCTGGAACCGTGACGGCGATAGTATCATATATTCGAAGAACGTTCGGGACCCGTCCACGTTTACTTACAGCAAAGGTGCGCTCTGGCGTGTTCGTTGGCGTACCTGGTATTGACCGCCTTGATAGATGTCCATAGTGGGATTTACGCCATCTTCCAGAAGAATATGACCACTAACGACACGGAAACCCTGGCCGAAGTCTTCCCCGGCGGTGCCAGTCGTCCAGAGCTGTCCCGCGACGGCCGTACGCTTGCTTTTGTTCGCCGCGTCCGCGACAAGGAGGTCCTGGTGCTGAAGTAGGTTGACAATCACACAAAGCCTGCTATCGAACTTTATCTTACGTTTTCGTCAGGGATCTCCACACGGGTTCCACCCACCATGTATGGTACGGCCTCACCTACGATCTCAGCGTTGTCTCCGCGCCCATGGGAACCTACCCGTCATTCGCATTCACTCCAACGGACGATGCCGTCATAATCTGGGCTGCTGGGCAAGTCTACAATGTCCCTCTAACCACTAACGAACGCGGAGAGAAGATCGCATCTTCGACTGCTCCTTTCCCCATCCCCTTGGTCGCACACATCGAGAAGAGCCTCGCGGAAACGCGGCACAGTGACTTCGACCTTGTCAAGCTGGAAACCGCAGAGACTCAACGAGTGCGGGCATTCAAGGAACTGCGCGTGAACGACAAAGGCACGCAGGCCGTGTTCCAGGCTGCTGGCGTAACCTATGTTCAACACGTAGGCAAGAAAGCTGCTACGAAGGTTCCCGTCCTGTATGGATCGTCACCGTATTATTCTCCCTCGTTCGTGCCTGGCGCCGATAACTTTGTCCTGCATGCGCGCTGGTCAGACACACACTTCACCTCCTTTGAGTTGGCCGACCTCCACTCCGGCATTGCCCACGAAGTGATCGGGCTGCCCCTCGGCCGATACTTCTCCCCCGTCCTCTGTGCATGCACCGGCTTGGACCGCCAAATTGCCTTCGTGAAGAGCGGAGGAGACCTCTTGACGGGGAATATTCTCGCCACCGCAAACACGGGGCTCTACATTGGCGAGATAACGTTGCCGTACGGAAAAGAGTCGCAGACGATCAAAGTCCGCAATCTGCGCTTCGTGAAGTCTGAGATCGACGTGGACGACCGAGTCAACTTACGGTTCCTGGAGAAGAACAAGAAGCTGCTCGTGCAGCAGTCTAGTCGCGCGTTCATCGTTGACCTCGCGGCTGGTGCGGACAAATTCGGGCGGTACCCGCACATCACGCTGGCTTCTGGAAAAACTTCGACCGAGCTGGTGGTTTCGCCTCGGGCTTCGAAGAAGGGATATCAAGCGGAAGACATTGCATTTGTCGATTTCTTCCATGTCTACTTCGCTCCTGGAGACGTGGTCGAGGAGGGAGAAGAGGTGTGGTCCAAGCCCGGTAATGCCACGAAGAATCTGGCGAGGGTGAGCTTAGACGGAGGACACGATGTGACGTTCACCGGGGATGGCAAGAAGATCTTCTGGTTCCTTGGTACGGTTGTGCCTTCTCGTCCGCGGCGGAACACGAGACTTGACCCCCGTTTTCAGGGCCATTCCTGCACTCGCTGGAAACCTCTAACCTGCGCAAGTGTTCAGCCGCCATCGAGGCGGACCAGATCAACTTTGGCATTTCTTGCGTGAAGGACCTTCTCGAGTACCAAGAAGTCACCGTGGAGCACTCGACCGACACTGCACGTCTCAAGCGTGACGCTGACGGCCACGAACGCGTCGTAGTCTACAACGCTACTCTGTTGACGATGGCGACTGGGGAGTTACGATGGGATCTCGTCCCGGGGGGTATTCTTATTGCTCGCGGTGGTGTGATACACGCGGTGGGTACGCTCGCTCAGGCTGACAGCTTGATTCCGGGAGGAACGGCCACAGTAATCAATGCCCAAGGAGGTGAGTGGTTGTGTGTCTAGGTAAACCTTGCACTAAAGTTGATCAGGATTTGTGGTGCCCGGTTTCATCGACGTACATGCCCACTGGGATGGGTTCAACGGGCGTTACCCTGCCAAGTCATGGGAGATGGAGACATTCCTTGCATACGGTGTCACCACCTTACACAAGTAAGACGACAGGCTCAGCACCCGAAAGATGAGAAGTTGACATTGGTTTCCAGTCCTAGCGCAGACACAGTGACCGGTTTCGTCGAGCGGAGCCGTGTCGAGAGTGGCCAGCTCATCGGACCTCGTATCTTCACCGTCGGTGACATTATATATGGTGCTGGCGAGGCAGGCGTTCACCAAGACATCGTTGATGAGGCGGAGGCATATTCTGCCCTTGCCAGGATCAAGGCTGAGGGTGGACCTGCTAGCATCTCATACAAGAACTACAATCTACCTTCTCGGTGGGTTTCAGTCTGTGGCTTTTGGATTTATGCTCAGCTAATGCGTTTTGTAGTGCTTCGCGTCAGAGGCTTCTGCTTGCAGCCAGAAATTTGAGCATGCTCTGCGTGCCGGAGGGAGGTATGAACTACGATTGGGATCTGACGTATATTATCGATGGTGTGTATTCTCTGTCTCTCTGTCCGTAATCCCCTTAGCGCGTTGGAATAGGTACGACAACTGTCGAGCACGCACTACCCATACCGACGCTTTACGACGACGTCATAACCCTCTACGCTTCAAGTGGGACTGGGTCCACCCCGACTCACATCGTGAATTACGGAGGCGCTTGGGGTGAACAATTGGTCTGGGCAACTGAGGATGTTGCCAATGATCCGAAGTACGTTCTATACTCGATGGGCTTGTTTCGAAAAAGTCACGACGTCTCGCCAGGTTGAGGCGTTTCACAAGGCACGACACGTTGCAGGGTCTGACTGAATCCACTGCCCGCCCTGCCCATTGTGAGTTCATCCATTTCGTCCGTGTACTGTACGCTCAAATGTATAATCACTAGCTTACCAGCTCTTCAATACTTCGGCGTCTGTCGCTAAGATGGTCGACAAGGGACTGCTTGCCCATATCGGCGCTCACGGAGAACCTCCCTTGGGGTTGAACTACCACGCGGAGATGTTTTTCACCAAACAGGGTGGCTTGAGTAACTATGAGGTGCGTCGAAACGCACGCTCTTTGCCTCCTTTCTGCTCACTTGATTCTCAGGTCATCCGTGCGGCCACCTCATCCGCCGCTAAGACTCTCGGCCTGTCCTCGTCAATTGGCACCCTTTCGAGCAATAAGCTGGCGGACTTCCTCATATACCCTCCTGGCGTCGATATTCTCACCGGTGAGATCTCTAACACGCGTGACATTCGTTTTGTGGTTCGGGGAGGGCGAATCTGGGATGCGTCGACGATGGAGGAAGTGTGGCCGGTGAAGGGGAAGAAGCAAGTTCTTCCACAGTTTAACGCGGACTGAACTCCCATCTGGGCGACAAGTGAATGTAAACGTATTGACTTATAGCAATGAGCACCTTGTGGTCGGCACTTTCGAGCGCACAAAGGGACCATGTTGACGCGTCATCACGAAGCGTGGCCAAGTATTATCCGCCGTCCTCCAAGAATACGCCGCTTCGCAGCCTCTTCACACGACACTCCCTCCTGTCGCCGACATCGCCATCTTGCCCGGTTTTCGAGTTGTCATTGAAGACACCCGATCGATGGAGAGGTCTTCGAAAGTCATTTCGAACAACGAATGACAGAGATGGCATCGATTGTGTCGGCATGGCGGAAACCAAAGGACAGGGAGCTTGTCACTGTGTTAAGGAACGACCCAGAAACTGGTGTGGAAGCCACCAAAGCCACCCTTCGGCTTGCCACGAATTTCTTTCGCTGCGACTACTGCGCGAGCGAGATTTCTTACCCCCGAATTCTGGAATTCTGGTCTATGAATCCACCACTCAAATTGATTATTTTGACAGAAATGTAGATTTATATTATTGCGACCTCAACTCCAGGCCTTGGAACGACGGGAATCATTCGATCAGCGTGCTTCACGAAGGGCGAGACTCATCCTGCGAGGGTCTGGATCCAAGAGCATGGATACCCTACCCAGCAAAGTGCTGAATGGTCGCAATTTTCGATCCGAGTGTCGCAAATGTTTGGACCCTCACGAAGGTCGCTTGATCATGAGGTGGCCGAGAGTGGGAAGTTCGTTTTTCTTATGGATCAGGATCTTCAGGATGATCTTCTCGAAATAGGTGGCTCACATACATAGCCATCCACGGCATGCTTTCGACTACCGACCGAGATCCAATTGCCTGATTTTCAAACCGAACGAGCGCAGGTTGATCGACCTCTTAGGGTTCGCGCGAGAGACCCCGATGTCTGGACATGCAGTGCACAAAGATAGCTGGGTTCGCAAGACGTGCAAAAGGAGGGTACCGTGGGACGATTCTCTGGACCATCTGCTCTGCTGCGTGATGTTCGCATATGAGGATTGACTGTGTATATTGGTAGCCATCCCAAATTACGGATGATTACGAACGTCGATTTCCAGCGATATTTGCAATTCACCCCGATGCCACCGAGGCCCGGCCTGACTCTTCCACCCATTCAGAGTCAATATACAGAATCCTGCTCAAGCCTTCCGGCAGATTTCGTGGATCTACGATCAATATCATGGTGACGCAAAATACTTTAATACCGTATGTCAGCAGATGGGACAGGCCTCCTTGGCAGGTCACGAGCGGTGCCACTTCAACGGTCGGTGTCAGCAGGGCAGGAGAGCTTTATCGATTTGCAGAAGCGACGACTTATGATAACGCAGTGCAAGACACCGCATCCGTAGATCTCAACATGTTGACTTTTTGGAAAGAATATCTCGCGGTCGGTGAATCTGGCTTTCGATAGAATGACCGTCACGGTGTTCGCGTCGTCTGTAAACGCGTCGTGTACAATGTGATCGCGACCTGATCAGGTGATGTGGCCAAAAGGCTATTGATTCTGAAACTGAATTGTGCGGCGCCACCACGCGGTTGAATCGTCCTTTCTTTCCATCTACTGGACTCCGCTCGATGACCATGCCACGACGCTCAGAACGCCTTAACAAGACCAAAGCAGAGCAACCGGTGTACATCATAGAGAGTGATGACGATGCCACGCCCGATCCACCTCCGAAGAAAGTTCGGAAGACCATAGGTTCTAAGCCTGACGCTGGGAGTACAAAATCCAAATGGACGCGAGGGAAGCGAGGAAAGTTGGAACAGATGACCGAAATGCCTCTCGACATCTTGTTCGAGGTACGTCTCCTCTGTCGACAGAAGTTGGCGCGACTCGTCAGAGCTCGGTCTCCGTCTCGCAGATATTTGCACAGCTCGCTCCGTATGATCTGCTTAACCTGTCTCGGACCTCGAAAGCCTTGAGGAATATTCTTATGCACCGCTCCTCCACATACGTCTGGAAGAGCGCTCGGTCGCATATAGTGGGCCTACCGGAGTGTCCAAGCGACCTTAGTGAACCCCAATATGCCAACCTCATATATTATCCGTACTGCCATGTGCGTGGTCTCATGAGCCTGTTTAAGAGCTTCATGTATTCCTTGCATCTTCTAGTTTTGCTTGAAAACGCAAGTCCCCTCTCAGGCGATCAACTGGACCACCCGATCCAGGTGCTGTAAGAAATGCATTTTGGAAAAGTATGTCATGCATCGTCTTCATCGTTCGAATATGTGCTGAGATATTGATTCCTAGTTTTGTCACTGCTCCGGAACCTTATGAGGTCCCACTCAGCATCGTTCCGTCTATCGATCTGCCTGGCAGTGAGCTTCGCATACTTGTATGCTGCGACTTCAGCCTGACCGGTGACATGTAGAGCGTTGCACTCTGCCAGCATATTGCCTACGCACTCTTAGGCGATATCGGACCGAAATTCAAGGTCTTGAGAGCACCGCCTTGGACGAATGGTACCTCGCAAGACGCAGTGAATACGAAGCACGACTAAAGGTGCGCAAGACCTCAATAGTATGGTGACATCCTGATCTGAAAGGCTGTTGTCTAGCATGCGAGCAGATGTGAGGCATGGAATCGCAGCCGAACTGAGGAGCGATCGAACGAATTGGAAAACATTCGCCAGAGGCGGTACGAAGCGTCAGTTTATTTGTCCCTTCCTCCCTCACTTCCTCTGAGTCTCATGACCAAATGCAGAATAAAGGAAAGGCTATCGCTACTCGGTAAGGTTTACCTTGAAGCATTTTCATTTCACTCCGACACCCCCTCAGGCTGGGGAGAAGAAATTGCGAGGCTCGAACGCGATGACTGGAGGTTGGAGCAACTCTCCGACCATAAACTGGTCAAACAACCTAAGGACCTCACGGACCGAAGTGCGTATCTCACCACTGAATACCTCGATCGTTTACTCACCATCGTAGTTTGGCGCAATATCATGCAGCCGTTGGTGGACTTTATGGAAAGAACCAAGGCGCGTCACCTAGTATTGGACCGCACGGATGCAATCAGGAAGCGTGGCCACGTTCTGTCGCAGATCCTGAACGATTATGCCGCTTCGCAACCTCTTCACGCGATCTTACCTCCTGTTGCCGACATCGCCATCCTGCCTAGTTTTCGAACTATCGTTGAAAACACCCCATATAAGGATAAAGTCCTCAAGAGTCATTTCGAGCAAGCGATGAATGAACTGCCATCGATTGTATCGACGTGGCGGAAATCGAAGGACGAAGAACTTACCGCCATGATAAGGGGCGGCTCAGAGACTGGCACAGAAGTCACAGAAGCCACTCTTCTGCTTGCCGCGACTTTCTTCCGCTGCAGCTACTGTGCGCGCGAGATTTCTTACCCACGAATCTTAGTTCACGCATGCACTACCCGAATCGGTTTTTACGATGTGGAGAAGGTAGATCCATATTTTGACGATCTCACCTCCCGGCCTTGGAACGACGGGCATGTCGTGTCATTCGATCCACTTGCTTCACGGAGGGCGAGACTCATCCTGCGCAGCTGTGGATTGAGCCCAGAAACCCTTACTAGCGACCAACTGAACACACTGGATCTTCGATTCGAGTGTCGCAAATGTACGGAGCCTGAGAAAGGTCGGTTAATCATGCGGTGGCCGAGAGTGGCAAGTACACTTTTCTAGTGGATTAGGATATTCCTGATGGCAACATTGAACCAGATCTCTCACATGGCTCGCCACAAAGAGCTACCAGAAGAGGATTTGACCGACCTGATCCAGCTGCCAGATTTTCGAGACGATGAGGCACTCTTATGCGACATGCTGGAGGATGCGAGGATGAGCCCACTTTCTGGGCATCCAGCGCATAGGTATAGCTGGATCTGCATCGGCTGCAAAAGGAGGATACCGTGGCATGGATCTCTGGACCATCTGAAGGAACAGTAAGTTCTTCTGTTCTGAGAGCGCGTATGAGGTTTTCCTGACTTCGCCTTCCGCCGTATAGGCATTCCGATGCAATACCTGATGAATACACTGAAGAAGAATACATCCACCACTTCGATCGATATTTCGCACTTCACCTCGATGCCACTGGGACTTCACTATTTGAACCGCTTAGAGTCGATGTGACGAACCCTGCCCAAAGCTTCCGGGAAGCTTTCTCCAGCTTTCATATGCTTTCCGGTAACACAAACGGATACTTGGACTCGATATCTCAACAACTGGCACAGGTGTTCTTCGCGGGACAAAAGAGTATCGGGTAAACAGTCGTGTTGGCAGGGCGAGAGGGAGTTCTTTATCGATTTTTACAATCCGAGTCATACACGATTGCGGAACTGATAGCTTAGAGAAGGACACCGCATTACTTCCTTTACTTCCTTATGGCAGTTCAATATGATAGGGATTAGTATCAGGACTCACGAGCAGCTCCGAAAGTGACAAGGGTTGAACGAGGACATTTCTGTGCCATACGTAAGCTGCGTTTGAGTGGCCATTGTCGTGCGCTATGTGGAGGACGCCCGCTCGATTACTGAGAACCTATGAGGCAGGCGGTGCAAGTGTCTCAGAGTCCATAACCATCATGAAGTTAGATGCTGCCCAGACACGTCAATATGCATAAGGTCAGTCATTGCTGTCAACTTCCCGACGTCGCTACTTGGTTGGCTCTGTAGTGACGGTGACTTTGTGGAACGAATGTCCATGCGGTAACTTCCCGGTGAAGGTCGTATGGCCCTGCTTGTCTCTGAGGTCCCAGTAGGTGGTCTCCGGTGGGAATTTGGTATAGTCGATCTGCATATGCAGGTGTATTGGATATCGTCGACGTGCGATACCGATATCGTCGTCTCGACGCTTCACGTCTTCAAGGAACACAAGTTTGCAAAACGCGTAGTCCTCTTCAGACAGTTTGGCGCCGTCGCCGTCTACAATCATTCATTATCAGGTGAGAGGGAGCGCACAGTACATACGTACCGTAAGACTGCTGCATTTTCTTGCAGTATGTTCGGTGCGACGTGTCTGTCCAATCCAGTCGTTGGCAGGTGGAAGAGCAGTACAATGCATCTTCACATCCCGAACAGCGCCTGAACTTGAGCTTTGTGACTGATGGATCACACTGGCATGGCGTAGCGTATTGGGAAGCGAAAGAGAGAAGAATGTGTAAGCTAGGCCACACCTTAGGATAGCTGCATCGCGGTGCTATACGGGACCCGGCGACGAGCGCCCGCGCGTCCACGGTCTCGGTCAAAGCCTTCCATGCGTCCCAGAATGGTCCCCTCTTCGCAATATCACGTTCCATATGATGAAGATCCATTTTGACCAGAGCCCTCGCTGCAGGCCGCAACACGGAAATGTAGATGAGGTATGTGGAAATGACGTTGACCAGCTCGCAGAGCTCAACAACATCTTCACTGGGGCTGCGCGGCGCGCTTCGGAGGATCGCGAGAAGTAAGCCTGCTTCCAACGATCGTCGAACCCAAACGATGCCCTCCGTCAACCTGAACGTTTCTATTAAATACTGGCACATCTGCTCTCGGATTAATACCCGTCTCTGATGCGTGCGTAGGCCAGGTATTGCAATTGTGTCGTAGGAAAAATGGACGAGGCTGCGGGTGAAGAAATACGGTGCTTTAAGCTTGGCGAGGAGACCACGGACAAGAGGGGCGTCCAACATGTGAGTCATAAAGTCGATGTGAGGTGCGATGGGTGGACGTGTGTCTTCCGCTATGTCCTTGGCTTGTGGAATGAGTTGCAGGAAACGGAGGAGCACCAGCCTCGCTACTGCTATGTCTGGGCGACCGATGCGTCTGACGATTTTGTTCCAATAATCCACCATATTCTTGCTTTCGTGCTCCGGCAGCCAATCAATCAGTGTACTGGCTGGAGTTCCTCTGAGAACTGCGTCTAGAGGGGAGGCGTGGAGTGCCTGAATGTACCACACGTCTATCAGGGCGTTGTATCCGCGTTCGAAAAGCTGTTTCCGCAGTGCGCGGTAACTAGAGCATGCATGCATAAATTGGGTAAGGTTCGCGAGAAGGAGGCCCAACAGGTTTTCAGGAAGGGGATGCTTCTTTTGCAGCAGTCCTCGCCGTGTTCCACTCTCAACCCATTTCCATAGGTTAGCCCATTGCTGCACGATGATATCGCAGATCACCGCATACACACCACCAACGTTAATGGGCATTGACGTCTCCGGGAACCGTGCCAAGAGGTGATTAAGAGCTTGAATGGCATGGAACACATCCCAGAATCTGGGATTGGGAGAGGATCCAGGCATAGGCAGAGGATCCGGTCTGAAGAATACGAAGATCTCCGCATTGAGCAGCTGTGATAGCTTTCCTGCCAGCGCAAGTTCTAGCGGACAACCCGCTGCGATATGCTTGAGATGGCTAGTGCGGACGATAGACTGTTCATAGTTAGCGACATCGGCGGCAACGTAGGCATCGGCGCTCATTAGGTCTACGATGGTCGACAGTGGCACTGGTAGGGGTTTTGGCGACGTGCCTGATTATGCTCTCACGGTTGGACGCATCGTGATCAAAGTGTGGTCATCGAGTTGTTGGTTCCTCCTATGTTCCTCGTCCCTGCCTTGTTGAATGTCGTGGAGAATACTTGCAGACTAACTACACGTGTCTCCTTCACTACTTCACTCGGCGGCCTACTCTTTCACTGTCACTTCGCAGTACTCACTGAAGCTGTGCCTAACGAGTCCGACACTCGTAGAGTATACAACGCCTTCTTGGCTCTCACTTTCCCGGATGCCTGCCGAGGTGGGCCCACTATGGAATCACGATATCATTGGCGATGCTTCCTCCAGTCGCCGTGACGGCGGTGGTGGTATATTATCACCGTGATTCAACGAATGGACGGCCCCTTAACAAAAACTGATTATGGCAGATCATTGAAGAACACGATATTTACCTCGCAATGGGCCAGGTCCAACCTGGTATTGCGCCGGTCGAACGCGATGGCTCATATCTATGATTCCTAGGCTGATCATTCAAGAACGCGGATGACTGATCGAGGGTGCAGCAATATGATGCATTTTCTCGTGCATGAGGTTGTTGAGGCAAGTGTGAAGTAGAAGGATGGAATGTGACGTCGAGGCACGGCGGATATCGCATCCTGCGTCCACATGGATTCGGTCTGTACGGGTTCCGCTCGCGATCCTTGGATCTCGATATCCAATATCCAGTATCCGCAACGCTTTCGATGCCCCGGAGATCGACAGGCCTCGAAAAGATCCAGGGCATCGCCGGCACTTTACGAGACACTGTACGCACTCTACTGTGATGTCGGTCTAGATGTGTTGCTCTGGTTTGAAAACCATGCGCCATTTTCCGATACATGTCGTATACCCCAGAGGCTCTTCCGACATGTCCGAAAAGGTGAACTCGGGCGGAAACTCGAGATAATCGATCTGCATGCGCAGGTGCCTCGGCTGCATGCTGTGCATTGCTTCGATGTCTCGTTGTTTGCGACCCAGGTCGTCCTTGACCACGAGGCGAGCAAATTGATAGTCCTCGGCGAACATATGGACTCCGTCAGCAGCTGTTGCACTGGTCATCTATTGCCTGCTGGATACCATGCAATATCAAGTGTACGCACTAAGGCGGGACTCCTTCATTTGTCGGCAGTAGGTACGATGTCCCTGGTCTGTCCAGTCGAGTCGCTGGCAGGTTGGAGAGCAATAGGCGGCATCTTCACATCCGGCGCAGCGCTTGAAGTTACTCTTCGTGTCGGAGCGACCGCACTGCCATAAGATATATGAGCAAGCAGGAACAACAGAACGAACGTGAGCCGACCTTGCGATAGCTACATGGTTTCGATATGCGAGACCCAGCCAAAATTGATCGCGTATCCACAGCTTCCTTCGGAGCTGTCCGAGCCTTCCAGAACGGCCCGCTCTTGTCGATATCGTGCTCCATAAGCGAAATATTCAATTTGTTCATCGTCCTCACCACGGGGCGCAAAACCGAGATGTAAAGTGATCTGCCGACATAATCAAGCAGCTGGCAGAGCTGTATGGTATTGCGTTCAACACCCGCTGGTGGAGCACTTCGTAGGATGGCGAGCAGCAACCCCGCTTCCACCGCTCGTCGAATGTAGAAGGGACCCTTCGCCAACCAGAACATTTCTGTCAAAAAGAAGGATATCCCCCAATGTACACAAGTTCGCCATACATCCGTGCTAGGTTCAGGCATGTTCTTCGTGTCGTAGGAGAAGTGGACAAAGGGCCGAGTGACTGTATACGTTGAATCCGATTTGTGGAATATGTTCCGCACTGGAGCAGCGTCAAGAACACGGATAATGAAGTCAGGGTGTCCGACGATAGGCGGACGTCTGGCGTCGTGGTCATTCGCGGATTGTGACATGAAGTGTGAGAACGGAGGAGCACCAATCTCGCGAGTCCCGTAGCGGTACGGCGTGTCCGCTTGACAATGTGATCCCAGTAATATGTCATGTTGCTTGCAGTGTAGTCGGGCATCCAAATTTGTGAAAGCTTGGCTGTCGTGTCTCTGAGCATCGCATCCAGACATGGATAACACGCCTGGATATGGACATGTCTACCAGGGCATTATAATTCTTTTCGCGAAGCCTTTCATGGACTTGATACTGCTGGTCGAAAGTCGTTGAACAAGTGTATGCAAATCGCACCAGGGTCGAAAGAAGGAAGATGAAGTGCTCCTCAGGAAGAGGATGTTCTTTCTGGCGCATCGCTCGGCGAGCCCCCGCCTCGACCCATTTCCAGACATTATCCCAGTGTTTGATGATTGCATCGCACACCGATTTGAAGGCAAGATTCTGGTAAGGCGCCTCCTCTGGAAACCGTGACAAGAGATTGTTGAGAGCGTCGATGCCGGACATGGCCTCCCAGAACTTCGGATGTGGAACAGTCTCTGGAGTAGCACCGCCGCGGGCGCGCGATGGGTCCGCTTTGAAGAGCGCGAGGAGCCGCGCGAAAAGGGGCTTCGTGTCTTCCAACGGACTGTCGATCGCGAGCGTCATTAGAACTTTCGAGAGGCCGAGCGCCCGTTCATAAATGGCGACGTCTGCCACGACGAAGGGGTCTGCGTTGACGGCCATGGTCGTATGGTAGGACAGTAAGAGCTGTGATTCCAATCCGTCATGTCACAGCTTGTGACCAGTCGTTGCCAACTCTGGGCCAGGCATCACGAGCTTTGGCATATGCTGAGTACGATACAACTTGAAGTTCCCTCGCTGTACTAGAAGTGTAAGTTACCAACGTCCGCCAACCGCTGAAAAGCCCAATTGCCCACCATGTTTCAAGGTGTATCTGTATCATCGCCTCTCCCCACCGGCCCAGAATCCTCCAGAAGGATCGATATACAGATTCAGATGGATCAAACACCGAATTACGAGGACCTACATGGACACCTCCCATATTCAGGTGCCTTCTCTCCTTCCACGCACCCACAAACATACAATGAAGCGCAGTTCCACGAATAACAGGGCGCAGACCGCACGGATCAATCCCAACTAGTTCCGTCTACATGAAACGGTGTCCAAGGTCCGCGAGCTAAAATTTCATCTCCTTCAGCAACGGTTCGACAGTCATACAGTATTGTCATGTAGATTTTCAGAATAACCACGGCACACGACCATGCATGCCTCCTCAGCTGTATGGCCGTGCGTTGGCGAAAACGCCGCGGCCTAGCGGCCTAATTCCCGCAACGCCTTGTCTACTCCCCGCCGGTGCGCAACATTCTGAGGTGCCAGACTCGAGTTCCAGACATGGCGAAATTGTGCTTGGCTGACAACGGAGCTCAACGTTCAGGTTTACGCGACATACGTCGCCAAGAGTCGAAGCAAGATAGTCTTACCACACGCGGGCAAGGAAATTCCGTGTCTGGCGAGAATGAAGGACTCAGAACGGTGACAGTGAACTGTTCCATACGCGCCACATAAGTAGGGTCCGACCGGCTGTATATGAATGTATGAACCCTACTTACTTACCATTCTGACCTGAATAGTGACATTGAGGCACAGATACAACCCTGTCTTACCTGGGGATGGATGCTGGAACCCACCGATCTCTCATGTGCCTGCCCCGTCTTCACAAGCGGAGCAGCGCAGTCTCTTCCCTGGATGGGCATCTGAACTGCATGAGGTCGCCGGCCGGAAGTATCATTGCTCTGGACGTTGTACTGCTATGCCCCGATCTACTTCGTCGGAAACGATGCCCTCTCACACTGTTGTCGTGTCTTCACAGACGAAAATCCCAGCTATGATTGCCAGCATCGAATTAATTGACTCGTCCACTGTCCGAGCCTAGCGCGCGAGATCATTTACCAAAGTCCCTGATTGTACGCGTCCAGGATTAATCATGAATATCATCGCGTCCCAAGTCGCGTCCTGACCGATATGCTGCAGGTCCACACTCCTCCATCGTTCCACAGGACCCTGGCCATGGGACAGAGAGGTCCTCATCATCCCTTCATCCAGGCCCGCAACTGCTCCACTTAAATTCCCTCCACAGGACCTCTTGTGACTTGTCACGATGGGCCCGACGAACCAAAGCTATATTCCGACTCAATAACCAACACAAGAAGACGCAACCCACAGGTACCACTCCGCATTTCGCTTTTCAAAATTGCATCAAATGTCGTCCTGCGTCAGGGAATCCAGACACACGGCGGTCTTCCTTCCCACAGCCTCCCCCCCCCTCTCAAGCAAGACGAAAAAAAGGCCAGGACGCCGTACCCCCGAACCTGCCAAGAGGTGTCTTCCAAGAACCGCGTATCTTTGTTTTACAAAAGGGAACAATTTCCCGACGCATTGGCACAGCGATACGAGCGGGCATGAGCGGACATCCTATTCTCACTGGACAAGTGGGACGTTCTGAATTCCGGCGAGTCCGAATCGGAGTGTCTTGGCCCGCCAGTTCCCGTGTAGTTCACGTCGACATCCCTCTGCTTGAACGCGTGCGTGTCGGTGGGTCATCAGATATGTAGGGTTCGTCTGATAAGTTTATGGACCACGTGCCCAACTTTCCAGTGTACTTATGGAAATAGCCGACGGACGGACGGTAGTACTACGTAGGTCCTTGTATTCCCCAGAAAAAGCAGGTGGAACTAGAGGCTTGATGAAGCACTTGGCAGCCCCGTCGTCCTACTCAGCTCCATAATACCGCTCCGATAAGAGCTTGACTTATCACATCCATTACTACGCCCTAAGCCCAGCGCAGTCAAGCCAAGACCATTCCAGTCAAACGCGCGTCCGCATCTCGTCCCGAATCAATGAATTTAGCGCCACCCGAGCGATGCATATCACCAGCCAAGTCTCTTGGCCAGCGCTAGCGCCCTCCCTCAAGCTTTACCCTCTTCATCAACCGTTGCCTTCACGTTCCGCAACTCAGGCTCGCACATGCAGAATCTAGAATGCGTATGGCTATTGTTCTGTGTTCTGTATGTAATAACCCAACGGGGCTTGTATGGAATTACGGCGAAAGACTTGGGACGTGAAGAGGGTGGTGATATTAAGGTTGGGGTTTGGATTTGGGATGCGAGTGGTGAAGGGGGATGAGATGGGATGGGGACGGAGTGCACTGCAGAGTTGCTGACCAAAAAACGAGAAAATCGAAGGAGTAGAGGGAGTATAAATAAGCAACACTGAATGACCACTGGAAAAGCCGGTAGAGAGAGGGGGGGCGGGGAATGATTCTTGAGGACGATCGAGGTATATTGACAAGAAATGGCGCTAAGAAGAGAGAACAATATGGTACACGGAAACACGACTTCCAAAAGTATGTGGGATCGAGAATGCAAGGATGGGGTGGGTGGGTTCTACACACGCATGTATGCGGGCGATTTTCGGTGTATACGGCGTGAGTGACGGGATGAGATTGGGGGATGGGGGACGGCCGACGGCCGACGGTGGGTACATCGACGAGGAAACGGACTCTATATATGCGCAAAAATACCGTGATCAGAACGCAAACAATACTCTTGAATGAAAGCGACTTACATGACATGAATCACATGATGACACGAAAGTAGTGTGTGATGGGGTGGGGGAAAGCGACAGGTTGTTGATTCTTGATGGATTTTGGACGGAGCAGGCAATGTGGGGAGGAGGGAAGTGTGTCGATGACGGATGACGATGCATGGGTGGCATGGTGGCGCGGTGATGGCTGAGAACGAGACGGAGACAAGGGAAAATTTGGCGATGGAAGTATAGTTATTGCGGATATAGGAACAGCGGGAGGAGGGGAGCAGCGCAATTCCATGCGGCGCCAGAGCGGGGAAGCGTCGGAAATCCTTCCACGCGTGCATATGTGCAGCTGCACGAAGAAAATAACATGGTAGATGGTGGTCGCATGCCAAGCCCTTCTGAAGCACAGCAGGCCAAGCGGGTACGGGGTGGGAAGCGAGCAATCACAGATGCTAGACGATAATGCGACTCCACAGCACCTGTAACATTGAATCGCGGAAGAACACGCGTCCGGGATCGGATGGAGGAGACGGGAGACGGGCGAATGCCAAGAGCCTTGCGAAGGATTAAGAATGCCCGACGGAAGCTTCTTGAGGTTGTATCATGTTCGCGCTTCGGTCTTCCGTAACCCTTCCCTCTCTCTTCTTCTCCTCCCATCCCACCACGACAGAACACGTCGATCCAGACGAAATGCAGCAACGACAATCTCCTCTCCCCCGCCAGCCCTGAGACGAGGCTCGGGACCTCCTCAATCATGATGCCGGCTGATCTTCTCCACACCCGCCCCAAGCGCCGTCTTCCTCTTCAATTCCAATTCCTCGTTCTGCTCCTCATCCTCGTCCTCGTCCTCATCATACTCGTCAATGTCTTCCTCCGACTCCGACTCGCTCTCCGACGACACTTCCTCGCGCGTAGGCAACGGCGCGCTGGCAGGCGCAATAGCAGGCACCCCCTCCACGGACGTGGTGCGGCTTGGTGTTCGGCGGTGGTTGCCGGTATAGGAGTGATGCCGCGATAAGTGCGCGGGCAGCGTGACAGCGGTGAGATTGTGCTCGAGAACGGGCACGGGCGCGGAAAGGGACGTAGCGACGACTGCAGGGACTGATACCGGTGACGATGGTGCGTCTTCTGCTAGAGAAGGGACTGTTATTGACAGGGGCTCCGACGCAGCTTGCGATATAATGCTATCTGCTTGTAGTCGGGCAGAGACGACGGCAGGTGCAGGAGATGTCTCGGTGTCGACCGTTGCCGCAGTAGACTCCTCAGCGGACGTAGGCGCCTCTTCTGCCGACTTCTTCTCTCGCTCGGCTTTCTCCTTCTCCTCTCTTTCCTTTCTCTCCCGCTCTCTCTGCTCCTTCCTTTTCCTCACCCATCCCATGCCACTTCCATCGTCTTCGTCGACATCCGCACCGCCAACCCCTTTTTTCACACCGGTGCCCATGAACGTCGCATCGCTCTGCAACCTCTCCCACCGGGTGCCCTTTCCGTCGCCGGTGACACCAGCATGACGTCCACCTCGCACACTGCCCATCCCGCCGTAACCCCACTCAACAAACTCGGGCTCGTCGTCACGCGCATTGGCGAACGGGTTCGCATTGGGGTCCCTCTGGCGCTTGGCCGCGCCATACACGCGGCCATTGAGCATACGAATACCCTTGCGGCCTGTGGGCAGCGACGACGGCTTGACTGCTGTGGCTGTCGAGGAGGGGGCTGACTGGACGGAGATGACGGAGCTCGGGCGGGGTCTGGGTTTATCATCCTTGGAGGACCTGAGCGAGCCGAACTTCAACTTGCTGGATATCGAGGGGGTGTAGGATTGGGCGCTCTGGGTGCGAGTCAGCGGCACACTGGACTTTGTGTATGAGCCGGCAGAAGACCAGCGGGTTAAACCGAAGCCCCAGCCGGAGCTTGAGTCGGTGCTGGCGGATGTATCCTTTCGCTTCGAGGAGGTGCGGAAGAGATTTATGGTGCCGAGTGTGAGAATTTCCTCTGTGGAGAAATTCTTCCGTGAAAAGGAGGCGGGGTGAGGAGTGGCGTTGGTAGGAGTAGGGCTACCGGCAGAGTCCAGGGATTGGGTGGGTGTGAGGGAATGCGACGAAGCAGATGAGGATGTCGACTTTGATTTGGTGAAGGGAAACGGGCGGAGGAGGTTCATAGTTTTTGGCTTTGGCCAGGAGGGGGTGTGGGTGATGGGCGAGTGTGAAAGGAGTTGCTGCGTAATGGGCTTGGAAGACGCCGGCACATGGTCGGAGGCATCGCTGGATGGTGAGGAGGACAGGGAACAGGGCTTGGAGTCGGGGAGACAGGTGGACACAGCGGCATGAAGGGCGTCATCATGGTCGATAGTGTCGTCGTCAACATCGTCGTCGAGGGCGCGGGGGTCGGGGAGGGGCGCAAAGCGTATGCGACGGCCATGTATGCTGCTCACCGACGATGCCGACGACGAGGCGGTCGATGAGGAGGCCGAAAGGGTGGGGACGTCTGCGGCGAGGATGGAGACAGACATGGCGGTGGATGTGGAACAGCATTGGTGCCTCTTTTGTTGCAGATGATCCAGATCTGAGCATCCGGGGTCCTGCCCCACCCTGACACGTGTCTCGATCGCCACATCTCCGTCATCCAACAACTCTGTCTTCTAAATCCATCCCCATCCGGCGCTGTCACATCATCACACCCAAAAATGGGCAGCTCTCGGAGTCCAGAGCACCACTTGCCAAATACATCCGCACCCAGAATCCCGTATCTCCGATCCCGATTACAATGGACTCCCTTGCCCCTTCCGTCCACCGTGTCTTCGCCAAGCCCCCTGCGCCGACATTTCACTGCGTTCCTTGATAACCACCGACTCCTCTCGCCGTCTTTTGTTTGACATTCCCGACTTCCTTTCTCCCTTCATCTGTTTTCAACACCCTAGGCGCCCACTCTTGACGCACAATTTCATCTCGCCTCTTCCTTTGTCTCTCAACGATCACAAGTCGGGGACCCATTGGCACTCGCCAAGCCCACTGTTTCTGGGCCCGTGTTCCCAACTGCGCAGGTCCAGGGAACTGCATCTGATATTCCATAATGTCTCGAGCATCGGTGCCGGCATAATCCATGCATTTTGGAGTCAGCCAGAGTCAAACCTCTCACCCCGATGCTGCGATGCTGACATGACGATCCAACCAGCTACCAGCCCACGATTCCGCTAACGGGCTACTTCTCAATTAAAGTGGTTGATGCTTCCTCTGCAGGTCTTACTGTCCTGTACATATCCTCGAAGCTCGTTCGTCGTCGGGCCCGCCCAAGTCAGCACCATCATACGCCTCGGAACTTGCCAGCGAACAATCGAATTCATCACTCTTCCTTCCTCTTCCATACCCGTACCCGGCCGGGACGCTACGCAATCCCCGTCTCGACTCTGCACCTCACTTTCCTTTCGGCACTAGGCTAATTCCCGCGCTGACGATGCCCTCGGATACTGGACTCATACTCATTTACCCATACCTGCATCTGGCATCTCGTTAGACGCTGAGCCCTCGGGAATGACTCGGGCTTAGTGATGTTTCATATCTGTTGTAGCGCCCGTCGCTGCCCTTTCTGTGATCCCCCGACTTCCAGGTTCATCGACATCGTTTATCAAGTGGACAATATACATATCGCCTGAGTAACCGCCAGGGGTGCCTTCCCGTGTATCGCGATTAGCGCACGCTCGATCGGGGGTGGGCACGATGCGAAATTCAGTTCAAAGCCTATCGTACCTGAACTGCAACTGCACATGCTGCTGAGATCACTTGCGGCACGTACGTACCGGCGCAGAGCTAGGTCGAACCACTCGAGTTCTCATTCATCCACTGCTCGTGAGTTCAGGCTAGCCTTGCACAGAGAAAAAAAATTCTCCCAGCAATTTTCCGAACGATGATGAAACGCAGACCGGAAAGATCCATTCATAGCGAGCCGCGAACGCCGAACGCCATGCCATATGGTCCTCCTAGAAACGTCGGCTCCCGCGAATTTGAGGGCGTCGCCGCCCCAGAGCTTTGTACCTGGCGACCTTGGAGAGCTTCAAGCATTTTTGAGGCGCGTTCGGGAGACGCCGAGAGCCCTTCGGGAATCGGGGGCGTCGGGACAGGTGACTGCGTGTGCTGACTAACGCGCTCGTAGGTTCAAACGTGCTTGGGCTGCCGGTGCAATGGACGGACATTCGACCGCGCCCTGCTATGGATATCTACCTCACCCTGGCACCACGGCGGTCGAACGGCCGCAAGTCACACACCAGCGGGCTGGGCAGCTCTCTGTTTTGTATTTGCTTCCGCTGGGGTGAAAGGTTTTTCCAACGGCCGCTTTGTGGCGCGCAAGTTCGGATGCGGGGGGTGCGGGGCGCGTCAAAGATGATCCCGAGTCGACCTGGATGTCCCACTAACTTAGCCTTCACGTCGATCGTAAAAAAAAATGCCTCCGCTGGCTTCATTTAAATACGACAGAGCGCGACCAGGAGCGACCTGAGTGCTGCTGCTTTGCGAGCTAATACTGGTCGAGGAATTTGCAGCCACTCCGTTCCAAGCACCCACGGGCAGGCGCCGGAAGCCCGCCCATGTGTCCGTAATTTTTCGCGTGGCGATATCGAAGTATATCTGTGGGTCCACGCAAGTCGCCCAGGAGCACGATGCATATTTCACTTGTGCACGATTCTCTAGATGCGCTCCATTCGGTCTCAGGAACACCCATGAATTGGCGCGCCGCCGTGTAATCTGACCAGAAGAGCACGTCAATGGCAGTGATAGAAGTGAAGTGAATTTCGAAGAACAGATCATTCGATGAGGAAGCAAACCGGAAAGAAGACGGAGAACCACGCTTCCTGTCAGTGTGCGATAACAGACATTTCTATAGTAAGAAGATGATGCTGCGATGATGCATATGCAGGGTGATGCGTGATAGAGGTCTTCGGGAATTTGCGTAGACGTCAAGATGACGGTAGATGTGGGCGCGTATGTTTGCCTGAACCAGCTTCAAGGGAACGTGCGCGATAACCTCGCGCACGCGTACGAATCGCAGCGCGTTGGTTGGTCCTGCGTAGGATACGTTACGTGCGGAGAAACAGGAAACTGATAATTCGAGAGCGGAGGGCCGGCTGTTGGCTAGTGCGACGTAAACTCATGAGAAAAGGTTTGAGGACTTCGAGGACATCGCTTCGAGACGGGTGGTATTCTGGGCCTGCCGCGATCAATTCCGTCGAGGACGACGTGTGCGACCTTGGATGCGTTACCGCAGTGGCGCTCGGCTGCTGCACTTGGTGGCGCCTAGTTCTTGGATGCGTCCGTCGTTGAGTGTTTATTTATAGAAGCCTGCTGCCCTTGAGGATGTTGTGTTGGAAGGGTATCCTTGTCACGAGTTATACTTGCTGATTAACGTCCTGATATCATTCAACACCAGCGGACTCTATTGTGCAATAGAAAAATAGCACCCCTGATTCTCAACCCTCAGACCAGAGTAATTATTTTCGGTCGTGAGGACATGCGAGAAGGAAGAAGCCCTGTAGCATGAGATGTGGTGGAAACGTGGTCTCGGCCGCAGAACCCGATGCCACCGGCATGAGGTGGTGGTTGGGCAAGGTGCTCAATTTCGGGATCGCGCACGCCTTTTGGTGAATTGACGAGGCTGTCAAGGGACGTTGTAAATGAATTCAGGTGCGCGATCGCTCGTGGCGTTGAGCAAAACGCTTGAGATCTAATCTCCTCACGTATGTTATTAGCGCTGCCTGGAGACAATTCGGATTTGAGTTTATCCTTTCACTGCATTCCCATCACCTTCTCGTCCTATGCGTGCACTTGCGACATATCGAACTGAAGGCTCGGTCACTCTCCAAATATGCCTGTGTTTTCATGGCGTATTATGACAACGCATCCCACGCTGTCCACCAGGCATCACGATCATGTTGGACCGGCATTTCGCGACACTGTTTGCCACAGCGGGCACGAACGTGCCTCCCAAAAATTTCCCCGAGTATGTACTGGAACCCGCGACGCTCACCGCGAAGCGTCTATCATTCGAAAATTTCCGTGTGCGTCGCTAACCAACGCCGCGTCTGGAGTCCCTGCAGGGAAGCCGGCAGGGGCCAATGCAACCAGCAACGTCATTGCTCGACATGGCATTGTCAATGTCACCCTGAATGCTGCAGTGACATCAACTACATTTTTATCGACTGATCGATTGCTCAGAAGTGGCCCGACCTTATCTATCACAATCGGCATATTGTATATGGACGCCAGATAAGAAGTATGAAGTGCTGTTGAGATAACGATTCTTTCGGTCGTCGCAGGTATCAGCGAGGTGCGTGTTTGTTCACCAAGGTTCTGGACCTCTTCCAATTGACTTTGCAATCATATCAGTCGCGCTTCGATACCTGCAGGCGGGGTCGGACGTACGAGTCTCAGTCTGGGCCCTTCACTCGGGAGACGTGTTCAGGTGACTCACGGGGTTCGTGTAGTCCAAGGCTCAGCGACGGAGGCGAAATCACTCATCCCGGCCGGTGTCGCATTCGTCCTTTCGCCTCTTTGCTTCCGCCGATTACTAACGACAGGGGTCCAATAGGATATGTATGGACCCAGCTGGCCGCCCACCGATAGCCTGCAATATGTCACCATCGCCAGCTCATCAGACACGCGCTCGATATCTTCGACCCAGAGTCGGTTTCGAAGGGGTCGATTGGAAGTTTCTGTAGCGTACGCTCTTCAAAAGGCTGTAAGTTGACTGACAACCTCGTCCAACACTTCGCGCTATCTTTAGTCCCCCTCATTGCCTCATCGCAATCACACGTTTTCGATAATCAGACCCCCCTCCACTTCTCCTTCGACCTCCAGCGTTCCCCGTTATTCATCTGGCATGAATTGTTGGCTTCTGCCGTCGCACCGTGTACGCCGATTAGGCTCGCACCTGATACCGGAAGCAGGCAATTGTTTCGTAAATCCGCTCCTCGAGGGTATCAATTACTGGATACTTTTACCTCAGCAGCCTGGCAGAAGCGACACCGCCCTCCGATGGAACCCAAATTCGCCACTCATTTACCCCGCGATCGAGGACTATAGCCTATTATTATCGCTAGTACCCCACGATAGATGGTGCGCGGGGAGGTTCGAGGCCGCACAGCAGCTGCGTTCCTTCTTTCGTGCGACCGAAGACGGGCCCCCAGCCACTCGTCGCTTCTCACAGCGGCCCTCGCTCGCAATTTGGAGATCATCCAGCCTAACCCTCCGGCTGCAGCCTGTTGGATCGTCACGAGTAATGCATCACTGGCAGGCTAGTCGGAAACCTTACCGAGCTCATTAGTGCAGGACCGAGCAAGCAGTGGCATTTCCAAAAATACGGAAGCGTACTGCTCACCATCGATGTTCGGCTCTCGACACGCACTACGAAGACACCAGCCTCCGGATCTCGTGGGCGTCCCGACCACCGAATATGACGCATCTGGGCCCTGCACGACGTGGACCGCCGTCAGGGCCCCAGAACAAACGCAAAACTCCAATCTACGACTCGTTGACAGGAAACCCTGGATCGTACTGAAGGCCCGAGCTTATCGACACGGCGACGTACACCCCGGCTCACGAGACCACTATCATTAATGACGGCGCTATATTTACTTCAGCCTGGGATGCCCGAAATAATTGCACGCACTGATCGGTATGTTGGATAAAAATAACTCTCGAGACTCGCCTCGAATTCATCTTCGGCTATTAGATTGGACTAGGCTGTCCTCTAGCATGACCTTTGCTGCGGTAGACCCGCTTCTACTTGACCAGTACAATCCAGAGTGTGGCTAACAAGATTAGTAGCATCCATAGATGATGACTCGATGGACGAAGCAGACTGGCCGCCACGCCGCATCGTGTGGTGCCGGGGCTGCCATCTTCCTTCAATCTATGTGAGCCGACAACTCGAAATAGCTCCGCAGAGCCGAATAACGACACCGTATCTCGGACTATTTTACAGGATTAGATTGTACCAGAATATCATCGGCACCTGCGGACGCTGTATTGTACCCGAAGACTGGACCAGCTGTTACGCTACCGGCAGACGTCCGAGAAGATTTCGAAGTATGGGCGGTCTTCGCCTCCCACACGAAGCAAGTAAATGCTGTCATAACTTAGAGCTGCAGGGCTGTTCTTACACTAAGTACTTGTCTGCCAGATATCGACTTGCGGCTTGGAAGGCCAGCCTGAGTGTCGTGCATCACTGTGCAAGTGCAGCGGCATGACGGATGGCTAGCTCTCTCCTCGGAGTGCCGCCGGCCTCGCTTACGAGATTTAAGAACACGTCGTACATCGCGGTAAGAAAACCTACCGGCCTGCGACTGCGTCGCATACCACTACCTCAAATTGGATCAGGCCGTCCCAAACTCGTCGAAACATATCCCGCGGGTGACCGCAATTCAAGCACATGTCGTTTCACGGCACTCGCCTCGGTCGGTGGTTTACTATCTCTACTGCGCAACTATTTACACGTCGAACCTTCCTTAGCACTGATGTCTTCTCTCCCGCTTCCACGGTACCGTCGGTTACTGTGTCGGCTTGCCGTCGGTCTCATGGATTCTGCCCTCCCCTGTGCTGTTGAAACGTACTCCCACGTCGGCTTCAACGGATGGCTGGCCCTCGGAACACTCTTCTGGGAACATTTTGTGGATCGTGGCTTCCGGTACCGTTCTGGCCGTGCATTGGTAAGGCGCATTGCCGAAGGTGGTAATATCCTGCCACGGTTTTCCGCGTTGAATGTCAAGAGTGGAAACGATGGAAACGACGAAACCTGTGGACACCTCGAACGTCTGGAACAGTGGAAACAGCTATAGAATGACCGGCGCAGTGGTCGTGTCCGCGCCGGCATGAAAACATGGTAAGTGGATTACACGGTGAAACGGCGGAGGGACGATCCGTCGTCATTTGAACAGCTGCTCGCATATCGACCCAAGTCCACTGCGGAGGATCAACCTTTCTTCTTTCGTGTCACTGCGGCTGACAGAGAACTCACCTTCACACGAATCGGACGATGCCATCGACTGAAATCTCGAGATCCAGGTCCCTATGCTGATCATGATCAATCGATTTACTTGCTTTGTCTCTCCAGCTCTGCTCGACGCCTTGCCCTTCACATTGTCACAGACTGCATCGTTGAAAGGACTGCACACTCAGGTCGGACCTCGACTCGATGCTCAGCGCTCATCGATAGTATCGATGGTCAAGTGGACAGGTGACTTCTCTGGATGCCCCAGAAACGCGTGTTGGCAATGCTGTTCCATCACCACAACGGACTCGTTTTGGATGCAATGGATACGGGGGATGAATTGTCATCATACGACACCGTCGGTTATTGGGCAAGGCGAGGCTAATTTGTAGGCGAGGGACAGCAGCCATGTTCATGTCTAGATCTAATACAACCACAGACTGGTTTTACAGATAGATCATCTCATCAGATGTCATGGAGGTCACGGGAGTCCTGTATGTACTTACAAAATTGCAGCAGACAATTACTGGGCCGTAGATCGGTCAAGCCATCTAACAAGACTCGCGCCAGTGTACACTTCGGTGATTTCTAACTTGTGAAAGCAATAGGGCGCTGACGTTGCTCTGCTACACGTGTTCGTATTGACAAATTGCAGTCATTAGTTAAAGGTTATGCTGGAAGTCATCTGACGCGCGCGTGCCTCAGCGCTCCAGTGTTATTGTGACCTAATTTGCAGCAATATCGCGATGCCCGTGAAAAGTCTTGCTAACCTATCGTCTCTGGGCGGCCGCTAGCCATCATCGCTACACAGTGCTCCCGAGCGAAGGGGATATTATCACGCCCGAGACCGGATGACGCGATCTGGTTGACGCGTTTGCGAAGATCACGTGGGTATCCCGAAATCCGCTTATGTTAGATACCTCGCTGAGTGGACTTGTTTGGTGTCAGACCCACTAGAAAAAGCGCGTTTTGTGGGATAAAAGGCCCCCTAGAGCCACCGACTGGCAATCCTGGCGTTCCGAGCCTCTCTCTTGCAAACAATTCCTTCGAGGCTGCCAAGTGCAAGCCAAAGAGCAACTCATAGGCTTCTCCTGGTCCGCTGTTCCAGATAGTCGTCATGAATTAGGCTGACTTGCTTTGTAATTGATAAGATTTCCAGGTCCTTTTCCTTTACCACGTCGTCCAAAATGCCTCCCGTGTACGATAAGCCCACCGCCGACAAGTACGACTACGTTCTCATAGGAGGAGGTAGTGGCGGATCTGCGTCTTCGGTGCGTTCATCCAGCTAAGATTCGAAGCACGCGCCTATATTCCCAAATCAGCGTCGAGCCGCCTCGTACGGCAAGAAAGTTGCAGTCGTGGAGGTTGATCCCTACCTTGGTGGGACGTGTGTCAATGTTGGTGAGTGGTATTCCCGCAAATCTCGCGTCTCATCCTAACCATCTGCTTCGACCTCAGGATGTGTACCGAAGAAGGTACGGCAGGACTTTTGAACAGCATATATCCAATCCTCCTGACACAAACGTACACGCCTGTAGATCATGTGGCACGCTGCCGATCTGCAAGACAAGATAGCCCACCATGCTTCTGGGTACAAGTTCAAAGGCATCGGCAGCCCCAAATTCGACTGGGCCGCGTTCAAGACTCAACGCGACGCATATATTCGCAAATTGAATGACATTTACGCCAACAACTTCGCGAAAGAGGGTGTTGAATACCATCGGGGATATGGGCGCCTCACGTCGCCCAAGACAGTTGAAGTTACGCGTCCTGACGGAAGCAAATATACCCTGAACGCGGACAACATCTGCATCGCTGTCGGTGGCCAACCTACCATTCCATCCGAAGATAAGGTGCCTGGCGCGCAGCTCGGTATCGACTCGGATAGATTCTTCGAGCTCACTGAGCAACCGAGACGCGTCGCGGTGGTCGGCGCTGGTTACATCGCTGTCGAGCTCGCTGGAATCTTCCATACTCTTGGATCCGAGACGCACCTGGTCATCCGTGGGGAGACTGTCCTGCGCACCTTTGATCCTGCTATTCAAGAGACATTGACGCCCTGGATGGAAAAAACCGGACTCAAGATCCACAAGTCGAGTCAGGTTGTCAAGGTGGAGGGAGCCAAGGGCCAGACGCTTACCGTTCACACCGACAAAGGGGAGAAGATCGAGGTCGACACCGTACTCTGGGCGGTCGGGCGCGAACCCAGCACTAAGAATTTGGGCTTGGAAGAGATCGGCGTCAAATTGGACAAGCGCGGCAACATAGTGGTGGACGAATACCAGAACACATCTGTTCCTGGCGTCTACGCCATCGGTGACGTTTCAGGAAGGGCTCTTCTTACTCCTGTTGCCATCGCCGCAGGGCGTCGGCTAGCCAATCGCCTCTTCGGGCCCGGCAAATGCAGGAACGACAGGCTAGACTATGACAACATTCCGACGGTCGTTTTCTCGTGGGTTTTATGTTGTTACCTTTCTCACGAGTTCAACGCTGACTTCACGCCGGGTTACAGACACCCTCCGATTGGCACGGTCGGACTCACTGAACCAGAAGCTCGAGAGAAGTACGGTGACAGTGTGAAGATCTGTGAGTCATACGCCTCAATGAGTTAAAAAGTCGCTAATTGATGGCCATCTCGTCACCGAAAGATAAGTCCAGCTTCCGTGCCCTGTACTTCTCGATGATCGACGAGGAACACAAGGAGCCTACTGTGTACAAACTCATCTGCGCGGGTCCTGAGGAACGTGTCGTAGGGATCCACATCATCGGGCAAGGCAGCGATGAGGTCTTGCAAGGCTTCGCAGTGGCTGTGAAGATGCAAGGTCTGTTTCGTCTTCCGTCATCTTGCCAGTTACTTACAAGTTTTGATACTACAGCGCGCAAGCAGGATTTTGATGAGACGGTCGCCATTCATCCCACTTCTGCTGAAGGTAGGTATCATCTGATATCCCGTTCAGTCCCTATACTGACGACACGGCGAAGAGTTGGTTACCCTTCGTTGATGGATTATCATCCTTCTGGACTGCAGTACGTCATGAACCTTGTAATCGTATGGAATGCAACAAAGTGTGAACACAATCATGGCGCTGGGATCGGATTTCTCTCGTCAGCGAGATTCCAGTCTAAGGTGTAAGTGGAACGAACTTGGGCCCTGGTGCTCTCCTTCAGTGGTCCAATATCTCCTTCGGACGGCCGGGTGGAGTTCCCCGTATTGAACGCATGAACGTGCGTGTATCATGCAAAACCAACTTGTCCTCGGCTTGGCACCGTCGTTCGACGTTCGGAAGTTGATCAGTGGCGGTTACGAGGTAGGCTTCTCCACAATACTCCGTATACCAAATCTTGTGCCTCGTCGGGTTTCGTCTCAACAAGGCTGCCGCGATGGAAGGCTGGTGCTACTCGCGAGATTCATGGACGATGTGTGCTAAAGCACACCCTTGTCAGCTCAGTTCGAGGATACAGTTTCGGGTCTTATGACCGATTCAAGATGATGGGAATAGTTCTGAGCAATGAGACGATTCTGGCACCCTTCAGCCTCGGGCAAAAATCCCTCACGAGACGCGCGCTTGTAAAGCAGCTGAGCGTGACCATAGCTTCTGCGACCTGCTTGGACGACGCTATGCACAGTCTTTGGGAAGGGCTGGGCGTAGCAAATGGCGCAAGATTGAAGAACCTTCCTGGATGCATCTATGCTGACTACTCGTTCGAGACTTACTGTACGATCGGCCGGAGACAGTGGCAGTGGCGCATGCTGCTTTGGTTAGAGTCTAGAGAACGCAGGATGTGCAACGTCGCAATGCTGCCGACGCTAGAGATCCAGGTCCTTGGGGAACGCGAAGCTTGCCAACGTCACAACGTTCGTTCAACAGCGTGGGGTGGACAGCAGGCGTGATATAGCGGTAAGAATGTCGGGTATATTGTGACATTGAAACAGATGTTGGCGGGGGTTACGGCATAGGAGCACACGCACTACATCGATGGGCAGCGATCCAACCTGTTGGAGCTGGGGTAACAAACGAAAGCTCGGAAAGCCGCTCACCAACCCTCTTCTCCCTTTCTCCGCCCCATGTAGTTGCATTCCACAAGCAATGCAGTAAGAGCTGATTCTGGCTCGTCATAGTAATCCATGAGGGCCCAGCCTCGGATACGCGGACCCTCGCCTGCGATTTTCTCGTCAGGTGTAGGCAGCGTGGTTTCAGCTTCGCCAGCGAAATTATTCAGGATCCATTGCACGAATCTACTATTGACACCCTCGACGCCAAAACCCCATTTCGGCCATCCGAGACCCTTGGCAACAGTAGGAGGCAGCGCAAGTGGGAAGGAAGCGGCGGATAAAAATGTGATCGCAAGGGTTCGCATCGGCGGGTTATTAGGCGGAAGGAGGAGGATCTGGGTGGCGAGAGCGACCTTCTCTGGTATTGCTAAAAAGGACGGGATCTTATACCTAGCTGCAAGTCAGAGGGGCAAGTAGTACAAAGCGGAAGGTCTACTTACCAGTCGTGTATACTTACAAGGGTATCTTTGCATTGCCAGGTGAAGGCGTGCTTCTCGCCGTCTGGCCAAACGAGAGGGTGGATTCCTAAACCTTCCCAGCCGCCTTCCCAGCCTTCTCCGTTTCCACCGAATCGACTGAAAAGGACCACCTTTCCTCTCACTTCACCGAGAGATGGCACGCGGTTTTGCAAAAACCACATCTCCCGTCCTCCAGGCCCGTTGAAGATCTCTTCATGGACCAAACGTGAAAAATCAAGGTAAGAGTTCCTGGCGAAATCCTCTTGTTTGATGGACATAACTATGGTTTCCCGGCAGGTGGCCGGCGCCGTCAGGAAGTCGTGGATAACCGTTAGAGTCTCTTGGAAAGGAGTGCGCTGTGGATATATTCCGTGATATGAGATGAGTCGACCGTCGATAATGGATAGTCGGACATCTATGACTCGAATTCCTGATTGGAGTTGAACAGCAAGAGGAGTAGTCAACGCTTGACACTGTGAGATTGGCCATCCATGCAAGGCATTGCTGCAAGTTGTGCGTGAGGAGATCGACATGCAAAGGACAGAATTTCGGACGTACGTTTCGTGTGTTCCTGGAAGTATACGAGTCCGTCAGAAGTGCAGGTGCACTCCGCTTAGCCTCACGTACCCGCAAGACATAGGGAAGCCAATGACAGTGTATCGGGCAGCTCCGACAAAAATGAGGCTAAGTCTCGTCGACGGAGCACAAAGAGCCTGTGGTGCGTCTTTGCCACCTGAAAAGCGGTCAGAACACAACCAAAGAAAGTAAGCACTGGCACCAACCTTGCTCAGGTATATCCTCCATGGACAGTCATCTGGGATGCGAATGACGCGCCAGAGTGCACTAAGCACCAAGGGTATCCGAATCCAAGATTTCTCCGGTTTGACGATCCATTCCTTCGACTCGGGATCACGCGAGCTTATAGGTAGCAATCCCAGCTCGCAAGACTTCATGAAATCGAACGTGCTTGGGATGGAAGGACGGAGCAAAGCTTCGGAGGGTGTGCCTGAGCTCTGCTTTGATGCCCATCGGCAGGAGATGGTCTCCTCAGTAAGATTTAGGATTGTAAGGCGCATAACGGGAGGTAACGCTTCTCAATCCTAAGAAACTCTAAGGCAGGGATATCCAGAGTCTGCGCAGGTTGAAGCAGTGCCTCTGTACTACATCGTACACGCATTTGGTATGCCAAGTCCTGACCTCCAGACCCGCCCACCCGTGACCGTGGTAATCGGCACTGGTGGTCAGAGCCACTCCCAAGTTTTTTGGGCAACATGATCGCAAACAGCAAGTGCATCCTGGATACAATATGGGACCAATGATTTATCGCGTGCTTCTTATCCACGCCAAAGCCATAGACGAGGACCGCCCCAGCTTGGAGTAAAGGATAAGAGCAGACACGCAGGCCGCAGGCCGCAGGAAAATCAAACTGGGGTGTCCGGCTCTCCTAAGTGGCTTGACCTCGCAAGCTCCACGCTCTCTTGAGCGCCTTCTGAGCAAAGTGCAGCTTTGATGGCTCTTGCGCAGAGTCTCCTGCACTTTTTGAGGGTCCAATTGACGTGTACCTGGGTGGATGGACGAACTGAATTTCAGGTGCGAAGGAGTGAGTCTATGAGGAAAATGGTGCAGGTCGGCGCAGATACGGCTAGCGAAGGTGAGATTTGCAGCGGAGTAGAAACAGAAGCTGCGAGTTGACCTTTCGTCCAGCTGCCGGGATCGATGGGCTTGCCTGCTTTAAACTGAGTGCCCTGCCCCAACCAGCGGCTGATTTACAACACTCCTTCCTCTTTCTCGCTTCGATGGCATGGTAATTGCTTCATATTCGTCGCGTAGCTTGCTGACAATACCGCGTAGCCGTCTTGGTCACTAGCGATGAGAGTCGATAAGCGGTAGGTCATGATCAGCTTGGTCAGACTGTTGATTACACCATTGTTCGCCCATGCTTACTGTATCCAGGTCATGAGCGATTCACTCATGGGTAATCACGCGCAGAATCAAGATCCTACACGGATCATCCGGGGTCTCATCGTCGGAACAAGGACATCGGCGTGTGAAGCGGAAGCGCTAGATAAAATGCTACCACAATTTGAAACTGTTCTCTCACCAAACCGCGCAGTGAGAAATGCCCGCCCTCAACCTCACGACTAACGTCAAGGTGAGATTCATGCGTCCTAGATCCCAGCACAGGCTTTCCTCAGTCTTCATCTCCTCCTAATAGATCGCTGACCCCAAGCAATTCGCGCTCGACTTTTCCAAGGTTGATCAGCTATGATCTCATCGGACGCAGGGACGAGCGCTTATACCGCATTACTCGAATCCACAGGTCGGCGCCGATACGTTGTCCAAGCCTGAACTCTACATCAGTGTAAATGTCACGTATAACGAGCACCTCACCTTCGGAGGCACCTTCGATCCCGCGTTCCTGCTGCACGTTGTACGCTCTTGATTGCTGTCTCACGACTGCTCAAGCCACTGAAGTTCGTGCAGGTTAGCTTGGACAACATCTCCCCTGCGTTGAACGAGAAGTATAGCAAAGCGTTCTTCGACTTCTTCAAAAAGAATCTTGCAGTCTCTGAAGACCGTGGCTACATGTGAGTACCGATTTCCGTTACTTGCGGCAAAGCTGAAACGTCCGGTGCGCTCAGCATCTTCGATGATCCCGGACGAGGATTCCTTGGGTGAGTGACTCTGTGCCCACTATGCGTTGACGGTCGTTCATGCCGACTTTTACGGATGCTTAGCCACCACTCAACTACCTTTGCCGAGATTTTCGGAGGAAGGAAAACGTAGTTCCTTGTAGAACTTGTATCACTGCGCGACCTTTGGGAGACGCTCCGATGATTTATGTACTTCAATGATTTTAGCTCACGACAATTCTATCAGTCCACCGTATATGCTAGCAGTCTGCTCAGTTTGAAAGGCGCATGCGGGTAATCAGGGATTAATGCAAATCGCCACGGCAATGGCAGCTTTATGGACCGAAAGAGCGGGGCAGAGCAAGCTGATGATGATAGCCTTTCGGCGCTGGCCTGCTCTGCGCCACTCAAGAATGTACAAGAATACGCCTACATAGGAGAGTCATCATCGCTACTTGAACTTAGCGGATTCGCGAACGCCGAGCAACCGCTGGCAATCCTAGTTTTGAACTGCCAAAATCGGGCGAATCACTCCGGTCGGATCGTCCATACTAATGTGCATGTCGGTTCGCCAATCCAGACATTTTCCTTTCTTCAACATACGCTCCCTCACCAATTCGAACAGATTTGAAGCTCGAATTCTCGTTCTTTCGTTCTGAGAAATTATACAATTACTACATGCATAGATAGGGCCCGGGGAGGCGATAGTGCTAAAATCCGGAAAGCTTCGTGAAAACATGAGGAACAATTTGAACACAAAAATCCCTGCACAAATCTACTCATATGGTGTCCATACCGAAGACGGGAGTTTAAGTACAATCGGCAGGCACATCGAAGTTGTCGACGAAATCGTTCTTGGCGTTGACTCCAAGGCCACGGCTGGCAAACGCCCTGTACACCGTGCACTTGTTGGCGCCACCATAGCGGTTCTGATCTGCTTGAATCCACGCGGCGCGAGCCGAGACGACTGTCAATTTGACGACGTTAGGCAGATGCCTCAAGACCACGACGAGAGGGCCAAGTCACTCACATGTGGGATTACAAGGTTGCAAAGGGAGCGCATCGAGGAACAGGTGCAGAAAGACGACATTGCCTTCCGTGGTATCGGGGTTGGTCAAGGCGGTCGTGGAGAACCCGCAGTCGGCGACGAGCGCAGCGTAGACGTTGTGAAGCATGTTTGCCCAGACTTCGCCGATTCCTGGTGTTAGGAATCACAATGAGTCTCCTGACACGAGCGATCGCAACAGGAAGGGGGAAACGTACTGTGGACTTCTGTGAGCCCCTTGGCGCTAGAGTACTTCAGCGGGTTGACGCTTCTGCATATCATACGGAAATGAGGACTTGAGAACATGAAATCGGAATAAAGGACGGAAACGTACGGATCGGTCGAGTAGGGATAGGTGCGGATTCCTCCAGGCTGGTTGGTCACCCACTGGCCCAACACGAAGTCCGCAACCGTCGCCGATTTCTGTGAAACCCAACTGTTATCAAAAAAGAAAAACCGTGGATCAGCGGCGAGCAGTGTGCGTGAAGATTGAGCACGTACTCGGCCATCGCATCGGACCAGCCTTCTCCTAATCCACCGGCAACCGTGGTCTGAAGGCATCGCGCGGTTCCGCCGCCGGTCATGCGGTTGGTGACCCCGTGGGTCATCTCGTGCACAGGGATGTCGTTCTCCATGGTCCCATCGCGTTTCGGCTGGATCATCACAAGGAACTGGTCAGAATTTGTCCACGCCTGGAGACAGTCGGGAGCATACAGTCGTGTAATCCCAGATGTACATACGGCATTTTCCGTTTTGACCACTGAATCACGGCAGATGTCAAAATTCCGTGAACGAAGACGAAAGAGGAGAGACGTACTCGGGCGGGGTAGCAAAGTTGGCGTTGTTTGTCCCGGAAGAATCCTGCACAGATATGTGGACACGGTCACTACCTTTCCCGCCCTTGCCGAAGTTGTTGTCCTGGAAATTGAACGCGCTTTCCGTGAATCCATAGCGGTAGGTGAAGTCGTGTACAGTGTTGATGACGTAGAACGCATTGTTCGTGGCGGCTGCCCTGTTTGAGGCGACCTTGGGGTCCTTTGTCGCGTCGTAATTAACGTTGAAGTTCTGTCCGGCGGACGTCTGGGTGGAGAACGTCTTTCCGACGAAAGCCTGGACGTTGTTACCACTGGACAATCGTTAGCAGGATAAAGGTGGAGAACAGTGCTACTTACCTCGTGGTAGTGCTCTGGGTCCTGCCGTTAGTACTTTGCCAGCCGAAGGGAGAGGCAAGGGTATCTTGAGGATTGATAAGAGTCTCTTCGCCTTCCGGGAAGGTCTCCTTGTGAATAGGTAGGACAGTGTACTAGAGAGCGCGTATGAGGCTGACGATGATGACTTGTGCGGTTCGACTTTTACTCACCGAAGCATGTGCAACGAAATTGGTCACCGAAAGAAGCTTGCCAGTGTGAGCGCAGACGAAAGCCTCGTACCAGGTCCCCGCCGTGTCATTTTGGATTTGGATGACATGCGTGAGAGCAACCGATCCATCCTCGTTCACAAGGTACTCAACCGTCGGCGGCTGACTGTTCAAAAATTCGCCATCGAGGGCTGCTTCGGCCGTAGGGATCACGGAATTGACGTCCAGCGTCGGTTTGGAGTCCGCGATATTACCTGCTAAGTGTTAGATGAAGGGTAGGAGTGGAGGCGCTGATGGCACTTACTGGTGGAATTCATGTCGACGAACGAGGAACCGAACGCGACGACCTTCCCGTTCTTCCATGCTATGTTGGCTACGGCATTGGCGAACGGGACTCCATCCTGCCATATAGGTTAGCAGGCATATCCGGTGAAGAGGCAAGATACTCACGTGGAACTGGTGGACATAGGCGAAATCCCCGTCCTCCCTGGTGAAGCCTGAGCGGTAGCCGACCTGTGTAGCGTCGACGCCCAGTTGGGATTGCACGAATGCAATGGCAGAGTAGTCTAAAGCGAGAGGGGTCGACGAGTTAGTGTATCCTTGGGGGACGGGCTGGTCGATCCCTTCTCCAAACGTCTGGCGTCAGCCGCGCATCAGCTCTATGTCGCTCGTCATGACATGATATGGCGGACGACGTACGTGGTATGTGGAGCTCGGGTAGAAAGCCTTGACCTCTAGTTCACGACCAACGTGCCGGACGCGGTGTGTGGAGTGCCTCGCGTGATGGTGCCACGGTGCTGCGTGCGCGGGCGATGCATAGACAGCAATAAGAAGGAAGGAAAGGAGTTTATTGAAATTGGAAGCGGCCATTTCCAGAACGGCAAGAAGAATATGTAATAATAAGACACGTAGAAGTGGAAGGGGGTGAAAGTAAAAAGCAAGAAGTGAAGTAAAGGGGAACGTACAAAAGCCTCTCTTTTATAACCATCTGGAGGCTGAGGCTGACTGGCGGTTGACCTCCATATATGGGTGTAAGGCCTGCCAGTTGCTTTCGTGATTGTTCATTGAGAGCTGACCGCTGCGCGGATCCATAAACTTTCGCAGAAAATAGACTTGCGTCTATCCCCGACGAAACCATATTGTCCAGTTACTTTCCTGGGTTATCTTGAAGGTTGGGAGGCCGAGTAATAAGGGCATCCCGAACCATGCAGCCACCAACGGCGGATGCGAGGGGGAGACGAGGGCGCGAGCACGAGATGGAACGAACGCGTAGATACTATAGTAGACACAGGACACGTAGTAAGCAGAAAAGCAGAACGTCACGTAAGCGATAGAAGGAGAATGAAAGAAAGTAACCGTGAGACGTTGAGCGGGGAGGAGGATGGCGAGGCAAGGGATATCTAATCTAATCAGGGCTTGATCGCCTATCGGAAGGCATGTGCATCATCGTCCTCGCGAAACCAGGCCAGCCGGATTGGAAACATCGCAGTTGATCACAGTGCTGAATTACGTTCATTGCTATGTATGGAACAGAGAAAGGCTTGAACAGTGCTTGGAGAGGGAAGGCTTAGACTTTGTTGTTCAGTGATACCGAAGAACTGTACGAAGATACCATTTCGGCGCCGGTCAGCTCTGGGCAAACCGATGACTTGAAGGATATAATACATAGGAGAGTCGATAACCGCATACTTGGAAGAGAAGTAGTCAAGTAATAGTTGAGAGAAATTGAAGGAGTGGCTGGCCATTTGTATGGCGTAAATTCGTCAAGCTGATGTAGGGCCCGTTGCTTCCAATCAAAACAGATATCGAACATGCTCGTCAAGTCGAGAGCTCGCTTCTACTCTTTCAACGAATTGTGAACTGAAGCCGTTCCACCCGTTTACAGACGACGGCTCGACCCAGCTGCTCGTTGTCGAAAATCCACCTTCCGACGACGAATCGGAGTCGTGCCAGGGATCGAATTCCGAATCCGCATGGACGAAGGAATCGAAGCGTTGAGACGCAACCTGCGAACGCGGCGGGGAAGGTGCGGGCGACGAAGCTGTTAAGAATGATGACGAGAAGTCCAGAGTGGGAAGTTGGAGCGACTGGGAAGGATCGACTGTTCCGGCCATGTTCGCTAGGTCGACATGACTGGCGCTCCGGCTGTCTTCGAACGTCCCAGAGAGGACCGACGACATATCAGACAGATTGTCGTCATCACCGTAATCGCTGTAAGCACCCTGCGAACTCGCCTCGGACGTGTTGACTTCTTCGAGCACGCACCACCCGGTACCGCTTTCTCCTATGACACTTCTGACTTCGGCTTTCGTCCACCCGATGAATTCGACTTTGAGCATCGTACATACCCCTTCCGGGCTGCCACCATGAGAGAACGCGGAGCACTGGACACCGCGCTCCCAAACGTTCGCTGCGTCCAACCTGGAGAAGAGAGACGAGACCCGCAAGGAGTGCGTTTCATGCGAGGCATGAATCGACGCCAGAGTGGGCAGCGGTAACAACGACCCTCCGTTCTCCGGGAGAGGCACGCGGGTGGTAGGCGTCGGCGCGAGGGGAATGAGGAGGCAGGTTGTCACGTCGGGCGCGACGGGAGCCCAGAAGTATTGCTCGAGCTGGGATTCCATGTCCCCGTCATTCGCGGAAGACTTCTTCCCCTTCGTGGAGAACTCGCGAGCACGAGGCTTGAGCATTTCCTTGCCACCTTGTTTCTTGGAGGAACTGCCCTTCAAAGGCTTCCGGAAGGCTTCCTTCTTCTGGCGCATCTTCAGGTCCAGATCAGCCTCGTATAATGCCCTGCCAGCAACGGGGACATTTTCTACGAGATTCTGGAATATAGGACGACTAGAATGGAAGTTCCTTGCAATCCCGAGACCGACTTGGGACATTCCTCGTGGAACTGCTGGCGGGGCGCGGGGAAGGAAAGGGGTTTGGGAGGCGCGTAAGGCAGCTCTAGCTTGAAATGAGAAGCCTTGATGGATCGTGGAGTAGCCTCGGGCAGCGCCATGAATAGAGCGACCAACTGTAGTAGGAGTTGGGACGCGGAGGCCAGGCGCAGTGAGAAGGTTGAAAAATTGGGTGACCAGGTGACGAGACTGGCTGAATAACTTTTGAGTTTGGGATAAGTTCGGGATACGAGGATGCACCCTGGCGAAGGAGGGGATGTGGATACCTCGCGAGGTACCAGGACCCGCCCTGCTGGGGACCAGATTGGAGGCATGGCGGACTGTTGTCCGCATACCTTGAGATGCAAGCATCTCTGGAGTCAGAGCTTGTTAACCACTATTCAGTCAAGATAGAGCGGTGAATACCGACCGATGGTGATGGTTGGAGAACAGGGAGATAACAATTTCTTTCTGCTAACCTGGAGCCCCGCTGCCATGCCGCGCCGCCGTCCGGCTTGCGTCATGACTCGGCCATGGGTGGCTGTGCTCGGCACAATGCCCCTCAATTCGCTCAACACAAGCTCCCGCCTACGAACTCAGTACTGTACTCAACGACTTGGCGGTCAGCAAAGAATCCTATAGTCTGGATGTACCCAATCCACTGCTTCTACTGGCAATATTCGGACTCAGAGGCTAACAGTCACTGATCCTCTGACCTTGCTCGCGTCCACACTGGATTGCTTATACAGTATTGCATTGTTGCACGGTCGCCTTTCGGAAGAAGACCAGTTCTTTGCCATTCTGCTACCATGAAAGTCTACGCATAGGAAGCCTATTTACTGGGACGACATAAGGGGTTATTGAAAATCGTGAGCTCAAGTTCAAGGGTGACACAGGGCAGGAAAACATATCGGTCCTGGAATCACTTGGTGCTACCATTCTCCTTCCGCCTAATCTCAGGTTCCAAGGGGAATCGTTGTTCCTCTGGCCCCACGGCATACAACCTGTTCCAGATCGGTTTCAAAGGACCAGGAGTCGGCCAGGCCAGCTCGTCATTTCGCAGCCAAAGGCGAATCAAGTGCCGCCTAGTCATCCTATGCGTCAGACTCCATTCCTGGTAGAGAATGGACTACTCACGTATGCTCCGCATCATCTCGGAACGCATCCCGGGCATGAAGAAGGCCCAGGCTATTGATGTACTGGATGTCACCCTTCTGGAAATTCAACCCGAGCGAGAACTTCTCAGCCAGGAAATGCACCGCGTCCAAGGCCTCAGCCTGTTCTTCCGTAATAGGTGGAATGTGGGGGCTCCGCTTCTGGCTACCGTACCCGGTGAAGTGACGACGTGAGTACTGGATAATAGCATGCCCGTCCTCGTGATACAACAACGGGCGGAGCGTGTATCCCGGATCTCCACCAAAACTGATCCACCGAATCAGCAAGGACGGAAAGGTAAAGATACAATTCGTGTGTACCTGTCCAGCGGCCATGGTTCCGACAACGTCTTGATGATATCCGGACGCGTGGCAGCCAGTTCGTTGTAGACACGGCCTCCGCTGCTAATGCGGGAGGTTCCACCCTCTGCCGCACTCTGAAGTGCCATCAAGGCAATCAAGTCGCCCACATCAGTATGGAAAACTTGCTTGTCGGTTGTGTATGCCGAGTTACCGATGCCCCCTTTCTCATGGGCGTGACTGACGCTGAGATCTTTGATATGCGAGAGGACGGCACCGGTGGCATCCTGTTTACCGCGGGCGGAGCCTACGTGGGATGAGATGCCTGGCAGCCCATCGTCAACACGAGCACTTCGATAACATGGCAAGCGTGATTTACCAGCATATACGATGGCAATATCGGCTCTGGAATAGGTATCGATTGGCAGAGTACGCAATACGAAGAACCCTCGACCAGAATAAAGCTCGTGAGCCAAGCCTTTCAAGGTCGCGCTCAACGTAGGCAACGGAAACGTATCTTTGCCGATGTATCCCATAGGCTTATCCAGACCTGTTGAAGCAGCTGTTAGTTCAAGAGCGTCAGGCGAACGGAGAAAGTCAGCGTACCTTTGAAATGGTTGAGAGCGTCATCGATTTCCTGCAGTTCAGCAGGGCTGAGCTTGTACACCCACTGGTCCTCACTCGTCCAGTCCTTCCCTTCCCAGACGATGGGTCCGCTTACTTGCGTCGGAAATCCATCTGGAAGGGGGACGTTCGCGTGATCGGGGTTTTCTGCGAAGAGGCGCGCGACCCGCGCACGGTATTTCGCCTCGTCAGGGTGGTATTCGATGTCGGGCTGCTTAGGCGCACGGACAACGGTGGTGGTAGTGGTGGTGGCTGTAGCAGTTGCTGTTGGTGCCATGATTGTGCTGAGAGATAACGGGGGAGATCTGATGTCTGATAATCAGGAGATTATCCGTCCTTTTATCCTGGTCCAGTGGGAAAAGGTCTGGCTATACGGACCACTGGCGGAGACAGGTCGGCGGAACGATATCAGGATGGCCGACAACTGGAGTAGAGCATGGCTCCATCGCAATGTGATTTCACTCGAACGAGCTTCGAGATCGCTTAGCGGCCAATCTGTGGACCCAGCATAGGTGATGGAGAAGCTTGGCGTCGAGTGGCAGTACATTTCTGGGCGAGAACAATGGAAAAAGAAATCTTCTGAGGCGATGGGGCTGTGAGAGGTCGCGTGAAGGGATGTTGGGATAGGCTGGGAGCTGCGGAAACTTTTTCGGTTGTCGGGTCCGACGGCGTCACCCCTGTCTTGCATCATGGGGTACATTAGTTCGTGAGGAAAACATACATGTTTAGAAAGCTCCCCAAGACGGTGTCCAGACAATGATATGGCATCCCACAGGCATAATGGACTTCTAAGGTATTGAACTGCTGTGCGTTAACAGGGTATAATAATATATCTAGATACACCGAAAATTCATTCCGTCAGTACAGGATTGAGGGTTGAGCGCGAAGCAACATGCCAAAAAAAGTATGCCAAGCAGAGACAGCGTGACGGGTTGAGGGCGATGGACACGACATCTACGTCCGCTAAAGCATTTCCATATCTTCTTGCTCTGGTTCCTGGAGCACGATGTCGCCCAAGCCGCTCTGAACTGCCTTGCCTTTATCATGAGCGCCTGGAACCTTGTGTCCCTTGCCACCAGCATTGCCTCCGCGATGTCGAACTTTCTTCTTCGAAGCACCGGTCTTGTCGCCGTCAAATTCACCGTCGCCGATCTTCAATACAACTCTCAAGGTTGATTTCCCTCTCGTTTCGTATGTCACGTCTTCGTCCTCATCGTCTGGAATCACCTCGTCTTGGACTTCGACTGTCCCTGTCGTCACCTCGGCGTGTATTTCATCTCTGGAGAACGGAAGGATGGGTGGAAGGGCCATGACGAGCTGGAGGAGAAGAGGTATGGCAGCTCCCATGGCGCTGAAATGCAAAGTCTTGTATCTGTATGGCAGCTGTCAGAACAAAATTGGTTTCCGATGAAGAACCAAGCTGCACCCGTCCTTGAGAATCACATCTTTGCATCGCCTCATGTACGCGCCTAGTGCAGTTTTGCGCGTCACGCAGATGATGTTCTTGCCCTCTTTGTGCGCGGAACGTGGTCCAGTAGCTGAGACAGATGTCGGCACCGTTGGAAACGGTCTAGGGGGAGCTAGTTTATTTATTCGACGTCTTCTCGGTGCGGGCGTTCTCGAATCAGCTTGCGGTGTCTGAGTCTCCGTCGCGCGGCCACTGTCGTCAGCGCCAGCAACGTGAGCCACTGAGTTGGCCGGCTTTGGTTGGCCGTTGGTAGGAGTCACATTGACGGCCTGGCTCGAGCCCGAAGCGGTCGTCAACTTTAGTCGCTTGCTCGCGTCGTGGTCTGAGTCAATCTTGCGTTTCTTGGATGCGTTACCGTTCATCGTCGCCACCAACGTCGGAGACGAGTGATCATGTAATCATAACTTAGTTGATCGGTGCTCTGGTGCGAAAAAAATTGTGGCCAACGTAAATAGGCACAAATGCAACGTGCCTACCCAACTCAGATCTCTTCCTTCAACGTTCACTAGGCGTATCCTGCCTTCCATTTCTTCATCGACTGCGTCTCTAGTACTACTAGAAAGCGTACTTGTCGTTGCCCAGCATGAGTCAGGACGTCGCGGAGCAGAATATCCAGATGTGGAAGGTCAAAAAGCTCATCAAGAGCCTTGACTCTGCCAGAGGGTAATTTTCTGTTCGTTTGTCATCTGTGGATGTATCTGATGCTGGAATGCCTTTCAGAGCTGGGACATCTATGATCAGTCTCATCATCCCTCCAAAGGTATGTTGCGATTAGAAGGTTTCGTGATCGATATTCACCAATCGCAAATCTAATAGGATCAAATCTCGCGTGCATCTGCAATGTTAACGCAAGAATATGGCACGGCGTCCAACATTAAATCCCGAGTCAATCGACTTTCTGTGCTTGCTGCGATCACCAGTACTCAGCAGAGATTGAAACTGTACAATCGCGTGCCGCCAAATGGTCTCGTGCTCTTCGTTGGGACTATTCTGACGGACGAAGGAAAGGAGAAAAAAGTCTCGTTCGATTTTGAACCTCATAAGCCTATCAACACGTATGTTTCTATCGCCATTTTTTCCCTTGCGCGTGAGTGCTCACGCTCCAGACCAGATCGCTCTACCTCTGCGACAACAAGTTCCACACAGAAGCCCTTTCCGAGCTCTTGGAATCTGATCAAAGATTCGGCTTCATCGTCATGGATGGTAACGGCACGCTGTTCGGTACCCTAGCCGGAAACACGCGCGAGGTTATCCACAAGTTCACCGTCGACCTCCCGAAGAAGCACGGTCGTGGTGGACAGTCTGCCCTTCGTTTCTCCCGTCTGCGAGACGAAAAGCGGCACAATTACGTCCGCAAAGTAGCTGAGCACGCCGTTCAGCACTTCATCACCAACGATAAAGTCAACGTCGCTGGCCTTGTTCTTGCTGGAAGCGCCGATTTCAAGACCGAACTCAGTCAGAGCGATATGTTCGATCCCAGGTTGGCGACCAAAGTTATCAAGGTTGTGGATGTCAGTTATGGCGGCGAAAACGGATTCAACCAGGTGCGTGAAGCCGTTATACATCCTGCACTTATTCTTACGTTTCTTTCAGGCCATCGAACTTGCGGCGGAGTCCCTCGCCAACGTCAAGTTCGTTCAGGAGAAGAAACTCATCCAGAAGTACTTCGATGAGATCAGCCAGGACAGCGGAAGGTACTGCTTTGGTATCGATGACACTTTAAAGGCACTCGAACTAGGCGCTGTGGAGACCCTCATCGTCTGGGAGAACCTTGACATCACCCGCTATGTTCTCCGCAACGCTGCTGGAGGTGAGCTGCCTCCCCGTTTTCTTGCTTTGTAATCGTCTGATCGGTCATCTCCCCAGAGGAGATCGTCATACATGCCAACAAGGATCAGGAAAAGGACCGCGAAAAATTCATGGACAAATCCACCGGGCTGGAAATGGAGCAAGCTACGGAGCCCACGTCCCTGCTGGAATGGTTCGCCGAGAAATACAAGGAATTCGGAGCGAACCTCGAATTCGTAACCAACCGGTCTCAAGAAGGTGCCCAATTCGTCAAGGGCTTCGGTGGTATCGGCGGTCTCCTGCGATACAAGGTCGACTTCCAAACCCTCGGCTCTGGCGATGACGAAGAAGACGAGTTCTATGACTCTGACGAAGAGGGTGGCGTCTGACGGTTTTGCCGGCTCTTAGGAGCCCCACCCACGAAGGGCACGCTGGGCGGGGCGGAGGGCAGGGGTGTTGAGAGGGGTGACGACGGAGATAACTTATTAGATGCGGGAGCGCCCCGCGCGGAGAGGAGTGTCGCTGGGGGTTCTGCACCTCGATCGGGGACGAGTCTACCAGCATGCTGGGCCACCCTGAGAGGGTTTGCGGACATTGAGGAGGTTAGTACCGTCACGAGTCTCATGCCACGGATGATGCTCGTCGATGTCGTCTAAAAGCATCCGTCTATTTGAAAGGTACGTGACAGTGGGCAACGTTTGCGTCGTCTTTACTGATGACCGGTTTGCACCGGCAGAGCGAAATTATGACCCAGAGTTACCCAGCGTTGATATCATTTCATGTGGACTATATGATGTGTGTGTGCTATCGAGTCAAGCCTATTTGTTGTCCTTTCGATATATCGATCCAGTGGAACGAGACACTAGTCCGACTGAGAGAATGACCTGAGATGAAGCTTGAAGTTTAATTGGAAGGACAGTTCATCAACCTACACTTCTTCCCTACATATCCTGCGTAAACACATCCACATCAGTTTCAACCCTTTTTGGACGCGACACGGCCCAGCTCACACTGCCTCGAATAGCAGCCCTCACCTCGACATTTACGGCTGATGCGGGTGGCATCGAACGGCTTTTAGCGATACGAACAGGTGCTAGGTTACGGTTACCCCTACTTAGTGATCAGCTCAGGTCCGCTCTTGGCGCCCAACCTCTACATGTATAAATACTGGAGACGAGGCTCGGCTGGATGCGTGGAACGTTGCTGGCCAACATGACCACCCTCGCCTTGAACTCGTTGTCCCGATCCTCTGCTCGTAACCCCTTGCTCTCTGCGGGAACGAAGTCACCTCAGGCTGGTCCTCAATTTAGGAAGCGATGCAAGCATTTCGTATGCCCTCAGCTATTCGCCAACTGACCGCTTTCCAGGGTTTCACCAAACACTTTCGCGACAGGCCATTATGATGCCCGCCATGTCGCCGTTCATGACGGCAGGCACCATTACACGTTGGACGAAAAAGGAGGGCGATGCATTTGTACCGGGCGATGTCTTGCTTCAAATCGTAAGCTTCCCGGTCTCGACAAAAGTTCACCAACTGAAAAGATGTTTTATCTAAGGAATCGGACATTGCCATGGTCGATGTCGAGGCCGAGAGCGCGGGGATCCTTGGCAAAATACTGGTCAGTTCTTCAACGCAAACCAAAAGAGGGTCCTCAACTTTTATTGCAGCTGCCAGATGGAACTAAAAACGTACCGGTCGAACAAGTCATTGCTCTAGTCATCAATCCTAGCGACCGGGGCCTGAAGAACCTATCCTCAGGGGCTTCCACACCTCCCCCGTACAACCCAATTTCGTCGCCTCCTAGCCGCGCCATAACCTCTCCTGCCCGCGCCGAAGCATTCAGCCAGCCCTTCTTCCCGCCTGCGCATCGGTCCCCGACGTTTGCTGACGTGCAACACAGTCATCAACATCATCGTGGGATGACAATGCGGCATGCTCGAAGACCCAAACTTACCATCGTTCCGCCGTCCCCCCGAATCACTGTCGCCTTACCTATCAGGTCTAGTTCCTCCGCGAGTGTCTACACAGAGACTGCAAGTGTCGTGCAGCCCGAAAACGACATGGATTTCAAGGACAGTCCAGTACGCGCATTCCTCTTCCGCGATCATTCAACGATCGTTGATGTATCCACGCTTTATTACTATCAGGTGGATGGAGCGACAATCAGAAGGATGATCCTTTCGAGACTTTCACGAACGCCCTCGTCAGGTGGGCACCTCACCTGACATCTCTTCTACATAGGACTAAGCGTTTGCTTCCAGCGGTGCCACTCAGTGCAAGCTCCAACACGAAGTGTGATGCTAGTAACTATTTTGACGGTGTGCTTTAGAGTCGAGTCGGCGTTTGAGTATCGTCTGTTCCAAAACTCTCAGCTTCCATCTATCTTGCAAATATCACGGAATGGTACGACCGACCGTACGATCCAAGACCAGCAAAAATTACGCAAGTTAACCCTTATTGTACAAATTACAAGAACAATGTATCAATAGTCTCATGCTCTCGACATTTCACAGCTCCTCGTCAAGCGCCAGGCACTATTCAATAAGTCACTAGTATTCTCGAAAGTGAGATTTGTGCCACTTACTCGGAAGTCGATAAACGCGTCAGAAGATTGGCCTGAGGCACCCTTGGGCTTTGGCGAAGGCATTAGAAACTGGAGACTAAGCAGTCCTTCCTCGTCTATTCGTAATGACGTTTTTGTGGAGTTCTGTAACGCGCGAAGCGTTCGCGATATGTGTGCAAATCTATAGCTAATGGGAAGAGCATGGCTTAGGAAGGTGAGGTGAAAGGAGCCAGGGATCGTCAACCTACCTGAACCGGACACTCCTGGTGCATTCAAAGGTCTCCAGGACATCTCTGTCATTCGGATAGTCCATCTAGCGGGGAATTCGGTATGGGGGATGAATCTCCAGGTGCGTCAACATACTTCAGTGCTCCCGAACGTTCCTGCCGCTTGAATGCGTAGCATGGGCTTCGAGCCTTCGCGAAATTTCTGTTTCTGTCTCGATGCTGAGGCACCTGGTTCTTGGGGAGGGTTGCCAATGAATGTAAGTTTGTCGAAAGAAGGATCCAATTCAGACAGCGCATCACGAAGCCATGAGGACTAAACCAGGCATAGATTACCATCGCGGAATATGGACCATATGGGCATCGATGCGCACCTTCAAAATTATCTTCAGTACCCTGTGAAATGTCAGTCGAGGTAATTCAAAAGGGAAGATCTCGCGCTTACATGCGAGAGTTGTCGAAATCTAGCTCCAAGTGCGGTTCCGGATCGAACGTCGTTATTTCGCATGTCGTTGTCGGTCCCGTCGCATCCTCAGCACTGGGTTGACATCAACGTCACTGCAAGTAAGACGGAGCTTGGAACGCACAGTAATAGTGTCAGCGGATGCCCCTCTCCAGCGTAAGTCATTCGCATTGATGTCCGCTTCTCCGATCCCCCAGTGAAATACGAGTCGATCCCTCGGCCTGCCACGCTCCTACCGCGATCGCCATGCTCGTCGTCACCGTCGTGATCGGAGTCTTCGCCAGCTTTCCTCCATTTCTTGTACTTGCTACTACTGCTGACGGTCGTAGATGCAGGACCGGCGGTTCCGAAGATGTTCAGACATTCGATCAACGTGTTGAGTGGGACTTCGAAAGCCACATTGTCCACGATATCAGCATCTTCGGAGCCTTGCGATGTCGCGACGGGGGGATTTGGCGAGTGGTATGCGTATTCATCGAAGATATCGCAGAATATGAAGGCCGTTCCTAGACAATTTTAAGGCACAGGCAACAGCTGATATTTGCGAGACTCACCTAACAGTGTACGGGCTTCCTCTACAGTGATCGTTAATCCCCTCTCCGTCACTGTTATGGTAGCACGCTTGTAAACTGAGATTTCTCGAATCTCTTTCGGAAGAACGACATAACCCACGTTTACAAAGTTTACACCACGCAACAATGTAGCGAAATAACGGACATCGTGGACAGACGCTTTTAGGACCTTGATATCAATATGTCAGCGAGTCTACAGCCAAAAGGAACGGACTGACAGGTGGAAGCTCTGCCGCTAATTCTCGGGACATTGTATGCTTCCTGTAGCCCGCAGGAAAGCTGTGACTGGAGTAGCTGATGCCGACGCATTGACGCGTCTTGGTCACATCACCTGCATCCGCATGACTGTGACAGGAGGAAGTAACTTGCAATGGCGGTTGAATATTGGCGGTGCGAATTGAGCTCGAGTCAGGCCTGCTTTCTACTCTGTTTCCGCAGCAACGCCTCGTAGTTGTGCTCGTCTGAAAACTTACGGTGAGCAGATTTTACTCGCTGCTCGTCCTGCTCTGAAAATAATGAAGATGGCATCCGATTCGCGTACACCGCTCGAGGCTTTGCTGAATAGGTCCACTCCTGCAAATGTACACCGTTGCCTTCTCCAATCCCTCCAAAAGGCATCGCCCGAACAGCTGAAGGGCCTTTCGGCCCTCCTATCTCCCCTGATATCGCAGTCAGAAACTCCTGTACATTGCGTTCGCTGCCATAAGGCATATCGCGAAAACGAAAATCATAGCCAAGCCTGCAGAATTGAACATTCTGACGAAGGAAATGGCGAACGTACGGAGATTGGCTCGGATAGCATCACTGTGACATTGTCATGTTGCGGCCATGTCTTTGATGGGGATGACGGCCCTGATTCCCCGTTCTGCATCCTCGACTTCCACACAACGAACCCATCGAACGTAAATTATTATGACGAAGACGATGAAGACGCGTGGGATGAGGAGGGTATCAACCGGAATGTGATATCATGTTTGGCAGCCGGCTGCTCAAAGAAGCGAAAGTCAGGCCGGGCGGGAGGTGGCGCCGCGTCGTCCAGCAAAAAGCGGAAGTAGACGAGGTTATCGCGACTGATTTGGACCTCAACGTGAATCCTACTTACCTATTGTTGTACATGTCAGACCTTAGTAACACGATGCTTGAAACAACCATCCCGACTTCGAAATCATGTATCATGCTGATGCACCACGGCAGGAATGAAATTAATGGAAGTCTATTCGACTATCTGTGTCCCGTATCACCATCACTGGCAGGAGACGCCACACCATGATAGACACCTGATCGCTACATAGCCCATACAAGACGCCACGCGCCATGCTTTCTTGGATCCTGTTCAGGCTCCATAGTAGAAGGGTTGACGTCGCCACAGGAGAGAGAAAGGGGAAGGTGGGTGTCACTCGCCTAGCCAGTACTTCCAAACATTCAAAGTGACGCATCGCAGGGGCAGCGGAATGAATGCTATCCTACGGTGGCATCTCTCCCTTTGTTTCACCGTGTCGATAACTGCGGATCTTGGATTAACGGCATGGACGCAAGTTGGACTGACTCAACTCCATCACCTTTTGAGAGTTACCGAGCTCCAATCTGAGGACCCCTTCTGGCTGAACCGGAAGACCACTGATATCGCCTTCGACAATGTAATCCACAAACTCCACTGGCTCGATTGGGTCGCGCTCCGAGATGTGGCTACAAGAATCAGGAAGTGAACGGCAATCTTGTAGAAGGACGCACCCGAACTCTAGATGCCTACGCAGACTCGACCAAGAACCGGTGAAACGCGGCACGGTACTACTACATCTCAAACATGCCAAACCGCCGTGCGTGGCTCGAAGCTTTTCGATTGCAAGCGTCGATGCGAGTTTCTGTTCGTCCTCGCTGAGCTGTGCAATAGCCATTTGTACCTGCTGATGACCGCGCATCTCATTATCCATGAAAAACTCATGGAGTACAGCATGATTGACCTTGGAAAGTTGGAAGATAAGTGATTTGATACACATCCAGGGAACAAGGATACGTACAGCGGATAGCCAGGTCATCAGTATCCGCCGTCCTTCGCTGTGCTCGTCCAAGCAGCATTCATGGCATTCTATAAAGAAGCCGGCCTTCTGGACATCCTTCCTTGCGACGGTGTCAGGATCCATGCCAGACGCCTCCAGAATCGTCCTAGCTGCGTGATGTGCTCTATCATGGAAAAGCACACACTTGCCGTCAAGGTTCCAGGGGACGGATTCCGAGGGGTGTGCAAAGGGACGAGTACTCGGATAGCGACACGAGGCACATGTATGCATGAGCACTTCGGGATAGCCAACTACGTTGCGACATTTCGTGCATTTGAAAAATGTCGTGGCGAGGGAGAGGCTGTCCACGCCGTCCGGACTAAGGCCTGATTCGACCATCATATTCAAGAGCTCGCTCTCCTTCGAGCGCCGCCAGGTTTGAGTGCTTTCACGAAGTAGAGCATCGGTGAACGTGATTCGTTCTGACGCTGGGGCCTTCAGCATAGTTTTGAAGGGTTCGGATGCCACAAGGTCCGCAAAGGGGGTCAGGGTTCTGTTTTGAGGTTCCTGTGAATAGAAGAACGATTCGCAGAGCGCCGCTAGCTTGGCCAGACGGCGTGACTGTGCGACCTGGTGCTCGCGTTCCAAGCGCTCAGCCTTGTGGGTCTCGAGCGCGTCGATTATGACGTCCTTGATGTTGTTCCAGACTAATCATTTCGGTGTGAGTCGCGCTGACCCGCACAGAAAGCGAACAGAATAGCCTACCACGATCGGTGAGGTCCTTAGCTTGTCTGACACATGGCAACTGGTTCAGACCATGGCCAAAGGCCTGCAGTTCTTCTTCCCAACCTTGAAACATAACAGTGAGAAAAGGGGCATCGTACGCTCCAGCGAATGCGATGCCATACCCAGTTCAATCAACTTCTGCCTGATACTGCGAAGGGATGAGTATAGGCAGTGACCTGCGAAGGTCAATTGAACTTACGCTTCATATCGCCGTGTGCGTATCGCGTCGAGATCGGATGCACGCTTCGCAGCTTGTTCCTCGATCCACTTCTCACATGACCTGCCATGCTGAGAGTGGCCGGTAAAGATTGAACGGTGGGAAATGAGCAATTGGAACATACCACTATCCGCTGCCTTCGTTCTTCATTCTGTTCCCTCAACCATTCGACTCGCGCATCGCCCTTGAGCTTTTGGTATTGATCCAGGAGCTGCGCTGTAGAACGAACACAGAAGAAATTTTTACGCGGCAAGCGAACCAGTTGCTCCTCTGAGAAACATGTCAGTAACTAGCTTACGCATTTACGTCAGCCTTACGTCCTGTTCTGAGATCAATTGACGGTAAGATTTCTGCGAAGTCGCCGTATCTCCACACTGGAGTACCGTTCCAGCTAATCAAGTAGTTGTAGTCAGCGTCTGTTGACAAAGCCCGCGGGCTCGGCAGAATGTCCACTCACGTCCACATAACCGACTCATCTCGGAGACATTTTTTGCAGCACCTCCGACGGTTTGACCAGATGATAGACGACGTGTCGGCCTTGGCGCAATACTAAAATGCAAGTACCTTTGAGTAAGAATGCCGATATCTGGAATGAATGACGAACATGACAGAGGGCGTCAAATATAAGGCGAGCATATTGGAATTCGCTGAGGTCGGCCGGGCGTGGAGGAAGGTCTTCAAGGTTGATACGAGCTTGCCGCCAGATAAATTCCACAGATTTCGTCATTAGAATACGTCTAAGTGCCTTGTTAATCCGTGAAAGATTGAGGAGGTCCGCAGGGTAGAGATGTAAAAATATCTAAGCGGAGCGAAAATCAGCCACTGGGGATAATAACTGGCTCATAAGGCGCTCAGAAGATCATACTTCGTGTAGGATCTCCAGTGGCATTTCTGCAATGCCCTGAAGGGCTCCCCGTCGCCCTCGCGTCCACTGAACTTTTTGGTCTCCTTTGCTGTTAGGATGCGCGCTCCGTTTGACGCGTTTCTTCTTGGGCTTGCGTTCTTCCTCGACATCTTCGAATTCAGCGTCGGGAAGGTAATTGGCATCCGAGTCCTTCTCAGCCGCTGAGACTTGCGTCGAAGGAGTCATACGGGAAGAGCGTCTAGCCATAATCCGGTCTGTAGAGTGGTGTAGCGGTCGAGTCAAGAGTGAGTTGTGCACAGAGCGACTCGGATTGAGACCCAAATTGTCAGGACAATGACGCCGCTGGGATCAAATTTGATGTTTGGCTTTTGCTCTCACGTGATCGTGACGTGACGCGATGCCAACTTAACCTGAGAGTCAGACTCTCCGAGATCGAGCGGCAACTGTACTTCGATCCTCAATTCAAGCCGGAGGGTATTGCACGTCTTCTCTGCGCCTAGACATGGTAGGACCAAGTCGCTTCAAGGTTCACACAATTTTTAACACGCCACAGTTTTGTCCGATGGGAGGGAATAGTAGATCATGATCAACCGGGACACTCTGGGCCACTAATAAACCGACCAACGTACGGTGCATAAGATTAATACAAGCCGTCTAGGTAATCTGTGGTGCGTTTAGGAGCAGGCGGAGGTGGAAGGGAGGGCTTCGGAGCAGCCTTAGCTCGAGGCAGATAATCAGCAATGATGGAGTCAAAATCTGGAGCTGGTTCTGAGACTATGAAAGCGGTGAGCACGAGCACGAGGCAGAGGGAAAGAACACCAACCAGGCTTCACTTTCTTTGCTGCAATTGAGTTCTCAAGCATCGTCGTTACAATGAGGCGGCGGATGGCGGCACCATCGAGTGGCTGATGGTCAGTGAAAACGTTAGATTTGAGTGTCATTTTCTGCGCGCAATCATACCTTGGGTTCCACCTTCTTCTCAATTTTGCTCACCTCTGCGAGCGGCGAGGGAGGCTGCTTATATGTCCCGGTCGGACTAGATGCTTTCCCGAGATGAGTGAGGATATCGCCTTTCGTGAGCATTCCCCGGACACCGGTTCCTTTGATATTTTCCGGGTTCGTAATACTGTGCTCCAAAAGCAGACGATGAACAGAAGGGAATATAGGCCTTGAATGGGACGGGGATGCTTGCGGGTGCGACTGGGGTGTTGGCGATGGGGTCTCTGCTGGTGCCGGTTTTGCGGGCTCGGACGGTGGTTTGGGAGCCGCAGCCTGTTCCTTCGGAGCTGGCTTCTCCTCCTTCGGAGGCTCGAGGTTTGAAATATCGTCACCCTCCTCCGCCAGAAGCGCGATCACTTTCCCAACCGGTATGTTCTTTGAACCATCTGGCAACTTTGGGTATGTCAGTCCGCAGGTAGTACAGCTACAGACGATGCACAAACCAAAATTTTGCCCATGATGCCGTCCTCCTGGGCTTCGACATCGATCGTCGCCTTGTCGGTTTCCTGAAGTGTCAGAACGCGCCAGGTAACATGCGTTCTGTCAGTAAACAACCATGTGATAACATGAAGAACCACAGACTATTTCAAGAAGGACGTCGCCTGCAGAGAAAGCCTCTCCTTCCCGCTTCTTCCAGCTGGAAATCCCTCCCTCGGACATTGTGGGTGACATGGCTGGCATCTCCAGATTCGTGATTGCATGGCGAGAGCTCGTCTGATGCAGTGCTGGCAGGAAAACGGGTTGTTAGTTGACAGGCCTAGAACTAGGGTGAGTTTCCGCACATCTTCGGATGCTACGAGCTGGGCAAACGCTCCTCCGCACCAGGCCAGTGATAGTTCTGACAGAAGCCATCCCGGAGTTTTCAGGACACTCGGAGTCAAGCTCGGAGTCGTGAAGTTGCTTGAAGTGGTCACGGGACGCCATGTGGCAGAGCATTCAAATTAGTCATCCGGTTTTGGTAACAACTACTCCTCCGAGACGACGAGGACCACATCGGGAAGCATTGCAGCCTCCAGCAGCTTCTCCTTGTCGTCCGGCGTCCCTATTTATTCATTTCAGGCCTCTTGCTTTCCTCCCTTGCTCTCCTGCTTTCATCTACTTGCGTTCCTCACACTTCCCTCACTGCTAAACTACAGTACTCGCGCAACATCTTGCAGGACCAGGACATCCTAGGGGCAATGTTCAACCATGTAAATCGCATGATACGATGGTCCCGTACGCTTGGCCAGAGACTTTTTCTGCGGTTCGGGTTGTACGTATTGCTCTCATTTCACAATTGGGGAAACGTTGACTCTGCTCAGGCACTGCGCAACACACCAAATCCGAATCATCCTCGTCTCCTGTGTTGTTATCACTTCTCTCTTCTATCCCACCCTCGCAATATACACGTCATCTCAAACCAGGACTCTGTCAATCATCGACACCTTCCTTTCGCGAAGCACTATATCAGCCTTCGACGCACAGAAGGACTTGGTGGACCTATGGTCTCATAACAGTCTACGAGTACACGACGATAATATCGCGCGCGCGAAATGTGGCGCCAGCAGCGCTTTGCGCGTGGAACGTCTTCTGATACAGGGCCCCGAGGACGACGAGGGAGCTTTTACTCGCCAAACACTTCTATCCACTCTGGAACTGGAGAACCATCTCGAAACGCTGATATCTGGTGGAAATACCCCATGCCTCAAACGTCCGGACGGAAAATGTTTTGTTCTATCCCCGCTGCTATTTTGGAATCACGATAGGGAGGCGCTGGTCTCTGATCCCAATATTTTGGATACCCTCAATGCTTCAAAAGTCATATCTCTTGGTGGAGTTCTTGTTACGCCACAAATGGTCTTAGCTCGTCGAGGCTCGCATCAGCCTCATGTTGCAGGATCTAAGTTCGACTTCGCCAAATTTCTAGCGATCACGTACTTCTTTCCAGAATCAGACTGTGTTGGCACATCCGAACACGCTGCTTGGTTGCGATCAGTCCGCCGCGCTCTTGCACAACATCCGGAACCAGTCACACAGATTCAGGAACCTACTGTGTTTGCTCTAGAGGTATTCTATCTTCTCGTCGTTCTGCGTTGCTGCTAAGCTACATATTCAGTACAATGATCGTGACTCGCCAAAGGGGAGGGCTGGACTGTGCTATCGGCCTCTCTGTATCTTGCCTACATAAGTTTCTTCGCGTATGTCGCCTGGTCTGTTGGGAAGATGACCGCGGTACATTCACGACTAGGCGTAACATTTACTGCGCTCGTCGAGATTGCGGTTAGTACCATAACCAGTCTAAGCGTATGTGCCCTTGTCGGTTTCAAAGTCACAATGGTGCCTTGGTATGATTATCTTGGCCGATTCTGAAAATCCTGCCCTGACCTACTTCGCTGAAGGGAGCTACTTCCTATTGTCATCGTCTTTGTCGGGGCAGAGAATATGTTCAATCTGGTACGTAGCCTGGTCAAGTACGGAATAAATTGATTGATTATTTTCCGATGCATTAGGTGGATGCAGTCACGAAAACTCCCGTCACGCTCTCCGTGAAGCAGCGGATAGCGGAGGGACTGAGTCGAGCTGGCACTTCCAATACCTTGAAAGTCGTCACCTATAACTGTATCCTCGGCATCATCGCAGTCTTCTCCGTCGGGGCGATTCGTCAATTCTGCTCTTTCGCAATCGTGGTGCTGGTCGCTCATTGGTTCCTCGCGCACACGTTCTTTTTAGCTGTCCTGTCTATTGATCTTCAACGTTTGGAGGTATGTACACTCGCTAGATCGACTGGCACCTGGGACTGACTGTTGCCCTTCCAGTTGGACGAACTCCTACGACATGGCTCTTCGACGCTCGCACCTGCTATCCCTCGAGCTACCAAGGAAGACCATTCCAAAAGACCTCGCACACCGTGGCAGAAACTTGTTCTCACCACCCAAAACCTTCTCAAAGGTCGCGCTACTACCAATCTTAGTCTACTCTTGGTGAGAATTCTCTTCTACAATTGAGTTACAGATCTCACAGACCTCCAGCTCCTCGCCATCACCGCAACTTTATACTACACAACCTATACATCGACAGTCGGGGATGAACAAACCTTCGACTCTCAACTGGGCGGATACCACAAAGCACTTGCGAAGATCGCCGAAAAACCGCCCGTCTGGCATATTTGGAAGACCTTGAATCCCACGGAGTCCCCGCTTCTCCATTTCCGCGTCGAAGTTCCCAACGTCGTCACGTTCCGCCCCGACTCCAGCCCGACTCCGAAGAGACCTCGACCACACTTCTCTATGCGAACGTTCCGCCTTGCATTCTGGTTGCTGAAGATCATGGTCCTTCCCATCGCCGCCACGACGAGTGCTCTGTATGGTCTGCTATTATACCTGCTGAAGAACACCGAACTGCTCGAGGCGCAGCGGAATCGTGCGGAACCTGATGCACCAGAATATCAGGAGGTCGCAAAAGTGTTGGAAAAGCAAATCTCATTCTCGACCCTCCCACGGGCCTTTGCTAGTGACGTTGAGCTCATCGCGGCCAGCAAGGATGCCAACATGGTCGTTTCAGTCGGGCTTCACAACGAGGTCGGCATATGGCGTGCGGACACAAAAGCTCGTGTTTCCATTGACACTACCGACGTTCTGCTGCGTACAGCCAGCACGTCGTCCGCCGTCTCAACTGTGACAAGTGTTGCGGTCGATGACGATGGATGTTATTGTGCGGTGGGCACTGGTGCGGGCATGATCGCTGTTTGGGCTCTCGAGGAAACCAACGTTCGCCCCTTTCCCCTGCTCGCCCTTGACCACAGCTCCGCAGCCGTCACCGAGATACAGTTTGCATTGATGCCGGAAACGGGACTCGTCCTTCTCGCTACCTACGAAAGTGGCGTAGCTGCGAAATGGCTGCTCGAAAGAGACTTAGCTGCCACGCATCTGACACCTTCACGCCGGACCCCGATCGTCAAATGCTCCCTTGTCCGTGTACACCCCCTCGACCGGTTTCTTGTCGCCTTCAGCCTGGACGACGGGACGTTGGAAATCGTGGATGCCCGAGACGACGATTCCTTGATCATGCACGATTTCTGCGTCCAGGCCGGAGATGGTATCGACATGGCTTCCAAGGTCCATGCGTGTCAGACAGAGCTGGGTGGCAGTGCTCGGTTGTTAGTCGCTGTTGCCACGGAAGCCGGCCTCGTCACCCTCTGGGACGGTTTGAACGGCGAGTGCATATCAGTTTTTGACGAAGCCTACGGGCGCATCAACCGCCTACGCGTTACCCCAGTCCGCTGCGAGACATGTCATTTCTGTGGCCAGCTCCCACTGGAAAGTGTTTCCATCGCGCTCTCGGTCGACCATGTCGTCCGCCTCTTCAGGCTTTATGTCAACGACGAGACGAGACGGTGTTCCTGCTCCCGTCATCAGCTGCGCAACGTATCTTCGCGCGATAACCTTGGACGACGATCACGCAGTAACAGCACAACCAGCACGACGTCCCAGATGGGGTCGGTATCTCCATCGATACCCAGGGCGCGATTAGCAACTACTTTCGAGGCTTCAGCGTTCCCTGTTTCTGGACACGGCGTTCATTCCAGGCGAGCATCGGAGAAGGACACAGGGCGTCGGTCGTCCGAACTGTTGACAGTCCCATTCCCCAGCGAGGAGTACGACTCGGACTCTCGACACTCGTCGAATCCTCATTCTTTCTGGCGCAACGCCGTCCTTGTCCGAGAAACAGACATTACCTGCGAACGAGGAGCATGGGGTGTTAACGGAAGACGCCTCGTTGGTGTCCGGCGGAAACCGCGCTTACAAGCAGGTGCGCAGGGAGGGACCGCAGCGTTACTCAAATCGGCATCCTCCCGGGGCCTTACGACAGCCACCTTGGAACGGTGGGAGCTGTGGACGTTTGATCCGTCCGTTTCCCGCCTACAGAGTGCCTTGCTGGCCGCTCTGACCACAGAGCGTGATCGCGGGGACAAATCTTCCTCGTGTTCGCCGACAGGCTCTTCGAGCGACTGCGTCCCTCGCCTCCCTTTCACCAGGGTGTCTCCACTCGTCATCGCCCATACGCATGCCGTTGCTGGCTTCGGTAATACACTCGGGCTTTTCCACTTCTCTTCGTAATCTGTACAAAAATACCCAGGAGGCAGGGTAACAGCTGTATCCCCGAATCGTTGTATCGTTGTATGCATTTCGCTTTCGTTCATCCTAGACAATATGGACACCTTGACATTTACAGCCTTAGGAATATCTACCGTAGCCATATATCACCGCGTTCAATGATCTTCCAGTCACGAGAGGAAAATTTTTCATAATTTGTCCCTATAATACCCGATTTTCGCTCTGTCACACATACAAGCAGCTCAATTGCAAGAGAGCAGACTCCGCAGGGTCTCCTTCGATGTTTCGTCTGTTCGATAACTTCGCGGCACAGACACCTTAGTTAGCGATTGGTCCGTCCTCCGTTAATTCCGCTGGTAAGATTCTTTGGGCCCACATATCATGTATTGAATGCTCTTTGATTCCGGGCGTAAGGTCGTGACGCCGAAGAAGGAATGTAGTCTTCGACAGGACCTTATCGTGAGACGAGGTTGCAAGGTTCTTCGGATACTCCGCTTTATTTTCAGCTCTTCCCAATTCAGAGAAGACAACCTGCGGAAGTTCGAAGGTGATGCTGCGTTTCTGGAGAGGGCTGGGTTAGAATTCTGTCAGGCGAAGCTGCACAAGGAACGCAGCGAACTCTGTGAGTATGACGACGTCCAATATCATTCAGATATCGACATGTCGACGCGAGCAAGCGCGTCTGTGGACATCTGGAAGATAGGATCGAGGAATTCGGGAGGCAGATGGAGGAGACAGAGCTGTTGAATTCGTGGGATAGGGTGTCGCTATATCGTGGAAAGAACACTTTCTGGATCGTCCAGTGTCAGTGGACGAAGGGTTCAGATATCTGAAGCCTTACGGGTCAAGGGCAGAAGCAACCCATAACAATAAAATGGAGGAATTCCCCACTTCTTGTGGAAGATCCGCCATAGGGTAACATCGTCGAACGCGTAATCGGCGGTGGGGCGGCCATCCAGAGCCCTCTTGTCAGTATCGGACTCTCTGGCATGCAGAGTCAAAGCAATCAAGTCGGCCAGATAATGGTTCCATCGCTTCATAAGAGCTTCGCCTCGCTTTGGTCGACGTCAGCAAGGATACCGCAAGAGTCGCTCGGAGATATACCTTACATGTGAAAGGCGACCTGTCAAGTCAAGACTTCCCTGCCGAGGTCATGAGAATTCAGTGTTGGGGACGCTTTCTTGCTGCTCGACATACCGTATGGAACCCTTGTATCGACCCGAAGTAACGCACGACTTGATATGTCTTAGAGTGGCCATTGGTGGCGCTGAAACCAATTGCTTTTCGCTGGTCCGCTGTCAGCTCCTTCTGTGCGCTGTCAACGTTCTCAAATAACCCTTGCCCTCGATTCGTCGTATCCAAACAGAGTCAGAAATGGGAATTCCTCGACGGTTTGGTTTCCGAGTCCGTCGACCTCAAGAGTCGTGTTCCTCGTCATACATGAGTGTGGAACGAACGGGAGGAGGTTAGCGAGCAGCTACGATTTAGCCGACCTATTAATGTGTTATGATGACCACCAGTCCATCTTTGACATGTATTCCGTTGCGACGGCCGGTCACTTGCTGCATTTTGCACCAAGAGGAAACAGGATTGTTCTGGTCAGCCAGCACCTTCGTAAATGCGAAGGGCAAGTGATGCAGAGGCCAGAGGACAACGAGTTGTTCTGAAGGCCTGTGATGATGCATAGATGATGAACGAGCCTAGGATCAACCAGTTGTTCATACGGATCAGAGCCTCGATTCGAATTCGTCCTTGTCTCGGTGCACTCACTCCACACTGACGGGCCCTCGAACATCAAGGGAGTTTCGGACAGCTACTAGGCTACGGTGCTCGCGATGGCTTGCTTGGTCATTCACATGTTGCCCAATGGACTCAGTGACGACGGGTACTGGTCAGACTGACAGACGAGCTCGCGGGGCTTCCTCGACCCCTCTATCAGCCACAGCTATCATTGTTCCTCGTCTCGAATCGCCTGGAGCGTTCAAAAGTCTACTCCTGATACCTCGCCGCCTCAATGGAGTTCTTTCTCGTACCCAACGACCCCCTGCGCACCGTCCTCGTCTCCCCAAACGGCGTCGCGCACTACCAAATCAGCACCTCCAAGGAGACGAACGGCGCGCACCTCTCCCTGATCCAACGACCCGCGGACTCTGAAGCCGACAGCATCGTCGCCGAGATCGAATGGGGCACCTTCGGGACGCCGACCTTTGTCCGGTGCCCCCTTTTACGAGGCTTGGGAAGGTGTGTCGGGAAGTTGGGCCTCGGGATCACGGCGAGGACTTTTTTGTACAGAAGGGGGCTGTTCAGCAAGTATGTTCTTCCTTCTGTCTATCGTGATCCGGCTGCTGACATTTGGTCTTGCAGATCTCGTTATTTCATCGGTGACGACGGCATGGAGTACCGCTGGAAGCTGCGAAGAGGAATCGGATATGTTGTACGTCAGTTTCTCAACAATACCAATGCCCGTCGCACTGACTCTCATACAATGCAGCTTACGAGCTCCGGCGACAACGAGGAGATCGCGAGATACACCTCAGCTATCACCGTCGAAGGTCTTTTCGCAGGCCAGCGAAAATCGTTCCTTCGGATCCAGCCGTGCTCAGTCGACCTCGACCTCGTCGTACTATCGTTCATGATCATGGAGAAGAAGCGACGCGAACGCGCCGGCGACGGGACGAAGCTCGTTGCGCATGATAGGGAGCCGCAAGGCGACGGAGCGGCTGACGGAGTGGGTGAAGCTTGAGTCGACTGATTCTGCCCGGCATATATCATATACCCCCACTAATGTGTACAACATAAATAATCAATACGATACGAGCCAAGGGTGTAGCCGATGCAGGTTCATCGAATCATGTCCAATATTCTTCCGTAGTCTTCCGTAACACTTTGGAAGGTTTCTTCCAGTTTTTCCAGGCGTTCTTCCTTCTCCATCTGAGCTAGTACCTCCTGCGGAACATCATCGCGGTCAGGAAGGGCAGCGGAAGGTGGGAATGCAGGCGTACAAAGTTGAAACGATACAGCCGTTCTTTCACCTGTATTCGATACGCACGCAGCGCTTGCTGGTCTACGGGGTCGAGTCGGAGGAGGATGAGCATCTCGACCAAGCGCTGGAATTGCCGCTGCAGACAGCCATGCATCGGTTCACACTTCAGAGCCTTATGATAGCATGACTTACCCCGGCAATCTTCAAGTCTCTCCGCCACTTTTCAAGCCAAGCCTTGTCACTCGGCGGACCCAGCTTGCCCTTCTTTTCAACTGCACCCTTCCCTCCCTTCCTAGCACGTCCGACTCCCCCGACACGCCCGCCACCATGCGAAACAGCAGCCCCTCCGAATCCTTCCTCCATAAATCGTTCATTGGATAGCAGCATCCTGAGATCGTTCCTGTCGCGCAGGTCCTCGAAGGCCTCCGCAGGGTCTTCGACCGTCAGTTCCGCGATGTTTGGTTGCGACAGTATGTTCTGATAGATGGCTTTGTAGAGTTCGGCTGGGGGACGTCAGATCAGTTGTGGCGTACGCAGAGAACGGTTTTCCTTACATCCGTGGCCTGCGTTTTGATAGGGAGGAAGGATCACGAATTGGCTGGACGTACAACGTCAGCTCTGCAAGGATGTACGAGCGAAGGGACCACAGAAAACTGCACCTCAGTCTCATTCGTGTCTTTTCTGGGAAGAAATAGAACGGATAGAGTGACGAGTACCCAACAAAGTGGTATGTAGCCACGTCCGGTGTACCCCTCCGTTTACGCTTTTCGTACCTACGTAATGAATGAGCTTCCGGAGCGACAAATGGGTAAGGACTACGCACAGAACAACGAACTCCCATGCCTCCTCGTCTTCGTTGATATACGATCCCCCTTCGATGTACAGCAAGATAAATAGCTGCATTCTTCGATGGTACTCTCTGAACCCGGGGGTATTCCACGTTGTCTGCAAGAAAATGGAGTCAATGGAGGCCCTCAAAAGCAGGACGCGACTTTACATGATACGCCTCGAATACGACCGCATCTTCACTTTCGGGATCCAGAGTCTCGGGAACGGCAGTACCTTTCCCTTTGCCGTTCTGCGCTGACGGTGATGGACGCGTGTATGAGTAGATCAGCTGTCCAGATGGTCTGAATCTTGTCGCGTCCTGTTCGACCAAGTTAAGGAACTGCTGCTCATCCTTGAAGTAGCCTGCGCAATCTTAGCAAATGGACGTGGCACAAAGTTGTGAGGCTAACCAGGAGGAATAAAGTCACTCAGTGTGCCCTCCACGTCATCCACGGTCGAGGTCGTTGGCAATCTTTCATCATATTTGACGTTCAAGTATTGCGCGAGTGACCCGGACGCGAATCGCAGCTGAGTATAGCACAGGTAAGAGGTTGGCAATGATATTGCGATATGCCACGCACGTCAATGTCCAGACCTTTGTACCCATACACCTTCTGGTCATCTCCGTAAATCTGCGGAAAGGTTGAGGGCCGACAGCAGATAGAACGTCGGGGTGACGCACTGGGTAGGTGAAGGTCGGGTGGAATGATTCGTATGACTCGTCTTCTGCGAGGCTTTTCTTGTCTTCTGTTGACCTCACTGCCAGAAGCGCGTCAATGGCATTTCCGAGTATGATTGCCTTGGTTAGCTGCGCACCGAGTGATAGCCTCAGGGCCGTGTTCGCGTCGGACGTCCACTCCGTCATGATTTTTCCGCGCGTGAAGTTCGTCTGGGTGACAAGGTGTCCGCGAGAAGACGAACTCGGCGGTGTGGCTGTGGAACGACGTGAGATGGGTTTGACGCGTTGTTTGACCTTGTGTTGACCGCAAGTTGTCTTACACCGAATTCCGACTACGACCTCCCCGATTGTGCACGCGGTTGTACTGTATGTGCGGTGATGGGGTGTTGGTATATTATTCGAAAAGCTAATGGAAGAACGATATATGGTACGGGAGATTAGAAAGCTTTAGGCAATAACGACCGTCAGAACAATAATTTACTACTCATAACTTACAGACAAAGCAGAACATGACAGGAAGCCAGGAATCTTCCTCTCCAAGGTCACCGCCGCAAGGAATCAGATCGCGTCCAACATTGCAGCCCAGTCAACGCCCTCCCCATTCCCGACAGGAGCATGCTTTCTAGCGTTGCCGCGCTTTCCTCCTCCGACGCCGCCTGAAAACTTCTTTCCGGACACTTTCTGCGCGAGTCCCTTGACCTCACCGAAATCGGACGTGGCTTGAGCACGGAGGAACGCAGCGCTCGCAGCGCGATGGGTGAGGCAGTTAGGAGGAGTGTATCCTTCCAGCGTCCCCACCAGCGTTTCTGGTGCCGCGGAGGTCATGGCACGGCCATCTTTCCACAGCGAGCCGCCGTGAGTCTTCTCCAGCACTCCGACGATATCGAGACTCTCGCCAGGTGGGATAGGCTCTGGATGCGAAGGAGTAACACAGGGCATGTCGACTTCCTTGCGAAGGACTCTGTCGATATCGACAGCGGAGAAGAAGGCGACGCCCTGCGGGAGATCGTCCATGCCCAACTTGTACGCGAAGAGGCTGCGCGTCCAGAGGTTGGCAACCTGCAACGCGAGCGCGGCACGATATTTGTCTTCCTCCTTGACGAGATACCGCAGCTCGTCGTGCACGGAAATGAGATAGCGAGCCTTGATGTCGTATTTGGCGAGCAGATATTCCATCGAGACAATAAGCAGGTGAAGATAGTCCACGCCGGAGGACTGAACGACCCAGTTGATCCGCGAGGGCATGTAATCCGCACCGAACTCGGCGGGGAGGTACTCCTTGGACAGGGCATACGTCACACCACAGCCGAGTGCTGGAGTCTGTGGCTTATCCGACAGCGCAATTTCTTCAAGCTTGTTGAAGACGAAGCTCTCCGTCCCGCCAAACCAGAACTTGCGGCCGAAGATATCCATCCTGTGGGTATTCTTCCCCTTCGTCGAAGCATACAGATTCTCCGCAAGTTTCTGGGCCTCTTCCGGTAGCATGCCAGCGTTGGATTGCAGAAGGAGCAGCACGGCATGGCGCATACCTGCACCGTAGATCCGCGAGTAGTTGAACACTTTGGCTTGATCCCGCGAAATCCCAAGGATGCTTGCCGTCTTGGAATGGAGATCCGTTCCTGCAGCTTTCGTCCCCTCGAGGGTCATCCACCCGATAGCTGTGGCACCGTGCAAGCCGAACTGCGCGTCACCCATACAACTGGAAATCCACAACTCCTCGGAGTCGACATCGGCGCCTACAATGGCATATCCTTCTGGTGCACGGACCATCGCTTTGAGCTCTGACCCAACCCGGTTCTTCTTCGCATTGCTGGCCGTCAACCAGGTCTTCTCGATCGCACGACGGGTGACCGTTCCCATCGTAATGACCTGAGGTAGTATGATCCCCCACTCCTTCTTCTTCCCCCCTTCAGGTTTAGGAGTTCGGAAACCCAGCTTCGCCTTGGCGTCCTGCCACACCACCATCTGGTTCAGAATGCGGTCCCTTGCGCTCATCCAGTAGCTGCACTGTGCGTTCATGTCCAACGCCTCTTTCGCCTCATCCCCAGGACTCTTCAATGTCCCGTCCTGCGCGTACTTGATGAAGGTCTTGCCGAGAGGACTCCCAACATTGGCCTTCTCTCCGTCCTTGTGGGGAAGCTTGTAGAACAGATAACCTCCGCGCAAGGAAGCCTCGGCAAGGGCGTCATCTGCCGGGTCGTAGAAGCTGAGCGACGTTTGGCGTGTCACGAAATTAGCGTGAGCAGGGACCCGGAATGTCCAGCCGTGTTCGCGCGAGTGGAAGAGCGGCCATCCGAGCCAAGATAGACGAAGGAGGAGGGGGGCAATACGGTTTCGTACTGTGATGTCGAGTGTGCCAGGCGGCATGCCCTTCTTCGGCTTTGCTGCATCCCAATACCACTTGGGCCAAAGGACGGGCGGAGGCTTGACGGGCTTGGGTTTGGGCGTCTTGCGCGTCCGTTTCGTTGGGGAGGGGGTGGGGGTCGTATGAGGAGCAACACCATCAGCAACGAGGTTCCAATCTAGTTGCCGTGACCAGGGATCATCCTGCTTGCCCGCTTCATATGTTGACTTCGCCAGGTGCAACACCCTCTCCTGAACGTCGGTTCCTTTGTCACCCTTAGATATGGCGAGCGCAAGCTGTGAGTCGATCGATGTCATGGCGCCGCTTTGCAGATGGACACCAGCGTGTCGAGCACACAGGACCTGTTGCGTTTTCTTGCCGCCAGCCGTCGACAGGCGTTGGACTTCGTCTCCAACTAGGATATGCCACCGCTCCTTGTAGTTGTATTGCAGAGGATGGCCGTCGTAAGAGAGCTTGAGGAGGAGAGGCAGAACCCGCTCGATCATTTTCTCTCCCACAGGGTCAGCGGAGACCTGCTGAAACCATGACGGAACGATCTCGGTCGGCATCGGCGTAGCTTCAGATGCGACGGGTCGTGCCTCAGCCGGCTCTTCAGCATGGAGTGATGGCTCGACATTCTCGACCTAGCTCGCTCGAGTTATGGACTGGGACGAGTAGAAACGAAGCAACTCACCTCTTCGGGTGGGAAGACCCCTCTCGACTTCCCAGCGACTTTGGGAGTCCAATCCAACTGACTCAGCCAGACGTCGTCTTTCCACTTCTCGCCTGCATCCATCAGCTGCCTTGCCTCCTCCGCCAAGTTCTTCAGCTTCGTCTTCACCCCTTCCTCCATCTCTCGATACACAGCCTCCGCGCGCTCGAGATACGATTTCCACTCCTCGTTGACGGTCAGGAAGCTTGACCCCATGGTCAAGATACCAGCGAAAGAAACCGGATGGGGGCATGCCTGCAGAAAAGCAGGAAGTGCGGCGGCGTATACACGATGCGTCACGTCAACGTCGGTGGCGCAGTATTGAAGATAATCCGCGATATTGTTCCGAATCTCTTCCGGGGTGAGCTTCGCGAAGTCGTTACGAATCTCCTTGTCAACAGTGATACCACAGTGCAGTTTTGCGACGTCAGCGAGAGAGTTTGCAGAGGTGAGATCTTCCCAGCGTTTAGAGGATAGGTCAGCTTCCGCTGTCTCTGTATCTTCATCGCTTATGAGCGAAGGAAGGCTATCCTCCATGTCCTGCCGAAGCCGCCGCAAATCTTCCTTTTTCACATCGTCCAGCTCCTCCATCTGGCGCCTCTCTACGGCGTCCATTAATTCCACGATAGCCTCCACCGCTTCCTCCTTTTGCTCAGCCCGCGTCTCCTTCGATTTGCGATACTTCATCCATGCGGGTCGCTGGTGGGAGGATATTCCCTTGACGGCAACGTGAAGGGCCATTGTATCGATAAAGCGGTTCTGCGTGGGCTCAAGGCTATATTCCTCCAATATCCTGGCTCGATCGTACGAAACATTATGTCCGACGATAATTTTGGGGGTGGTGGATTCACCAAGTGGTATCAAGTGTTGAGGATCCTCGGACTCGCCGAGAAGCCAGGGAGATATCCAGCAGTACCAAGCGTTCGGTGACGCTGCGCAGGCGATGATCGCGTATGGATGGTAACTGTGCATCGTCTCCACGTCGAACGTGAGCATCTCCTCCGGCTTGCCGTCGTGCATCGGATACGGAACGTGCTCGCTGTAGCTCGAGCCATCGGGGTGATGGTAGTACTTGGTCCACCCGCTCTGGATGTCCCAGTCGTCTGGTTTTGGGGGTATTTGGCTGGAGATGAAGGTTTTTGCGAGGCCAAGCCACGGTTCGGCGGCATGCGAGCCAATGCGGTAGAAATGTTCAGTGAGATTCGATCCTTGCAGCTGTGGGAGTGTAAATCCAGTGTCTGGAAGGACTGATCCCTGGGTGGGATCGAGGCCATGCATCTCGAGATGCTCGCGCGCGATGTGGACGAAGGATGAGTCGGGCGTTGGAAAGGAGACATTCCGAAATATCTGCGCGTGCAACTGTCTTGAGAGTAATTGCACTCCAAGCTCGTTTCGTTTGACTTGGATACTAAATCAGAATTGAAAGCAGGCGTGAAGAGGGGCGTATGCTCACCATGTCGCTGAGGTTGTTTATCCTCCTGGACTCTCGCTCCTTGATTCGTCTCCTTCTGGGAAGGCGTCTGCCTGCTGGGTCTGTTCTGCAGGACTTTCTGCGACAATGGTTTCTGCTTGAAGACTTGAGTGTCGGTTGCAGAAGCATGAAACCACCGAGGCAAGTAAGAATTTGGTTGTCTTGTGAATTTGGAGGCAGGCCGAAGCATTGAAAGACCATAGAAGAGAATTATCCTCTGGAGTGCTCCGTGCCAGCGTTCAAAGACTGAAGGAAGGATCCTGTAGCGCCTCGCTGAGAGCTGGTTACATAAAACTTGTATGAAACCAATGCAGACCAAGCCTGCAATTGGGTGGGAAAAACATCCAAACAAACCCAAACCTGGTCGACCAGTGCTAGTGGACAGTGACCTTACGAAGTGCGATGATATCCTCTGTGTCTAGAAAAGTGCGATGTGTCAATGAATGACGACTTCCAAGTCTCCCCGCTCGAGGACATATGACTGTCATGCCAGCTTTAGGGGTAACTTTGCAGGTCCAAAAGGAAAAAGTAGCGGAAGAATGAGGGAAAAAGGGGAACGAGCAATAGACGTGGCGGTTCGGGTTCAGATCATGGTAGATGATCGAGGCCAAAGCGCTGAAGTCTGCAAGTACCCACTGAAGCTGAAGCCCCAGCGTTGTAGACTTGGCATACCTGTAGTGTGCAGTTAGAATACCATCACGGGACGAAGGTTTGTTCCGTCCGGAAGTCCGATCGTTCACGGAAGATACTTGCTCCCTCTGGAAGCTCTTTCTCTCATGGGATCGGCATCCTAAGCATATATAAGCCAAAATCAAACCGTCATCTTTCCCCACACTCCTGACTTCCTTCCCCGCATCCTGCCCTTCCCGACCCAGGCAGCAATGTTCGCCCAGGTGTACAGGACAAGGCTTGCCTCCGGGGCCACCCTGCGAATATCTGCATTCGTATCGACTAGTAGGAAATACAGTACTCATGTCGACATTCCTGTGCCCAAGAAATCGAAGTTGTGGGACTCGGCAGATGAGGCTGTTCAGGACATCAAGTCTGGGGACGTGCTTTTGTGCGGAGGTGCGTTCGCCTCCTGGATAGTCTGTCTCGCAGTGCTCGTTTCTTGACCGCGCTCTGTAGGTTTTGGTGCCGCTGGAATCCCCGGTGCATAGCCAGGTCGAGTCTCTCGTCTTGCTGTGTAGTTGACTGGCCCAACAGATACCCTCCTTGGCGCGCTCGCCAAGCGGAAAGACACTGTGAAGGACCTGACCGCAGTTTCGAATAATGCTGGATCAGGCGATTCTGGTTTAGGTCTGTCTGCCATACTCGTGAGACGGTGAGATCGTCGCGTCGCGCTGACGTTGTGTAATTCAGGCAAACTTCTCAACACCGACCAGCTATCCAAGATCGTGGCTTCATACCCTGGAGGGTGAGAGTACTATCTGAAGGGCAAATGAACGCATCTAACTTAGCTTATCCTGGTGAAAAGGAATAAGAAATTCGAAACTATGTATCTTCAGGGTCAGATTTCTTTGGAGCTTGTCCCGCAAGGAACACTTGCGGAGCGTATTCGCGCGCATGCTGCTGGAATTCCCGCGTTCTTCACACCTACCGGTGCTTCAACGGCAGTAGAGGAGGGTATGATACCTCAGCAATATAACGAAGGCGGCATGGCAAACGGTATCGCGATACCCGGCATCAAGAAGGAGTCGAAAGTGATCAACGGAAGGAGGTATATCATGGAACCCGCCATCGCAGGCGATGTGGCTTTCATCCGCGCGTGGAAGGTGGACGAAGTAGGCAACTGTGTGTTCAGGTTATCCTCCGCCAATCCAAACGTCCTCGCTCCCGACTAATTTGCGTCTAGATATTCATCCCAGAACTTCAGCACTGTTATGGCAAAGAACGCGAAGCTTACAATTGTCGAGGTAAACTGTTTCCTCGAACGCGATCGCACATATACCCACATCTCTACCCAGGCCGAGCAAGTAGTTCCTATCGGATCGATTTCTCCCAACGCGGTTCACCTCCCTGGTATCTACGTCGACCGCATCGTCCCTGCCACCGTCGAGAAGCATATCGAAATCGTCACGCTGGCAGAAGATGCGTCCAATCAAAGCTCTCTTCCACCCGAAAAAGCCGCTGCTCTGGCTCAGCGTCATTACATCGCGAAACGAGCGGCGAAGGAGATCAAGGATGGGTACTACGTCAATTTGGGCATCGGAATGCCGACCCTCGTCCCCGAGCATCTGGAGAAAGGCGTCAGAGTTTGGCTGCAGAGTGAGAATGGTGTTCTGGGCATGGGACCGTATCCGACAAGGAAGCAGCTGGATGCGTGCGTATCTTCAGCGAGAATAGTAACTCTTGGCCTGAAATTCGTGCTTAACAGTGACCTTATCAATGCTGGCAAAGAGACGATCACCCTAGTCCCTGGCGCATCGATATTCGGTACGATTCCCGATGCATGTATGCATACGTGAGCCTAGGCTCAGTCTTGTTATGCAGATTCCAGCGAGTCGTTTGCTATGATTCGTGGTGGCCACGTCGACGTTGCCATTCTCGGCGTGAGTCCCGTCGACTGCTGCTATATTGTTCTTCCTGTCTGACAGCAAGTTAGGCCATGGAAGTCTCTCAGGCCGGTGACATCGCCAACTTCATGATCCCGGGCAAGATGCTCAAGGGTTTGTCCTCTCCTGACACTTCTTCCCACCACCTTTTCTCATCTCGTGTATGCGCATGCCAGGTATCGGCGGAGCCATGGATCTCGTCTCGAACCCGGACAAGACGAAAGTCATCGCCGTGATGGAGCACTGCGCCAAGAATGGCAAGCCCAAGATCCTCAAGGAGTGCTCCCTGCCTCTCACAGGCGCCCGCACCGTCAGCACCATCATCACCGAGCTGGCTGCATTCGACGTTGACCGCGCAGCTGGGGAGCTGGAGCTCATCGACCTTGCGAAGGGGGTGACCGTGGACGAGGTCCGTGCCAAGACAGGCTGCGACTTCAAGGTACGCAGCCAGGTCGGAACGTGGTGATCGGCGTTGTTGAGCAGCGTTGAGCATTATCCTGAGCCCGTCAATCCATTCGTCGCATCCCAACTTGTGTACCATGTTGTACTTTTTTTCGCACCACTTCTCACTTCGGATTGAACTCCCACGCAACACATGAATCGACGTCAGGGATTTGAATTTCGCAGCATACAGGACTATTCATACAATTGTACAAATATACCACTGTTACCTGTCCCATCCGACAAATTCCTGCTCAATACTCTCCACCGGTGGAGGTTCAGGTTCTCCCGCTTTTTTTGTGGCCGCGTCCAGGAAAGCTCCATGGTAAAATCGCGTTTTTCTGTTATCATGAGGTCCGCTCCAGGCGGGTTCCGAGTCGTCAGTCATAAAGAGTCGTGAAAGTCGTGAGCGTCGTGAGAGTCGTTACTGAGAGTTTTGCAATTTTTCTTCCCCATCTCAACTTCCTCCTCCTCCCCCTCCCCCACCGCCCCAGCCTAGACAGGAGAGTAGGTCGAAGGCTCAAACTGAGCCTTGACCCGAGCTAGCAGACGTTCCCAGGCGAGACAAGCACGGACCCAGTACCGCCGGATGAGAGCCAGAACACCAGTTGGCGGAGACGGTCGAGAGCCTTGGTAGTGTGGACCAGCAAGAAGCGGACGAGGAACATGCCCGAAGCCGTCGTCGTTGCCGCGGGCGGAGGGGAATCTTCCGCAGCTCGCATTTTCGAAGACGCCGTGGCGGGCGCGGGCTACGACCTCATTCATCTTGGCTTTGAGTTCTTCCTGCGTGAGCTTGGGCGGGGAATGGGGGCGGCCGTAGAGCCGGTGACGCGCGTCGTCCGAGAGGGTGCCCGAGTACGTCTGGAATAGCTTGGCTTCGCACATGAGCGGCAGACCTGCATTCGACGACGCGGGAGATGGGGGCTGGACGGGCTAGGAGAAAGCAGCGCAGGGAGGAGAAGGCGGCGAAGGTAGCCGGCGGCTTTGGGTGGCGTGCAAGGTGGCGTGCGAGGTGGTGGGGCGAAAGCCTCCGCGACGCTTGGGTGCCATGACTTCCGTTTCTTCTCCTTGATATCCGGACGCGGGTAGTCGGGGGGTTTGTTCTTCGTTTTCGCGTATGCCAGGGCAGGGTGGTTGTACATTTCTGCTCGCTCCATCGGCCTAGGGAAGACTTCAGTTGTAAACTTTTCCTGGTTCACCGATGTGCCGGGTCCAAGCTGTTGAGGAGATCCACTCAAAGAACTAGGCAGCTCGCCCCCAATGTTCGGCCTAGGGTAGTCAACAGGCTTGATCATCTGGTCTGCATAGGCGAGGGCAGGATGTTCGTAAGTCTCGGCTCGTTCCATGGGTCGTGGGTATACGCCAGGTTCGAAGGCCTCGTCGACCACGTCGGACAAATCGACTTCAGGTCCTCGTCTTGGGACCGAAAAGTTACGCGCGGGCTTAGACAGTGTATCGGGCTTCATTAGGGTATCGATTTTGATTACAGTATCGGGCTTTAACAGAGCATCCGGCGTGATTAGGGTATCGGGTTTGATTACGGTATCGTGCTGAAACTTGTACTTGGAAACATTCCTTAGGTCGACTGCAGATCTGGACTTGCGCTCAGGTGTAGACTTTGTCTTGGTCGGTGAAAGCGACTTGGACTTGGACCGAGGAGACGCAGTAGGCGATGTATCACTCCTCGAGACGTCGCGCCAGGGAGGCGGACCGACAACGCTATTCGGCTTCAGGAGGTCGCTTCTATTAGTTACCTCACGCAAGGGGCTCCTTCGCGCCACTGCCGGTTTCCTGGGACTAATAGACACTCCGTTGTTTTCGGGCTTGGTCACACTTGAGGGCCGCCAGCTCTTGACTTGTACACCCCTCTTGAGTGTCGCCCTCTTGGTCTCCAGCTCGACTAGCTTGCTCACTTCCGCGCTTGGAAGCCGTGGTACATTAGTTCGGGGCCTGCTCCGGAGTAGCCGCCTGATCGTCGGGCTGGGGAGCCTACCTCGTAGCGTCGCTTTTGAGGCCGCCGGAGAGATTGGTTCCGTGCCTCCTGAGCTGGACTGGTCCTTGCACAAGGGGAGGTTCTGGTGAATGATAGGAAAGACGGTGGCACCGGGGCCCGGCAGGCTGTGACACGCAGGCCAGCTGGGCTTTCGCACTTCCGTCGAAGGGACGACAGGAACCTCTGTTCGAACGACGGGCGGCTCCATGGATATTGTAGATGTCACCAACTTGTGCTCGCCGATGATCTTGGGGACACGGGTAGGCGGAGGGGTTTGCGACTTTGCGGCGGTCTTTGCAGGTGTCTTGCTCGGAGTGAGAGGAGGCAGAACGTTCTTACCAGTCATGCTATCGAATAACGACCCTAGCCGCTGGCGTAGGGTTTCACCGGCAGAGATCTCCTTCGGACGACCCATACGAGGCGACGTGAACTCGAATTCCGGGTGTGGGTCGGAAAATTCGTAGTCGGCTCCCTTCCTGACGGGACACGCGCCATTTGCCTTCGGGGGCGGCGGTATGAATGGCTTCCATGGTGGCGTCAAAGTCTGCTTGGCAACACGGTCCCAATTTCTGAGGGAAGAGATGTGAAATGTTGACGAGCGTGAAAGGCAACTGACAACTTACACGCCACGGAAGTACGCATGCGCCTTGATCTGTTCGAGCGACATGAGATCATGTGGGTCCTTGACGAGGAGCTTTTGCACAAATTCTCTCGTGAGCTCAGAGATGTTGTCATCCTCACTGAACTGAAGCGGGTCGTTGATGACGGCGTTACGCATCTCATCCGAAGTCAAGGCATTGTCGCCGAACGGAAGCTGCGAGTAAAATCAGTGCATGAATTGTGCAGAGATTAAGTGCACTAACCCTTTGCGTTAACATCCTGTACATAAGGACCCCGAGTGCGTGGGTGTCAGCCCCGAACGAATAAGGACGACCACAGTGCATCTCGACAGACATGTACGCTGGGGTTCCTACGACCTCGTCAGTGGTAAACGACTGAGCTTGATTTTCATCGGCTTGAAGGATGAAGGCACCGGAGTCGGCGTTAGGGTCGACGACGAATTCAAAAGGTTTGCCGGAATTCGAGTCCGGGGAAGGCGGCAGGGCCGTCGCGGGGTAGAACTTCTTCGAAAGGCCGAAGTCTGTCAGCCGAAGGTGACCTTCGCGTGTGAAAAGAATGTTCCCCGGCTTGATGTCGCGGTGAATGATGTTTCTCGCGCGCAGCTCTTCCAAAGCCACCACCTAGGGGAAGTAATCATCAGTCATTGTGAACACGTGCAGAGTGAATCATGTAGCAGACCATTTCAGCAGCATAGAATCTGACTCGGTCTTCATTGAATTTGCCCGCGACGCCCAACTCGATGGCCATATCATTACCCCCAAGATAGTCCTGTGAGATATTAGTATGAAGCAAAGTGACGAAAGTGTAGCGACCGCGAACCGTAGCGAGGTAGTAATTCTCTGTGTCGTGCCAACTGCAGAGAAGCGGGTGCAGGAAGGTAAGCTGTCCGTCGTCCAAGGACGCTTGAATATCCTGTTCCCTGAGGACCCACTCGTCGAGACTTTTCGATTTGGGGATGACCTTCACGGCAACCTGAGTCTCAGTTCTATTATCGACGGCGAGGAATACTTGACCGCTGTGGCCGCCGCCGATGCGCTTAAGGAACTGGAAGTCGTGGAGGGTGCGCGCGCATGTACGAGGAGGTTCGCCAAAGGACGAGTCCGCACTGTCATTGGTCTTCCTAGAAAAGAGCGAAGATTTAGGAGACTTTAAAGAAACACGATGTCAGCCGCAATGCAACGACGAGGAAGGAGAGATACGCACCGAGGTAGAGGAATTAGAGAACGACATTACTATAGATAGATACTAGATGATTATACGCAGAACGAGTGTAGGATAACTTGAGGACAACGGTTGACAGCGGTCGCGACAACGAGGTAGAGAGAGTAGGATGGGATCCTGGGGTCTCAGACATCGCAGAAGACTTATATAGGGCGATTGGGACTTGGACTGGACTGACGGACGAGGAGGAGGATGGTCAACCACAAAATAACAGCGCTTACGTAAGCTAGCTCGCCGAGGAAGTTTAGAACGGGCTTGACAAGCCTTGACATCGACTCAGGACTGTGACACAGCTAATTCGCGCAGACAGCCCGCTCGACATGGGCTGGCTATCCTCCTTTTTCTCCTCAACGCCCCAGGCATCCCAGTATTCGAGGAAAGGCCAAGCCTTGTCGTCAACGCACGAAGCCTTCTCGCTGCCTACCTCGTCACCGACGTTCGCTGCTCACCCTGATGCGTTCAATCCAGAGTCCCTCCAAACTCCCGACCTGGAAGCTACCATGAGTCCCACCTACACATACCCGCCGCAAGGGCCAGGTGCATATGGCTATGTACCGACGTCGTAAGAATTCTTCCCCTTACTATCCTATTTACGTCCAACTTAATGCTTTCTAGCGCCGGTCCCAACTCTCGGCCCACGTCTCTGCTCCCTACCCATCATGATTCCAATCATTCCCCTCTTTCACCCAAGTTCAGCTACCCCCCGTTGGCAACTACTTGGAACCGACTGCGCACCTGGCTCGATCGCGAATACCCAGAACTGGGCGATACCCTCAACTATGGCATCCTCCCACAAGATCTTGCAGAAATAGAAATGCAATTCGGCTTCGCGCTACCTCCTGCCGTACGCGAATCATACCTCTGCGTCGACGGACAAGAGGCAGAATCTGCCGCTGGGTGCTCAGAGGGTCTATTCTTTGGACTTAAACTCCTTCCTCTCGAAGACGTCCTCCAGGAATGGAGATTTTGGAGAGAGGTCGACGACGACCCCACAACTGGCGCTAATTCTCAGCTACGTGAAGTGATGCAGTCCATCCCGCCTGGTTGGGTCCGCAAGGAATATTCCCAACGGGGATGGATCCCTCTTATTGCCGACAAAGTGGGAAACTATGTCGGCGTTGACCTCAATCCTGATGAAGCTGGATCAGTCGGTCAGGTGATAGTCTTTGGGCGCGATTTTGATAGCAAGGTCGTTCTTTGGAGAGGTGACGGCCCGGCAGGGTGGGCGAAATGGCTTGCCAGCTTCGTGGAGGAATTGGAGAGTGGTGAAGGCTTTGAGCTTGGCTCTGGGAATGAAGCGAGCGATGATAGCGAGGATGATCTCGGCTATGAAAGCTATTTCTACGATGGGACTGGGCGTGGACAGGGTGACGGCGGTGGGGATGCGGGCTCAGGAGGTGGCTTGCGGCTAGCTGGCGAATATCGAGGTTGGAACGTCTTTGAAGCATGGGCCGACCGAAGTCTTAGGAGATGGCATGAAGCTGGGGTAATAACGGATACGTCGCTTTCACCGGCACCGGAGGAGCCCAAGGTGTGCAGTAACCAAAATTTTGCGCTGTCTTTTTCCCTAATACTCTGATTAGGCACCAGGACCTGCGGTTATGGATGTCACACATGAATCCAGCGCAGAGGTTGGAATCCCCGTTCTCGCGGACGTCGACGACCCCATCCCAGCGCCGACTGTTGCGCCAGGTCATAAACATACCACCAGTAACAACGCACCGGGCCCGCTACCCACCATATCAGTTACCCGGGCCCCTGCCCCGTTACCCGTCGCGCTCCCACAACCACAGGACATCTTGTCCACACCCGTCTCTTCCCAGTCCTCCTTTGACGAGGATCTAGAATCTGGCCGAAGCGTGGGTATGCGCGAAGTCTCGAATCTTGTCCCTTCACCCAAACTCTCAAAACCTCAGTCTCCCGCCGTACAAGAAAACGCCGGCGCGTCTTCTCTCGTCACAAGTTCCTCCTCCCGATCACGGCCCACATCTCCTTCCGACACCACGCGCTCAACGTCACAAAGAGCTGACATCCCTGATCTCCTTGCTGATTTTGCCCCCGCGATGGATACGAAACCAATCGCACCGTCGTCGCCTGCGTCTGTCCAAGCGGAAACGATGGCGACACCTGCGCTGGAGCCAATTCCAGCTGAATTGCCAGACTCTGCGGAGACTCCTGACGACGCTTCGTCAAAGCCGGTAGATGAGGAAGAAGTTGATCCGAATACCACCATCCGGTTGGTGGGCGGAGGCGGCATCGTTGGCACCGTTCAACCAGAGGAAGAGGAAGAGTCGCAGCTGGAGGAGGCGGAAACTGACGCAGATGCCGTCTCCGTCACGGAAGAGGCCTCGGAGGCAATGTCGGCAAGCGCGAAGACACACAAGAAGACCAAAAGCGGTTTGGCTGGACTGAAAAAGCTTGGGAATCTTGGGAAGAAGCGCGACTCGAATAGCAGTGTGAAAGGTACGGCGGGGTCTCCCGCGGCGACTTGACGTATTGCCCACGGTGAGGATCCAGTGGATTGAGACGCACGTCTAATTCATCTCCTTCACTTTCTGGTCCTCGTCTTTTATCACCTTATAAACTCTACCCCAAAATATGGACTTGACCGAACGTTGCATCCTTCTTTATCGTCGCGTTCACCTCCGTCGTCATCCCGGCTGAACACCATTCGTTTTAATACACCCCCATCATGCATTAGCTGGTCACAATACGTTCAAACATTCCCACATCCTCACTACCTCGTGTAAGGTATTGCATTCGCGTTCCTTCCAGTCACTGCTGTTCCTATACCCATAGTCGCGACCCTTATGGTATACACGTACAACCTGTGCGGGACCTTTCCCATGAAAGCTATAGAGCCCTTGCTTTGGCGTGTACGTTGCAAATAGGTAATGTGTACTTCAGATAACCAAGTTATTAGGACCTGTGTAGTCCTCTTTCGTTCTACAGATTGCGTCCCACTTTGAACTCGTTCTCCGATTTACCGTCCTCAAAGCATGGCAAAGCGGGCCGCTGAGTTCCAAACAAGTGCAGTAAGTCATGTGACCATTTATTCCTCGTTTGTCGCGTGTTGAAGTTGTTCATTCAATTTCGGACGGCTCAACGTCCTTCAATTCTGTGACAGATCATCTCGTTCTCTGTGCCCGCGTCGGCAACATGAACGCACTAGTCTCTTTTATTCTCCATCCTCTAATACCCGTAAATGTCGGCTATGACGATGACGAGCAGACGGGCATCGACGTGGTGTACCCGCTAACGATTTTCTTCGCCTTCGGAATCTGGCTTGTTGTTCAACGCTACCATAAGATGCACAACAGCGCGGTACCTTTTTACCATGCCATACCAGCCGTACGTCCACTTCTCCTCACCGCTGTTCTGTATCCATCCTCACGCCGTCGCCGAGTCGAGTAGGCTGCAGATCCCAAATGGGAGTCCGTCGCGATTCAAAACCCACATCTGGAATCACATCTAGACAAGGAAGAAATTATGCCCCACATTGAGGTGCCCGGAAGACGGTATATTACGAGCTTCGACCCCGCGACCGGGCTGCACCTTGGGATTTCCATCGCCGACAGCGAGGAAGAAATTCAAAACAAAATTATCCAAGCCGGAGAAGCGCAGAAAGAATGGAGTCATACTACTTTCACGCAAAGGCGGCGCGTGATCAGGAGCTTGATGAAGTGGCTGGTGGATAACCAGGAGGTTTGCGCGCGGGTCGCGTGTCGGGACTCGGGCAAGACGTGTGAGTGGTTCGCGTCTTTTCGCATGACCTTAGTCCTGAGCTTGCTTTCAGTGATTGACGCGGCACTTGGTGAAATACTGACGACCTGTTCCAAAATGGAGTGGTTGATCAACCACGGCGAGGACGTGCTTAAACCACAAACCAGGGCAGGCAATTTTATGCTTTCCTACAAGAAGTCTCAAGTAGTCTACGAGCCCCTTGGCGTTGTCGCTGCTATTGTATCATGGAACTATCGTGCGCATCCTTTCATTCGAAAATTAATCGGGTCAATCTTGACGTGGATGGACAGCTCTTCATAATGCTTGGTCACCAATTTTGGCCGCCATATTTGCCGGCAATGGTGTCGTACTGAAATGTTCGGAGAACGTCATCTGGTCCACGACGTGGTTTGTGGGAGCCATTCAGGAATGCCTTCGTGTCTGTGGCCATGATGCGGACCTTGTGCAAGTCGTGTGCTGCTACCCCGAGCAAGCTGATGCCCTGACGAAATCACCGCTGATCAAACACATCACGTTCATTGGCTCAGAAGAAGTCGGGCGCAAGGTCAGTACCCTCCGGAACAATCAATTGCCGCCACTGAGAACGGCTCGCTGCAGATCGCGAGAGCAGCGACGGAGCACTTGACTCCTGTAACCTTGGAACTTGGTGGGAAGGACCCTGCAATTGTCCTTCCAGGAACGGACTTGAACAAATGGGCACCTCTATGGTTGCGTGGAATTTTGTTCGTACTGTCAGCTCTATCGATGACCTGTTCAGACTTCTCACGAACCACTCTAGCCAAAATATGGGACAGAACTGCATTGGCATCGAGAGGTTGATAGTGCACTCCAGCCAATACGACGAGCTACACGACATCTTGTCCGAGCGTATTACGAAACTGAGGGTCGGCTCGGTCCTAGCACCTTCTCCTGAGGGATACGTATCAACTATCGACTGCGGGTCTATGATATCTCGTGATCGTTTCCCGGCCCTCGAGAAAATCATCCGCGACGCGGAAGAGGCGGGTGCGAGGGTCGAAGGTGGCGTCACGTATAATCACGTCTACCTGGAGAACGGCGCCTACTTCACTCCCAGTCTTGTCGGCCCGGTGGATTCTTCCATGGACATTGCCCAACACGAACGTACGTGTTTTATGTGAAATGTGAGGACTACATGTCCTGACAAACCGACCTTTTCGAAGTGTTTGCCCCGATCGCGGTTTTGATGCCATATGAAACCATCGAGGAGGCGGTAGAAATTGCGAATGGCACTCGATATGGTCTCGGTGCCAGCGTGTTTGGTCCCGACCAACGGCAGGCGCTCAAGGTCGCGAAACAACTCGAGTGCGGCATGGTGTCCATTAACGACTTTGGAGTATTTTATGTGAGCACTACCGATCTAGTCATAAGCTATACCGGTTGACGTGTTGATTTTGCAGGTCAAGTTTGTGTTTCGGCTTCTTGAATAGTTCCATCATTCGCTTACATTTCTTTTCAGCCAAGATTTGCCGTTCGGTGGCACCAAGTACAGCGGCTACGGGAGATTCGGTTCGTATTCCTTTACTTTGACAATTGAGCGGCATAAGTATTGGTCACGTATCTCTTTTCAGGCGGTCCTGAGGGTCTTCGGTCTCTGACAAATGTGAAGGCAATCATGGTTGATAGATGGCCATCACTGGTGCAGACCAGCATCCCCAAAGTCCTCGATTATCCCATGCGGTCATTGTTCCAGAGCTGGTATGCATATACCTTGCCTGATTTATCTTTGGTAACCTTTGTTATTGTTCGTTTGCAGGGAGTTCTCCAGCGGCCTCATACGGTTCCTGTACGCTGATGGTTGGCGTGCCAGAATACGTGGGCTAATTGCGCTTAGCCGCGCCGCCCGTAAGTAGGAGACGAGCTTTCGATCGCGGCCTTGCTCTCCGCATTCGCTTATTTGTCGAACCATCTACCTCGTACTATAAGTATGCTTCTATTGGTCGGTCGGAAGGCTTTTTGGATACCCGGTTTCGACTTTTTTGCTTTGACGTCGCTTTGTTGCTGCGTTCGGAGTCACGCATTGCAGATACGCACGTCATGAGCACTTACAGTTCAGAAAATATCAAGTATGTAATCTCAAGAGTCCCCAGTTGCGGTGGCACGTTTTCGAGACAAAGCCATGTAGAGAGTTATGTACCGGTACAGCTGTCCGTAATACCGGTCAATGTTCCATAGCCACACAGCTCGAAAATTCCCGTGTCAATTAGGCTTCGCCGCGAGCGTCACTGCCGCAGAGAAAGTGCACTGGACGCTTGAGAAAAATGAGTCTCACCAGCTACTAGGACGCGCTCACACGGACGTTGTGTAATTTTCTGCACTCGATGATGCCCACTCCAAGAGCTGTGAAACGGTGGACGCATGATATTTGGGTATCTACATAAATGAACGACGTGTACGACTATCTCCGTTCCAGCAAGGGACTTAGCAGTGTCCAAGTCGTTTGAAACGACGTTCCTCTGTAAGACTAGCAATTTCTTTCAGGTCGATGATCTTGAATGGCCATGTCAGCCAGTTGCCACCGCTGCGCATGTTGGGCAAGTACATGTCTTCCAGCAAGTCGTCGACGAGCTGCGGCCAGCTAAGACCGAACAGAGCTTAGATCTTGTCAGCCCACAGTCAGGATAGGTAGCGCACCTCCAGAACGCCAAAAAGCTGCTGTAGCTCTCGTTCACCCACAGCAGCATGTCGGGGTATCGTTTCCTCATCCACGCTGAGTTGCGCTCTGCGCCCGCTAGCGCTTCCTCTGTTGACGATGGAAGGCGCATCTTGTCTTTGAGGAAGTAAGAGGAAATCCAGTGGGCCGAGACCTCGTACGAATAGCCGTTATTGGTGGTAAACTATGGGCTGATGAGAAATAGCTAAGCAAAGGATATGAAAACGTACGACCGCGCCGTTGATTGCAAAATCCCGCTTCTCTAAATTTTTGGCAGGTACAAGCCCGCGATATATCGATGACGCCCACTGTTCGTTGTCCGGGTGTGACGACGGTGGATTCGCCAAAGATGTGTAGTTCCAAGTGTCGGCGACCTTCGTGAGTGGCGGGTGCCTTCCAATACCAATTTCCTCAGCAGTCTCTTCTGTTGCAAGAAATCAGGGCGTCAGCTTGAGTTTATGATTGAAAGAAACGCACTGTCGAAGATCTCCGTCCAAGAGGATTTATATCCGGTCGCGAGAATCACGACATCGGCAAGAAGTGTTTTCCCGCTGCTCAAGATTAGGGACCGGCCATCGCTTCCGTAGCCTTTGGCACGGGCAGGTGCGGCAAGCTGAATTTGCCCGGAGCTGACAAGACCATGGAAGCTGTTCGCACGATAAGCGCCCTCGTCATTAGTTCGAATGCCCCAGAATAGGGAATGAGCATTTCGCAAGGGGGATTCCTTCGGTAAGGAGTATACATCCAGCTGTGGACGCAAATGTTGATGAGACAACAATTTGAAAGACTCCTAGATGGAGGCACCAACAGAGGTCGAGGTTATCTTGTCCCAGATGAAATGTGTGATCTTACTACCAAGCCATGTCGTATGTAAGAAACGTCTGGACGAGAAACCTTGGGTCAGTAGCGACAGGCGCACGAAGGGGGATGACACGAACTCTAGACGTGTCCTTAATTCAATGTGAGGTGACAGAATACCAAGAAATCTGGGAGCCGCTCAGACAAACTACTGAGGAATAAGGGATGATTTATCACCTGCTTTTGCGAATAAAGTCTGGTAGCGGCTTCGAGACCGCAAGGATGGCATCTGCAGTCTCAAAAACGACCGTAACTTTCCGTCCGGCATTTGCGAGATAAGCAGCGGTACTAAAGGCAACAAGTGCGACTGAGTGACTGCGTATTTGCGCGCCCAAGGCAGAAGCTCACTCTTGGGCAGACTTCCCGCCGCCGATGACCACGATCGACTTTGCCTCGCCAGTTGCGTCGGATAAGACAGACTTGGTTGTCTCGAGTACGTCGTCGACATGATCGCGGAAGTTCGCTGAGTGGAATACTGGACCACGAAAACCGGCTCGCTTGGCGGTCTCGGGCGATAGATGTTCTGGGACGTTCGGATTACTGCAGCCCTGCTGCAGGATAAGTAGCACATCCAATGCGCCATTCAAAACGCGTACCCCAGTGCAAGGGACAATGTGGGTAAACTGAAGAACCTCCTGTGTGCCGCTTCTCCGATCCTCCACCGTCACTGACCAGGCGCCGCTGGCAGCTCGACGGATCGCAAGAACCTCTGTTTCAAACCGGATTTTACCATTCAAGAACGTCTCGGCGAAGTTCTCCATGTACGCGCACATGTCTTCCCCGGACAGGCGACCACCTGTTTCTGAAGCCTTGGACGGCGGAGGCATGGGCAAAGATGAGAATCTGAATTCTCCATGTACACTGGATGGAAGGATTGAGCCTGCGTCGCGTCACGCCTGCGAGTAACTTACTTGTTTATGGTCAGACCGGGATAGATTCGTTCCCTCGCCCAGACTCCTCCCGCAGACTTATCACGCGTCAAAAGCTGCACATCGAAACCATCCTTGATTAGCACTTGGGCAGTGATAAGCCCTGCTGCTCCTGCTCCTATAATTCCGACAGTGTTGGCCTGAGGTGCGGACGACATGAAAATATGAGGTTGGCGGTGACTCGGAGACGATGAATGTACGTATACCGTACCTCATGTCAATCTCAAATAACGTACTTGGGATCAAGAAGCTCATCGGAAACTGCCAGATCCCGCAAGGAACAGCCGTTTACTTGGTCAATGCAACCTGCAGAAACGTTGCGACGCTCCAAATCAATATTGTAAAGGTGAAAGTAACAAATTTAGTAGAAGACCATGTGGGGCCGTGGGAAGCTGGTTCATGTCACGATCGCAGTGGCGCACCTGAATGGTTGACGATCACCTCGACTCTACCCCTGTATGGTCCTCCCACCGTGACCTACTCCGTCTGTGCACCCTCGCGGTAACTCTTCGTGAACTTCCAGGTATTTCCAACGCACAGGGCTCGCTCTTCACGAGAACTGGCAAGCCAGCCCGGTCGACTACAGCATGCAAATACGCGGAAGGTAGATCTGACACGCTTGCAGGAACGCACGACGTCGACGTCAGCAAGGGTCTAATTTGGAGACCAGATGCACCAATAGAGAGAAAATTCACGGCGATGTTCGCCTGACTTCAGCGCTTTGGCGTGAAAGTTCACCATGACGATCGATTTGTCGTCCTGTTTGCACTCGATGGTATCGACGACACCCCCTCTGCTTGTGACCCTTGTACGCTAGCGCCTCAACGAGTGACCATGCGTCTTAAAGTTCTTCGTTCTCTGTGACGCCTTTCAATCCTGTGTCTCCGGTGAGCCTGTAGGTTGAGCTGACTAGCTTTCTTGGCTGGACCAGTGATCAGGTCTGTCTCTCCACTCGTTTTCTCGATGACGGTCTGGTTACGACGCAGCGATGCTAGGAAAGCGTCAAGCTGCGTGCGAATCTCTACTATGACACATCTCCGTCATCCAGCTCCCATTGGAGAAAGTCGCGGTTGAGCAAGGTCTCTTCGAACTCGAGATTTCTTGGGCCTGTGGACCGCTTTTTTGGACTGTTTCTAACGCTCGCCCGGATACCTTCGACTCGCTCATCCTGGACAGATATCTTTATAACACTCCCCGCACTCGTCCCACCATTCCTTTGAGTCGATCCGGCCGTACTGCGGCTGATAGGTCACGAGATGAACGCCTCGGTCCATCGGATTTGTCTCCTCTCTAGAGCGGCCTCTGTGGCATGGCATCTGCTGAATTCCCTCAGGATCATCGTGACATGTTAATACCTCCTGTCAACCCCTATTCATTGCATTTCACATTCCCGCGAGGAAAAATGTCTTGAACATCGTGATCCAACAGTCCTCTTCTTTGCTAGCGCCGCAAGCATGCAACTGACGTCCCTATAGAGACCTGCTTTTCCTTTTCTTTGGCAGCGAGGTTCGGGCCAGTGCTCATCGGGGTTGCGTCGCTTCGACCGTCAACAAGTCTGTGGATCGTCAAATTATATTCAGGGTCACTGTGCAGACGGGTTCAACCATAGCTGTTTCTGCTTTCGTCAATGTCCCACAATCGTCGCCCATCGCAGAAAGGCCTACTTTATTCGACGAGAAAGCATTGAACGATGCATGGCATGCAAACTCGTCTGTGACTGCTGTATGGCTCCGTCTTTCGCGAGCGGCACACACTGTCGATCCTAACTTTGTGCATTTGTCCGGTCCAAGAGGGACGTAAACAGCCTCTTGAGCACGTCGGTATTCTCCTTCAGATTATGCAGACGTACCTGTCGCTCTATTACAGAGTCTTGGTTGCGATTTGAGCGCGCGCTCTGGGTTGTTCGACCTTACTGGCCGCGACGTTCTTGGCCAGCTTCGAGAACTCCCACTCTCGCCAGGCATCTTTTGTCGGTCTCCTTGCATACCACTGGAACTTTTAGATGTCCATTCAACACCAGTTGACAAAGTTGTACGTATGATTTTATGAGGCCTGTGGAGGACTGATACATTTAAGTTAGGCGCGATTCCTTTTGGGGGTGTACGAGCTAGGACGCTTCAAGACGAGCAAGACCTCGAGAAGTGGGAAATGTCGTCGCAGTGACGAACAACACACGATTGAGGTTCAGCCAAGCTACGAACGGATGGATGGTGCCAAGTCATTCGCAACGTACCCCGCCGCCGACTCACCGATCACTTCCAGGTGCAGTGATGTTGTAAGGTGATAGGAGTACTCAGTAGACACAGTCGCGTTTCTACGGACTTGAACAAATACTGAGCAGGGTTGCCCACATTCTCCACCCATCGCTTGATGATTGATGCACAGCTTCCAGAACTGAATCGAGAGGCATAGAACGTTCTGCGGAGTTCGACTGTACAGCGGCGACTTGTGAAAAACGTGGTGTGGCAAGCGTGTTCACGGTTTGGCCAATGCGAAGAGCATTTGTGTCGACATCACGGCCCATCGATGGACCATTGTAGATCCAGATAATCGACATCGAAGGCAGGACAAGACGGCCAGAGGTGTAAAGAAAGCCAAAGCATCGTTCTCGAATGTTCTACCACCATCCGCCGCAATTCCCGAAAAGGCAAGTTTCGGATTCTTCGAGAATACGAAAAAATTGGTCTACTTAAAGGAATGGACGCGCTCTTTCTCCCCAAGCTCATCTTCCCACTTTTCATACCGTATAATCCCTCCCTCCAAAAGCGTCAGTACCTCTCGACTGTATGTGCCTTTGTTGCACGCGATCTTAACATCCCCATAGACCAATGGCCCAAACTGAAAGCTTCGGATTCCAGGCTGAGATCAGCCAGTTGCTGGACCTGATCATCAGTAAGTCGTGCTCACCATCCGTGCTGAGAGTCTATCTGACCATCCCGTCCGCCCAGACACCTTCTACTCCAACAAGGAGATCTTCCTTCGTGAATTGATCTCCAACTCCTCAGATGCCCTCGACAAGATCCGCTACGCGTCGCTGACCGATCCCTCCGTCCTCGACACCGAGAAGGACCTCTACATCCGCATCACCCCAGACAAGGAGAACAAGATCCTGTCCATCCGGGACACCGGTATCGGCATGACCAAGGCCGACATGGTCAACAACCTCGGCACCATCGCCAAGTCCGGCACAAAGGTCAGTGGCCCATCGGTATCAATCGAGAAAAACGACGACCTGACATGGGATCGTGCGTCTTTGGTAGGGCTTCATGGAGGCGCTCAGCTCCGGTGCCGACATCTCCATGATCGGACAGTTCGGTGTCGGGTTCTACTCTGCGTACCTCGTTGCCGAGCGTGTCCAGGTCATCTCAAAGCACAATGATGACGAGCAGTACATCTGGGAGTCGGCGGCTGGCGGCACCTTCACCATCACGCTCGACACCGTCAACCCGCCCCTCGGCCGCGGCACTGAGGTCCGCCTGTTCCTCAAGGAGGACCAGCTCGAGTACCTCGAGGAGAAGAAGATCAAGGAGATCGTCAAGAAGCACTCCGAGTTCATCTCGTACCCGATCCAGTTGGCCGTGACCAAGGAGGTCGAGAGGGTGCGTCCATTTGTCTGATTCACTGTATTTCATCGAGGCTGATGGTCGTCGTTCAATAGGAGGTCGAGGATGAGGAGGCCGAGGCGATCGAAGAGAAGGAGAAGCCCAAGATCGAGGAGGTCGAAGAAGAGGAGAAGAAGGAGAAGAAGGTCAAGAAGATCAAGGAGAAAGAGGTCACTCAGGAGGAGCTCAACAAGACGAAGCCCATCTGGACCCGCAATCCTCAGGACATCAGTCCCGAGGAGTACGCCTCCTTCTACAAGAGCTTGACGAACGACTGGGAAGACCATCTTGCCGTCAAGCACTTCTCCGTCGAGGGTCAACTCGAGTTCAAGGCCATCCTCTTCGTTCCTAAGCGGTGAGTTCTATCTCATTCATGCCTTCGCCATCGATTCTCATGGAGACCGTAGCGCTCCCTTCGACCTCTTCGAGTCCAAGAAGAAGCGCAACAACATCAAGCTCTACGTCCGCCGTGTCTTCATCATGGACGACTGCGAGGACCTCATCCCCGAGTACCTCAACTTCGTCAAGGGTATCGTTGACTCCGAGGATCTGCCGCTCAACATCTCGCGTGAGACGCTGCAGCAGAACAAGATCCTCAAGGTCATTCGCAAGAACATTGTCAAGAAGTGCATGGACCTCTTCAGCGAAATCGCTGAGGACAAGGATAACTTCAACAAGTTCTACGAGGCCTTCGGCAAGAACATCAAGCTCGGTATCCACGAGGATGCCCAGAACCGCAGCAAGCTTGCTGAGTTCCTCCGCTTCTACACGACCAAGTCGACCGACGAGTTGACTTCGCTCAAGGGTGCGTCGTTCGGCCTTGTCATTATCTTATTTAACTGACGCGTGTCATTCCACTGCAGACTACATCACCCGCATGCCCGAGGTTCAGAAGTCGATCTACTACCTCACCGGCGAGTCGCTCGCTGCCGTCAAGGACTCCCCCTTCCTCGAGGTGCTCAAGAAGAAGGGCTTCGAGGTCCTGCTCCTCGTGGACCCTATCGACGAGTACGCCATCACGCAACTCAAGGAGTTCGAGGGCAAGAAGCTCGTGTGCGTGTCCAAGGAGGGCCTCGAGCTCGAGGAGACCGAGGAGGAGAAGAAGGAGCGCGAGAAGGAGGCTGCCGAGTACAGCGACCTGTGCACTGTCGTCAAGGATGCGCTCGGCGACAAGGTCGAGAAGGTCGTCATCTCGAACCGTATCACCGATTCGCCTTGCGTGCTCGTTACCGGCCAGTTTGGTTGGTCGTCGAACATGGTGCGTTTCATCTTGCTTTCTGGTTTCGTTATCTAGTATTGATGCAGAGTCTTGTGGTCTGTAGGAGCGTATCATGAAGGCGCAGGCTCTCCGTGATTCGTCGATGTCGTCGTACATGGCATCGAAGAAGACGCTCGAGCTGAACCCGAAGAACAACATTGTTAAGGAGCTGAAGCGCAAGGTCGCGGAGGACAAGGCGGACAAGTCCGTCCGGGATCTGACATACCTCCTGTACGAGACTGCACTGCTCACCTCGGGCTTCGTGCTCGATGACCCGACATCATTCGCCAAGCGCATCCACCGCATGATTGCGTAAGTTTTCGATGTCTGATTTATGTGGACAGCTTGACTGACGTTGACTCGTAGGCTGGGTCTTGATGTTGATGAGGAGGAGCAAGGAGGCGCGGGTCTCGAGACCAGCGGTGAGGCACCTCCGCCACAGGAAGCAGCGTCGACGTCGGCGATGGAGGAGATCGACTAAACTAGAGCTTAACTTTGGTTTTTTCGGATGCTCTCTTGCTTGCTACTGGTCATTTTAGTACACACGCTTCATATCTGTATGTATCATCTTGCTATCCATTCACGACGACACCACTTGGCCTGTATCGCACTCTATATTTCCTGTTATTAGTCGCACCCAAAATAAATACAACATCGAACGACGTATTCTGACTCGTGCGCTGCGTGAGTGCACGCGTGGAGACGCGTGGGGACAGGGAGTCAGATTACTGGACGGGGAACGCGTTAGGCGTCTGGTATGTAGCAGCGCTCCGCGTGCACCGCGACGTGACGGATGAAACGCGCATGGGCGCCACTAAAACGAGCAACGATGGCGACAACTGACTCGTTGCCTGTGGGAACAGGACCCCTCAGGACATGCGCCGAAACGTGATAGAGGTGATGGGCTGAGCAGAACAATGGAGCGCTGGGGGCTGGGCTGCTGATGTATTTGGGTGAACAAAAGCCGTGGAGGGGAGGGGAGAAAGGAGACAGGTGCAGGGTTGAGCAGGGAAATCCACGGTGATGCGGAGTTGCTTTGTAGATAAATATCGAGAGGATAGCCGAGGATGAGAGGAGTTGCTGGTTTCGGAGGAGTTCCTAATGTGGACGGGTGTGTCGGTGAGCCGGTGACTGATGCCAGATGGACCTGCGGTGATGGGCATTGTTTGCGCGTTTCCTCTCTTCCCTCTGACTGCCATTGTCTCGATTATGATCAATCCCTCTTTTCCTACTTTATAAGCCTCCTGACGCCCATTGTCTCAGTCATTCCGCCACCCACGACCCAAATGCCTCCTATTTTATCGCCCCATCCTCGCCCCGCCCCAACGCGTATGCTCCGAGCCAGCTCCGTTGCTGCTATCGCCATGCCCCATGAACTTACCTGCGTGCGTCTCCTGCTTTCTGTCCATCCCATTGTCCTGCTCACGACGCCACACCAGTCCAAGATCGCTCCACGCGCCGCGATCTCACTCACCTCCACCCCCCGCCTCATGTCGCCCATCGAACTCGGTCCATCTGCTATGGCACCTGTCAGTGCACGCGCAGCTTCCCTATCACCACCTTCCTCACGCTCGTACTCCCAGATGCCCCGATCAAGCTGCAGTCCAGTCCCTAGACGCCGCACAAAGCCATACCCGACTCCCCACCTCCGTCGGCGTTCCTTATCGCGCCCCGCTTGCCACTCCCAGCCCCCTATACACGCGTTCGACAAGCTTCCGTGGACTGCAGCACTCGATGCCGCACCAACTCACCCTGATATCTGGGACATTGCTGATCTTTCGCAACTCCCGGTGCCCGCTGCGCCCAGCTGCGTAGCTCCTGCATCGGGCGCTGGACCTGTTCGCCGGCGGAGGACGTCCCTGCGCTCTAATTCCATCTCCAACCGCACTGCTCCTCTTTCACTCTCATCTTCCTGTTCTGATCAACGACCATGTACTCCTCTCTGCGATACCCCTTTCAATGTACCAGCCGATACCTCCCGCCCACAAACGCCGCTCTCGCGCTTCAATCCATCACGCGTAATATTCCGCCACCTCATGCCCGTCCTGTGTGATCCTCATAATGACGAGTCGGACCACTGTACTTTTATCCCTGCACTGCCTCTGCACCTTCGCTGATTCAACGGCATCCTGAATGTCCGAACTGATTCGATTCGACGTCAAACCCGGTCACCTCTGCTTTCGATTTCCCAGCCTGCGCTCTCGACCCCTTGCACTCAGATATTCCTCCCAACATCATCGTTTTCGCCATTCGCCATTGGCCTTGCACTGCTTTCCGACATCTGGACTCAACTCCACCCTCATCCGATCCAAATCCTCCACCCAACGCCTGCAATCTTCTCCGCCTCATCTCAGCATCTTCACATATGACCCAATCGCAAAGCATAACTCATCCATATCATGCCCGATCTCTCACCCGTACCATAGATACACCTATTCGACCTTAGTGTAACTCCAGCGCAACTGTATATCTGCCTGATTTATTCGTTGACTTATCGTTGCATCAGTACCAATTCGCCTTTGCCACCTACGTTACTGACATGCACATCCCATCCTTCGACCGACAGCACAATGCTGTCTTTTTCGCTCCCTGGTTTCGCTTTGCTGCCCGTTCGATACGCACCATCGCATCCAGCCAATGCTCTTTATCATTAGTATGGACAGCGCGGACTGCCATTCCTTGATTCGTCTCCTTATCTCATCTGCTGCTGTCAGTCTGTCGACCCTGTATATCAGACAGCATGAAAGCATTGACTGACAGTGTCGTGGTGCTCGATGTCGTGCTGAAGTCCGTGAGTCAAATTTCCGTGGCAAAATGACTCCGTCGTGGATGACTCCACCTCTTGTTCCCGCCTCCACTAAAGAATCCGCCTTAAATCGACGGCGGCGAGACCGCTGAACATCCATACGAAAGCGGCCGCTTCCTTATCTTCTCTTTCCATCCACAACAATGGCAGAATCCCGTATCGCAAACTTCGGCGCTGGACCCTCGGCGCTGCCCGAGTCCGTGCTCGTCGAGGCCGCGAAGGGACTGCTCAACTTCAACGGCACAGGGATAGGTATCGCCGAGATCTCCCACCGCTCGAAAGAGTTCGGCGCCTACATCAAGGAGACCGCGAACCTGATCCGGGAGCAACTCGACGTGCCCTCGACGCACGAGGTCCTGTTCATGCAGGGCGGCGGAACGGGCCAGTTCTCCGCCGTCGTCCTCAACCTCCTCGCGCGGCACCGCCTCCTGCACCCCGACCTCCCCGAGCACGACCGCATCCTCGACTACGTCCTCACGGGCTCCTGGTCCAAAGCCGCGTACACGGAAGCCATGCGGCTCGCACACGGCGCCACAGTACGCATCGCCGCCGACTCGCGCGCACACTCGGCAGACGGCAAGTCGTTCGACGGCCTGCCCCCGCATTCGGGCTTCACGTTCTCGCCCAACCCTGCGCTCATATACTACTGCGAGAACGAGACCGTGTCGGGGACGCAGTTTGCCGGCGAGGAGGGCACCCCGACGTCCTTCCCGTTCCATCTCCTCCCCACTGATGCGGGGCTGCTGCCGCTTGTGGGCGACTACTCGTCGTCGTTCATGAGCCGCCCGATCCCGCGCCTCGCGGACCACGCGATCATCTACGCTGGCGCGCAGAAGAACCTCGGCCCTGCGGGCGCCACGATTCTCATCGTGCGCAAGGACTGCATCGTCGATGTCGACGCCGCGGCCAAGATCGGTGGCGCGCCCGTGCCCATCTCGTTGGCGTACAGACCGTATGCGGCGAATGACTCGATGCCGAATACTCCTTCGGTGCTGGCGATCTATATTTCCGGTCTTGTGCTGAAGAGGAATAAGGCGCTGGGTGGGGTGAGATACTACGAGGAGTTTAACAGAAGGAAAAAGGAGAAGGTGTATGAGGTGTTGAAGGAGGGTGAGGCGAGGGGTGTGTTCAAGTCGAAGGTGAGGGAGGGGGAGGGGAGCTGGATGAATATTGTGTTTGGTGTGCTTGGGGATGGTGCAGAGGCGCGCTTTTTGGAGGGCGCGGAGCTCCGGGGGATGAAGGGTCTGAAAGGGCATCGGTGGGTGTATTCTTCTCTGACTTCTAAGGCGCAAATAGGGTTTACTCATTTCTGGATTGGTTTCGCGCTTGCAGCTCTGTTGGCGGTATGCATGCTCGCTGCTTGCTATGTTCGACGTAAAAAGCTGACGCGAATCACAGGTATACGCGTTTCCCTATACAACGCCGTCACAGAAGAATGGACCGACCAGCTCGTCGCGTACATGCGGGACTTCATCGCAGAGCAATCCGAAGCTCCCGCGACAACTACCGCCATGGAGGCATGAGATTAGACGCTGTAATGACGCTCTGAGGGTCAGGAGGCACGCAAGAAAAATTCATTTGGGACTGTAGAAGGTGACGTTGGAAGAAGACTACCTGTAGAATATTGCGGGCGAGACCTCGATTTATCGGATATCAGTATTGTATGTATTCTGTTCCATGGGACGTAAAGAATACGATCACCGACGCTCAACCGTCGTACTCTTGGTCCCCTACACTCACTGTCAGATGTCTGGCGAAGACAAGGACTATCTAATCTGTTGTAGTCATCTCTGCGATCTAATCAATGTGTTGGGTCACAACCAGCGGGCAACCATGCGACTGCCAGTGGCAGCTCGCGAGGAGGTCGCGTGAACAACAAGAAAGATTTCGACTTCGACTCCGCATATCAGCTTCACGTCAGAACAACCTAATGCTCATAATGAAACGTTCGTGATTTGGCATCTGGGTCTCGTCTATACCGTCCGGCGGCCGCGACCGATAACGACGTCACTTCTCCATGGACCCCTGAAAACGGTGAATCAGTCCTCAAAGGCAACCTCCTATGCAGCTCGGCGGCCGAAGCTACTGAAAGCGCATACATCATTTCCTGAGAAGCAGACCAGACGTCATGGGACTTCGGACTGGACACACTCTTGATTTCGTGAGCGGCTACTATCCTTCCGACCCTTGTCCTTCAATATATAGAGGTCGGGTTCTTCGGTTTTCTCAAGACCCTAACCTCCATGGATAGCCCTCCTTCCTTCGTGTCAGTTTTCGCGATCTCCGTCATGGTCTATGCTGCGTCAAGCCTATTCAAGGCTTGGGTCAAACATACCGAGGTCAGTACATACACCGTCTTTCGGATGTCTCAAAGCTAAAATGTGTTTAGTTGCACCATATCCCGGCAATTGGACCGTCTGGGATGTTTTCCTCCTACATGGGGGCAATAAGGATGCTCAAGCATGGTCGTGATGCGGTCCAAGAAGGGTACAAGAAGGTTGGTGAGGAGTACACCATCGACATGGAATTCTTGAGCACCGGGTCTCTTCCTGCTTGCAGTATCGTGGTGCAGCGTTTAAGGTTCCCGGAATCTCCAAGTGGATCGTAGTTGTCAGCGGTCCGCAGATGGTGGAAGACCTTCGGAAGGCTACAGACGACCAAGTTTCCTTCAGAGATGCTGTCGCCGATGTACGTCCGTCCCCAGCGATGACATCTGCAAACTAGTGGCTGACAATCTTGCATAGGTGATCCAGATTGATTATACCATAGGACGAGAGTTACATTACGACCCTTACCACATTGGGGTCATAAGAGGCACTCTCACACGCCGCCTGGCGGAACGCTTCGCGGATGTGCAAGATGAGATTGTCACCGCTTTCGCAGAGCACATACCCCCAAGCGAAGGTGAGTAGGACGTCGTAGCATGATTGACCGACACTGACGGAACTTGCTGCGCCCTCAGGCTGGACCAAAGTGCGTGCACTCCCGACCATCATGAAGATTGTCTGTAGGACGAGCAATCGCCTCTTCGTTGGCCTTCCTCTTTGTTCGTCGTTCATTCTAACTCGTGCGGCTTGTATCTGCTCATTCACTCTGCTTCTTAGGTCGCGATCCTGACTTTCTGTCCTTGAATGTCGAATTCACTGTCGACGTCATGAAAGCCGCGAACATCATCAACCTATTTCCTAATTTTCTCAAACCGTAAAATCTTGATACCATGCGCTGCGTATCTTATCCTTATTCGTCACCGCAGCATCGCCGGCCGTCTGTTTTCCAATGTCCCCAAGGCTATGCGCAGGGCTCAGAGGCACCTTCGTCCGATAATAGAAGAGCGACTCCGCCAAGAAGAGAGGCACGGCAAGGAGTGGCCCGAGCGGCCGGTGGGTCGTACATCACCTTTGACGTGTTGGCACTCATGGCCTTGGATCAGGACGACTACCTGAGCTGGTTGTTGGATCTGGCGCGAGGCCATCAGCGAACCTTGCATGACCTCACCGTCCGTATTCTGGCCGTGAACTTCGCGGCTATCCACACGACATCAATGGTTGGCATGAGTGGACTAATCCGTGGTATCTGTAGCTGAAGATGTTTGGCTTCCAGGCCTTCACTCAAGTATTATTCGATCTCGCGGCTTATCCATCGTACGTGCCAGCCCTGCGAGAAGAGGTCGAGGCGGTGGTTAGAGAGGAGGGGCTTACGAAGACTTCGCTCTACAAAATGCGCAAGGTGGATAGCTTCATCAAAGAGTCGCAGAGAATGGGTGGGAATGGCACTTGTACGACATTCAACTCCTTGTTCAGTGCGCCTCAATCAACTTCATATGCGAGGGTTCAGTGGTTATGCAGCGTAAAACCCTCAAGGACTTCACGTTTTCGGACGGGACCGTTGTCCCGAAGGGACATACCATTGCCGTCGCCAACTTTCCCATGCATCACGACGAGGTACGAGTTCGTGAGCCTGCGAGTTCCAAAATTAAATGAAATACCGGCACTAGGCCAATTACACTGACCCCGATAGGTTTGACGGGTTCAGATTCGCCAATATGAGAGATAGCGAGGTCGATGGCTACACCAAACACCAGATGGTATCTCTCGGCTCAGACTACATTGTGTTCGGGCACGGGCGTCATGCCTGGTAAGTCACGGTTCGTAAAGCTTGAGCCTTCTGGAGCTTAAAGTGTCCTTCGTACCAGCCCTGGCCGTTTCTTCGCCGTCAATGAGCTCAAAGCTTTGCTCACACATGTCTTGCTACACTACGATCTGGCATTCGAGAACAATGGCGGACGACCTGAGGATCGCTGGTACGGTCACGCGTCCTTCCCAGACCCGGCTGTGTCGGTGATGTTCAGAAAACGGCAATGCTGAGTCGCTGACTGTTCAACTCTTCACCTAGTTTCTTGGAGCTCTGTAACATTTTGCACCACGGTTGTATTCGTACTGTTCTGATTGAAATCACCTCACGTCGAAACGACCACATTCTCAATCTCATTGGCTAGTACGGGTTTGGTCGTCCAGCGGTCAGAACCTTAGGAAAAAAGGAGCAGACAAATTGACCCCGCAAGGTGAACGTCAGCGGGACATAATCGGCTAATTTACGAACCTGGGGTAAGTCACTTTGCCGGAGTGGTTAACGGGATCGCCTGCTATTTATAGCGTGTCAGCGGTTGGGCTTTGCCCGCGAGTGTTCGAATCGCTCAGGTGACGACATTTTTATCCACGACCGTCCTAGTACCCAGCTTCGACGACTTCACGCAGGCGGAAGCAGACTTCGAGGCTATCGGCGATGGCTGTGGCATTGCGCTGGCCTATGTCAACTTCGGCGCTTCACCTGGTAATCTGTCGGAACCGCTTTATCAACGGAGAGCCTCGCAAAAGCTGTCGACGCTCTGAGCCGCCCCAACGCTATGCTCGTCCACGTCGCAGACTGCTCTTGTCAGATGGCGGTCGTTTATTTTTGTGCCCAGCAGTACCAAGAGACCCGAACTCGGGCTCGATCTGCAGCGCAAGAATTCGAGGAAATCGGCCATTCTGAAGCCGGGCCAACAATATTCTATGCATCGGCATGTATTGCAGCCGCTGACTACGATGATGCGCTTCAGGTGTCGATTCCAGCGCTTGAGGCGGCCAAGGCTCATGGTGCCCCCCTTAACATTGCTGCTGTTCTCGAGGCAACTGGACTCGCTTGGGCACTGATGGGAAAGAAGGTCGATGCACGCGGCGCATTCGAAGAATCTCTGCGTTATTCTACCTTGGTCTCCGAATTCGTTGTCAGCGCAGTTCGCTGCAGATACTACCTGAAGAAAGCGGAGAATGCAGGGGCGGTCCCCCATGAGACTGAAACGTCTCGGGACTTATGGAGAGGTGCCTACTCCGACGTTACATTCTGTGTAGTAACTTGATTTTTTTAGCATCAGCAGTACCGGGTAGTGAGAAACGATGTCGTGGTGGCGGCAGGACAGCGCTTTTCGATCTGCTGCACAGGCACAGGAGAGGTCCCTGTTCGGACAAGCTTACGGGGCCTCCCGCTGGGCAGCCCAGCAGGTGGCGCCGCGGCCGATACATCCCGTGTTCCCGTTCGACATGTCCAAGCCGCCCTCCTTGCTACTTACCACGGTCTGAGCACACTCGGCAGCCCCACGCTTGGCGCGCACGAACGTTGGGCCTTTGCGACGCCCTTCCCTACTGAACCGCTCATCCTTCGGTCCACACCTGAAGTGGCGCCGGAAGCAGCTGGCTAATGCCCACTTTTGCCTGCATAGGTGAACTTTGATGTCATCATTGTACAACAGCAACGATGGCTGTGGACTGCAGGTCACTTTGCCGGAGTGGTTAACGGGATCGCCTGCTATCTAGTATAGCATCATAGCGGTTGGTCTTTGACCGCGAGTGTTCGAATCGCTCAGGTGACGAGCCTTTTTGCACCACCAGAGCTCTCAGTACGTAGATCTGAACGACGTCAGCCAGGGACTGATCGGTTCTACCGTATGTACACCAGCAAGCAGGAGTGAAGCTCATGGCTGTCAACAACGTCGGCTCAATTAGAGGAGAGCGATATGCCGATGACCATAATCCCCCACAAAACATCTGCGACTGTAGTTAGGCATACAATGCGATGTGTTGCAAGCTATAGTGAAATGACTCGCCTGCAACCTAGCTAGGATTTGATCCCATGCCGACAACGAACGTGCTTCTCCCGCCGCGCGGTAGCACAAGCACTGTCTCTGCCCCGTGAACTTGATATGTCTCTATACTGGGTATCGCCATCGAGCCCATCGTCATTTCGCCTGCCATGGGCAGCGCAGTCACCGTAATCCTAGGCAGCGCAAGCTCCCCGTGATGCAGTGCTATCAGCGTTATCGGCACAGAGTGCGTCGAATTGTCCTGTTGAGAGCTTACCAGTCAATAACAGTGTTAAGCTAGGGAGTCGGCGAGACATACCGTGGCCAAAAAGTCCCCGCGCTTGGGGCCGCTCACGAGCCAATCCCGTACCATCTCTTCCACGTCGTACCGTAACATGTAACGGCGCTCCTTGTTTCCTGCGCTTGAGCCCCAGTGGAAGGAGGTGTTGATTGTCAACCGCGCGGATATTGGCTGTCCAGCATACAGAGGCAGAGCAGCTTGGTCGGGGAGAAAATCGCTAAACGGCGTGGCGAGGATGCGAACACAGGCAGCTGCGATAATCTGTGATTAGGGTGATAGATAAGTCGACAATTCAAAGAATTGACGATAGACTTACATCCATGTACGGCACATCAACCGGGATGACGATCTCTCTCCAGTTGCCTGTGGGTGGGTACGGATGTCTGTGCTGCTGCAAGAGCTAGACAGCAGCGTCAGACGACATGTCACGGCATGATAGATGTCCGAACACACACCTGCTTTACCTCGTCAAGCAGTCGACAAGTCTCCTCGTCCGCTTCGTCTTTCGACGTCTCAGGAACTTTGAGCTCGCCGGTGATCCCGTACAAGTCAACCCAAGCGGCGTCGTGCTCCAACGCCTCTACAAGCTTGTTGACAAGAGTAACGCGGTGCTTGTGTGGTGACGGTGAGGCTGCCAATACTTGTGTCACCGCTTCTTCTACCACGGCCTCAACCTCTGGAAGAGCAAAGTTCAATGAGGCCGACCTGAAAGAGAGTTATGCAAGAGTCATGCAACGCACCTTCACGCAGCATGCGATATCGTATCAGTAGATTTAGCGACTCGCGCACTGTACAAATACAGGTGTAAGAGAGGCAATGATGCCACGAGCGCACGACCAACCTGGACCGTGAACAGAGTCGATGTGGAATAAGAAATTAACGGGTTGAGCTGGAGTCACAGTCTAAACAGAACTTGGGTTACAAAGTCCGCTCTAGATTTGCATTCAACGACTCACAACGACGCCACGCTTTTTCGTGGCACAGCGTACGATCGAGACTCCTTCGAGACCGCCTCCTTGTGTCGTCAAATGAGCAGCACATATTCGTACGTGTTGATGGCTCGTGGTGGATATCGTGAACTTTGAGAAAAGCCTGCCAGATGGCGAGTTTTGGACGGAGGATCACGAAGACAATCGGCCATGTGACATACCTGGACCTGCGGAAGAAGTCTTCGACGTTGACCGCGACAGGGAGAGCCGTGAGGACCACGCGGGTCATCCGGATGGTCCGCGACAGTGAGGGCTCCGGTACTGTGGTGTACTCAACCTCCGTGACGATTTTCTGACACCAAATGAGCTCTCGTTGGCTTAAGGAAGAGAAGAGTTTATACCATCGCCTGGAACGCAGACGTATCTGAGTGAGGAACTAAAAACGAGACCGCCGTATCCTCCGGGATGTCCCTGAGGACAACACGACCATCCACGATCTCCAGCGGCCGAGATGGTTTCTTATTGTCTGAAAAAAGGTGTCAACCCAAGGTATGTGATTAGGCAAAGGTATATTTACCTCCACTCAGATACGCATCTTGGATTCCGAACGTCACTCCAGACGATATGAGCCTGATCGAAGCTTCGAGGACGTGATTACGACCCGTCGATAACGCAACGAGCAGTGTCGGAGATTCGCCAAGTTCAACTGAACGGGCGATTAGTTAAGGTATTGCCACGAGATGAGCAGGGGGAAGACTTGCCCTTTGTAGGCTGGCCAAGCTGCACGTCCAGTGCAAGCACGTCCCTCGGCACTCGTACAAGAACGGGCGTTTCCTTGCGTAACGAAGCTGCCTTGGACGGCGGTTTTCGGTGCGTCCACTGGAAGCATAACCGAGATATCCGCAGCTCGCTGGAATCAAGGACGTAGGTGCCTGCTGCCGCTGCCTAACGAAAGATCGAGAATATGTTGAGTGACCGCCGAGCGGAAAGTCCACAGAGAAAACTTACAGGGCAGAAGAGCGTTAGCTGGGTCTTGCCAGAAGGTAGACCTGTTGTTGGCGATGAAAATTTGCAGCGCTCAGCGTCCCTGCCTGCAAGGACAACGCTGATCTCATCCGCGGGAAGAACCTAGCGGTACGTCAGCAAGGAGTGGCGATCGCGGCCGCGATTTCTACTCACGCAAGGGAGGTGATTTTTGACTGTTACGTCCACGAAACAGCCATCTTTGGTCTCAGCTATTCGAGCGTCAGCTGACACAGAAAGTGATATGGCGGGATGATCAGGGTGTGCTAGATCTGTGGAGAGAAGGACGCGGGCAAGGTTCGAGAATCAGCGAAAGGATTCGGCGGCGAGACTAACCAGATTCCAATTCCGAAGCGGTTTGTCGTAGGTTATCCACCAGCTTGGTGATATACTCGACCTTGTCCTCTTCATGCATCAATAATTCTGACCCTTGACTGTCAATGTATGACTTGAGAAATGAAAGGAGTATATGGATCCATTCGGTATCTTTCTCTCGCTGTAAATCAGCATGGGTGTCGAGAGCCTTAGATAGCATGAAGGATTCGAGAGATGTCCACATGTGCGGCGCGTAATGTGCGGGGAGGGAGGTGTAGATCGCAAGGGCAGTCTTGTAGTTGCCGCGATGGCTGAGGCAAATGTCAGAAGGGGTGGGAGGCAGGCGATCGCAGAAGCGTACAGATCAAGAGCAGCGAGGCTTCCGTGCAGTCGCAATGCAAATTTCTTCCGTCCGGCTTTGGTATACATATCGATCGCGCGATTGGTTGCGTCCACGTATAAATTATAGAACGTCTCAGCATTTTCCGTGGCCTTTTGAATATCGGCATTGCTGATGGTGTTCTTGGAGGTTGTTTGAAGGGGTGCGTCCGAGGGTTTGAATGATGATGAAAATGGCGGTCGTTGAGGAAGGTGCCCAACCGTGACACCGATAACATCGAGCTAGATGAAGTATGAGCCAGGGCATTTCTATGTGAGGAGAAGCATAATTACCTGAGTCCGGGCCAGTTCAAGAAGTTCACCCTCGGCAGCATTGAAAGACTTGAGTTTCGCACCCTCTATCGAGAAACTAGATGCCCAATTATCGCAATATTCGACGACACTGAGCGCGGATGAGTAAATCCATGATTCAATAAAGAAGGGCGGTAGTGTATCCTGTATTCGGTGAGCACCTGCAAAAATATCGCAGGAGAAGCTGGCCTACCTGAATATCGCGCAGCCGTCGCCCAAAAGCGCCAAGAAATGCTGCTGCCTTCCGGCTGATCTCATTTATGCGTCCTCTCTGAGCTAGTAGCTCGCACTGGCGGGCAAGGAGGTATATTCGAAAGTCAAAGACGGATATACTGTTCGCCAGGATGAGATCCCGGTATGCTTTCTTCGCAACAGATAGCAGAGGAGCAGAGTCGTCTCCGTTAGCAGGACTGATGAGGGTGCCGAACCAAGATAGGTTCTTCTCTTTCAGGACATGGTAAAACGTGTCCTCGAGTTCCTCGTATTGCGTATACGCGTCTTCAAAAAGGTTGACACCTTCGAAGGAGCTTGCAAGGCTTTCCTATACCCAATTTTAGCAGCGTCCAAAGAGTTGAACGCAAGGGTCCTCCCACCTTTAAGATGAAGAACGTGCAGAAGTTCCAACCCGGCATCTGACGCTGGCTTTCAGACCGCTTCACCTCCTCTTCCCTCTGCACGATCGCCGAGTCGAACGCGGACAATATCCCATCCTTCATCTTGTTGATAAGCTCGGCCCATACGGCTGGCGCATCGGTCTCTGGAGACCATGCCACCTGAACACACCTGCCCTATGATCAGAAACGTCAAGGTGTGTGCTAGAGAGGCGTACCGCTCTCGTTTCTCCGCGTTGAAGTCCGCTCTGATCTTCTCAAACACCGAGCCCTTCAGCTGGAAGAAGTTGCCGGTGGGTGCTCGTGTGTCGGGTCGTATGATATGTACGATCAACCATTCCTGGTTTTTCCTCGCCGTCACGGCGGAATGCCAGTCTTTAATCTGCTTCTTCACGGTTGTACGGTATCCTTCAACGTCCGTGTTCTATGAACTTAATTTAAGCACCGTTTGGCATGCCGACATCTAGATTGAGGCGCACCTGGCACACTACAATATAGATATTAAGCAGAGGTTTATCAAGCACCGTTACGGGTATTTGGGTGTGTTCGTCACGGAGGGTATCAAGGGGGACCAGATCGACATCGAGCTCCTGGATAGTGCGTATAGATGTCCGCGAGGCAGACTTCCAGTGGATATTGCGCAGCGGAAGTAGGGCAGTGAGCGCGGCCTGGACTTGACCCCACTTTGCGGACGAAAGAATGGGCGGCGCAGCTGAGTAGGAGACGAGAACGCGTTGCCTGGAACTAGGCTGGGCGCCGGCCATATGGTATAGTCTTCGTCGGAAAGAGCAATGGTGGCTGTGCTAATTGATCGGTCTTCAAAAAAGTTTGGATATCATCTCCTCCCCACGACACCAACAATGCCAGGACCTGAAGATGCGAGTACATCAACGGCGACCTTCAAGTCTCTGGGTCTGATCGACCCTCTGCTCGAGGCTCTGGACCAGGTTGGCTACAAATCTCCAACTGCCATCCAGCTGGAAGCGTTACCCCATGCTCTGGAAGGCAGAGACATAATCGGAGTCGCCGAGACTGGCTCCGGGAAAACTGCAGCATTCGCCCTACCGATCCTTCAAAAGCTCTGGGAAGAGCCCAAAGGGCTATTTGCTTGCGTGCTGGCACCCACGCGTGAACTGGCGTACCAGATATCACAACAATTCGAATCCCTAGGCTCTGCGATGGGTGTTCGGTGTGCGGTCATCGTTGGAGGAATGGACCTCCCTACGCAAGCAATCGCGCTTGCGAAACGCCCTCACATCGTCGTCGCAACTCCTGGACGGCTCATCGACCACCTGGAGAACACGAAAGGATTCAGTCTGCGTGGAATTAAATTCCTGGTGAGTCTCAACATCTTCAGCTGACCCTTCCTACAATTAAAAACATTTGTAGGTGCTCGACGAGGCTGATAGGCTGTTGGACATGGATTTTGGACCCGTCATCGACAAGATCCTCAAATTGATACCCAAAGAACGCAGCACATACCTATTCTCTGCGACGATGACAAGCAAAGTTGCGAAACTGCAGCGCGCGAGTTTGTCAAATCCCGTTCGCGTAGAGGTTTCCTCAAAGTAGGCTTCATGGTGCCAATCTTTTGTCTCGTCAACTCAAGTTCTTGCCAGATACCAAACTGTCTCCACACTCCTGCAATATTATCTTCTGATGCCGCTCAAAGATAAGGACGCATACTTGGTGTATCTGGCAAACTCTCTTGCCCAGAACTCGATAATGATATTTACAAGGACGGTCCATGACGCTCAGAGGTCAATCCTTGTGTGCAAAGCTTTCAGGGTATCCTTTCTGACAAAAGGACTAGACTTTCCATCATCTTACGGACTCTCGGATTCCCCGCGGTCCCACTGCACGGACAACTAAGCCAGAGTCAGCGTCTAGGTGCACTCGGTAAATTCAAGAGCGGCGGGCGAAGAGTCTTGGTAGCGACCGACGTTGCCAGTCGGTGCGTTGTCATTCCTAACAGCAGATCACGCCCTGGCTAACACACATTTTCACCTCCAGTGGTCTCGACATCCCCTCCGTGGACATAGTCATCAACTTCGATATCCCCACGCACTCAAAAGACTACATCCACCGCGTCGGGCGGACGGCGCGTGCGGGCCGCGCAGGAAAGTCGATCACCCTCGTGACACAATACGATGTCGAGCTCATCCAGCGGATCGAGGCCGTGATAGACAAGAAGATGGATCTGTGGCCGACGGATGCGGAAGAGATCGCACTGCTGAAGGAGCGAGTGAACGAGGCGGGGCGGGTGGCCGTCAACGAGCTGAAGGAGCAGGTGTCGAAGGGCAACGGCGGGAGGAAACGAAGACGTGAAGAGGAAGGGGGACGACGGGATGACCGTGATAGAGATGACGATGTGGTGGAGGCCGGTATGCCAAAGCGGACGAAAAAGAGGAAGTAGGCACCCTGGGTATTGCATGTCCGTAGCGAGCTTATGGATGCTTTCATCTCATGAACATAAGGTCGGAGCGCAGGACGTATTTGTTGCCTTTGGTCACCATAGAGCCTTCGTGCAACATGCAGTCTTGCCCGTGGCTGAAACAAGCGGTTGTAAGCATAACCTTATTAGCTTCGATGTGACGATGACATACCGATGGAGGAGAGCGGTTCCACGATTCAAAGGAGCGGTTATGACCTCTTGAGGTTTTCCTCGCTGGTCCTTGTAGAATACAGTCTATCGGACAGAGTCAGTTGATGCCAATCCACAAGTTCCAGTGCACCACTCACCTCGCCACCTTCCACGCCATTTTCGACACCGGTTAGATAGATCAAGAGAGTCCACTCCGACTTCGCGCCAGTCGCAGGGTCGCGCACCGAGTCGTCGTAATGCTTTCTAAGTGGACGTTCAACCCTAGAGCCAATCCACCCAGAACCACCGTAACTCACCCAAAATGCTGCGAGGGTGTGTACTTATACATGCGAATGTTGGAGTTCAGCGAATGAGGCGAACGCGGCGGGTCGTCTGCCTTCTGGGTACGCTTCATGGATGTCGGGTACGGGAATGACGGCAGGTGAGGCGTCAGCAGCGCATGGAGCTTCGTGGCAAAGGCTGCTGAAGTTACAGAGAAGCGGTCTTACGAGGCGGGCTGAACAGGCTGAAGGCGAAGCGAGCGATCGTGAGGAGACGTACAATTGTGTCTTTCCGCCTCTCCGCGCTTCTTGGGCGGCGTAAGCTCGAGGGGGAGCTCATCAATAAACTTGACGAACGCGTTACATTCCGCAGGGGAGAAAAAGTTCTAGAGGTCGAGTATCAGGCGGAGAAGGCAGAACATGTTCCGATTTGACGAGGAGCATACGTCGATGAGAAGGATCTGGTCGTCGACGAGCGCATGGCACTCAAGCCCTTCTTTCGCGGACAGGTCTGGAAACCGGACCTCTGCTGTTGGAGCTGGTTTCGGCGTCGATGCACCTTTTAAGGGCTGTTCGCTCTTCTTCTTCGCCATTATACACTGTTGAGGACGAGGTGTGAGTGATCGCGATCCGCGGCAGCAATGCTCCTCCTTCTGAGGACTCAGAGATAATGATATCCGCTCACTGAGTATATCACCCCCAAATGATCATGTCAGACTCGGTGCACGAAGTTCCTACCATGTTTCTATTGACACCTCATGTACAAGTAAGTTACGAATCCTTGTAACTTCCGGCGAAACGCGAAGACAGTAAAGAAAGCACAATGCAAAACCCGGGTATCCTCGCAAGTCCGAAATCAAATCACCTCTTCCATATCACTGTCATCCTCGCTATCCTCTTCCTCCTCAGGCGCCGCCACCAGGGGAGGCGGAGGTGGAGCTTGACTCGCAGGCGGAGCATCTCCCAATTGCGGGCCTAGGCTTCCCATTGCCGGAGCCGCGTCGCCCGCAGCAGCTGGAGGGGCATTGGCCACCGGTTGGACGACGGGCGGAGGGTTGCTACCAACCACCGGATAATGCACCACAGTATCGTCATTGTCCACCTGGGACAGCTCCGCCAATTGCGCCGCCAACAACGCAAGATGCGCCTGTAGCTCTGCCCTGCCAGCGGAATAGTCTGTCGTGCTCGACACAGCCGCAGTTCCTGCCTCTCTAGTGGCGGCAGCGGCGGCGGCGGTGGTAGCAACGGGCGCGGGCGGCGGAGGAGGCGCAGTACTCGGTCCAGCGACGACCTTGTCCTTGTCGTGGTCACCGCCAGTCTTTTCTTCCTCAGCCGGCAGCTGCAGCAACGAGTCGAAGTTGATGGCTTTCAGAATGTTCTGCGCCGCCTCCCATGCGTCCTGCGCAGCATTGCCCTCCGTCTGAGGCGGACGTGCAGCCTCGTCTGTTGAGGACGCAGCGGCGGAGGCGGTTGTTGATGCGGGCTGCGCGGCCTGGGGCTGAGATGGTGCTTGGGCCGCCTGAGATTGTTGCGCAAAGCCTGGGTATGCTTGCGGCCCTTGTTGGAAGGGGTAACCGTACCCTGGGTATCCTTGTGGCGCTGAGGGCTGCTGGTGGTGGTGTACCAGCGGTGCGTGGGTGAACGGTGAGCCAGGTGCTCCCGCCGTTGGATTTTGCGTCTGCGGGCGCCGCGTGGTCCGTCTCGAGGTCTACATTCACAGAATGCGAATTGAATACTCTGTGGTAGGAATGATCTGAGGTAAAAAGACTTACGTTGCCTCCTTCCCATGCAGTGTTAATCGTATACTTCCCGTTACTGTTTTTATGGAATCGGCCTCTTTTGTACGCCTTCTGAAGCGCCTGACTCGCTGAGGGGCGAAAATTAGACTGGAGAGGATACCGCGCGGCCATCCACGTAAACATGTCTTTCGGTGCGCACCCCTCCGGATCGTTCGACTCGAGCAGCGCCTCCGCGATCATCTCTTCGTAACTCGGGAGATCTTCCGTCGAGTGCGAAGTGGGATTGAACGGGTCCTGTGGCTGCTGAGGTGGGTGGGTAAGGGGAGCGGTGGTGAAAGGCACGCCGGGCTGTTGCGGATATCCTGGATGGTGATGATAGGTGCCGTAGCCGTAGGGTGTGGGATATGGTGGGTACCCAGGTGGAGGTTGGTAGTAGGGCGCGTGTGGGTAGGCAGCTTGTGGGTGCCCATATCCGTATGGCTGATGAGGGTAAGGAGGTTGCTGAGAGGGTGCGGGTGCGGGTGTGGGTGTGGGCTGCTCCCCAGGCACAGGCTGAGCAGATGGTTGCGCAGGTGCAGACGAATCTGTGGTCGGGGTCGGCTTGTCTGGAGGCTGGGCTTCCTCAGGCTGCTGTATCGAATCGTCAGCAGTCGGCGACGGTTCTGACGATCCCTTCAGAGAATCCATCGCTGGCGAGACGGCGGCCGAAGACGAAGTAGACGCCGCAGGAGCTTCAGTGGTAGGCGGCGATGCTTTTTGGATGGCTGCAATAGCAGCATTGATGTCGGCCGGCCATATTGAGCTTTTCACGTAGGGCGGGACATGTAGATCGAAGTTGAGGCAGATGTCGATGATCTGCTGAGGGGGTAGGAGAGCGAGGTACTGCTTCTTGAGTTCATGGTCCTGAGGTCCTGCTACGATATTAGGTATAATTTGGGCACTTATGAGGAGACGAACCAGGAGGAACAGGATGATATGGATGTTGATACAAAGGATGCGGGGAGATGAAGCGTACACTGCGCCCGTCTGCATCCCGCCGAGAACTGTGCAGTTTTTTCGCAACAAGGTTACAGCTTTCAAACTCCTTCGTTATGTCCCAAACAGCCACCACCACAAAAAACACGCCAACCGTTCTTCGCTCACTCGGCTAATCTACGCACACCAAAATTCTTGAGCATCTCAGCTTGATCCTCCTGCTAGAGACGCGGTATCTTATTTTTACTCCATGTGCATCAAATGCCATATCTCGAGCTTCTTGTCCAATTTCGTGGATAGCTTGTCTACGACGTGAAGAATCAACCAGGCCAAACACCGCGCTCATTTAGCAGAACGCGTCCACGCACCTCGTGGGACATCCGACATACTCCAATGGAGCTCTCGGAGTCGATTGATGGTCGAGGCGGTCTGGGCTTTCGAAAACGACAAGATGGAATTGATTCCGTTGCCAGCTGCTTGTGAACGATATGGCACATGGTCCACTTTGCCAAACATAACTGGGGTATCCATCGTCGTCAACACAGAAATCAACCATGAGCCTTCCTTTTCTCCACTCCGACGATAAGAGCTGCGCCAAGCTAGGATATTGCACTGCCCCCCGGTCGTCTGCAACCCCAGCCATCCTACATTTGGCACGTACCGTGGTCATCTCACCAAGCCCCATGATTTGTTCCTACGCCCCTGCAAAGGCTAACTCTGATGCACGATGCCAACGAAGTCTATTGGACAAGCGATGCGCATGGACACAAGGCCTCCTCAACTAGTACTGACTTGGCAATCATTCAGTTTGAGCAGGCATATCGAGAAACTGCCCTGAAGCAGAGTTGGATATCCGGACCGAGACGAGGATAAAAAGGCCTCGACTGCCGCATTATCTCTCCCCGGGACTCGACAACACACACTCTCGAAACCTCTGACACAATCATCCATCTTCAGCTCGGACCACCATGATTTCCGTCGGTCGTCCCAGCCCGTGACCACTTGCCGCCACTGACAACCCGCTTCTGCTGGCATATTCTCTAGACCGCCAGTGTCCCAACCGACGCCGCTTGCGGCAACAGTAGCTGCAACTGCACTGCGACGTAAATGTCTCCATCCTCATCTCCTCACCATGATCCTCACGGATCACTGCACCCAGGTGCTCCTGCAAGCCCAACGAGTGCAAATGTGGCTGAGCCACCCCCAATTTTGTAATGTTGCATCACGGCGGTCGATACACGCGCGAATGAGATGAATAAGGAACACTGATGTTAATGGGATAAATCGATACACGAGATGAACTTATGTACCCATTTGAATCGTACACCATGTTTTTGAACCCTCTGCCAGCGCCTTCGACCTGCTTACCGATAGGCTCTGAGGGCGGATAGCGCAAGATGACATCCATCCTGCTTGCACTCGGCCCGAGCTCGTAGCGGGACGTAATGGGTGTGCTCCCGTGGCTGCCGCCACGGCACGGTACCCGACAGATATGTTGGGCATTCTCCTGAGATAGTCCGCAGAACGGTGCGGCGGAAAGTCCATCGCTGCATGCCCCGTTCTGTCGCGGTCGACTTGGACCTGACAGAGATGCCACCGAAGCGCGTAAGCATTTCTCTACGAGATGATAACGGTAAGCCACAAAGATGTGCACAACCGAAGGTAACGCGCTCACCTGCATTGTGGAGCGACGCTACGCGCCGTCACGGCATTCGATTTCTCCAACCACCCGCCCGCCCGATCACATCCCCTCAAAATCATACACCACTTTGCCACTTCCGACCCCACCACCTCCCACGCCGTCGTCCACCTTCAAATTCCTCAGCAGCGGATCAAGCGACGCCAGCTCGTCCTTGATCCCGTTCCTCGCAAACGCGTCGAGCTCTTTCAGCAGCGCCGACGTGATTTTCTACAACACCCAGCTCAGTCCAGCCAAACCACATGTAACCAAAGACATAGCAAATCACGCACCTTGAACTTCCCATCGATCTTCAACACCAGCTCCCCCATAGTCGCCGACCAGCTCGGGGGCGGGCTCCCCAGCGCACCACCATACATGAACGACCCCGCGCCACCAGGGCCGCCGCCCATCCCCACACTCGCGTTCGCGATGCTCCACAGACTGCTGCTCATTTCGTCCGATGCATTACTCGTGCTGTAGGGCGAGCCCTGCGAGCTGTTGTTATTGTTGTATGGCACCGGATACGCGTTCGGGTTCGGGACCGCGGTGTTGTCGCCGGAGAAGAGGTACGAGACGCCCGGGTGGGGGGAGAGCAGCCCGAGGGGCCCCATCATGTGCTGCGAGGAGTGCGGGAAGGGCGAAGGTCCGAGGATTTTGGAGATTTTGTTGTACACTTCGGAGAGGACGTCGAGGAGGGAGAGGAGCGTTTGGTGGTAGTCTAGGGAGAAGGGCTGTGGGAGGGCCTTGAGTTAGACAGGTAAGGCGAGGCGCGCTCGGAAGAGACGCACCATGTGTGGAGTCATTAGATATGAGGTATCGCTGTCCATGGAGGACCCCGCGTATTCGGTATACCCTCCTCCGCCTCGCTTGCCGATCTTAGGTCTAAAGAGGCGTTTTGGTTGACGCTATTTATGGGCTTAGTTTGGTGACATGACCGGTGCACATGAACACACCATCTTGGACTTGTCGCCGTCATCCTTGCTTTGGTCATATTCTGATATTGTGTTCATGAGTCCGCGTAGCAGGTCCTGAGGTTGGTTAATATCGAGGAGATTGGACAGTGACAGGCCAAGAATGGCGAAACGGTATGTTCTGCTCGAGGACATGAGCCAGCGCGACAGGAGAGAAACCAAAGACATCGCGCACCGTCTCTTCATATCGGGGTTGCTATTGCTAAACTCCCGCTCTAGGTCGGCGCGTGATATTAGGATCGTATGGAACCAATGGCTCCGTCTAGTGAGAAAATAGTCAGGTTCGAAGCCATACAGTATTGCAGCTAGGAATGTACGCACCCTTCGTGGATATTTCGCAAATACGTCAGTGTGATGATCCGTTTTTGCACCAAATCCCGGAGGTACTCGACGGAAGCACCCTGGCCGAGCTGCGGGCTGCCTGTACCACCGAGTGTTGAGCCGGGGACGCTATCGGAATGCAGCGACAAGGCATCGAACTCCCTGGCAGTGCTCGTCGTCGGTGTCGACGCACCTCCCGCGGCGGCAAAGGAGAGCCCTGTGGCAGGTGAGATGCTGCCTGTGCCGATAGCAATGGGAGGGGGGATGACGGCGGTGGGGGTGCTGCTGGACTTGAAGGAGCTGAGGAGATTCTGCGCGGAGGATTTCCTGCGCATGGTCGGGCGTGGCTGGGAGTCTACGGAGAAATGGGACATGGCTTCTTCAGGAATGGAGTCTAGTTTTGTTGAAGATCTGACTTCTGATGATGGACGGGAGCCTTGTCAACGCCAGTCCCAAGGATGGCAATTCCAAAGCCACGAAAACGATGCGGACCACGTGACCGCCGTCTTGATCTCATCGCTCCGCCGCATCTCTTTCAATCTCTCCAATTTTCCTCTCCTTTCCCTCGAGCGCTTCACAGATATCCAACGACTATGGCCGACATCAACGCCATCGCGAAGCAGTTCACCGATTTCTACTACCAGACCTTTGACACCAACCGCGCAGGCCTCCAATCCCTCTACGTTCGTGTTTCCCTCCATCTAAGACTCATCGCCCGTATCTCACCCCATCCGTCCAGCGCGACCAGTCGATGCTCAGCTGGGAAGGATCTCCCCTCGTCGGCGCTAATTCTATCACCGAGAAACTCACGGTACATCGGCCCCGCCCCACTGCCATCTATCCACTCCAAGCGCTAACTTGAAAGTAAATCCAATTTTCAGAGTCTGCCGTTCTCGAAGGTGCAGCACAAGGTCACGACCCTCGACGCGCAGCCGTCATCGCCCACCGTGGCGAGTCTCATCGTCAGCGTTACCGGCCTCCTAGTGGTGCGCCTTCCCATTCCATCTTCCGCGTTCAGAGCCACCCACAACTGATCGTGTTCTGTAGGTCGACGACAGCCCGAACCCTCTGCAGTTCAGCCAGGTCTTCCAGCTCATCCCGGACGGGTCGAGTTACTACGTGTATGCTCTTGCACCTATTGCCTCTTCTCTTCCATTCTGATGAAGGATCTTCCCATCGCGCAGGTATAATGATATCTTCCGCCTCAACTACGCGTAGAGGCTCAGACATCGGCTTGTACTGTTTCTTGGGGAAGGCGGAGGGACGGATAATGTGAATATCTGCTCGTGCCGGTCGTGGCTCATTATTTCTTAGAGATATCAATCCCTTGTATTCTCCCGATGACGGCGATAATATCAGTCCGACGAGGACGCACGCTGAGTTTCGTCATCTCTCGTTACTCCCTGGTTCTCTCTCTTGCGTTCTGCTTGCCCGGAGCCGCGTCAGGCGTCGCTCCAACACATCGACTGATGATGTGATGCGGACTGCAAAATGATCTTGCGATGTCAATAGTACCAGTCACGTCAGTCAGATTGAGGAGAAAAATGTTCATCTCATTTCGGGCTAGGGTATGTAATAGGAATACCATCGTGTACGCTACATGGATCCTCGTTCCGATTCCATGAATCAGCGTTAACTTATATTTCTACGTGCACCTCGCCAACCCGCGCATAATGAGCTCATTTCCAGCCTTGACATAATAATGATCGCCTACCACACTCCAACTCAGCGACGACTCTGGGACGCAGGAAGGGAGAAAGCGACATACCGTACACAGTCCCGGTTAGATAATTATTCGCGGGCTTGTTCACCGTCCCATTCGACAGCAGACTCTGCCACGACGGGTTCCACGCGAGGTGCGTGATGTTGTTCAGGATCTACAGTGCATAACCCGAACCGTGAGCAGACCAATCAGCAAGCGTATGCGGAGGGAAGACGCACGTCGATCGCGGACTGGGTGTAGAACTCGGCAGCGGCAGCGGTCGTCTCGTACTTGGCGAGGAGGAGGAGCGCGTTCGCGGCGATCGTCGCGGCGGAGGAGTCGGCGGGGCGCGGAGCGGGTACGAGGGGTGCGTTGAAGTCCCTGTTGCATTTCGTGCGCGGTGTGAGGAGCGTGTTGTGAGAGTGGAAAGGAGGGAGGGAGAGGCTTACCAGGGGACGATACCGTCCGCGGGAATGTTGTCGAGGAAGTACTTCGCGAGACGGCGCGCAGTGATGAGGTAGTTCTGGTCACCTGTCAGTCTGAACACTGAATACGGCCGTGAATAAGTCGGCCCCCTGTCGTGCATTAGAGATAAACTCACTGTTTGCGAAGCCGTAGATCCCCCAAGCTTGACCACGCGACCAGGTGCTGTGGTTCAGAGGCTCAAAATTAGCTCGGGGAGCGCAGATAGAGCGGAAGCCGCTGACCTGTCGTCGGAGTATCCCTGGGCTGTTCTCTTCTTGATAACGGAGCCGGTGGTCGAGTTGTATTCGACGACGTGCCATGTCGAACCTGCGTATAGAAGCGGTTAACCTCGCGAGCCCGGGCACGATTCAGGAAGTAAGCACGGACCATCCGGGCGTATGTGGTTTTTCATTGTGGTGTCGGCGTGGGTTGTGGCAATTTTGCGCAGTGTAGAATTGCCGGTCAGAGTCTCCGCGTGGAAGAGAAGTTCCAAGTTCATCATATTGTCGATAATGACCTGTATTGGCGCAGACCATCAGTTTTCGTTACAGCGGTAACAGCTAGGGTCGAGGAAAACTGACCTGGAAATCGGTAGGATCCGCGGTGTTCCAACTGCGCGTGCAGCCGACGACGGGGTTGAAGCGGTCAGCCAAGATTCGAGCGAACCCCTTGATAGCAGTTTGCGCAGTCTGGTTATTGGGATTGCTGCGTCCGCCGCATACTCAGTGCACACCTTCCACAACAAAAGAAAAGATGCACCCAAGCACTTACGCATCTAATTCCTCCACGAACGGGAAACTCAAGAACCCCTGATCGTGCCCCTGTCCATTCCCATTCACCAGCGGAAGCTCCGCGGTACTCGCCGCGCGCCCGACGGCGAGCCAATCGGCGATCCCTAGTCCATTCGCAGGCGTCGCGCCGCACAGCTTCCTGCGCGTGTTGACCTCGTACGCAGTAGCCGGGAAGAAGCCCGACGTCCACGTGTCGGGGGAGAAGTACTGCCATGTGCCGGTGGTGGTCGTGTATTGCGGATACTTTGTCGGATTGGGCAGGGCTTTGAATGTGGCTAGCACCTTTTTGGGGACGAGGGGCGAGAAGAGCTGTTCAGGGGGTGGGGCGGCGCCGGAGACGGCGAGGATGCAGAGAGAGAGGAGGGCAAGATGAGAGTGCATCGTCGCGCTGCGCTAGTGGTGGAACGCGTCCAGGGCGGATGAGGCTAAGCTCAGGGATTGCTGTTTTTATATCGCAGGCGAATAGTGCGAGGTGTCAGACTTGCACGCAGGCTGGACCGGACCGAGCAAGATGTCTCGTGAGCGACTGAGACGAAGCGAGCGGCAGGCGGGGTATCGTCAGTGTGCTGGGCACCCCGTGTCTGATGACTCTCTCAGTCTGGACGCGGAAGCTGGAGCCAGAGTCCATGTGGTCTTTGAATGGCGGAAGCAGCATGCTGTAAGAGCCAAATCCGGCACGATGATCGCGGTGACTATTTTCGGTGAATGCGGGGAGTTTGACCGTATTTGCCAAGCCAGGCTTTGGCTATATGTACGCGTCAATCTAAATCAAGTGATCGCCTCGACTGCGGGCAACTCTGGGAAGAGTAGTAGAGGGGTCTCGGGTCGAGTCTGCAGCGTCTCGCAACAAATGGATTTTAACATGAAGGCCATCAAGAAGACTTCGCTTTGTGCCTCCTGTTCAGTACATGGTCCGTATCACAACCTCACCCGGCTTCGCGATCACGAAGCCTCACAGGGAGATCGAACGCCGTTTCCGTATATGCGGTGGTTATGCGACTCTTGTACCGTGTCGTAACATGTGCTCATATGACGCGACATAACCAGATCGCGTTTGGCGAGTAGATGCCGATGACTGACATCTTCGATTTCACTGGAAAGCGCGGTTCGGATTGTGCGGACATAGAATATAGGCAAGATGAGATACGCATCAAGAGATGCACGCGTGATATGTATAAGTCAGAGGTGCGCAGGAGCTTGGTATCTCGTACAGCGGCGCGCAGAATATCTAGTAGAGGGGGAAGGGGCGTGTGCATGTCCGGTCCGTAGGGATCCGTGATGTCCAAAGTGCTGTGTAGACCGGCATACCGGCCCATAAAGCGCTCGTTTGATAACCAAACGCATGCTGCAATGACGATGCGGGGTTGCAGGGCATATGGAGACGGCTTGCGGGGAAACCGTGCGTTCGAGTTCAGGAGGGTCGAGCCAGAGTGTGTGTGGTGAAAGTGATCGCCATCGATAACGATGGAGAGATCGATAACGGCAACGGCCAGCGGGACCTTCGAGGGTCCTCGGACAGAAAAGTCAACGGTTAATGATAGATAAACACCAGACCCTCGAGCAACTGTGCCGCAGACTCCCTTCGACCTGAATCAGGTTTCTGTGTCAATGCCTGGAATGCTTTACCCTGCTCCCAACATCGTTCTGCGGACTGCGAATGCGACGACGTCTCACGACATCAAATAGTTTGGGTGTGTGGGAGGGCGACTGTGGAGACTGGAGAGGCAAAGACGGGGATAAGGGATTATGTGGTGGCGTGGACCCCAATTATGTCCGATTGTAGCGGTTCCTGCTGACGCGTCCGCGCATAACTGACTGTGACTGACTCAAACCTGACCACAGTGACACGCACAAGTCACTGCCTGCACAGGTCACCGCTGGGTCACCGCTTTTATTTCCGTCCACGTACTTCAGCCGCGCAGTACCACCCGTATACACCCTTGCACCTTACCCTCACCATCCCTCTACCACCATCCTCATCCCCCATCTCGCCACATTGGATTCCCCCATAGACAACACTCACTACTATGGACGCTCTCAAGTCCCTCATTCAGCCTCTAGTAGGCGGCGCCGGCGGCTCGTCAGTCGTTGACGGCATGAAGCTTGTCGTCCTTGGTGGCACCGTTGAGACTGCACGACGAGTCTCCAGCTCTGCGTGGTGAGTGAGGCCCCTCTTCCCCAACCAACCTCGTCCTCAACATTGCCTTCCCTGCCAGGTCTCACTTTGTTAACTGTAAGTGCATTTCTGACCCTACTACGTGAGCGCTAGCACTGCTGCACCATGCACCCCATTCTCCAGCCCCCAGGGGACGTTGTTATGCTGGTAACCCACCGGGGGCATGACCCTTTGCCTCGTGTTCGGCCATACCGGCACTCCCTGTTGGCTATACCTACTGCGTTCACAGCTAGCTCCCCATCTCATTAAACACCTTCCATTGTCGCGCTTCCCGCTGCCACGAGTACATCAACTGACCTCCCCCATTTCCCCATTAGCGTTCTTCCTCACGGCACACTTCTCCGAAGAAGATTACCCGTATGACTGGCTCATGCTCTGGCTCTCCCGACGCCCCGAGTGGCAGCGGTCCCGAGAGTTCGAGACGACTACCCGCTCCTCTGGCATCGGCGCGGACTCTACCAACTCGTTTGGCGAAGAGGACTTCACCGACGAACCCAGCAACCCCACAGCTAGGACGGAGGACGACGACGACATACCTGGGAAAGTCACAACCCGGGTCGTCTTCCAGCCTACCTTTGACACCACGCATACGATATATTACCGCGGTCATTGGTTACGTGTGCGCAGGGGCCGGAAGACTGATGGCAGCGGCACCGAGATGCTGTCCATCAGGTGAGAGTACATCGCCTCATGCCCGATCAGAAATCTCATAGTGCGCAGCGTCGTTGCGCGTTCCAATTTGATCCTCAAGCAGCTCGTCCTGCAGGCAAAGAAGGAGTATGAGGCGGAGGCTATCCATCGCATCCAGATATACTTTGCAGATTCACACGGCTCGTGGAGATGGACCGATTCCCGCCACAAGCGTCCCATGCAAAGCATCGTGCTCAACCCAGGCGTGAAGGAGATGCTGCTAAATGACGCTAAGGATTTTCTCAAATCGGAAAAGGCAAGTGCCTATCTTGTAGTGCAATTGCGGAGTAAGATCCTTATCCATTTCTAGTGGTACGCAGACCGAGGCATCCCGTTCCGCCGCGGGTACCTGCTCCACGGTGTCCCAGGATCTGGCAAATCCTCCCTTATACACGCAATTGCCGGCCAGCTCATGCTCGACATCTACGTCGTCTCGCTGTCAGCGTCATGGATATCCGACTCCACCCTCACGACGCTCATGGGCCGCGTGCCCGCGCGCTGCATCCTCCTGCTCGAGGACTTGGATGCAGCATTCGTGCGGAGCTCGACGCGCGAGAACAGCAATGAAAAAGAGGAGAAAAAGGAGGGACCCAATGAACAGGGACAGAACAACGGCGGCAGTGGTATTCGCGGCGGCAGGAACCGCAGAGGCGATCAGCTGTCTGATGTGAACACGCTGAGCTTGAGCGGGCTGCTCAACGCCCTAGACGGCGTGGCTGCTGCTGAGGGCCGACTCCTCTTCGCGTGCGTACTGTCCTCGCATAAGTCATTCGCAACCATTGATCAGTTTTGCCTATAGGACGACCAACCACCTAGACCGGCTCGATCCTGCGCTTTCGCGGCCTGGCCGCATGGACGTCTGGGTCGAGTTCAAGAACGCAAGCAAGTGGCAGGCCGAAGCGCTGTTCCGAAATTTCTTCCCTTCGACGGACGACGATCCTATTGACGACGTCCCTCCCGCGCCTTCAACCGCCAGCAGCAACAGCGGTCAAGGCTCGAGCTCCCGTCCCACATCAACTCTCTGGTCAATGTCGCCGTCGTTCTCTTCGTCCTCCGTGGCGTCCTCCTTCTCGTCCACGCCCCTTTCCTCCCCCACGCCCTCGTCACCCGTCGGCGCCGCGGCTCCGCTGTTCCCCACAAACGCGGACGCGGTGGCCATGACCGCGACGCCGCTGCCCCAGTTCGGCGCGAGCAACCAGGCGTATCTCCCCCCGCCCGTGGAGGAGCAAATCCTTGCCAGTCAGCACTCTGCCAAGCCTCTGGACTCCGTGACACTTGGCATCCTGGCGAAGAAGTTTGCGGATGGCGTGCCGGAGGAGGAGTTCAGCGTTGCCGCGCTTCAAGGGTGTAAGTCCTGATTTGGCTTCTTGTTTATCCTCCTGTGATGGGGGATCTGACGTGTGCGTTCGATAGACCTGTTGAGGAACAAGTCCCAACCTGAGGCGGCTGCGAATGGGGTCGAGGAGTGGGTGAGGTCTGAGAGGGAGATGCGCGAGAGGCTGAAGCGCGAGAAGGAGGAGCGGGAGGAGAAGGAACGGCTTGAGGTAATTGTCCTGTATCCTTCCTCGGTTGCAAGGATGCTCATGTTATGTGCGATAGCGCGAGAAGCGGAAGCAGAAAGCTGCTGAGAAGGAGGCCGAGAAGAAGGAGTTGGAGAAGATGGAGCAAGAGTTGGAGAAGATGAGACAGTTGCTGGCTGAGAAGGAGAAGGAGAGGAAGGAGCAGGAGAAGGAGAAGGACTCCGAGAAGGAGAAGGCTGAGAAAGAGGCGAAGGCTGCTGCTGAGGAGGCTGCCAGAAAAGAGGAGATCAGGAAGAAGGAGTTAGAGGTAGAAGAGGCGCGCAAGAAGCGGGAGCAGCAGCAACAGGAGGAGGATGAGGAAGACAGCGAATCCGAGAGCGAGGATAGCGATTCCGAGAACATCCCCGTACAGGCTGCGACGAAAGCTGCCTGGACTTGACTAGAAGACGGCAACAGTCCAGCGGCTCAGCCCGCCAACACGCACAACGATACCACTACATGCATCATAACCCCTACCAGCGTCCGACCAACGACGCCTCATTCTCATGTACATACAACATCATCCTGCTCACCATCGCTTTCAGCAACCACCACTATCTCATCATCATCATCACCGCCCCCACCTCAGCGACCGCGACCACAGCTGCCGGCAGGACCCGCAACCGCCGCCCAAGCGCTCATCGCTCGGCACCCAGGGGGTTTCGCACTCATGTATCTTTCATTTTACTTCCTTCATGTGTACCAAATATTGCTGCATCTCGTTGGGATGGGGGCGTAGACATCACGCGGATCAGTCCACTGGCCTGCGTGCTCGTCGCGTCTCCGCACCCAGCTCATCCCATCCCATCCCCCCATCTCATGATCGTCCATTGCCCCATCGTATATATTGCATCTGCTCCCGTCGTCTGCCCGTTTGCGTTCCTGTTCTGTACACTTCTTTTTTGCAACGCTTTTGGTTTTATTGGTACTGGTCGTCTTTCATGAATGTGTATATTTGAACATCGTCATTGGCAAAACGTTTGGTCTGTCCTAGAGCTCATCATATTTCGGCAGGCTGTAGGCACACTCGAGGTAAGGTTTTACTCGAAGAAGATAAGTTTTGAGGTTGCTTCATTCCCTTACCCTTTGAGTTTCGTGTGTGTTTGCAGGTCCGCCTGTCTAGATCTCTGCCTTGGTGTCAGCTTGCGAATCTGTTGAAGGTGATCTAGTCCGTCAAACGAAAGAGACGGCTGCCAGTGGGACCGAGGGTATACGTTTGAGTGTCAGGGTTCCGAGCTCTGTGTACTCAAGACGCCTGCTGGCGAGCAGAACGACCCGCCATCTTGTTGCCTACAATGTCGACGTCGTGAACCAAGGCACAGGAACTGATTCTGGTGCAGCCAAGACTCCATATCGATTATAAGATAAGAAGCACATGGGCCGACTTTTAAAGTGCAAGCGAATCTTACAGGCTTCGCCTGACGTTCACTATCGCAGCTATTGCTCGTAAGTGACAGCGCAGGGGTTTGTTGAACTCCCTTTCTGACAGATACTCTGCATCATCCCCGAGCGCTTCAGCCGATACTAGGGCGACAGACATCCCGGGATCGAAGGAGGAGTGTATGACGAAAGTGCCTTCGAGCGAACGGCGCGAGCATGCGAGACCTGTGGCGTAGTCGCTAGATGTCTGGGAAAGGAGCACCTGAAAGACGTCGCGCCCGGGATGACTTGATGACGCCGATACTGCTAGCATTCTCTGGATCAGGAGCCACGAGTTCGCTTGATAGAGCGCGCTTTCTCGTTAGATTTTAGGATTGATCCACTGCGTATGTTGGCTGTACAATGAACCGTTCTATCGCCTTCTATCGCGTTGCGCAGTCGTTGGACACGTCAACTAGGATTGCGTGACGCCTGTTTTGTACGTTAAGAAGGGTCCGGGCTGCGTGATGGGCAGTGCCGCAGTCCTCTTGCCTTGAGTTTGGTGCAGTTTGGTCCCGACACAATCAGAATCGCTGCTCTGCCTCATTTACTCCTGCACTTTCACCACCGGTTCCCGTCCACCCCTCATTCCCTTAGAAAATGGCTACATCAACAACAGGCCTCGGGACGGAAATTGTTTCTGTTATCAACAAACTCCAGGATGTCTTTACCGCAGTTGGCTCGTCGGCGTCGCAGATAGACCTTCCGCAGATATGCGTGCTCGGCAGTCAAAGTAGTGGGAAGAGTAGTGTGCTAGAGGTATGAATGATGTTCTCTTGCGACGGAATTCCTTTCTGACTTGGCTTTCGGTTGATAGAACATCGTTGGACGAGATTTCCTGCCTCGTGGTACTGGTATCGTGACACGGCGACCGCTGGTGCGATGTGACTTGCCATGGGTCGTATATACCACACTGACCTCACTACCCTCCCTAGGTCCTGCAACTTATCAACAGATCAGCAGGCGGTGGCCCCAGTGGTACTCGTGAGTCCCGCCGTCAGAGCCTAAAGCGTAGGCTGACTTCGCCGCAGCACAAATAAATGGTAGAGACAAAGGTACCGACAAAGCCGCCAACCCCGACGAATGGGGCGAATTCCTACATCTTCCCGGCGAAAAGTTTTATGACTTCAACAAGATCAGAGAAGAGATCGTACGCGACACGGAGGCGAAGACGGGGAAGAATGCTGGGATCTCTCCCCAACCCATCAATCTCCGCATATTCTCACCCAACGTCTTGACACTAACTCTGGTCGACTTGCCTGGTTTGACTAAAGTGCCGGTCGGAGACCAGCCTCGCGATATTGAAAAGCAGATTCGGGACATGCTCCTGAAGTACATTTCGAAGCCCGCGTGTATCATCCTCGCCGTCACTGCTGCGAACACTGACTTGGCGAACTCGGACGGTCTGAAAATGGCACGAGAGGTGGATCCCGAAGGGACGAGGACAATTGGTGTATTGACGAAGGTAGATTTGATGTGAGTGAAGCGGTCTTCCCTCTCCGGTCTGGATCAATGAATGGCATTCCAGGGACGCTGGAACGGATGTCGTGGATATTCTCGCCGGCCGCATCATCCCACTGCGCCTAGGATATGTCCCAGTCGTCAACCGTGGTCAACGTGATATCGAAACTTCGAAGCCTATCAGCCATGCTCTGGAGCACGAACGCGAATACTTCGAGAACCATCCGTCGTACAAGGGCAAAGCGCAGTTCTGCGGAACCCCCTTTCTTGCGCGAAAACTCAACATGGTCCGCTGGCCTTCTTATGCCAGAACTTTCTAGACTAACGAAATCTTTCCAGATCTTGATGCACCACATTCGAGCGACAATCCCCGACATCAAAGCCCGAATCACACAACAGTTGCAGAAATACAACGCTGAGTTGGTGACGCTGGGTGGACCTCTTGGTGACGGAAACGCCGGCAATGTTGTCCTTTCCGTCATTACAGAATTCTGCACTGAATTCCGCACAACAATCGATGGTAGTACCAACGATTTGTCATTAAATGAACTGTCTGGAGGAGCGCGCATCAGCTTTGTCTTCCATGAACTGTTCAATAATGGTATCCGCGGCATCGATCCGTTTGACCAAGTCAAGGATGGTGATATCCGGACCATGCTGTACAACTCCTCCGTGCGTCACCCGGCATCCCTCATCGAACAATCCTGACTATGCCGTGCGCAGGGTTCTACGCCGTCTCTCTTTGTTGGCACGGCTGCCTTCGAGGTAATCGTGAAGCAACAGATCAAACGCTTGGAGGAGCCGAGTCTCAAGTGTTGTCAACTGGTGTACGATGAGCTCATCCGTATTCTTGGTCAACTTCTTGGCAAAATCGTTCGTCCTTCAGCGTTTCCGTGTCGTTTACGTGGACTCACTTTTCTGGCTCAACAGCAAGCATTCCGGCGGTATCCTGCTCTCCGGGAGCGGTTCAACTCCGTAGTCGTGAACTTCTTCAAGACATCGATGTCCCCGACGACCAAGCTCGTCACCGATATGGTTGCGTGAGTGACCTCCTCGATGCGCTTTCAATACTCCGCTTATACTCCAGTGGTTAGCATGCAAGCTTGCTATGTTAACACGACGCATCCTGATTTCATCAGCGGCCACAAGGTGCGTTTTGGACAAATCAAACCCTGCCCTCATGTGCTCATCGGAACTTGCTCTCGTAGGCAACAGCTATCGTCACCGAACGTCTCAACGTGGCCAAAGGTCCGACTCCACCCAACGACCCCAAGAACACTAGAGCGCAAATCAACAACAACAAGGATCTTGATGTAGATGCGAAGAAAGAAGAGCCCAGTTTCTTTGGCTCGTTCTTCTCCTCAGCCAAGACAGGTCAGAAGAAAAAGAGCGGGCCCGTCATGGAAGCCCCGCCTGCGGTCATCCGGCCACAAGCTGTGTTGAATGACCGGGAGACGATGGAGACGGAGGTTATCAGTTGCGTTATTCCCTTCCTTGAGACGATAGGCGAACGTCTGACACGCACGTTGTCATGCTGCAGAATTGCTCATCCACTCATACTTTAACATCGTGAAACGCGAGATGATTGACATGGTGCCCAAGGCGATCTTTTTGACGCTCGTCTCGCACTCCAAGGAGAACCTCCAACGGGAGCTCCTCCAGGAGCTGTACAAGCCTGACGTCCTTGATGACTTGCTGAAGGAGAGCGACTTTGTGGTTAGCCGTAGAAAGGAAGTGGTCAGCATGGTGCAGGCCCTGAACAAAGCCGAAGAGTGCGTTGCTTTCATTCTATTCCCTGATGAAACCTTGCTGAATGTGTTGCCATAGGATCGTTGCAGGGGTGTAACGTGAGCTATTGGCCTATCAGTGGGTTGTACATAGAGCAGGCGTGCTCTCTAAACACTTCACTACGCATTTCGAGCCTTACTATAATACCCTTTATACATGCATTTGCGACATTGGATTTTCTCTCCTGCCTATTTCGTAATTATTATACAAAGACGTGGCTGTCGCTCGTCATGTATGCTGTAGCCATGATCGCAGGGTAATTTTTACGCCACCGACTTTTCGTCCAACATACAGTGCGCAGCAACCGCTGCATAAAAGGCATGGTCACGCGGTCGCGTCTTGGGAACATAGGAGTGCCGCAGGAATCGTGAGCGCTTCAGAGTCGAAGGGGAAAAGAAACAGCAACGAAGAACACAGGTATCGCCAAGTAACGTTCCTCTGAGCCTTTGAGAACTCGCCCTTGGCTGATGCTCGGAGCTAAAATTAGCAGTGGCCCGTGCGGCTATTCAATTGCCGGAATGTTCCGAAGACGTTATCAAGCTCCTGTGTTCTCGCGGCATCAGGACACACCAGCGCCCCATTGATAGGTGCTGATGCTGGTGGGCGTTCGCGTCCAAAGATGAAGTCAAGACAAGTTGTGCAGATCATGTTTAGATTGTAGCGCAGATGTTGGTCGACAGGGTGGCAGGCTATTAACGTCCCGTCAATTTCATCATTGCAGCCAACGTCATTCCGCGTCCGTTCTCCAGGTATTTGGTAGGGCTGTGGTGAAGAATGGGTGAACATGGTCGGCTACGGGGCGCCTTGAGACGTCAGCTTGCCTGGACCGCGAGACTCGAAGGAGGACGGGCGGGCGCGAGGGCTTCCCTCGTATCCGAGCAAGACAAAGGAGAAAGTGTTACGTAAGTCCAGATGACTCCTTTCATCGGAGTTTGAATCTCGGTTGATATATAAGGTCGCCGTTCGCCACTTAAATCTCACTCTTTCACCCCCTTGCACTTTCCCACGCTCCCCCAGGCAAAAAATTTCGGCGATGTCTTTTGCGCTACCCACCCGTAACGTCACCTTCGGTCGTACAAACGCCCCATCGCAGCAGCAGCAACCGTACCAGCATCAGCCTCAAGCACAGTACCAACATCAACCACAACATGGGCTAGCGTTGCCTACGGGAAACCCATACTTGCAGCAGCAGCAACAACCACCGTCGTTGCCCGGCCCGTCGCCGCTCTCCAACGCCTACTCGCAACACCAGCTCCCCGCACCTCCTGCAACTCAGACACCGCAGAATGGCACCAATGCTGTAGCCGGGCCGTCAACACCCGCTGCTACAACACCTGTGCCCTCTACTCCCGCACCACTCACTCTCGAGCAACAACACATCACTGCCGTCGAGGGTATTGTGCCCACGCTTCAGAATATTGTCGCGACCGTCAATCTTGACTGCCGTCTTGACCTGAAAACCATAGCGCTGCACGCCCGGAATGCGGAGTATAATCCAAAGGTTGGTAATGACTTACTCGTCCAAACTTAAAACATGTCGAACTGTGCGACCTGTCCCGCACAGCGTTTTGCAGCTGTCATCATGCGTATCCGTGACCCGAAGACGACTGCCCTGATCTTCGCATCGGGCAAAATGGTCGTTACCGGTGCCAAGTCGGAGGATGACTCACGCCTGGCGTCTCGGAAGTACGCGCGTATCGTGCAGAAGCTTGGTTTCGTTGCGAAGTTCTCTGAGTTCAAGATTCAAAACATCGTCGGGAGCTGTGACGTGAAGTTCCCCATCCGCTTGGAGGGCTTAGCATACAGTCACGGGCAGTTCAGCAGCTACGAGCCAGAGGTATGTCTCTAGCATCGGCGCCTTCACTCATCGCTGCTAACTGTTCACCCTTCAGCTATTCCCCGGTCTCATCTACCGCATGATTAAGCCCAAGGTCGTACTGCTCATCTTCGTGTCGGGGAAGATCGTCCTCACCGGTGCTAAGGTAAAACTCGTTTGCTGTTTTTCCTTTACATGACATGCGTCGGTTCACTTCGGAGCCCATTGCGGTCTTGGTGATTGCGATGGTGCCATCCTAGTGTCTGACGACTGGCGATGTTAGGGTCGCCTCCTGCAACCCTACGTTTCGCCCATGTCATGAGTCACGTGGATCTGCTTTGAACCACCTCACTGACACTCTTTGCCTCCCTCTCGTGACTCAGGTCAGGGAAGAGATTTACACAGCTTTCAACACGATATACACCGTGTTGTGCGAGTTCCGGAAACCATAGACGCCTGTGCTTCTCTGCAGTCGCTTCGTCATGTCTCCTGGCCCTCGGCTCAGCCTCGCCCCAATCGCTTCTGATGCTCGTTTGCTCGCCGCATCCTTACTTCCGACCACGCGATCGGGCACGCCGCCATTGTCATGCCTGGCCTTGACTGGAGCGCACAGGTGATAACAACAAAAATGCAGATCAATGTCAGGGAAGAGTGTGGAAAGTAGTGCACGTCCCTTTTCTTCCCTTCGTCGACTCACTCTCCAATCCAACATTACCATAATCTTAAATTCCTCATGTTCCTTCAACACTTGTAGCCTTGGTCTATCACGCACGCATCATCATTCCCCACCCAGTCAATCAATTATACATACAGACATTTCTTTACGGGAATCTATCGTCATACAATTCCAACATAACTTCCATACAACAGTTCCTGTGCACCGGGTTGAGAGCGGTCAGCGGTGGAGGTGAGTCGATTGACCGTAAGAAGTCCTTGGTCAGCCACATCGGTCCTTCATCTCATTCTTTCTTCATCTCTTCTTTCTTCATCTCATTCTTTCTTTCAAACCACGACGTCGGCTGGTCCTCGTCTTTTTCGTTCCATTTCTTTCTCGATGATTTTCAATGCTGGCTCGTTTTCTGCCTTGCTGCAAGCACTCTGTTTGACCCAGGTCTCGTACAAGCGTAATTCGGAAAGCGTTTCCGCTTTGGCTGCTGACAAGTCTCCTGGATATCCTTCATGGCCTCATGACGCCGATCCAAAAAGTCTCCCAGACAGTCTTTCGTTTCCGTCCAAAGAGCCTGCGCATACAGCGCGGGACCAACACAGTGAATGCTTCGTCGAACCATACTTCGCGCCGCCTCTCGGAAATCAAGTCTTCCCTCCCTTTGACACTGACATGGCGAATCTCTATCGTTACCGGCAACAGCAGTCCGTGAACTTCGGCTCCTGGTATGCAATTTCGTGCCGTTGTATGCGCTTGACCGACGCGTTACTTCTCGATAGGTTCGTTCACGAAAACTGGATGTCCCCCTCTCTATTCACGTGCGCGGCAGGCGAGAAATTCTCGGAATTGGACATAGCATCAGGCTGGGGCTCTCTGGACTCTGCGCGGTCTCTCCTGGAGCGGCACTGGGACACTTGGATCACCAAATCCGACTTCCAATACCTCGCGAGCATTGGCATCAACACCGTCCGCCTGCCTATTGGATACTGGAGTTTGGGACCATACTACTGCAAGGACACGCCCTTTGCTCCGTTCGCTGATGTCTACCAGAACTGCTGGCCCAGGATCGTGCGGGCAATCAACATGGCTGCTGAAGCAGGGATTGGTGTTCTAGTCGACTTGCACGGCGCCGTCGGAAGTCAGAACGGTCAGCCTCACTCTGGTATATCGGACGGCGCGGCGAACATGTTCGAGAACCCGAAGTACATGGACAAGACGATCGACGTGCTCATGTTCCTTATGGAGCACCTGGCGCCGGTGACGAACGTCGTCGGTATTCAACTTTTGAATGAGCCCAATAATGTGCCAGAGTTGACGGACTTCTGTCTGTGATTGTCACAACTCCGCAGTGCGAAATTCTTACATGTACCCACAGACTCGCGCGCTATCGAAACCATGAGGCAATCTTCTGCACCCTCTGCGGCATCGTTCCCTCTTTACGTGCACAATGGATTTGATATTGGGCGCTTCACCGGATATATCGCGAACCGGACCGACTTCGTTGTGCAAGACCATCATTCATACTTCGTCTTCACCCCTGACGATGAAAATAAGCCTGCGTCTGGGCTTACCAACGACGTGCGAGGTCCCGTAGCTGACATGTTGGCCTCCGCCTCAGGATCGCAACGTAGAAATCTCGTCGTCGATGAATGGTCGTGTGCGTTGACGCCGCAAAGCCTGTCCAGCGAGCCCGACAAACATCGAGCACAAAGCGACTTTTGTAAAGCCCAACTGGACGTGTACGCAAATACGACCGCAGGGTGGAGCTTCTGGTGTAAGTACTCCCGGTCAAATTGTCGCATTGCACTGATATGTTAGCAGCCTATTTCAAAGAAGGATGTGAAGACGATCCAGGATGGTGTTTCAAGGCAGCAGTGAACAATACCCTTCCCGCGACCTTCTTTTCATACGGGCAAGCCCCTGGCACGGACCCTGATCATGTGCAGGTCTTCGTCGCGAACATGACGGTCCCCTCACCGCGGGATATCCTTTCGATAATTCAAGGGAATGGCACAGCCCCAGAGCCGAGGAGCACATTCACCCGACGCTCGTTCCAACGACAGTTCGGTTTGCGCCGCGATCGCCATCGGTTTGAAGCGATTCATCATCTTCGCCAACAAAAGCAAAATCCTCTAGGTGGGTTACAACTTACGGACGCGCAAAGGTCAACCTTGAAGGGTTATGCGGATGGATTTCTTGCGGCCAAAACCTTCGCGTCATTCCGGCTGTCGAAACTCGGGTTCGTTGGACAGTACGTCTATGAGCGCATGGCGCAATTAGGACCTGCGGCCATCCCACCTGGGACGGAACAGGATTACCGCGATGGCTTTGGTCGGGGATTGATGGATGGTCAGGAGGTCGTCCAAGGGGCGCTAAATCGAGGGCAATAGATACAGTACTGGAGCATTTTCTATCACGGACCTACCCATGTCCTTCCTTTTCTACTGTCATTACCCTGTTACACTACGCGCTGCGTTGTTGCGTGGAGAGATCAATGAGATCAATAAGATTCGGCTGGTTTGAAAATCCGCAACCATAACTGTGTGACCACGATGAGCAATATCCCACCACACGTCCGACTACGATGTCCTCCCCTTCTGAAGGAGGCGGACTGAGCCTTCGGCGGCTTATACGGCTCGCCATGGCCCTCCTGACCGACCGCACATACTTCTGGACGCTCGCCGTGCTGGTCATCATTGGCGATGGCTTGCTCACAGAGCTCATTATCCATTTCGTCCCATGTTAGCACCACAATCCTCATTCCCAACTCGACCATCTCACACTGAATCTATCTAGACACAGAAATCGACTGGGAAACCTACATGGTCCAAACGGAGGTGTTTTTGAAGGGGCAGCATAACTATAGCATGATCGCAGGGCCAACAGGGCCGCTTGTGTGAGTTCACCCACCTCGTCTGAACGCGTCTTTTGCTCATTACTCGCGCCTCCAAGTTACCCTGCGGGACACCTACGCATCCACACGATATTACACGATATCACGGACTCAGGACGGAATATACGGCTTGCGCAACACATCTACGGCGCGTTATACGTGGCGACGCTCACACTCACATGTGCCATCTACCGGAAAGCAAGGACAGTCCCGAACTGGGTCTTGCTTCTTCTTCCGCTCAGCAAGCGGCTCCATTCCATATTTGTGCTGCGACTATTCAATGACTGCTGGGCCGTGCTAGGTGTTAGCGCGGCGATATTTTTTACCAGCTGGGACTGGACGACACGGGGACATTCCTTTTTGGGTGAGCGTAAAGAAGCGTCCAAGAAGCTCGGGCATCGCTAATGTTCACACTTGTTGTAGGGGCGCCCTGTCCGTCAAGATGTCCGTCTTGCTCTACTTGCCTGGGCTGCTCGTCATCTTGTTCAAGCGCAGGGGTCTCTTATCTACCCTTCGCCACATGATGACCATCACTGCCGTCCAGACATTGCTCGCGAATCCCTTTTTGGCCGTGGATCCTTGGGCATATGTGAACTCTGCTTTTGACCTGTCACGGGTCTTCTTGTACAAATGGACCGTCAACTGGAGAATGGTCGACGAAGAAACCTTCCTCAGCCGCCGCTGGGCTGTGGCACTCCTGGCCGGACACATCTTGGTACTCGTGCTGTTTGGGCTATTCAGATGGTGCAGAGCGGATGGAGGCGCGTGGAGCGTGTTGGCGCGAGGCATACGACGACCGCATCGCCCTGTCAGCGGCGTAGCTCCGATAACGGGTGACTGTAAGTCAATCGTATCAATGATCCGTATGTCCTGGCTCATCTTGGAAAGACGTCGCAACCGTGATGTTTACTTCCAATCTCGTCGGGATTATATTCGCTCGGTCGCTTCACTACCAGTTCTACTCCTGGTATGCACACCAGATACCATTCCTCGCGTGGAAAACGCCCTATCCTGTCGCTGTGAAGTACATTTACTAAATGTTTTATTTCTCGAAGTTGAGATTGACACTGTTCACCTACACAGGCTTGCGTTGATCCTTGCCATTGAATATGCATGGAACGTTTTCCCTTCTACACCGGTCTCGTCCTCTGTCCTTCTCTGCGCAAACACTCTACTGCTCTTGGGTATCTGGCTTCACAAGGACACACGGCCCGGCGCCAAGGTGAAATCGACATGAACGTTGCATGAAACCTGCGATCGCGTGGCATCTTCGGACACGATGAACGTCCTGCCAAAATACCTCCAATTAGTGGAGTCGGCAACGACGTCGTTGTATACAGCCTTGTGTTTATAGCTGCCATCGAACACGAGCGGGATGCATGCCCGACAGTTTGTAAGACAAATGGTGTAGATGACACAGTTGAGCTTGTATGGAATATATTGCATATGGCATCGGTGACTTCCCTAGGGACGATAAAGGCAGGTGCAGCCAGCAAGCAGGGCTCGATGGTACAGGCCGTGGCAAGGGCACGCTTGATATGGAGTTGTTTGATCGCAACGTCATGCAGTTGCTTCTGACCCCTTTAAGCGGGGGTGGCATCCCGTCATACTGCCCTCCGGGTCACAGAAGACGACTCGTAAAGCGCAAACAATTTTACGATCAGGAGCTGAGAAACTTAAACACGTCTTCGATGAAGGTAATCAGATTCCAGGTTGAACTAAGTATTCCGCACGAGCCGTTGAAAAGTTTTTTCCATGCCCAGATAGCACCGTGGCCAGGCCTACAGGTACCAAAACGACAATCTGTGACCCACTAGGCCAGTGCTTGAATGACAGCGGTGTACGCAGACTTAGGCTGGTAGTTGTTGTTGAACAAGAGAGGAGTGCTCGACGCACGCCACGAGTTCTGTTAACTTATTCAGAGGTGACAGATATGACTGAATAGCAGGGCTACGTACAACGTCGGCGACTCCCCAGGAGGTGATACCAACGCAGGCAGGGACAGCCAAGCAAGCCTTGACGACAGTGGTGTAGTCATTGGCGGAGGCACCCGCGATGTCGAGCTCCGTGATCGCGACCTCGCCCACGCCGGCGCCGGCAAGAGCAGTCAGAGCAGCCTGGGCACCGCCAGCGCCACCGGCCTACATACCGCCAATGGTCAGTGCTTCAGCAGAGGCTTGCACTCGCCTGAGGCTTACAGAGAGATGCATCTGTGTGCCAATGCCGTCGATATACTTGGTGCCAGAGTTAATGCGCCTGACGAGATTGACCATTCCTTGGACTTTGGCGTTGTTGGAGTCCAGGTTGTAGTCGTTGATGTAGAGTCTATGTGAGGTAGGGTTAACGTCTTGATTAATCGGTAACAAGTTATCCTACTTCGCGGTAGAGTCGGCAGCTCTGGCAGCTTGGAATGCGATTGTGACGAAAGACTGAAAGCACAATAAGCCGTGTAACCAGGCTACTTCTCAGTGGCTTGGCACGCACCTCGCCCAGAACATTGTAGAAGACACTGCTGCGCAGGCTTCCATCCTCGTTGAGGCATTCGCTAAAGGGGTGAACAACCATCTAAGCAGCGGGGTCGAGCGACGAGAAGTGAAGACACATACTTGACAACATCCCACTTTCGTATTCGTAGGTGGTCAATCATATATATAAACGGGCTCCGACCTGCGCGAAACTTACAGCGTACAGTTTCCCCTTGTATCGTCCTGCAACATTAGCGATGTGGTTTTGGATGACGGAGGTCTGGAGAAAATGTGAGAATTCAAAGACAAGGGCGAGTGAACAGCAAACGACGGACCAGAGTGGCCTTGTCGCCGATTGAGCTGACCCATGATGGGAGCTGCGAGTGCCAGACTGCGCATACGAAGTCAGAACCCAGCGAACGGGGTACGTGGGTTGCGTCACGGACCTAGGGTGTGCCCACGAATCATCTTGCCGTTAGAAACGGCCCAGTTTACAAGGGCGTCAGCGCCTGCGAAGTTGAACTGCCCTCTGTTGCCTGCGGTGCCGCATGAGTTTCTTCCTGTAGGATGGAAGTGACGAGAGATGTACTTTCGGTAGCGTCCCACTGAGTTCCATGTCGAATTAAGGAGTACGTAGAGCATGGATAGGTTCACATACCTTCATCGAGTTTTCCTGGTAGAAAACAAGCGTGTAAGCATGCGCATAGTCTGTGGCGATATGTCAGATACTAACAGGTGTAACCTGTCCAAATTCAGACTTCAAGAGCGCAGCGTTCGCTATCAACAATTATTTGTTGCTTCGATTTGCAGACGTAAGAAGGATTGGCATACCAGCGATATTGAGGGTGTTGGAATCAGCGCAAGAGCCCTGGCAAGTTGTAAGGCTTATGTTACCGAGGATGTGTAGGTTCATTTACCCAGTATTTCTTGCCCTCCGCCTTAAACTTCGCGTTGAGGCCGCTGAGACCGGTTGAGGTTGGTGGGGGAGTGCCAGTGGTAGTACCAGCGCCAGGTTGGCATCTTTTGCCGGGCTTATCAGGTCGTGAGGTGCCACATGGCCGCGAACGTCGCTCACTGGTAGTAGTAGTCGTTTACGTGGACACAAGTAGACCCAGCGGCACCTGGAAGAGGTAAGATATTATTTGAGCTGCTCCTGGTGAAGTCAGTCTGGAGGATTCGCCACATACAGGTCGTCTGCAATTCAGAAGCGCGAGGATAATTCAGAAAGCTGCACGGGATGGCATGGTCGTCTTACGTCTCCGCTGTAGCCGATCCCACCACCTGTCAGGACACGATTGTTAAAGGGGCCCTTGTTAAACTGTCAAATCTAACCCACACTGTCCCCAAACCGCAACAGCAGCGGCGCGCTGTGCTAGGATGGCCAAAGAAACGACGGAAAGTAGCTTGAACATGTTCAGGATTCTTTCAAAGGGAATTGCAGTCCTGCGTCGGATCTGAGGGTCAGTAAAACGCGCATTTATACCGCTCTGTACCCTCTATCCGAGCTACGACCTCCCGATTGGTCCCGCTCAGGATGATCCTACCAGCATCCGAAATTTCGTCCAAGGCGTCATGTGCAGTAAGAATCTGAGCAAGACTCGAATCATTACGGCGGGTGAACCTCGCTGCTTGCTGGCATGTTGTGATGGCAGTGACGAATTTCCAGTGCCAAGACCGTCGAAGCCAGATGCAGGATGAAAGGTCTAACCGAGCAATGCTAATTGGTCAGGAGGGTCCCGCTCGTCTGCTGAATTGCTGCAACGAGAGCACCGTAGAGGTTGCCAAGAAGATTTGAGGCTCAGGTTTCGCTGTTAAGTCGGGAGTCTGCTAACCGTCGTAGCCCCGAGGAATTCCTTTTGGACTAAATGGCATTGGCATGGAATGCAATGGAAAACGTGAGCGGTCCTCTCGATAGCGGTTCTTGGTGAGGAAGGGCGAGGAAAAAGACCAGAAATTAGCGAAAAATAAGGAACTGTCCATTTGCTCGAGAAGTCGATTTTACTCCATCGGAGTTGCAATGGACGACCTTTCTCAATAGTGGTAGTCAAATATGACGATCCGAGGATCCAAGAAGGCGATCCAGGTGTGATCTATGATCGATTCACGTGGCTGGATCGTAGCTGAATCGCCCTCAAATTTGACCACCCAAAATGCACGTAGACTGCGCTGGAGGTGGGGGGAGGAGGGGGGGGGATCATTCACGGGCCTGCTGTACACAGTGTCAACCATCGAATTTGAAGAACCCGTGTGGATTCCTTCGCGAATCGCGCACTTCTTCGGCACCGCTTGATCGAAACAAGTAAAACATCGTCGCTGTGACTCAGCGATCCTTGGCACTTAGATTCGCGTCCAGAATATCGTGATATGCTACAATGAATTTGATTTCTGCAGATGAAGCTTGGTATGAACAGATTTTGGAACCAGGTACCACGCGGCTGATTGGACGACGAGTCCCACTCAAGGAATCGTTTAAGCCAGCGCCTGAATGACGGCGTTGTACGCAGCCTTGGGCTGGTAGTTGTTGTCGTACAGGAGCGGAGTGCTCGACGCGCGCCAGGAGTTCTGTCAGGATATTCAGACGACCTTGCTGTGAGGAGAATTGTAATGTTACGCACGACGTCAGCAACACCCCATGTGGTAATACCGACGCAAGCAGGGACAGCCAAGCAGGCCTTGACAACAGTGGTGTAGTCATTGGCGGAGGCACCCGCGATGTCGAGCTCCGTGATAGCGACCTCGCCCACGCCGGCGCCGGCAAGAGCAGTCAGAGCAGCCTGGGCACCGCCAGCACCACCGGCCTACATGAAAGCCAGAAATCGGTGTCTGAGCAGACGCCCGAAGTCGCATCGTACTTACAGAAAGATGCATCTGTGTACCAATGCCATCGATGTACTTGGTGCCAGAGTTGATGCGCTTGACGAGGTTAACCATTCCTTGGACCTTAGCATTGTTGGAGTCCAGGTTGTAGTCGTTTATGTAGAGCCTGCGAGGTTGTCTCAGCCCTGCTATTCTTCCATGCTAGAAGATGGTCTCACTTAGCCGTCGAGTCGGCGGCTCTGGCGGCTTGGAATGCGATGGTAATGAACGACTGAAAACAACCTTGAGCCGTGTTGCGACAAGGTCACGATAATTCGGGACGAACCTCGCCGAGGACATTGTAGAAGACGCTGCTTCGCAGACTTCCATCCTCGTTCAAGCATTCGCTAAGGGGGGTGGTGCAACGTAAGCAACGCGACCAGCCCGCGGCAGAGGAGCGACATACTTGACAACATCCCACTTTCAATCGGCCCATTGTCAGTTAACGATTGACTGAGACGTGATCGGGTCTTACGGCGTAGAGTTTGCCCTTGTATCGTCCAGCAACATTGGAGATGTGGTTCTGGATGACGGAGGTCTGGGCGGATATGACTCGTCAGTGAGCCATGGTGAATAAGATGTCAAACCACTGACCAAGGTTGCCTTGTCGCCGATGGAGCTGACCCACGACGGGAGCTGAGAGTGCCAAACTGCGCAAGATTTAGTCGTGATCCTGCCGTCGTAGAATGGGTCACGGACCTAGGGTGTGCCCGCGGATCATCTTCCCGTTAGAAACAGCCCAATTGACGAGTGCGTCCGAGCCGCCAAAGTTGAACACTCCTCGGGTACCTAGGTTGAAAGAAATGAGCCGGACGATGCACGCTATGAGTGAAGATTATCGTACTTTCGGTGGCATCCCACTACATCAAGGAAGGTCGGTCAGCGATCGCACGGACCATTGGAGTATTCGGTATGATACCTTCATGGAGTTTTCCTAGCGAGCATTCGAATCATTAGCGCCAAGGTACTTCACTTGAGAGCATGAAGTACGTACGGGGGTAACGCAGCCGAAGTTGGACTTCAGGAGCGCAGCGTTGGCTGTTAAGAAGTGATTGGTACCTACATCGACAAACCGGTTGGTGACATCATCAACCTACCAGCGATATTGAGCGTGTTGGAATCAGCGCAGGAACCCTAGGAAAAGAATCAGCACTGTAGAGTAGACACTTCGCTCAAAATGCACATACCCAGTATTTCTTTCCATGGCGTTTCATCCCAGCGTCAAGACCGGTGCCGGTGCCAGTGGGAGGGGGGGTGGTCGTGGTGGGGGGCGGAGTGGTAGTCGCGGTGCCAGGTTGGCATCTTGTGTTACGATGATGAGCCGGTGATGGTCTACTTCACAGACTCGACGCACTGGGAGTAATAATCGTTCACGTAGACACAAACGGTACCGGGGTCACCTGGAAGGAGGAAGAAATAAACATGAAGCTCTTCTTCAGACATGGAGGAATGCAAGCGCTTACAGTTTTTCTGGAAATGGACGGGATATGAGGCTTTGTTCAGTCGCATCCTACCCTAAGTGAATGACTTACGTCTCCGGTGAAGCCAATCCCGCCACCTGTGAACAAGCGTCATCGTTAATATCGAGTTGTACCGGCCGTAATTCAGTCCCGTACATTGTCCCCAGACGGCGGTGGCAGCAGTGCGCTGGCCCAGGATAGCTAGAGAAACGATGGCAAGGAGCTTGAACATTCTGGAGTTTTGACTCTCAGGAAGACCTGGGGAGAGCTGCAGTAGTGAACGTCACCTTATATACACACTCGGGATAATAGGACATCGCGTTGATCGTCTTCGTCCTGAACGGTTCGAGCATGATTCAACCACCAAATAGTCCGCGTACCCTCCGACAATTTCTCCAAGGTATCATGTGGAGTACGCGCGTGGGGCAGTCGTTGTTACGGATTAACTTCGCTTGTCGCTAGTATGATGCTGATGGCAGCCAGCAGTGATGCTCGAAACGTTCCTCTGGGTTCTGCGGTCGAATTGGAGTGTGCTGCTTCGGGTCAAACAGACTATGGGTTCGCTGTTAAGTCGGGGAAGCAGGGTGTGTTCTCTGAGATTGAGGTTCGCTCGGTACCGACTCTGCAACCGAAAGACTTGAAGTCGAGGGGCGACGAGGCATACGGTACAAAGTCTGCATCCTTGGTCAGCGGAGAGGGAATAAGCGTCAAGGTGATCGAAAGAACTCAGACGCACCATGTTGGAACTCGTGTATTATATGGGATTTGGTCGTCGGCCAATATTGAGGATTTCATCCACAGCGGGCGGCAAAGTGCTGCCTTACCGGACCGCGCCGGGCCGTTCATCAAGAATAGGTCCTTCCTCAAGCACTTCTGCCGCTTGTGACAACCTCAGGACGATATTTAAATATCATGACATGAACAGAATCTTCCGGGCTGAAAATTGCAGACTTCTCAGGGAGGGAAAACACGTCCAGCTTGCGGAGACCTTGAATGGAGAAAGTAGTAGGTTCTTGGGTAGCGGAAACCACCAGGAAAGGTGCCATACTGGAAACGACGAAAAGTCTTAAATGACGGGGAAAGCAGCGTTGAGACGGGTTTGCCGACTTCGTCAAGGTGTGTCGATAGAGCCACGCTGCCACGCCTCGTTTCAACTGCACAAGAAGGTAGTTATATAGACCTATCTGACTAGAGCAGACAATCTTTCTTTGCATATCCTGAAGACGCTCCATGAAACATCGAAACTGGAAACCTCGCCGCCCAACAAGGATATGGCTGGCCGAACGAAGGTCGGAGGGCCGAAACTTGCTCAAGCCAGAGCGGAAATGACAGCATTGTATGCAGCTTTGGGCCTGTAGTTGTTGTCGAACAAGAGGGGAGTGCTTGACGCACGCCAGGAGTTCTGTCCGGCGTCATTGAGGCTGGGTATCAGAGTATTGAATGAAGCGTCACATACGACATCGGCGACTCCCCAGGACGTGATACCGACACAGGCGGGGACAGCCAAGCAAGCCCTGACAACGGTGGTGTAGTCATTAGAAGAGGCGCCTGCGATGTCGAGTTCAGTAATCGCGACTTCGCTGACTGGAGCACTGGCAAGAGCGGACAAGGCAGCTTGGGCACCGCCAGCGCCACCAGCCTATGTGCATCAAGTCAAAATTTCGACCACATAGTTGGACCTCATGAAAAGATCGTACCGAGAGATGCATCTGAGTGCCGATGCCATCGATGTACCTAGTGCCAGCGTTGATGCGTTTGACGAGAGCGACCATGCCTTGCGTCTTAGCATTGTTGGAGTCCAAGTTGTAGTCGTTGATGTAGAGTCTAGGCGAGTCTTAGTCCTGTTACCGATACACGCAAAGATACACCTTACTTGGCGGTGGGATCGGCGGCTCTGGCGGCTTGGAAAGCGATGGTGATGAAAGACTGAAAGCAAAGTCAGTCATATACCAGCCTGGAGGCCCGGTAAAATTGACACGAACCTCGCCCAAGACGTTGTAGAAAACGCTGCTACGCAGGCTTCCGTTTTCGTTGAGGCATTCACTGGGAAAATGGCAAAACGATTCGCTTCAACTATATTCAAATAGCGTAGAAACGACGGACTTCACAACGTCCCACTGCCGTTTCGTTCATTCACGATGGGTTGCAAGGAATTCTGGAATGAAAGATGTACGCACAGCATAGAGTTTCCCCTTGTACCGCCCCGCGACGTTCGCAATATGGTTCTGAATGACCGAGGTCTGGAGGAGAGGGGGCGTCAGTCAGAAACGGCTGATTGAATGGACGGTACAAACCAATGTGTTCCTGTCGCCGATAGACGACACCCATCCTGGGAGTTGCGAGTGCCACACTGAAAAGCCTTTCAGTCACCCCTTTGATGGTAGATCAGAATCCCATACCCAAGGTGTGTCCACGGATGAGCTTTCCGTTAGACACCGCCCAGTTCACCAGCGCGTCAGCACCACCGAAGTTGAACTGTCCCCGGTTACCTTGGTCGAAAGAAATCGAGTCGGTCGACACGCCGTGTTGGCGATCAAAACTCACTTTCCGTTGCGTCCCACTAGGTATGAACTCGAGCTCAGCATATCCTTGGACCATTGACCGTTCGACGTACCTTCATCGAGTTTTCCTAGTGAGCGAGGAAAGTCTCAGCACGCGTCTCGTGTATGGAAATCGTCAGGGTACTGACAGGCGTGACCTGCCCGAAGTCGGATTTTAAGACGGCAGCGTTGGCTGTAGTCCGGGCATACACACTTGGATTTGTAAGAGGATGGTGAAGTTGACGTACCCGCAATATTCAAAGTGTTGGAGTCAGCGCACGAGCCCTTGCGAAAGACTTAGTGATACGCTCGGTCATTTCTGTGAGGTAACTCTACCCAGTATTTCTTGCCTTTGCCCTTGAACTTACCGTCGAGGCCACTGCCACTGCCGGGGTTAGTGGGAGGGTTGGTGGTAGTCGGCGGAGTGGTTGTCGGTGGAGTGGTAGTCGGACCGGCGCCAGGCAGGCATCTTGCGTCGGGCTCATGAGCTCCTCAGACGCCGCGGTCACGGATAAGACTCACTGGGAATACCAATCATTCTGGTAGACGCAGGTGCTGCCGGAGTCACCTAGACGGAGGTCGAGATACGAATGTCTTCGTTGGCGCGGAAAGGCGCAATCACATACAGTGTGTCTGGGAAGCGAATGCACGTGAGTGTTTGTTCAGTAACATTTAGCTATGAAGGGATAGATTACGTCTCCGGTGAAGCCGATTCCACCACCTAAAAGTAGACGTCATCAGTAATGAGCCGACCGGCATGCTTCAGTCGCGCACACTGCCCCCAGACAGCGGTCGCGATAGTGCGCTGTGCCAAGACAGCCAAAGTGACAAGCCGCAGCTAGCCGATGATGGTCGAATTACGCATTGCAGTTGAATTGATTATAAAACTTCGCGTTTTGGTCGGAAGGAGTGATGGTTGGTTGAGGTTTGAGGGACAAGGCTTCAGCGCGAACGTATGTCGAGAAATGGTCAGCATACGAGGAACTTCTGCGCGCCACCTGCGCTCAGCGAGTGAAACGACTTGTTAACGGTGGTCGTGAAGCCATGCTCGAGCAGAGTCGTGAAATCCGTTCCGAGTCATCCTCACGTTTCCAATCTGGGACAGGTATAGATGGGCCGCTGTGCCAAGGCCAAGGCCAAGGGCAAACGCGAGATGGTATTGTTCCGAGGCTCGAAGAGACGGTAGAGTTCAAAGCAGGTGTCGTCGAACGGAGTATCTTTCGATGGTTGTAGTCTACATCTTGGCTGGGTCTTGGCTGCCAGGCTTCAAGCTTCAATTTTCGAGGTCATCGGCCAGATTGACGAGCGTCGGCGATCGAACGGCCAATGACAAACAATACCGCTGGATTGCGAAACATTCTGCTGCTGATGTAGCAGATACCGGTGTCTCTAGGATAACAGGAGGAGAGGCTAGCCTGAGACGACTTACAATAAACCATACTCCTCGCAAACGCTGCCCTGCGCTGCCTCCGACTCGAGCATAACAGAGGATTTGCTTCCGCTGATCAGGTTTTGGAGCCATCATGATCGAGAAGCCGGCCTCGATCAAAGGCAAAACATATCAGGCGTCGGTGGAGGAGAACGATGACATACTGTACGTACTGACCGACCGTCGAACATACGAGACTTGAAAGAGCATCTCGTTCTCCAATTGGGTCAAAATTCCGAGAAATAGACGAGCTGTCAAAAGATGTGCATGTGGACTTCGATGGACGAGAATGAGTTCCTCACGGGTGCAGATGGAGAAACTCCGAGTGAAAGGGTGCGACCGACATTTATCCTCAGGAGAAATGAGAAATGAGTGGACAATACCGTGCTGTAGCGGGGCAGATGACCCTGGGTCGTAGGAGAGCCGGCTGTCTCGCTTTTCTGTGAGGTTATCGCCCCACATCGGTCTGGCACCGAACTTCAAAGACGATGACAGTGAGTGCTTTTCTCTTCCTCTAGAAGGTGTATACATGCGCGCGTGAATGCGTCTTTGGGAGCGGTACCTCGGGACCTTAAGAATTCGTTCGCCTCGCCGAAGGCGTTGCCACCAGACAGAGAGCAAAGTTCTTGGTGGTCCGAGGCAATGTGAACTCTCAAAGCGAAAGTATGGTAGTTCAGCCCTCGACTTGTGGTATTTTGCCTATTCTTTGCCGAGGAGTTCTCGTCAAACGGGAGGCTGCAATCACAAGGTGAAAAGATGAAATTATTCCGTGGCGGGCTACTCACGGGGATCATCGAGCATCTAAATCCACTGATGGCCGAGACATCCGTACCCACGTTCTGCGGGCCACCAAACGTGATCGACGACCCTGAGCAATTGCTATTCGTAAGATAAAAAGTTTTTCAGAAAAGAAACAGTCATGAACGATGTCGAATGCACTCCCAGGACGTGCACTTCAGCGATCTAGGAGGGAGAGTGATAGCGCTCATAACGATATCGTCCCAAGCGGGTAAAATCACGGCGAGAGCCTGGCAGGCGGAAGAGCGTCGTGCATGTTCCAGCGAGGGAGGTTCCTGTGCAGGTAAAGATGGGCCCGAGTTTGGTCGCTTCTGCAGATGTTCTTGTAACCTAAGACGGTATGGAGAGAAAATGGCTGCAAAATGCACGTCCAGAATTTTCAGTTTCCGAATCCATCAGTGCGCTATGGGTTGACCAGTGGTTGACCCGACAAGGGCCGAGGCGAGCCGCGAGAGGCATTAGCGAGAGAAGAGACATTTTCACATTTTCCAAGGCTCAGAAGGCTTTCCAGGAGACGAGCAATTGTCTTGAGGCGTCTGAATAAGATCTGCCAGTCCTCGATTTGCCCGTCATCGTACGATTGAGACTTGTCGCGTCAACAGCCTGAACTTGACCGTAAATAAGTAGGCAACACGACCGTGCTGCTGGTAATCGCCACCCCGAGCGATGACGCGGACGTTCCGAACTTTGGGCCATGGAGGATAGAGCGTGACGTGACAATCTCATGTGCCGTGGTCACGAGGAGTCGACGCGTTTGTTGACGTCTGTGATGGAGCGTGTCGCTCTCCTCTGCCAAAGAGCACGCAGAGACCCTCGACGGCCACGATACTGGAATGAATTCCTTTTTGACGACTCATGTGCCCGATCCGACTGATTTTCCTCCCCTCAACATCGCTCCAGGCCTCCGCACGCTCGACGGCTCTCTACGATGTAACATTTGCGGGGAGCTCTACGACGCACCAGTCACGCTCAACTGTGGGCACTGTTTCTGCTCGTTCGTGAGTATTTTCTTGGCGTATCTTATATCAAAGCAACTGATTAAATGGCTAGTGCGTGAGGGCTTCGCTAGCTGAGAAGCAAGAATGTCCTTCATGTCGCAAGACAGCCATTGAGGGCCATTTGAGGCCAAACCCGGTTGTGGAAGAGGTGGTCTCCGCTTGGAAACTATCTAGGTGCGTGATGGAACTATATACTGCATGTCACTATTCTCAACCTCTGCAGGCCATATATCTTAAACCTTGCGAAAGAGGACGAGCGGCAACGGGATGCAACGCAATTGATGACACCCAAGGCCAAGAAGCGCAAAATAACGCCTGACAACGAGGCAAGAAGCGAGGCATCAACCAGCGGTGGCTTTGCATCGCCATCGAAATCCAAAAGGATTCGACAAAGTTACGCTGAATTGTCCGGTGCTACGATTCCAACGTCGGACGTGGATGAGGACGAGATGCCCGAGCTGCCTAACGCGAATCAGGATCCTAGGCGTAAGCAAACTGTCTGGAACTATCTGCCAAGTAGCTGACATCTTCATGTCCACCAGCTGATGATCTCGTACAATGTCCCTTGTGTACCAAGCGCGTAAAATACAAGCGCATCAACCAGCACATGGATAAGGGATGTAAAGATACGCCGCCGGATTCCACGACGTCGGGTTGGAATAAGCTGATGGCGAAGCCTAGCAAAGGGAAGAAAAAGTGCGTGGCACCATTTGCTGCCGTTGCGTCCAAGTGATAACGAAAATCTCAGTGCGTCCAGAGATACAAGTGATGATGAGGACAACATCCGCCTTCCGAAAGCTTCGTATGCAACGCTCAAGGACAAGAAGCTCAAGGAAATGTTAGTGGAGCAAGGCCTGTCAACTACTGGCGATAGGAACCAATGGATACAGCGACATCAGCGGTGCGCCTTCCCGTGCATGACATACCTACCCGGGCAGTGCTAATAGGGGGTGCACATATCAGCTGGGTAATGATATACAACGCGAACCTTGACCGTTCATCAAAGCATCGTAAGACCAAGCAGGAGCTAAGAAAGGAGCTTAAAAAGTGGGAAGACGAAAAGGTCAGGAAGAAAAAAACGACGGTGGAGGACACCGCTGCGCACGAGGTACGCCTTTCTTTGGGTCATCGCTATCTCAATCACATCTGCTCATATCGATATGATCGAAGAAACGCCATAAAGGCGAGTTTGCGCAGCTTATAGATGCTGCAAGACCTGGAGGCGACAAAGGGAGGGCCATGGAGAGTAAAACCAAGCGGCCGCTTTTGGCCGAAAGAAGCAACGGTGATATAGCGATTCCGCCAGGCAGCGATAAACTGCAAGAAATCTCACCAGCAGAACCACGTCGCCCTGAACGTGATGAGGACGTGATTGTTGTTGATTCTGAGGAGGAGCTCGAGATGGATCAGGTGCCAAGGACTTGAAATCTTTCCCTATTTATTTCGTCATTACAGTATCCATTGGATTATCCGTCTGTGCATTATGTAGCACTACGTAGGAAATATCGGGACTTGCAAGTTTCCCCTGGGGCTATGAGAGACAAAGGAATGAAATAAACGTGGTAGCCAGCTCTTTGAGTCCGACGCGGCAGTTCCGCGATACGAGCTCGCACGTTCTTGCTCCATGGCCAGGCGGTTTGAGCATTGGGCCTTTGACCGACATGGCTTTGTCTGTGGTATGTAACTGCCAACGAGCAGATGAACATAAATTAAGCCAACCAAGCTATAAGCGCTGCAATTGACTGGATCTCCTCATGTACATCGAATCATTGCGCGCTTTCGTAAGGCTTCCTGCTCAGGCAGACGAGAAGAACACCTGACATCACGAGCGCAGTTGTTGAAGGACAAGCGAAGCTCCTTAACAAGCTATCCCGGGCTACCCAGGGCAGACGCGAAGCTTATAAAATCAAAAGGCATCCCGGTAAGTCGCGCCTTGTTTGCGATGTGACACCCGCTTCGGCCTGATCGCAGATACGCAGTCCGTCAGGCGGATAGTAGCGTGGACAGAACCGCTGTTTCCCAGCCCAGCCTGGGGTGGAAAATTCGGGAAGTCAATACTGCACAAGGAGGTCCTCAATGAGGATATGAACGTCAGAGTCTTGCTCTTGCCACCACGGTCGCCGAGCGATGAGTCGCCGTACGGAAAGTCCGTTATCGACCTTTTCACTCGATTCGGATCTGTCAGCGCCGAAATCGTGCGTGCGCCTCCGTTTGATATTCCTTATACTTACTGAGCAATTCATGTTCTTTGACGATACTGCATCTATCCTCTTTGCCAGATCAGGCTGCCTGGCGCTGAGAAGCATTTCTTCCAGCTCTACGTCACGTCGTGTGAGCAGAATGCAATTATCCTCCTGCCGACGGACTTTCGAGGGACGATTGACGTCGAGGGGTGCAGCCGTGTCCGATATGACGGAGAGCTGAGACGCAGGATCGACCAAGAGGTGATCCGCATCAACGCGACGGATACGAGACGGGACGGCGACGAGGTGTATATCCACGCGACGGGAGGCGTCGAGATCAGGGTGGTGAATGAGACGCGTGAAGCTCCGAAGGGGGCCGTGTGGTATGGGTACTCGGAGCATGACACGGGTACGGCAGCGGAAATGGAATGCTCGGGTGGAGGAGCTAGTTCATGACACTGCTTCAGAGAGATATGGCCGACTAGCACGGCTCGAGAGACAGCTTGCAGGTTCCACGAAGAACGCTGGGTTCAAATATGGGTACAATGTCTTATTGTCGAGCGCGGGGTGCGTGGTGGATGTCGCATTGTGCTGTAGCAGGGAGCTTCCTTGTAATTGTTCGGCGAAAATGGAATGACGGGGCTATGGTACCCCGCAAAAGGAAATCGTTGTACTCCACGTGGCGGACTTGCGTCTTGTCCCCGATTAGGATCGGTAGCATTATAATAAACCCGCTCCTTCCCAGCTATGCAACAGCCGACCCGCATTCCCTCTCCCTCTCTCGCCTAGAATCTCTTAACGACTTAAACCTGTATCATAATGTCCACTGACCACTCCATGGTATGTCCCCGTAATCTCTGAAAATACTGCGTCCTCAACCCTTCCATCTCAGTACTCATCTCAATACTCTTACGATAAGGAGAAACTTTTGGTGCGTTCTTACTTGTCCTGTGCCCTCGTTGAGATCCTGTAAGATCCCTTCTCCTACCAGGTCGATTCTGTCCCTACTCGGGGCACACATAAAGTGAAATACCAGCCCGATGACGACTGGGACTTCCACCTCGACATTCCGGACCATCCCATAGACCTGTCGTTGACACTGCCGCACTACCGTGCACGGTATCAACCTGTTGATTATCGCATGAGCATGTTCATTGGGAGCAACAGCGCTCCCGTTAAAGTTAAAGTTGTGCGTATTCAAACCCATTCGCATCCGGCATTTCCATCCAACTCAAAATTCTTCGCAGTGCCGCCTCTATCCTCGCCACAGGTTCTACCTAGAAGTCCAAGCGGACACGTCGGACGTCACCTTTTGGCTCCCGTCCGACTTCCGGGGCCAGATACACCACACAGGCAGAGCCAGCTTCTCCGCGGGCTTCACCAACCATATTCTACAAAACACGCGTCTCAACGAATCAGAATATACCGAGGTGCCCGACGAAGACGAAGTCGTCGTGGCCACTCGGGGACACATTACCTTCCGGATGTGGGACGTCCGAACGCAGGCCCCCGAGAAAGCACAGCGCGAAGCACTGAAGCGCATGTTCGGGTGTGTGCGCAAGGCGCCCGAGACAGCAATTGATTGGGACTTTCTGTTGGAGGACTGATCATGATACGGCGGAACACCACCATTATTACCCCAGCAGGGGTACCGCTACCTCCTTGTTGAATTGCTGACTTCCCCCGCGCTACCATGCTTCCATGATTTTGGCCTCGGTCCCTGTATCACCATAGCCACGCGTCGCATCCCTTCGATTGTGCCCCATCTCTCGTTCATCACTCAACCACGCACACACCACGTACACTATTTGCATTGTCCCGTTCATTCCTGCCAACCGTTCTCACCTCTGTAGCCATAGTCCGGTGCCTATAGCTAACCTCCGCACAGTATTTTCTCTCTCGGGTTCTAATGATGATCTGTAGCATATCCACGTTCCCTCAATATGATATCTTTCATGGCAACCGTGCATCTCACTGGGAGCCGGAGTACTTATACTGGGTGATGTCCTTGAATGTGCTACGCGCGAACGGTTGTCAAGACCCAGGTCCTCGGTATTGCGCGCGCAACAGCGGCCTTTTACTGACCTGTGTACCGTATACGGTTGCTTCCCGGCGTAACCTGTTCCGAGAGAATGATCGGTGGAAAGAAGTCTGTCTACGTCATGGCGTAGTTGGGCACTCTGCGCACCACGAGAGCCCTTCCCGCTAAGGTCCTGGAGTCTGGCGCATGCGCCATCATCATGCGCGAGCAGGCTACCTGTATAGGTCTGACTCATTGACATGGGTGCTCCTAGCACTCAAGCACACAGGCTGCATGATCTGCCGCAAGAAGTGCTTAGATTCAGTTACGAACAGGAGAGGTCCACAGCCTGGAAGCGGGCTGGAACCTGTAGGTCGCTAAGGACCAGGGTTCGGACTCAGGAATTCCAGCGGAGTACACCAGGCGCCGCTTTGGCAAATTTACACCGAGCACCATCGTCATGCGATCAAGGGCTTCTCGGCGTAAAGGGGGATCGCGCGACAGTTCCGTCGGCGGAGCAGGGTTCACGCTAACTCGTGGGCAGGAATAGCGGTACAGTTCCATGGAGCGTTCCTAGCGAAAGGTAATAAGTACATGCTATAGATACATACGCGTGCTACAGTGGTCATGGCGTGTTTCCGTATTCATTTGAGGTTCTAGGCTGGTGTTCACTCCGAGTGACCCCGCCGTCCGGCGCGGGCAAGGCATTGTTCGACGGTGTCCAAGAGGGCCTGATTCTCCAAAGCAGCGGCGACGCGTTCTTTGTCATTAAGCTGCTTATTCACTGCGAGCAGACGGAGGAGTTGAGGATGAGGCACGCTAGGAGATGCAAGATGTACGTACCGGCGTGTTCGCTCTGGTGCGAGCCTGGCTTCAAGCGGATGTCCACCTTGTATCGATCTGGAAGACTTCGGAGGAGGCGCACGCGGATGGAGAGGCCTACGCGCGGTCATGAGGGTCAATCCGGCAGCATTAGGAGTCCACGCACCGATGAGAGTCGACATGCCGCAGTGCGGTATGGTTGGCGTGAATTCTACCATGACATGGTTCCCCTTGACATCTATCTGAGGTGCCGAGACGACTCGAAGTTCTTCTAGCGTGTTTGGGTGTTCCGGGTCGTCAATAGACCGGATGAGATCTGCGCACCGCGGCCTGGGTGAGCAAGGTGTAGGTGGCGAGAGAATATTACAAACACACCGAAGATTTCATCCTGGTCGATGGGATCGACTTCGTCAGCGTTGTCCTCCTGTACAGCCTTCTCGTTGATCCATAGAGACTGCTTGAGCAGATCCGACTTGCGAACGGTCGGTTTTGTGGCAAATACGGTGGGGTTCGGGTTGAAGATTTCTCCTGGCATGGCTGATTGGAGGAGGCCGTGATCTCGAGAAAGTTGTCACAAGTCACGCGGATGGACTGCACGTCGCGTCGCCTCGGAGTCGGACAGGCTTGTAGTCTGCACCGTCACCCTTCGTCTCATTGCCCCCATCCCCACTCCTTGTAGACAATGCCGCCCAAGGTATGGTCTCTCTCGTTTTGCCCTTCCGCAACGAGGTCTTGATTCAGTTTCCGTCGTAGCGCAAACGTACCGACGATACTGCGGCCGCAGCCACTTCATCGACGCGAGGCACCCGAAGCTCTACTCGCCAATCAAGGTCCACCACGACGGCCGCGTCGACTAAGAAATCGACGGCGAAAAAGAATGACGAAGTCGAGGACCAGACTGTACGTCTTCCACGTGTTCTGACACGCTCCTTCTCTTGCAATGTCTCCGTCAATCATGGTTGTGAACTCTTTGGGTCGCATATAGGCCACTATAACACCTCCCGCGAAGAAGTCCAAGACCACGAAGTCCGATGCCAAGGCTACGGCAGCGAGCAAGAGTGCGAAGACGACCACGGCCAAAACCGCTGCTGCATCGTCCTCCAAGTTAGTCCAAGAATTCTTTTGCAAGCTCTCCATCTTACGCACGTCCTGTCCTTCTTCTCATTCCACTCATCGTTCACGCTTCTGGCACTTGCTCTTCACATATTTTTGGCGTCTATCGGAAAAGGGGTGCTGAGGTAAGCATCGATCTATTAGGGCGACTGAAAACGCGTGGCTGATCTCAGTCACAGAAAAGCGGTGCACCGAAATCCTCGTGAGTGTCTTGCCTATATCTTACGTCCTCCTGCCCGTCTCCGACCACGTTGCGCTGGTCTTTGTCCCAGGACGCCTTTACTGGCCCTTGGATGCAGCGTCCATGCACCTTTTGTCGTTTCTCTGTTGCTCTTCTGACCAGATAAAACATGTGCACAGTGATGACGACACAATAGCACGTAAGCACACCCTTCCTGAAGTGAGTCTCCCCCGCTCTCGTGCAAGCCACCTGTCCTGATTCTCGATTTTGTTCCTCCTTCCAGACTCCTACTTCAAGTACGATTTACGACCTACCTCCGAAATCAGGAGCACCGGCAAAAGCCGTCCCACCACCCTCACCTCCAGGCGCGAACGAACCTTATACCGCCGCGCGTTCCCTATTGCTCTTCAAAGCGTATGCGGATAGTGAGAATCCGAGCGTCATCGGGCCAGAAGGATATGAAAGACTATGCATGGACGCGAAGATCCCTCTCGACGGAGCGGCACCCCTTATTCTCTCGTGGCAACTCGGTGCGAAGGAGATGGGGAAGGTAACGGAGGCTGAGTGGCGGAAGGGTACGGAAGCTCTGCAGTGCGTGCACCTGTTACGTGGTACCCTAATACAAAGTCTCTCAGTGGACTTATGACTGTGTCTCAGGGTTTCGAAACTACACGCCCTCGCCCTTGCCGTCACTGACCTCGAGAGCCTGCTCATTCACAACAATGCTCCTCCGGAGAAGAAGGCGAAGGAAGCGTACGACAAGACCGCATATTGGAAATACTGCGCAGACAAGAAGGATGCGTTCCGCAAGCTATACGCTTTTTGTTTCAATTTCGCCAAACCGGAGTAAGTGCGCGTTCACTGGGTAACGAAACACAGTTGATCGTCGCGCTGTAGGCAATCGAAGAATATAGAAATGGAGGTGCGTTGCGAGTTGTAATTTTGGCTGTTCGGCCATCTCACTGTGTATGGCAGACTGCGACGGCACTGTGGTCCGTCCTTCTTGTGCCCCAATACCCCCTGATGAGCGAGGTGATCGAGTTCATCAACGTGCGTGCCCAGGTCCCTATCGTTGTCCCTCGTTCATGTATCGCCACAGTCGAAACCTACCACGTACAAGGCTGCCAACAAAGACTTGTGGAACATGGTATGCTCTCCCTTCATCTGTACGCCCCCGCCGCCATCTCATGTTTCCTTCGCAGATGTTGGAGTTTTGCGAAACGGTCAATCCCAATTTGAGCGACTACGAAAGCGATGGAGTGCGTTTCCGCATCCCTCCCTTCCTGCTCATTCTGACCGATCTCCCTCAGGCATGGCCCACCCTCCTCGACGATTTTGTGCTGTCGAAAAAGGGCCCGACCGCGACCACGAACGGTTCTGGCTACCTCAGTAGCACCGGCGACTAGCCCGTGTCCCATATCCGTCTACGATATCATGACCTTGGTCTTTCTTTACCCTGATGTATTTTGCTTTGGTTATGCTACTCGTGGACTCTCATACACTCATGTCACATAATATTTCACCAAGCAACCATGGTTTTGTCGCATTCATCCCCTCGTCGAGACTGCGAAGTGTTCGTCTGCTGCTTGCGGTTTGAGGGAAGGGGCGACCCATGCAGGCTCCTCAGTTATAGAGGATTTCAGACGCAAGCTCCGAGTGGGCACCCCAGCTGTCAGTGGCGCAGATACCGAAATGGGTTCAGGACGAAGTCTTGGCAAACGCCAAGACTGTGCCAAGGTCGACGTCATTACGCGGTATGGATGCTGGTTGAACTCCAGAAACTCCAGTGAGTCGTCCCTAGCGATGCGGGAGGCACTGTAGCACTCTCTGTAAGCCGCCCGTCACTTGTTCGATGGGAAGCGAAGATGCGCTTGCGTATGTGCGCATCGAGGCGGCGATCCTGTCGGTGGAGGCATTTACGTCCGAAATTTGGCATAAACTGTCGCAACGACACATTCAAGCGAACGCCAGGCGAAGCTGTTCATTATCGAGCACACGATGCGTGTTTAAGTACTAGACATCATAGAAGCCAAGCCAGGTCGTGATAGACGTAGACAACACTGTCCATGCAGTCATCATAAGAAAGCAAAAAGGAAGTCCCAATGAAGGAAAACAAGAATGGCTAAGGGGGAAGGATACCTGACAGGTTATCTGTCGAATACCTATCTACCTCAGCACAGCTCAAGTAGCGGCATTCGATCGCCCCGGTGTCCCTGGGCGCGATTGCTGGCGGGGCGTCATCGAGCGAGGCGCCGAGATCTCATTCTGCCCGTCTTTCCACACCTCCTCCAGGGGCAAATTCGGCCTTTGGACCGTCCCAGCAAGTTCGTACTCGTCCGAATGGTGTCCATACGATGGTCCAGCGCCGGTTCCATTTCCAGTGTAGGGGTCCGTATAACCCACTTGTTGCAGGAAGGGTTGCTGAGCGACCGCAGCAGAATTGGTGGGGCGGTGTGTGGGCAGGACTTCAGCGTCTTCACGCTGGATACGCGGGGAGTACGGGCGGTGCGAGAGTTCAGACGCAAGGCTGGGGTAGTACTGACGGTAGGTGAAGTATGAGATGACGGTTCCGAGGATGGATCCGACCAAAACATCGTGCCAGTGGTCTAATCGTGTAGATTTAGGATTGTGAAGACCACTTTTGGAAAATAAGATCAATTGAGAACTCACGTCGGTAGTCCATTGTGCGCGAGATAGCCACCAGCGCCGCCGCAGAGAAAGGGGCGAGAGCAAGCCATGCTTTACCCTGCAATGCGTTTAGCCATCTTAAAAATTGGAAATGTGTGCACACAAAACACGAGCTTACCGCATGACCACGGCGGTCGAAGAGATGAAGCTTGCCCGCAATGTAGAACGCTAGGAAACCAAGTCCAGCAAAGGACACTGAACGGCATTGGTCACAAACGTGCGCTTGATATCGAACATTGACTTACAGCTTGAGTGACCGGAAGGGAAGCTACGGAAGCCGTCACGAAGGATGGCAATATCCGTCTGGGTGCACTGTTGCCACGCGGTCAGGCCGAAAGGAGGGTCAACGGTGCCTTGAGGCAATTGACACCGGTCGAGGACATCTATACAGCAGAGTCAACAACCAGACGGGGTCCTCAGAGCAAGCAAACAGACGTGCCAGGTCGAGGGCGGCCAACAGTGATCTTGGAGAACTGTGTAACGGCGCCTGTCAGAGAAAGGCCAAGGATCACTGTGATTGAGGGCAGGGGTGAGCTGAAAACCGCGGGGAAAGTAGTTTCAGACTGACAGCCCAGGGTGCCTATGGCGTCGTGGGTTAGAAATGACGGTTATGACTGGGCCGAAGAAAGCTCACTATTGTGAAGGTCCCACCACGAGCGAATAGTCAAGAGGTTGATGACTGGTTGGATGACTAAGGGTGCAAGGAAGGCAATGAAGTACAATGCCAACGGCTGTGTGCGGGGTTAGCAGAAAAGTGGAAGAGAAGGGGCACCATGCTTACTGGGACACGTTCATGAACGGCGTAACTAGGAGAATACATTAGGTTCGAGTCAAAAGACAAATGCCGCCAAACTTACGGATGGCGTAGCCTGCAAGTGGCAAGGCAAGCAAAGACTATCAGCACGTCGAGAACGGGAGTGAGGCATGGTGATGGCGTACGATGTATCAGTAACCGAGAATAGTCGTCGATAGCCTTCGACCTTGTCAAGCAGGAAGAAAGCAACTCTGCGTTCGAGTTGAGCACTCGTGGCTGCAACAAAGAATATAGACGTACGCCAACGCAATCGTGAGGATCCTGGTCGCAGGAGAAATGAGTACAAGCTGAAGGAGTGTTTGTGTGCCGCAATGACATACCAGTCCGGGAAATATGACAAGAAGAGCTTGCGACGTCTTGTCGCTGTCATTGGTGCGCGTTGGCGCCCAGGCTCGGTTGCCCTGAGGGGGAACGATCTCATGGCGGCAATAGGTTCCGCGGGCGGGTATTGGAAGGGATAACGGGAAGAGGAAGTCTCAGGCAGCCGGGCGTAGGACATCAAGCGGAAAATAAAGATGATGATGTCTAATACTCCATGAAGGCCCCAACAGACCCCGAAGAAGCCTGAAGGCCTGCACAGCCTCTACTTCGACTCCGACGATCACCTGCGGTTCGACTGCGCATTATAATTGACGCAGCTCCTCATGTCGGCTGAGGAGTTCCAGTGGCTTCCAGGTGAGCGCGAAGCTGTGCAACTGAAACGTGAATAACCTTTCCTAGAGTACGATGTCTTGTTGGACAAAGTCGCGTCGACGGATATCGTAGAGTGCGCTCCGCGATCACCTGTGCATCGGACGAGCAGGCTTACAACTGATCATTAGCTCGGACTGGGACGTTCTTCGCAATGCCATCAAATACAAGATCACGGAGGTGCGTTGGTGTCAGGATCATGCTGATGTTACGATGGTGTCAACGCGAGTACCGTAGAACATAGCCGCCTTTCTCGCGGACAAATCGCGACCGCCGCCACCTCCGACGTTTCAGCCGCAAACAACGGCTTCAGGGGGATTGAAGCTCCCTCCGTTTCCACCACGGAAGCAGCAGAGGGCGATGCACTCGACCCCGATACCCGTGAGCTACATGACCGAGGAACAGGCCAACGAAATGAAAGGCTTCATCTTCGCCCAGCTCGATGAGTTTGACTCGTAAGCTCATAATTCGCGGAACGCGTTACTCTTGACAACCTTTTCGCAGAAACCCGCCATTTACGATACAACGCGTATGCGAGCTGTGCATCCACCCGCAGCAGCACTACTCTTCAGTCGGAAAATACCTCCGCGCCGTTGAAAAGTCCCTGCTCGTAACTTCAACATGGGACACATTCCCTCCACTTTCGGAAGTAGACTCAGATCCTAACGGGCGGAGCGTCTTTTCTCTTGGATCTACGCGTCAATCCGCCCCATCGACTCCCCTCTTCTCCCCCATTCCCTTCCTGCACGAAGACGCGCGCCGTTCAAAATCGCGCAGCCCACCACCGTCGCCACTCGCGCTGGCGCCTTCGCCTGCCATCGGTGGCGAACCCTCGGAACCGAGAGCACTAGGTCTTGTTGACGAGCTCGATGAGCCTAGTCCCGGACACATGAGCGACCACCCGACCGCTCTGACGTCCAATATGACATCGACCAGCCCTTCACGGCCATTACTCGGGAGCTTAGATGAGAGGTTCGTCAAAAGTGAGGAAGCAGCGACGGACGAGGCGGCATCAGATGACATGGTCGTTGACGAGGACAAGGAGAACAAGTCGTGATGCCAGAGCGGTATACATAGCGGGTATACGTTTTATGGGAGGTGGTATTACATGGGCGCCCAGTCGTAAGTAATTGTACTTTTTGCAACTTGTGGAATGGGATTATCACGCAATCGTTTGCTTGATCTTCTCCAGCATGGCTTCCATCCGTAGTTTCATGTTTGGTTGCCCTCTCCCGGTCTCCCCTCTCTGACCACCTCTGGCCCTCGCACCACCCCGTCCCCGTCCCCGTCCGCTGCTTCCCTGCCCAGACCCCGCCTTGAAAGTGTGAAGGGAAGATCGTGAGTACGCTCGGCGAGTGAGCTCGCGCAGAGATGGCGCTTCTACAGAGGCGTCTTCGGCTTCGTCAGGTCTCCGTCGCTTGTCCCGTTTCGCAGGAGCGAGTTCAGGATGTATATGAGCGCGCGAAGGGTGGAGGGTAGATTTTCTCGGAGCCGGCTCAGTTTCTTCTAGTTCCGACGTCCCTTCTTCCTCTTCCTCCTCATCGGGCTGTTCTGACCCCGACGCTGATCCTTCTGGATCCGATTCCTCTTTCTCGCTAGATGTACTATCTTCTGCTTGAGGCGTAGTAGATAGGCCTTCCTTTCGTTTTTGGGCCTTCCATTTACTCTTGATCTTCTTGTTCTCAACCCATGTACGCTTCAATTTCGTTGCTGCAAACTAGTCAGCGTAGGACTTGGACATCATGCAAGGCTGAGTCACCTCTATTCAGCGGCAAGTGAGGAAACGTGGGCGGACGCTTGCGCTTCAAATTTGTTTCTGCCATGGGTTAGACTGAGATGGTTGGAGTCACTGGGCTTGCTTACGTGAGGGTTGATAAAAGCAAACATCGTCAAGCGACTCACACTCCTTCCTTTCCCCTCGTCTCTCATCTCAGCGACCCCCACTCAATCCTTTCTCTTGTATTTTCCTATCCATCGCATGAGCGTGCAGAACCTCAATACATTTGGTGGGTGCACTTGCGCTCTTCGTCTCTCCTCCTTATCAGTGTTAACTCGGTGGCGCCTGTTCCCCACAGACCCCTTTGCAGACGAGGGAGACCCACTCGGAGATAGCCAAGACGTAGGGTCCCAGGCGGACTACATCCACATTCGTATTCAGCAGCGCAATGGGAGAAAGACATTGACCACCTTGCAGGGGCTGCCCAAACGTGAGTCTCACCCGATTTACTCGCCTTATCCTCGTGTTGATGACCCGATTTGCTCCTCCAGAGTACGACACCAAGAAGATCCTGAAAGCGTTCAAGAAGGTAGGCTTTTTCCGCCGTCGATATTGTGCTACCCTCGCTTTCCTTTTGCGGCGTTTCATGTTGGAAAACCGATATCTGATCTGTTGAAACATTAGGAATTCGCCTGCAATGGGACCCTTGTTGAAGACGAGAAACTCGGCCAGGTCATTCAGCTTCAGGGCGACCAGCGTGCCAAAATCTCCAACTTCCTCATCGAGAATGGTATCGACAAGTCGACCATCAAGGTGCACGGCTTCTGATGCGAAGAGGATGATAGACGCCGTTCTGTGCATCTCAACCTTTCCACTTCACCCCTTCAGTGTTTTGTTGTCTCGCCCTTATTGTTGCGTACCCGGCTTCAACGTTGCATCTTCTACACGTAAATATTTCCGCTTGCCATTTCTTATGTATGTTTTAGCATCAATAAATGACGGTACCTGCCATGCGATAGATACGTGAAGCTATGCTCCGGCCTTCAGCGTCAAACGCTCCTGTGTTGCACATGGGTACGGGTGGTGAACGTGTTCAACCTTCTCAAGATTGACATAACTTAGCTGCGTTGTCGCTATTGAGGCTCGTCGGATGTCAATCGACCGAATCAGGAAGATTACTTGATCTTGTCCAAAGGTCTAAAAGGCACACTTGAGAGACTGCTCGACCGGAAGATGGACGAAGCACATACCTGTTGAACCCTCCTCGTCTATAGGCAGCGAAAACATCAGCACTTCCTCCGTCAGTAATCGACAGGCAGCGCACCTGTTCATGTATTGGCGCCATGTTCGTTGTTTCTTGACATTGACGGCACCGTCTTGGTTGCCTTCCACGTATTTTCCCTGCGCCGGCGACTGTTAGCAATACGCTGGGAAGGAGGGAGAGGAGCAATACCTTAGTTGACCCAAACCCACTCAATCCCATCATGGCCATCATGGCGGCATCGTCGTCATTCTCTGCGTCCATGGCTTCGCCCTCGTCCGGGGCATCTGGGTCGAGGTTCGGCCGTAATAAAGGTTTCGTTTCGTCAGCGACAGCTGCATCTGCTGAGGGTGGTATCACTGTTAATCGGGGATAGCGACCAGAGGAGCGAGTGCTGACTGACCGGGTACAACTTTGGGCATTGTTGCAACAAAAGGCTGTGGTGTACCTCCTTCGTCGCGCGCCCGTGGTGCGCCATCCTTTCTGTCTCGCGGTGAGCCTCTTCTATCATCACGATAGTCCAGGTCCCGGTCGTCGTCTCTCCTACCGCCTCGCTCGTCCCTTCTGTCTCTGTCTCGGTCGCGATCCTTGTCTCTGTCTCGTTCCCTGTCACGCCAGTCGGCTTCTCTGTCCCTTCTGTACGGTTCGCGGCGGTCTAGCAGGATTGGGTCAGAAGAGAGTATTGTAACTCAGAAAATGGACCGTACCACCGCGGCGGTCTCGCTCACCACCTCGCCGAGGGCTGCGCGACCGACTGGACCGTCGGCGTCCCTCATCGTAGTAGCCTCTGCCTCCACCGCGGCCACCTCGTCTATCACGGTCCCTGTCCCGGTCGTCCCTTTCCCAGCTGCGGTCGCGCCGACGATGTTCAGGACGGGAAGACATGAGTGTTTGTGACGCGGTCACGCTCGCGTGACAATATATTCCTCAACCTCTTGTTCATGTCCGTAGCAAGAGTCGGCGTTCAGGCTGGCAGGATTCCGCGGAATGTGCTGGCGCGCAGATGTTTAGGCACGCAAGCCGAGTCAAGTGAGTATTTGACCTTTAATGCCCTGAGATGGCTAACCTGGAACCCCAGGACAGCGGCATATAGCACTTTCTGGCCTTCCCAACCTTACTACCTCAGGAGATATACGGAGGGCCATCACGGGAAAGCTGCAGGGTATCGCGGATGGTGCGTCCGCTCTGTGTGTAGAGCTATCTCATTTCCTCATCCCAAGTTTCTCCCTTCCAGTTGAATTGGACTATTTCCGCTTCCGACCCTCCGGGAAAGCGCTCATCACTTTAACACGACATGAGTTCCTAAGGGATAACCTTCGCGCGCTCGAAAGACTTACGATCTGTGGCATACCGATAAAGGCCCAGGCCGTTGATTTCCAGGAGGGCGGACTACCCCGGACGCGTGGCAGCAAAGGACGCGCCGAAGCCTCCGCCCGAGGCGCGATTCAAGGGAATGGACCTCGAGGGAATTTCCCGAACACAGAGCGGAATGTTGTCATCTGGGGTTTGCCTGGAAAGCTCGATCCGCAAGAGTTGGAAGAAAAGCTCCGAGATTTTAAACTGGCCAGGACACAAAAGGGTCACGCCACGATCGTGAAACTCGACATGTATGTTGCTTCACCCGAAGGCATACCTATTCGATGCTGATATCGTGTGCTGAACCAGACCTGAGGACCGGTTCACGATGTTTTCGCGCTTCGTTGTCACGATGGCCTCCGTGTCGGAAGCTCGTCGTCTGGTGCGCCAGTTGCACATGACAGAATGGCCGAATGCGAAGAAGAAGGCGCTAATAAGAGCGCAGGTTCTCAGCTAAACGTTCCTCGTCGCCATCTGCGATAACACTGCATACCTTACCATTTATATTGCCGATCCCAGCACAGAGCTTGGACTGAAAGTACATTGTGGCGGTGAAAATAGAACTAATAATGTATCGTTAAACAGTGAGTGTTACATCCGCTCGGCTTCAACTTCCTCCTCAAGCCGCGTTCGCTGTGCCTTTATCCCAAGACGATCAGTTACTCTGTATTTAAGTGAGGGAAAGTGGCTAACCGTTCTAGCGCTTTCCGCTTCTTCCTCTGGGGATCTCGCTCGTTTTTTCGTCTCCAGCACTGCGCCTGGTACTTCCTTCCACTCTTCACCGCCTCCAGCAACAGCGCCGGGTCCTTCCTGAGCGTCAGCGTAACGTTCCTCCACCTCCCTCCTCCTTTCCACCTCCATTCGCTGCGCCTGCGCACCCCATCCGCCCCGTCCGGGGTCATAGTCCTGCCTATGCTCATCTCGCACCTGTCCTCCGCTTTTCCCTCGGCCGAATTGTCGCCCCTCTTTGTAGCCCAAGTCCAAATCACATCGGATGATACGCTCGTCGAGTTTTGTTCCGCTGACATATCTCATACTTGCAAGCGCCTCAGCATGAGTGTAGTACTCCACGAAACAGAAACCGCAGGGTGTTCTACGGGAGAGCCGTGAGACGTCGTTCCGTCCAGAGGCTCCAGCTGCGACGCACCGTGTGTTGCGGTCCAATCCCATGATGATGCGTTTTATGCCGCCGCCGTCCTCGGGACTGGCGCACTTTGAGAAAAGCTCATATATCTGTTCTTCCGTCGTGTAAAAACTTAGGTTGCCAATCTATGGACAGTTGCATGACCTGTTCTGCGGGAAGCCGAGGGTGAGTGACCTACGTAGAGAGTTGTTGATTTCGCGAGAAGCTCAGTCTGTTTCTGACGGTCGACGCGAGTCTGAGAGTCTTTGTAGTTTGAAGGTTGGTCCAAAGGGGTCACCACATGCGCCATTCCGCCTCGACACCTGCTGGAAGCGACTGCAAGGTTGACGAGACAAAATTGCGAACAACGGTTAGGATACAAAAGTTCCCACGACTGCATTGCCACATTTGGCAGCAACGCGTCGAGCCGCGTCAGCTCTTTCACTCTTCGCTCTTCTCCTTCTCCTCACCACTATGGATCAAATTGGTATTGAGATCCAGCGCACCGTAAGGCAATATTACCCACTCATACTTAATTAGACACTGATTATCGTGCAGGAACCCACATTTGACTCGGTCGTGAGCGAAAAGACCGCCCTCCTCAAGGAGCTCCAGGAGGAAGACTTGTACTCAAAGTACAAGAAGCTCGAGAGGCATTTAGAGATGCTCGATATTCAGGAGAGCTACATTAAGGACGAGCAAGCCAATCTCAAGCGCGAACTCATCCGCGCACAGGAAGAGGTCAAACGTATCCAAGCCGTCCCGCTCGTCATCGGCCAGTTCCTGGAACCCATAGACCAGAACACAGGCATCGTCGGCTCAACTACGGGGTCGAATTACGTCGTGCGAATTCTCTCCACCCTCGATCGCGAACTCCTCAAGCCCTCCGCGTCGGTCGCTCTACATCGCCATTCAAATGCTCTCGTCGACATTCTTCCACCCGAGGCGGACTCGTCAATTTCCATGCTTGCAAAGGAAGAAAAGCCGGATGTGTCATATCAGGATGTCGGAGGCATGGACTCCCAGAAGCAAGAAATCCGGGAGGCAGTCGAGCTGCCGTTGACCCACTTCGACCTCTACCGGAAGATTGGCATCGACCCTCCGCGGGGTGTCCTGCTCTACGGCCCACCAGGTATAAATCTCCGATTTATCCTCCTAGAACTATGCATTTACGTTCGCGCACAGGTACTGGGAAGACCATGCTAGTGAAAGCCGTCGCGCACCACACAACGGCGTCCTTCATTCGAGTTGTTGGTAGCGAATTCGTCCAGAAGTACCTGGGAGAAGGCCCCCGCATGGTCCGCGACGTCTTCCGACTTGCGCGGGAAAACGCGCCCGCAATAATTTTCATCGACGAAATTGATGCCATTGCGACGAAACGGTTCGATGCTCAGACTGGTGCCGATCGCGAAGTGCAGCGTATCCTGCTGGAACTGCTCAACCAGATGGATGGATTCGACCAAGGCAGCAATGTCAAGGTAAGAAAACTCTGATTCTACTAGGGCAATCGCTTATGTTCATGCGGAAATAAGGTGATAATGGCCACGAATCGTGCAGACACTCTCGACCCTGCACTACTCCGACCTGGTCGTCTCGACCGCAAAATCGAATTCCCTCGACCGTCACGGCGCGAAAAGCGGCTTATCTTCCAGACCGTCACAAATAAAATGAACCTTGGGCCTGACGTGGATCTGGAGGACTGTGAGTAATCTGCATCCTCCGAGTTGGGCACTTCGTCCTGACACTATCCGCAGACGTCTCTCGACCAGATCCTATATCATCTGCGGATATCGCCGCGATTGCTCAGGCTGCTGGCCTCCAAGGTACGCATGCATGTTGAACTTGTCTACCAAAGCCATAACCGAAAAATATACAGCGGTGCGCAAAAATCGCTATGTGATTCTGCCGATTGACTTTGAGGAGGCGTGGAAAGTGAGTTGTTTGGTCCTGTTTGCTGCTTCGCGTATAAGAACCTGAAACTCAAAAAACTTTTCTTACCTTTCCCCCCAAACAGCAAGCGGTCAAACGAGGAGACGAGACTCTCGAGTTTTGTAAGTCTCAGCTGCGCTTCGTATTCAACACTGCCTCACATTCTTTACCCACTCAGACCGGTAATCTGGGCTATTGGTATGTCGCTTCAGTGTGTGTGTCTCACTGGTTGCTCACGAAACCTTAATAGAGTTTCTCCATCATGTATACTATCCTTCCTCAATCATATTTTCTCCAAATCCCTCGTTGACGCTCAGACGCTCGGCATTTCCTCTCGCTCGTTCCACTTTATCATTTTCCGTCCATGGAACGGATCGTGATCATTGTTCCGAGCAAGATTAAATCCTCCCTTTCAAACTCGTGCATACCCCCATAACTCATTGGAAGGTTGCTAGGTAGGATTGGGAACAAAGCGAGCGTACACGTTTGAGCATATTCTAGATTTTATCTTGTTCATGAATACAGCTGACTTTCATCCTCAACATTAAGCAGCGAAATCCAGTCTCGAATGGCGTGATTGTGCTCCTTCTAGCTCTCCAACACTCTGGGCGGCGTTTGTACCCTAGACGCGCTCGTCCTCATTTTATGAGAGCAACAGAAAACGACTACGTCTCCGCTGCGAGGCGTAGCCGACCTGCAGCAATATCAATCCTTCTTTGCTTGTGGAGGCGTTGAAGACGTACGGGAAACATCTTGTTACGGCAGTAGTAGTAAATGTGACCAGCCGAACATCAATTCTATTCGTTTTATACATCGCATGTATGAGATCTACGGTGAAGCATTCGTGAACCTGTGGTTACTTTTTGGGTTGGCCCAACTGGCTAGCATGCTCCGTCGCAATCTGGATCGCACGAGCGATTGTCGAGCGGACCCTTCCATCCTCCATAGCCAGCAAACCAGCAATCGTGCAACCTCCAGGAGCTATGCAGCCAGTTATGTATGTTCTGTTGAGAAACGTCGTAAACTTACTCGTCACTGCATCCTTGAGCTGAGCGGGATGTGTCCCTCCTTGCAGCACCATCCGCGCAGCACCTTGAAGAGCTTTGTGTACTCGTCAATTAAAACCTATTCGCCGGGAGCACGATGAGCAAATTCTTACTTTGGGCAGCCAACTCCAGGGCTTCCGGCCGCGGAAGACCCATCATAACACCTCCGTCGGCCATTGCTTCCATGAAAATGCAAGCAAATGCTGGTCCAGATCCCGAAAGGGCCGTGCATGCATCGAAATGCTTCTCGTCGAGGAAGCGACATCGTCCAATCGACGAGAAAATCTTTAGGATGATGGCATGGTCTTTGTCGACATCTTGAGAAGGTGGGAGGGTGGAGACGACCGTCATGCCTTCCCGAATCTGGTGTGGACGTTGGTATTGACACTTTCTGCGATCGAATGGAGCTTACTCTGCAAGGAGTATTTGGCATCGCGCGGATGACTTTTGTAGAGGGTAAGACCCAGCCAGAAAGCTGGTTTATGGTTACACCAGCTAAGATGCTGATAAGGAGCTTGCCATCGAGGGCCTCCTTCATGCCTTGTTCGCTCAAGATCGTGTGCGCCACTTGAGGCTTACAACTGGAGGAGACATCACTATTTAGATACTGGACACATCTCAAGGAACACACCAGAGAAGGACAACGTCTGCCTGTTCTACAGATGGCAGGTTTTGACCTGCGACGACTTCGATGCTCGATCCAAGAGCGCCCAGCGCGCCGAAGATCTTGCGCAGTTTGCCCGCGCTTTCCTGCCTGCTCACACAGGCGATATACCGCGACGGCGAGGTCTCATCTGGAGGGCCGGTAGGTGTGACTGTCCCAGGCGTATGGGACTCCCATTTTGCAACTTCAGCCCCTGCGGCCAGTCTAGACGTGTTGTCGAGACTCTGGACCACGCCAGAAAGCACGGCGATGCCCATCGTACCGCATCCTGTATCGGCTCGATAAATAGGGAGGTCCTGTCGATCAACATGAGAGACGCGAACCTAGAACGCAGAGGGTGTATCCCATGGCTGTAGTGGTTCTGAGCAAGGAAGGATCGCATGTTGGTATCGTGACTCGATTGCGAAGAACGCGTCGGAAATTGTATTTCGGCCGCGATTACCGTATGCTCGCGTTTGTCACTGTGGGCTCGACGCGATTCGATTCCCTGGTGCAAGCCGTGCTTTCCCAGCCGGTTCTCTCGACTCTGCGGCTCAAGGGATACACCAGACTTGTGGTTCAGTGCGGCAATTCGAGCTTCGAACTGGCGTCGTCGATCAGTGGGGAGAAGACTTTGGTTGTGGAGAGGGAAGGCGTCGACATCGAGCTCTGGAATTTCAAGCCGACGCTGCAGAAGGAGTACGAAAGTGCGGATCTGGTTATCAGTCACGCAGGTATGCCGTGTACCATCTACTGTTGAAGGAGACCCTCAGAGTAAACAGGGTCTGGGACCATCCTCGATGTGCTCCGACTGGGGAAACCACTGATCGTAGTGGTCAACCCAACTCTGTTGGATAACCACCAGCAAGAGCTCGCTGCTGCCTTGGCTGACCTCGGACATTTGCAGCATTCAACGATCCCGTGAGTGCTTGTTTCGTAACCGTCGTCCGTGCGTTCGAAATGGTACACTCCGCAGTGATCTTGCACAGACGATCCAGAGCTTCGAGCCATCCTCGCTTACTCCGTTCCCTCCGTTTGACGGAAGTCGGTTTGCAAAATTGTTGGATGAGCATATGGGGTTTTCTTGAGAATTGTTGTAATTGTCAGTATCAAGCAACATACAACTTGCTCTCGACTTTCACAACCGAGTCCTGAGGAATCGCGAGGATCATGGCTCCGAAGGCCGTGGCGCCAGCCATCGTCGACGGGGATCCTCAGACTTATGAAAATGAAAATGTTCATGCAATATATGACAAGATCGCGTCGCATTTTTCTTCGACTCGATATAAAGTGAGTCTCGAGGGTCACGCAGCAAGATCTTATCTCAGGCTGATTATACCCATAGCCGTGGCCCATCATCAGCGTGTTCATGTCCAGTATTCCTACAGGATGGATAGGACTTGACGCCGGGACCGGCAACGGGAAATATCTCC